>JAVIAB010000099.1:11438231-11538231 GCA_032433765.1 Megaustenia siamemsis | reverse complement strand
AGAGAGGGAGAAAGAAAGGAAATGAAGATGAGAAAATGAATAAATCAGTAAAAAAAGAAGGAAAGAAAGAAAGAAAATTAGACGGAGGCCTATATAGCTCGAGGCACAGTTGTTTATCATTAATACTTTAGTTGACTTGCTAGTTTTTGTCTCCGAAGAAGATCAAATAGAAAGAAAATCTAATACACCTTCAAACTCTCATATCTCGTTGTGTGTCATGTTAATCATATCTCATATCCTGGTGTGTCCGTGTTAATCATGTCTCATATCTTGGTGTGTGTCATGTTAATCATATCTCATATCTTGGTGTGTGTCATGTTAATCATATCTCATATCCTGGTGTGTCCGTGTTAATCATGTCTCATATCTTTATGTGTCTGTGTTTAGTCGTATCTCATATCTTAGTGTGTATCTGTGTTAGCCATGTGTCATATCTTTGTGTGTGCATGTCTGGGTTAGTCATATCTCATATCTTTGTGTGCATGTTTATGTTAGTCATATCTCATATCTTTGGGTGTGCACGTCTGTGTTTGTCACATCTCATATCCTTGTGTGTGCCTGGATATGTTAGTCACATCCCATATCTTTGTGTGTGTGTGTGCATGTCTATGTCAGTCATATCTCATATCTTTGTGTGCATGTCTATGTTAGGCATGTGTCATATCTTTGTGTGCGCATGTCTATGTCAGTCATATCTCATATCTTTGTGTGCATGTCTATGTTAGTCATGTGTCATATCTTTGTGTGCGCATGTCTATGTCAGTCATATTTCATATCTTTGTGTGCATGTCTATGTTTGGCATGTGTCATATCTTTGCGTGTTAGACATATCTCATATCTTGATGTGTGTCAGTGTTAGTCATGCCTCGTATCGCTGTGTGCATGTCTGTGTAAGTCACATCTCACATCTTTGTGCGTGCGTGTCTGTGTTAGTCACATCTCACATCTTTGTGTGTGCATGTCTGTGTTAGTCACCTCTAGTGACTCGGGCAGATGGTGCTCGTAAACCTGGGAGGGCCGACCATCTAAGGGCAGAATCCCCCTACAGAAAAGACAATCTGCTGCCTTGCAGGAAGATTGGGGACAATCAAAGGCTAAGGAAAGCAAACCTGAATTAAAGGCTGGCGGAAATCTGATGCACTGGGCCACAGGCGCAGAACACAGTGCAACGTTTTAAGGGGTGTGTCAATCAGAGTAGATCTGGCAGAATCTAATTGTGATGATCTGTCTGTGGGGGCGATCAACACACTTAACCTGACAGCTAACTTCTTGTGAGAGCCTGGAATCCTACTCTGATTGAGTCCTGATCGCAGAGAGAGAGAGAGAAAGAGAGAGAGAGAGAGAGAGAGAGAGAGAGAGAGAGAGAGAGAGAGAGGGAGAGAGAGAAAGTGATAAGGAAAATACTTTCTTTACAACTTTTGTGGTTAAAAAAATCAATACTGCATGTACTCTCAGATTTGCTACTTTGATTTGTTTTCTCCCCTACATTCGTTAACTACTAGTGGGACTGGTTGGTCTCGAGGCAAGACGCCAGCCTCGAGACAGAGAGGTCGTGGGTTCAAGTCCTGGCTGCACCGGTTAGGATTTTTATTTGTGATTTCTCTCTGCGGCAACTACCCCTGGTCTCAGCAGCGAGGCCCCGGCTTGAAACGTCAGTTACTCATTTACGGGAAAAAAAAAATATGAGTGCCTTCGGAGTTGGAGTTATCTGCGTGTGTGGCGTGGGACCCCTGTGCACACGGCTGCCAGGAAAGAATGGATTAACAGGCAAAATTCAGTTCCTAGTCTCTAGGGACTTCGTCAGAGGTAAAAAAAAAAAAAAGCTGGCGAACGAAAAAAGAAAAAAAGATTACCTACAAAAGTATCATTCATGCACAGATATTGACTTTATTTAGAAATGTTTACGATTTCTGTGTGTTGTCACCAAGTGAAACCACCCCCGTAATATTGGGTTTATTGGGTTATTTGCGGGTCATCATCATTGCACTTCGAACATGTCCATAGGTGCTCAGATCCCCTCCTCAGCAATTCCCTCAGTGTCCAGCGACTGACGACTCCAGTTCTATGTTGGTTGATAAGTCTTCTTACACGGTCACTAAGTTTCTCATTTCTGGCTGTGCCCATCTTAACTCCCATCTCTTTCATCCGAAGAAGTGACGTGGATCTGTGTTTGTCGAAGTCATGTGCTCTTCCCACATCTCGGAGGGCATTGATGATGTCCGCCCGATCCATTGGTTGCCCGTCCTCAACGACAGCGCAGCTAGCCAACCTGTCCGCTCGTTCATTTCCCCGTACTCCCGCATGTCCAGGGACATAGACAAAGGTGACCTTACGTATTTTGGATTTCTGCAACGACTCTACCCATTGCATGAGTACAGAGCCCGCCTCTACTTTTCTTATCATGCTCATTGAATCACTCAGTATACATGCGTTGGTGTAGTCTTGTGACTCTAACCATTTGAATGCCTTGGTCACTGCCATCACCTCCATTGTCATGCTACTCGTGGTTATGACGTATGCACCACTGTCTTCCTTGACTATTCTGCCTGCCGAGCGTGCTGTAAATGCCCATGCACTTCTTTGGTGCCGTCTTACAGATCCGTCTGTATAGATAACTGCATCTTTCTCATCGGTGTTATCGCAGATGAGACCGTTTATCTCAGCATTAATCACGACCGGGTTCTATTCCCTACTTTTCCTGTCGAGTGTGACAATACACGAGAAAGTCCCCTTGAATGACGTAGGCACCGGTATCCACTCCTCACCAACGCTGATATTGGTAAGCCCACAGACCTCTTTGATGACATCTTCTGCTCGTTTAGACCATCCCGTAATATCTCAACTTTAAGAACAAGAGGAATGTACTAAGCACACAACATTTCCATCCATATATGCATTAAGATTCCCGAGATCAGAACTAACACGCCACTTTGAGATAAAGAAAAGAGCTGTGAAGAATAAATAAACAATTCTACGAAGAAAATCAGTGAATTTTCGGGGTATGAGGTGGTGCTCCAAAGCGAAACGGTTGCGTTTCTAGATTACCTAAAGGCAGTTCTGGATGTCATAGAGCCATCGTCGGGCTCCGTACGTATGCAATTGGTAGAGTTTTTGCAGAAGTCCAAAATACGTAAGGTCACCTTTGTCTACATCCCAGGACATGCGGGATTACGGGGAAATGAAAGAGCGGACAGGTTGGCTAGCAGTAATGTCGTTGAAGACGGTCAACCAATGGATCGGGCGGACGTCTTCAATGCCCTCCTTCGAGATGTGGGAAGGGCACAAGACTTCGACAACCATGAGTCCACGTCATTCCGCCGGATGAAAGAGATGGGAGTTAAGATAGGCACAGCCAGAAACGAGAAACTTAGTGGGCGTGTAAGAAGACTTATCAACCAACACAAAACTGGAGTCGCCATTCCACTCTGTCTCTTGCTTTGATGGAGCAGATTGTCATAGGCTGACTTGTCCATCTTTTGATGTTACTCGTCCATGTTAGTCTTAGTCTCACTCTGCCACTTTTACCTTGTATTTTCCCTTCCAATATTACTTTTAATAGGCTGTTGTGTCTTATAACATGCCCCCAAAATTTGATTTGTCTTGTTCTAATTGTATTTAGTAGTTCTTTTTTTATTTTAGTTGTTTTAAAACTTCATCGTTTGTTTTCTTTTCTTTCCATCCAATTCTACCTATTCTTCTATTAATCAAAGGCTTCAATTCTCTGTTCTGTTTTCTTGTCTAATGTCCATGTTTCTTCACCATACAGGAATATTGCGAAGATGTAACATTTTGCTATTCTTAGTTTTGGCCCTGGTGTTATTTGTTTTGATGTTAGTATATTTTTCATGACATTAAAATTACTTTTTGCCATACCTATTCTTTTATTTATTTCAGTTGTACATTTTCCATCACTCGTTATAGTATGTCCCAGGTAGTTGTAGTTGAAATGTCTGCCTGAACTGTCTATAGGTCTAATCCTTCTATTTTGATATCCACTTGTGGGTTTTGAGTATTTTCTTTGTTTGTGATCATAGTTTTAGTCTTTTTGATATTCGTATCTAATCCATATTTTTTGCTTGTCATGTTTATTTATGTAATTGTTGTAGATCTTTAAGATTTTCTGTTAGTAGAACAGTATCGTCAGCATATCTTAGGTTATTGATTATCTTTCCATTAATGTTTAGGCCTGGCATCTCTGTGATGTTTTTAAAGATTTGCTCAGTGTATAGATTGAACAAGCTTGGTGATAGGATGCGTCCTTGTCTTTACTCCTCTTGTTATATCAATGGGTGTAGAGTTCTCCTTGTTATATTTTATTATTGCTGTTTGCTCCCAGTACAAATTACATATTAGTCGTATGTCTGTGTCATCCAGATTTATATCTTTTAGGCAGTCTATAAGTTGATTATGGTGTATTCTATCAAAACCTTTGGTGTAGTCTATGAGCATGCATATATTGGTTTGTTTACTTCTATGTAATTTTCAATCAATGCCCTCATGCTGAATATTGCTTCTTTTGTCCCACTGTTTTTCCTGAATCCAAATTGTTGCTCATCTAATTCAGTATTGATTTTATTCTGAATCCTTCCCTGTATAACTTTTAGTAAAATTGTTGTTACCTGGCTCATTAGGCTTATTATTCTCAAATCGCTGCATTCAACTGCACCAGTTGAATTGTGCTCTTTGCTAGTCAACCTTCGATGAGGAGACTGCACTCATGATGATGCTATAACTGTAAACACTCGGTAATGCTGGGAGCTGCGATAGCTCAGTGGCTAGTGAACTAGACTACAAAAGATAAGATCTCGGGTTCGATCCTGATCGACCGCTTCCAGGTTTACCCTGCCTTAAATAGGTTCATAATTTTTTTTTCTATGAAAGTAAAGCGGCACGGACGTAATACCGACCACATTACCCCAGAAATCATATGCTGAAGGTCTGTAAAATATTATGGTCACCAACACCATATTCCCCATACGCCACTTGGCGTGACGGTCACTTTACTTTTTTTTTTCCTTTTTTCCCTTGGTTGTGTTCATCCAATTCAAAACAAACGAGGAAATTACAGAAATCGCCAATCAACCACTAATATCTTCAGTAATCAAGAAAAGACGATGGTCATATGTTGGACATGTGATGAGAAGAGATAATAACCGAATAGCAAAGCAAGCCCTGATATGGGAACAACAGGTAAGAGGAAATTAGAGAAATCGCCAATCAACCACTAATATCTTCAGTAATCAAGAAAAGACGATGGTCATATGTTGGACATGTGATGAGGAGAGATAATAACCAAATAGCAAAGCAGGCCCTCATGTGGAAACAACAGGTAAGAGGAAATTAGAGAAATCACCAATCAACCACTAATATCTTCAGTAATCAAGAAAAGACGATGGTCATATGTTGGACATGTGATGAGGAGAGATAATAACCAAATAGCAAAGCAGGCCCTCATGTGGGAAACAACAGGTAAGAGGAAATTAGAGAAATCACCAATCAACCACTAATATCTTCAGTAATCAAGAAAAGACGATGGTCATATGTTGGACATGTGATGAGGAGAGATAATAACCAAATAGCAAAGCAGGCCCTCATGTGGGAAACAACAGGTAAGAGGAAATTAGAGAAATCGCCAATCAACCACTAATATCTTCAGTAATCAAGAAAAGACGATGGTCATATGTTGGACATGTGATGAGGAGAGATAATAACCGAATAGCAAAGCAGGCCCTCATGTGGGAAACAACAGGTAAGAGGAAATTAGAGAAATCACCAATCAACCACTAATATCTTTAGTAATCAAGAAAAGACGATGGTCATATGTTGGACATGTGATGAGGAGAGATAATAACCAAATAGCAAAGCAGGCCCTCATGTGGGAAACAACAGGTAAGAGGAAATTAGAGAAATCACCAATCAACCACTAATATCTTTAGTAATAAAGAATAAACGATGGTCATATGTTGGACATGTGATGAGAAGAGATAATAACCGAATAGCAAAGCAGGCCCTCATGTGGAAACAACAGGTAAGAGAAAATTAGAGAAATCGCCAATCAACCACTAATATCTTTAGTAATCAAGAAAAGACGATGGTCATATGTTGGACATGTGATGAGAAGAGATAATAACCGAATAGCAAAGCAGGCCCTCATGTGGGAAACAACAGGTAAGAGGAAAAGAGGAAGACCCAGAGAGACACTGAGAAGAACATTGATGAGAGAGGCAAGAGGAGCAGGAATCGGCTCCCTCAATGAGATAGAGTTGCTTGCACAGAACAGAGATAAATGGCGTGATTTGATAAAAGATCTTTACAAGGATTGAAAAATCCTAGAATAAAAATTTAGATACGAGAAAGAGTATCTATGTCCACTCCCTATGGGCCGGCTACGGCTCGAAAGGTCAATAGACAGAGATAGATAGATGTTCGTCCGGATGAATACGTGGACACGCCACTGATTTAGTCTTAGTATAGCCGCTATATTTCTCCAATTTAAAATGTGATTTTTGAGTTCTTGTAAAAGTGACAGGTTAAATTACCCCTGGGACGGACAATTTCAGACTTGGATTAGCAAGTTAACATTGAAGTTCACTAATACAACACGACATTTGAATTAAGCCGGGACATAACTCACTGTACTTTTAGAGTGGATATGCAGAGTGAAATGTCACGAATGGTAAAATGAAATTAAGATATTTGTCTATCTATTCATCCAAATGTGAAAAAAGTGCAACGTGTCAAATACTTGGACACAACAATAACATCGGATGGAAGATGTACCTCAGAAATAATAAAATAAGAGCAGATAGCTCTGACTAAAATAGGGAGGAGAAATGACCCAAAAAAAAAAGATATAAGTAAAGTAAGTAAAGAGCCCCCGTCACGCCAAGTGGCGTATAGGGTAATATGGTGTTAGTGACCCTATATTTTACAGACCTTCAGCACATGATTTTTGGGGTAATGTGGTCGGTATTACGCCCGTGCTGCTTTACTTTCCCAGAAAGAAATCCGGTACCCATTTAAGCCTGGGTGAACCTAGATGCCGTCGTTTGGGATCGAATCCTACCCCTTGTCCTTTGTAGTCCAGTTAACTAACCAGTGAGCTATCGCGGCTCCCCCCCCCCCCAAAAAAAAAAAAAAGATATAGGGAAAAAAAACCGGTGTGGTTAAATCTTCACGTAACAAGTGAACAACACAAACTAGCACGACGTTTCGGCTAAATAGGCCTTCAGCAGGAATAAAAATACAACACATATACAAATATGTTTTTAAAATAAAAAATATATAATACAATAATCCCTCAGTTATCGCGGTTAATAGGGACCAGAACCGGCCGCGATAAGTGACAAACCGCGAAGTAGTGTCACCCTCTCATTTTTAACATACGTACATTTTTTGTGTATGTATAATATCAATAAGTGTATATGAAATCATATAAGTGCATATGTTATCATTAAAACATTAAAGAATAGTTTCAAACATGTAAATAAAATATTAAGAGTATAAATAACATACATAAAATAATGTATAAATGATATAAATATGATACGTGTGTGTGTAACATACGTAGATGTAACGTTCAATCCGTAAGGGCGTGTAACAGACGTGCCTTAAGCATGTCCAATAAATTAACTTTCTCGTTCAGTCAGCATTTTTCTCTTCTTCTTGAGTTCACTAGAGGATTTAGAGGGTGGAGGACGTCTAGGAGCCATTTTCAAGGGTGTCACAAGCACTATTTTGCACAAAAAGACACAAGAGAAGCGCAAAAATGAGCACACCTCGAGACTAAGAATCACTCAACAATTGATTTGAGACTAAGCATCACTCAACCATTGATTTGAGACTAAGCATCACTCAACCATTGATTTGAGACTAAGCATCACTCAAACATTGATTTGAGACTAAGCATCACTCAAACATTGATTTGAGACTAAGCATCACTCAAACATTGATTTGAGACTAAGCATCACTCAAACATTGATTTGAGACTAAGCATCACTCAACCATTGATTTGAGACTAAGCATCACTCAAATATTGATTTGAGACTAAGCATCACTCAACCATTGATTTGAGACTAAGCATCACTCAAACATTGATTTGAGACTAAGCATCACTCAAACATTGATTTGAGACTAAGCATCACTCAAACATTGATTTGAGACTAAGCATCACTCAAACATTGATTTGAGACTAAGCATCACTCAAACATTGATTTGAATGAGCGAGGTCGTCTAACTCGTCTTCACTGGGTATGAGAGCGAAGGTGGAGGAAACGTCCAGGCCAATCAGCTTGCGAGATTCCCAAGTCGGGAGAAATATCAAATGGCAGGATGCTAGCAGCCAATCAGTGACGTGGATTTTGAATTGTGTGGGCACTCCCTGCCTTCTGCTGGCGTGCGGGAAACTTTCGCGCCATAATTCCTCAATTTTGAAATTTTGAACAATCCGCGATGTACTGAGGCCGTGATAAATGAACCGCGAAGTAGCGAGGGATGACTGCAATTTCAAATCAAGCCAAAAACAGCATTTCATAAAATGAAAAACGTCTTCTGCAACAAGTCTATATCAATAGAACAGAGAAAGAGAGATCATCGGTGTTATATAGAGCCAATTCTGGCCTACAGAAGCAAATTATGGACAGTAGGCAAACAAATGAAAAGACGATTGGAGGCCACAGAGATGCGATTTCTCAGAAGAATGTTGAAAGTTCTCTGGACAGCTAAAAAAAAAAAAAACCAACGCAGAAATTCTCAAAGAGGCCAACACAAAAAGGGAGCTCTGAAGAATCATCAAAAAGAAACAGTAAACATTTTTCGAGCACATTATGAGAAATCATCATCATCATGTACCGGGCCTGCTGACGTAGGTGATCATGTCTCACCACAAGTTTCGATCTCGACAGTTACTTATCATTTCTGTTGTTGACCTTCTGCCAAGCATTTCTTCTTAAGCTGTCTGGTATCTTTACTCTTTGCTTTCATCTATCTCTTCGTCCCTAAATTTTCCCAGTTGTTACAATATATTCCTGCTGTTTCTTTCTCATTACATAACCAAAAAATGAAGATTGTTTCTTCCTAATATTGGAAATTAGCTCTCTTTTTGCTTTGGCATCTTTCAGAACGTTTTCATTACTCTTCTTAGCTGCCCAAGGTATTCTCAACATTCTTATAAAACCACATTTATATTGACTCCAGTGATTTTCTTGTCTGTTGTCCTATTGTCCATGATTCACATCCATATGTCAAGACTGGCTCTACATAACATTTAAGAACTCTTTTTCTTGTTTCTATTTTCAAAAATGGAGTAACTAATATCTTCCTCATCTTTTGGAAATCTGCTTTTGCCTAAGCCATTCTGCATCTTACCTCTTTTTTGTATACGTCTAAAGAGGTGAGATCATGAGAAAAGGAAAGTTGTAATACTTGGCTACAACTGGCAAAATAAAAGGAAAGAGAGATCGCGGACGACAAAGAGGGAAAATACTAGATAGCTTAGTGTCATGGCATGGGAAACAGTCAACAACAGAACTGATACGATGCACTGTAGATCGAAGATTGTGAAAGGACATGATCGCCTATACCAAGCAGTATGGCACGTGATGATATTCCAATCAATCAATCAATCAATCAATCAATCAATCAATCAATCAATCAATCAATCTATCTATCTATCTATCTATCTATCTATCTATCTATCTATCTATCTATCTATCTATCTATCTATCTATCTATCTATCTATCTATCTATCTATCTATCTATCTATCTATCTATCTATCTATCTATCTATCTATCTATCTATCTATCTATCTATCTATCTATCTGTCTGTCTGTCTGTCCGTCCGTCCGTCCGTCCGTCCGTCCGTCCGTCCGTCCGTCCGTCCGTCCGTCCGTCCGTCCGTCCGTCCGTCCGTCCATCCATCCATCCATCTATCTATCTATCTATCTTTCTATCTATCTATCTATCTATCTATCTATCTATCTATCTATCTATCTATCTATCTATCTATCTATCTATCTATCTATCTATCTATCTATCTATCTATCTATCTATCTATCTATCTATCTATCTATCTATCTATCTAAGCTGTTTATCTTTCTAACAATTTTTCTAACAATTTTTCTAACAATTTTTCTAACTATTTTTCTATCTATTTTTCTATTTATTTTTCTTTCAAACAAAAGACACCAAATAGAACAAAAATTCGATATTCCCTTTGTCCACCGATATTTGCTATTAAGTGTCAGAACCTGCGCAGGATCCGCATTGTATTTCAGCACATGTCCCTCTTCTGGACCAGCCATTTAATCTCGGCAATGGAGCTGATGCCTTCTGTTATTGCCGCTCATCTCAATGTTTCTTTAAGTCGGTCTCTCTTTTTTTCTTTTATCCTCTGATTCCCATTTACCACCTCTTACTCTGCTCAAATTTACTAATAAACTAATTCTTTCTATTTCATCCAAATTACTCATACCAATTCTTTCTATTCCGCACAAAATTACTCATACCAATTCTTTCTATTTCATCTGAATTTACTCATACCAATTCTTTCAATTCCACACAAAAATACTCCTACCGATTCTTTATATTTCATCCAAAATTACTCAAACCAATTCTTTCTATTCTACACAAAATTACTCATACCAATTCTTTCTATTCTACACAAAATTACTCATACCAATTCTTTCTATTCCACACTAAATTCATCGTCATCAAATACCTGGCCTACTGGCGTAGGTGATCATGTCTCTCCACAACGTTCGATCTCGACAGTTCTTTATCATTTCTGTTGTTGACCTTCTGCCAAGCCTTTCCCCTAAACTATCTGGCACCCTCTCTCCCTGCCTCCCTCCATTCCCCCTCCCTCAATTTTCCCAGGTGTTACAATATATTCCAGCTGTTCTCTTCTCATTACATGGCCAAAAAATGATGATTGTTTCTTCCCAACATTGGAAATCAGCTCTCTTTTTACTTTGACCTCCCCCACAACACTTTCATCACTTATCCTAGTCGTCCATGGTACTCTCAACACCCCCCCCCCCCTGCAAAACCACACCTCTACAGACTCCAGTGATTCTCATGTCTGTTGTCCTATTGTCCATGATTCACATCCATATGTCAAGACTGGCTCCACATAACACCCAAGAACTCCCCTTCTTGCCTCTATTGTCAAAAATAGATTGCATAGTATCCTCCTCAATTTTCTGGAAAGCTGCCCCTGCCTGAGCCACCCCGCATCCCACTTCCCTTGTACATTTTCCGTCTGAGGTTAACAAAGTTCCCAAATATTTAAATTCATTTACCTGTTTTAATATTGTTCCACTTGTCTTTATTCTGCACTGAGGTGATGTCTTTTTCTTTGTTGTTACCATTACCTCTGTCTCTTTGCCACTAAGGCCGAGTCCTCTACTTTTGATCTCCTTCACTACAATGTCCAACATTACCTGTAACACACCTTCATTCCCAGCCATTAATACCGTGTCATCAGTCTACCTTAGACTATCTTTATCATGACCTTCACTTGTTACTCCAGGCATGCCTATGGATCTTAAAACAATCTCAACATAAATATGAAACAAAATTACTCATAACTAAATCTAACTCTTCCTATTCACAATTACTCATAACTAATTCTTTCTATTCCATCCAAAATACGAATAATTATTTCTTCTATTTCACAGAAAATTACTAATCAGTAATTCTTTGTAGTTTACTATTTAAAAATATTATAATTCTTACTATTTTACCCACAGTTACTAAAAGCTAATTCTTTCTAATGTGCTAAACGAATTCTCATAGTAATTCTTTCTAATGCGCTAAACGAATTCTCATAGTAATTCTTTCTAATGTGCTAAACGAATTCTCATAGTAATTCTTTCTAATGTGCTAAACGAATTCTCATAGTAATTCTTTCTAATGTGCTAAACGAATTCTCATAGTAATTCTTTCTAATGTGCTAAACGAATTCTCATAGTAATTCTTTCTAATGTGCTAAACGAATTCTCATAGTAATTCTTTCTAATGTGCTAAACGAATTCTCATAGTAATTCTTTCTAATGTACTAAACGAATTATCATAGTAATTCTTTCTAATGTACTAAACGAATTCTCATAGTAATTCTTTCTAATGTACTAAACGAACTATCATAGTAATTCTTTCTAATGTACTAAACGAATTCTCATAGTAATTCTTTCTAATCTACCAAAAACTGCTCATATCCACCTTTTCTGCTCCACTCAAATGTACTTACTCCGCCAAAAGGCGTAGCTAGCGATCTCAGCGCATTGTGGCGCAAAGTTAGTTTTGGCGCGACCTTTGAGGCCCACCCTCGTGAGAAGGTGTGAGTCATGAGGGGTTCCGTCATGTTTTCCCAGAATTTTTTTTTAGTTTTAGAACATGAAGGCCTGTATTTAGAACATGAAGGTCTGTACTTAGAACATGAAGGCCTGTATTTAGAACATGAAGGTCTGTATTTAGAACATGAAGGCCTGTATTTAGAACATGAAGGCCTGTATTTAGAACATGAAGGCCTGTATTTAGAACATGAAGGCCTGTATTTAGAACATGAAGGCCTGTATTTAGAACATGAAGGCCTGTACTTAGAACATGAAGGCCTGTATTTAGAACATGAAGGCCTGTACTTAGAACATGAAGGCCTGTATTTAGAACATGAAGGTCTGTACTTAGAACATGAAGGCCTGTATTTAGAACATGAAAGTCTGCATTTAGAACATAAAGGTCTGTACTTAGAACATGAAAGTCTGCATTTAGAACATGAAGGCCTGTATTTAGAACATGAAGGCCTGTACTTAGAACATGAAAGTCTGCATTTAGAACATGAAGGCCTGTATTTAGAACATGAAAGTCTGCATTTAGAACATAAAGGTCTGTACTTAGAACATGAAAGTCTGCATTTAGAACATGAAGGCAGTATTTAGAACATAAAGGTCTGTACTTAGAACATGAAGGCCTGTATTTAGAACATAAAGGACTGTACTTAGAACATGAAGGTCTGTACTTAGAACATGAAAGTCTGTATTTAGAACATGAAGGTCTGTATTTAGAACATGAAGGCCTGTATTTAGAACATGAAGACCTGTATTTAAAACATGAAGACCTGTATTTAGAACATGAATGTCTGTATTTAGAACATGAAGGTCTGTATCCAGAACATAAAAACCTGTATTTAGAACATGAATGTCTGTATTTAGAACATGAAGGTCTGTATCCAGAACATAAAAACCTGTATTTAGAACATGAATGTCTGTATTTAGAACATGAAGGTCTGTATCCAGAACATAAAAACCTGTATTTAGAACATGAAGGCTTGTATTTAGAACATGAAGGTCTGTATTTAGAACATGAAGGTCTGTATTTAGAACATGAAGGTCTGTATTTAGAACATGAAGGTCTGTATTTAGAACATGAAGGTCTGTATTTAGAACATGAAGGTCTGTATTTAGAACATGAAGGTCTGTATTTAGAACATGAAGGCCTGTATTTAGAACATGAAGACCTGTATTTAGAACATGAAGGTCTGTATTTAGAACATGAAGGCCTGTATTTAGAACATGAAGGTCTGTATTTAGAACATGAAGGTCTGTATTTAGAACATGAATGTCTGTATTTAGAACATGAAGGTCTGTATTTAGAACATGAAGGCCTGTATTTAGAACATGAAGGTCTGTATTTAGAACATGAAGGCCTGTATTTAGAACATGAAGACCTGTATTTAAAACATGAAGACCTGTATTTAAAACATGAAGACCTGTATTTAGAACATGAAAACTTATTTTTAATTATTAATTTAAGAGCCCCCATCACGCCAAGTGGCGTATAGGGAATATGGAGTTAGTGACCATAAATTTTACAGACCTTCAGCACATGATTTTCGGGGTAATGTGGTCGGTATTACCCCCCCCCCCCTGCCGCTTTACTTTCCAGAAAAAATCCGGTACCTATTTGAGGCTGGGTGAACCCGGAAGCCGTTGGTTGGGATCGAATCCTACCCCTTTGTCCTTTGTAGTCCAGTTCACTAACCACTGAGCTATCGTGGCTCCCTGCTTTAACATGAAAGCTTGCATTTCGTGGTATATTCTTAAGGAATGAAGAAGTTGAGAACAAAAAGACTAGAACTGTGATCATAAACAAAGATAAAACTCAAAACCTACAAGTGGATACCAAATTTGAAGGAATCGACATGGAAACAGTTCAGAACTACAACTACCTTTAACATACCAGTGATGGAAAATGTAAAACTGAAATAAACAAAAGAATAGGATTGGCAAAATTTAATTTTAATGCAATGAAAAATATACTAACATCAAAGCAAATAACACCAGGGCTAAAACTAAGAATAGCAAAATGTTATATCTTCTCATTATTCCTGTATGGTGCAGAAACATAGACATTAGACAAGAAAACAGAACAGAGAATTGAAGCCTTTGAAAATTGGATTTTATAGAAAAATAGGTAGAATTGGATGGAAAGTAAAGAAAACAAAACAAATGACAAAGTCTTAAAAGAACTAAAAATTAAAAGAGAACTACTAAACACAATTAAAACAAGATTTTTGGGCCATGTTGAAAGACAGAACAGCCTACTAAAAGTAATTTTGGAAGGGAAAATACACGGTAAAAGAGGCAGAGGCAGAAAAAGACTAACGTGGACGTCAAGTCAGCCTATGACAACCTGCACCATCAAAGCAAGAGACAGAGCGGGATGGCGCTACATAGTAGCCAACCTTGGATGCGGAGACGGCATTGAAGGACAGTGATGAGAAAGTTGAAAAAAAAAAATAAAAGTAAAAATTATTAAGGGCAGTAATTGTCAATTTGGTTGCGCCAGAAGCTGCCCCCCCCAACCCCCTCATTAGCAACGCCACTGACTATTCCACAAATTACCCCCACTCCTCGTCTTACTCCATGAATCGTTTCCGCTGGACAACAGAACAAATCCTGACATCAAAACACAGCTTCCCTAAATTCCACTGACCAAAATTGTCTTTCATCAACATTACGTCCGTCCCGAGGACAACAAACACAATAACCCTGGTCCCGCTCACATCTACAATTAGCTCAAACAACATTACGTCCGTCTCGAGGACAACAAACACAATAACCCTGGTCCCGCTCATATCTACAATTAGCTCAAACAACATTACGTCCGTCCCGAGGACAACAAACACAATAACCCTGGTCCCGCTCATATCTACAATTAGCTCAAACAACATTACATCCGTCTCGAGGACAACAAACACAATAACCCTGGTCCCGCTCATATCTACAATTAGCTCAAACAACATTACATCCGTCCCGAGGACAACAAACACAATAACCCTGGTCCCGCTCATATCTACAATTAGCTCAAACAACATTACGTCCGTCCCGAGGACAACAAACACAATAACCCTGGTCCCGCTCATATCTACAATTAGCTCAAACAACATTACATCCGTCCCGAGGACAACAAACACAATAACCCTGGTCCCGCTCATATCTACAATTAGCTCAAACAACATTACATCCGTCCCGAGGACAACAAACACAATAACCCTGGTCCCGCTCATATCTACAATTAGCTCAAACAACATTACATCCGTCCCGAGGACAACAAACACAATAACCCTGGTCCCGCTCACATCTACAATTAGCTCAAACAACATTACGTCCGTCCCGAGGACAACAAACACAATAACCCTGGTCCCGCTCACATCTACAATTAGCTCAAACAACATTACGTCCGTCTCGAGGACAACAAACACAATAACCCTGGTCCCGCTCACATCTACAATTAGCTCAAACAACATTACGTCCGTCTCGAGGACAACAAACACAATAACCCTGGTCCCGCTCACATCTACAATTAGCTCAAACAACATTACGTCCGTCTCGAGGACAACAAACACAATAACCCTGGTCCCGCTCATATCTACAATTAGCTCAAACAACATTACGTCCGTCTCGAGGACAACAAACACAATAACCCTGGTCCCGCTCATATCTACAATTAGCTCAAACAACATTACATCCGTCCCGAGGACAACAAACACAATAGCCCTGGTCCCGCTCACATCTACAATTAGCTCATACAACATTATCCAAGCAACATATCTATGTTGCTTGCATGTCTCTGTTTCTTTAAAGAAACCCTGATTGCTTAAGTAAACGTGCGCAAAACACTTGATGCGAACACATTCGGGGAATCTGATTGGTCAGAATTTGGCCAAACGTGGCTACAGAACTCGATTCAATGACCTCTATTCCGTGATCACATAACATACTATTCTTATTCGCTTATTGGGCACTTTATCTTATTAGGCTTCTTATTCTTGAAATAAGAGAAGATTTACAGTAAATTATTCTTATTTACATTTTCATTTACCGTTCAGCGTCGGTGGGAGATATGGTTTGCGGTTGTTTGCTCTTCTTTTTGCCTCGGCTGCTGTTACGTTTCCTTGTTTCTAATATTCTATCAATCCAAGGAGGTGCGCGTGGCCGTGCGGCTAAAACCACTGTCCCGCTGGCTGAAAAGCTGACGTACGGTGTTCGAAGCCCGCGGTAGACAAAAAGGATTTTTTCTATCGGGGGTGAAATAAAAATCCTGAGTCTCACACGTCGTGGCGACTGCTTGACCAAGCGGCCCTCTGGTTCTATCGTTGGCCCCCGACATACACCAGCAATGGTTCTGTGTCGTAAAGATATATATATATTTTTTTTAATCAATCCATCTTTTTTGTAGTCAGCTCTTGAGTCTGATGTTCTCGTAATTGTTTATTAAAGTATTGTTAGGCTGTGTTTTCTACCTTTCTGTCTTATCACGTGCAAAACCATTTTATCTGATGTTTCTTTTTTTCTGTATTCTATGGCAGGAATTATTCCTAGCTTTTTTCTCAGTTCTTCATTTCTGATCATATCTCTCAGACTGTTTCCTGTCATTCGTCTGACACATTTCATCTTGTAGTGTTTATGATTTCTTCGTGTTTTTTTTAGTCTAGGGTCCAGGTTATAGAATACCGCAATAGAATACATAAAAATGGAGCTCCTAAAAAACCATCAGAAAGAAACAATCAACATTTTTCTGGCACATCATGAGAAAATAAAAGTTGGAATACTTGGTTACAACTGGCAAAATAAAAGGAAAGAGAGATCGCGGACAACAAAGTAGACCATTGATAGCAAAACGTTGGGATGAAGATTGTTCCCATTTTGTCGCAAGTGTTATTTTCTTCTTTAACAGGAGTGGACGATACTTGCTCGACGATTTGACAAGCTTTCCTTGACAGTAACGTTCTTCCTATTTAGAAAATGAAGTGGTTTACAGTATTGGTCAAGGTTTAGAGGTAATCTGCAGTAAAGATGATCTTGGTGTTGTTCACATCAGCGTCACTGCACACCAGACGAACCCATAGGTAAAAAAAGAAAGTAAAGAAAGAGCCCCCGTCACTCCAAGTGGCGTATAGGGAATGTGGTGTTTTATCTGTTGTCCTTTCGAGCCGAAGACAGCACATTGGGCAGAACCACAATCTCAAAAACAGAAACCTTGCATGCCAAAAATGGCACATATTGCAGAGATCACTGCTTCTAAAATCTATGGCGCTGTTTCCATAACAATACTTTTTACAATGGCAGCTTGTCAAGCCATCGATCAACCTCCTTAGTCGCCTCTTACGACATGCCTGGAAGGTCACAGTGTCACTATTCTTTACCTCCATCATAATGAGGCCCCGGTAAAACACGGCGAATATAGTGTTAGTGTCCATAAATTTTACAGACCTTCAGCACACGATTTATGGGGTAATGTGGTCGGCATTACGCCTGTACCGCTTTACTTTCCCAGAAAAAAAAACCCGGTACCCATATAAGGCTGGGTGAACCCGGAAGCCGTTGGTTGGGATCGAACCCTACCTCTTGTCCTTTGTAGTCCAGTTCAAAAACGACTGAGCTATCGCGGCTCCCCTTCAAGACTAGTGCAGAGTAAAATGATGCTCCATGATAGGGATCATGTAAATAACTGCAGTGATGCGGTATAGCTGGTAGCAAGGGGCCAGTAGTGGGGGGTACCGTACACTCATATAAGATATGGTGACTGCTCTACAAAAAAGGAACACAATAAAATACTGACGTTTCGGCCAGCATGTGGCCTTCTCCATAAAACAAGACCAACATCAATAAACAATGAAAAACATATAAACTCTACTACATCTAGGACGAGCGAGCAGGTAGGTGGAGAAGAAGTAAAAAAAGGGACAAGAGATGACATTTGAGAATATTGTGGCACATATCAAAGGGTAAAAAAAATTGTTTGTAAAAATCATCATCATCATCAAGTACCGGGCCTGCCTGCGCAGGTGATCATGTCTTTCCACAACTTTCGATCTCGACAGTTATTTATCATTTCTGTTGTTGACCTTCAGCAAGAAGGGCCGACCATGAAAAACATGGATTAATGGAATATGTAACGCTAGGAAACATATCAACAGCAGTGGCCAACAGATGAGCAAACCATGAATTAATGGAATATTAGAAACACTAGGAAAGACATTAGTTACATTGGCCAACAGAAGAGTAAACGATGAATTAATGGAATATTAGAAACACTAGGAAAGAAATTAGTTACATTGGCCAGCAGAAGAGCAAACGATGAATTAATGGAATATTAGAAACACTAGGAAAGAAATTAGTTACATTGGCCAACAGAAGAGCAAACGATGAATTAATGGAATATTAGAAACACTAGGAAAGAAATTAGTTACATTGGCCAACAGAAGAGCAAACGATGAATTGATGGAATATTAGTAACGTATCTATTGCATGTATTGGAAACATATCAACAGGAGAGGTCAGCAGAAGAGCAAAAGACTGCAAATGATATCTCACGCCATCCTGAAAGACAAATGATGAAGGAAAGAAGAAGATTATTTAGTTTATTTTTGTCTGACATTTTTTATCTATTATTATTATATGTTCAAGATAACTATATTTTTGTCTGACATTTTCCATCTATTATTATTATATGTCCAAGATAACTATATTTTTGTCTGACATTTTCCATCTATTATTATTATATGTCCAAGATAACTATATTTTTGTCTGACACTTTCCATCTACTATTATTATATGTCCAAGATAACTATATCCTTGAACTCCTTCTATGTTCTTTGCAGGAAACTTAAAAATGAACTTATTTATTATGAATAATTGGATTATAAAAGGGATTATGAAAATAACTCAAAACAACAGAAATGGGATCCAGTGGTCACTGACCAAACAACTTGATGATGTAGACTTTGCTGATGACATAGCTCTCCTATCACACAGCCACCAACAGATGCAAGATAAAATGAATATATTAGATGAGAGATCACAACAGCTAGGACTAAAGATTATAGAGATAAGACCAACATTATGAGAATTAATGCAGTTGGCAATAACCAAATAAAACTAGGAGAAATACCTCTACTAGACGTACAATCTTATATATATCTGGGCAGTAATATAGATAAAGAGGGAGGAACAGAAAACGATACCAAAATAAGGATATCAAAAGCAAGAGGAGCTTTCATTGCACTGGGAAACATATGGAAATCCAAAGAAATTAGGCTAAATACAAAAATACAAATTTTCAACTCCAATGTTAAGTCGGTTCTATTATATGGCTGTGAAACATGGAGAATAACAAAATTGACAATCACGAAGGTACAGACTTTCATCAATGGATGTTTGCGCAGAATAAAGGGATGGAAATGGCAGGACAAAGTCACTAACGTGGAATTATGGAAATGTACCAGTCAAATACCAGTGGATAAAGAAATACAGCGAAGACGATGGCGATGGATAGGACACACACTACGGAAACCAACTGAGAGTATTACACAACAGGCCCTTTTTTGGAATCCCCAGGGGAAAAGACAAAGAGGAAGATCAAGGAATTCTTGGAGAAGATAGATTGAAGCAGAGATGAAGATGATGGGGAAGACATGGAATGATCTTAAAAGAATGGCAAAAAACAGAACGACTTGGAAAGTGTTTGTTGAAGACCTATGCTCCACTGGGAGCTAAAAGGTAGAAGAGTATATGTCCAAGATAACTATATTTTTGTCTGACATTTTCCATCTATTAGTATATGTCCAAGATTACTATATTTTTGTCTGACATTTTCCATCTATTATTATTATACGTCCAAGATAACTATATTTTTGTCTGACACTTTCCATCTATTATTATTATATGTCCAAGATAACTATATTTTTGTCTGACACTTTCCATCTACTATTATTATATGTCCAAGATAACTATATCCTTGAACTCCTTCTATGTTCTTTGCAGGAAACTTAAAAATGAACTTATTTCAAGCTAAACAATAAACGGTTTATTTTCAACTAAAAAATGAACAATTATTCTAAGCTAACATGTAGCCCATTAAAGAGATTGGCAGATAAGAGAGAAAAAATGATGACAAGGTTATTCTCGAGTGCATCCATAGTGCGCTGCATTAATAATGGATTAAAGAGACAAGCGAAATTATCAATTGATCGCTTTTTTTAATGTGAAAACGATATTCCATTTAAATGGGGCGGAGTGAGTTCGAAATCAATCGTGGAACGAGTAGAAGAACACTGACAAAAGAAATAACTCAGATTGTATTTGCAGCTGTAAAATAACATCATCATCATCAAGTGCCGCCCCTGCTGGTGTACGCGATCATGTCTTTCCAGAACTGTCTATCTGTAATCTGTTTATCACTTACTTTGTTAACTTCCGATCAAACCATTCTCTTAAAACGTTATGCTTTTGTTTCCCCTCTCATCATCATCATCAAGTGCCATGCCTGCCTGAGTAGATGATCATGTCTCTCCACAACTTTCTATCTCGACAGTTATTTATCATTTCTGTTGTTATTGAGTTATTGGTGGGTCATCATCATTGCACTCCGAACATGTCCATAGGTGCTCAGATCCCCTCCTCAGCAATTCCCTCAGTGTCCAGCGACTGACGACTCCAGTTCTATGTTGGTTGATAAGTCTTCTTACACGGCCACTAAGTTTCTCATTTCTGGCTGTGCCCAACTCCCATTTCCATCATCCGAAGAAGTGACGTGGATCTGTGTTTGTCGAAGTCATGTGCTCTTCCCACATCTCGGAGGGCATTGATGATGTCCGCCCGATCCATTGGTTGCCCGTTTGTTCTGTTGTTAACCTTCTGCTAAGCCATTCTCTTAAGCTGTCTGGTATCTTTTCTCTTTGCTCCCCTCCATCTCTTCATCTTGGCATTAGTTGCACTTAATAAACGTTCAATTGTTACGTACAATTTGGAAAATAACCACAACCAAAAAGTGGTGTGTTAGGCGCATGACAGGAACTTGGCTGAGAGATAAGATTAAAAATGAAAGAAGTAAGAAAAAAATCTAAGAAAAGCTCCCGCTATAGAATACATAAAAATAGAGTTCATTAAAAAAAACATCAGAAATAAACAATCAACATTTTTCGGGCACATAAAAAGGATAAAAGGAACGTTGGAATACTTGTTCACAACTGGCAAAAGAAAAGGAAAGAGATATCGCGGACAACAGAGAGAGAAAGTACTAGACAGCTTGGGTCTCATGGCATGGAAAACAGTCAACAACAGAACTGATACGATGCACTGTAAATAGAAGATTGTGGAAGGACATGATCGCCAACGCCAACCGGTATGGCACATGATGATGATGAAGATAGAATACATTTAAAATAAAACAACAGACAAAATGGTTTGGCCACGTGATCAGGTAGAAAGAACAAAACACAACACAACACAATGAGCCTTCAATAAACGTTGCGAGAACACCAGACCCAAGGGTCAACCACGAAAAAAATGGATTGACGGGATATTACAAATACCATGAAACAAAACAGCAGGAGAAGCCAACAGAAGAGCAAAATAACGCAAATTATATCTCCCCTCGACGCTGAAAGGTAAATTATGAAGAAAAGAAGAAGAAATTGCGTTGCTAAAAGAAACAATAAACTTTGAGAAGCTCTCATATATGTTTTGTTTTGATGATTACTTTGTAATTCTGAGTACAGCTGGTGTCATTAGCGATGTCACATGGTTCAATCACTTAGCCTCTAACAAGGGTTGACACCCAACACTGGCTATTTAATTAACATAGGGATTGTATTGCCAAACAGTACATTAAAAAGCCAAAAGAAAGCCAAATATGTTTGTCATTACTTGAGTTACATGTTTTTCTCTAGATCCTGTTCCTTATTTTGATAATTGTTGAAATAACTTCAAGTTACAGTAAAAATCTGGTCAGGTTTCATTCGTTTAGTATTTTTGTAGATGAAATTAAGTTCTAACAAGATTAGTTCTATAACAGACTAGTTTAGTATAGTTTAGTTTTTTTTAAAATATAGTTTAGTCTAGTTGTTATCGTTAATATAGTTTAGTCTAGTTGTTATCGTTAATATAGTTTAGTTTAGTTTTTTATTCGTCAATATAGTTTAGTTTAGATTTTTTACGTTAATATAGTTTAGTTTAGTTTTTTTGCGTTAATAAAGTTTAGTTTAGTTTTGTTTACGTTAATATGGTTTGGTTTAGTTTAGTTTTTTACGTTAAAATAGTTTAGTTTCGTTTTTTTACGTTAATACAGTTTAGTTTCGTTTTTTTCGTTAATTTCTTCCTCTTCTTCTTCTACCTTTTTAGCTCCCAGTAGGAGCATAGGTCTTCAACACTTTCCAAGTCGTTCTGTTTTTTGCCATTCTTTTAAGATCATTCCATGTCTTCCCCATCATCTTCATCTCTGCTTCTATCTGTCTTCTCCAAGAATTCCTTGGTGATCCTCTTTGTTCTTTCCCCTGGGGATTCCAAAAAAGGGCATGTTGTGTAATACTCTCAGTTGGCTTCAGTAGTGTGTGTCCTATCCAGCGCCATCGTCTTCGCTGTATCTCTTTATCCACTGGTATTTGACTGGTCATCATCATCATCAAGTACCGGGCCTACTGGCGTAGGTGATCATGTCTCTCCACAACTTTAGATCTCGGCAGCCATTTATCATTTCTGTCGTTGACCTTCTGCCAAGCCATTCTCTTAAGCTGTCTGTTATTTTTTCTCTTTGCTTCCCTCAATCTCTTCGTCCCTCAATTTTTCCAGTTGTTAGAATATATTCCAGTTGTTCTCTTCCCATTACATGGCCAAAAAATGATTGTTTCTTCCTAATATTGGAAATTAGCTCTCCTTTTGCTTTGACCTCTCTCAGAACATATTCATTATTCTTCTAGACTGCCCATGGTATTCTCAACATTCTCATGTAAAACCACATTTCTACAGACTCCAGTGATTTTCTGGTCTCTTGTTATATATATATATATATATATATATATATATATATATATATATATATATATATTTATATTTATAGAAGAATAGGTAGAATTGGATGGAAAGTAAAGAAAACAAAACAAATGACAAAGTCTTAAAACAACTAAAAATGAAAAGAGAACTACTAAACACAATTAAAACAAGATTTTTGGGCCATGTTGAAAGACAGAACAGCCTACTAAAAGTAATTTTGGAAGGGAAAATAGACGGTAATAGAGGCAGAGGCTGATAAAGACTAACATGGACGAGTAACATCAAAAGATGGACAAATCAGCCCTTGACAACCTGCACCATCAAAGGAAGAGGCAGAGCGGGATGGCGCTACGTGGTAGCCAACCTTCGATGCGGAGACGGCACTCAAGGACAGTGATGAGAAAGTTGGAAAAAAAAAAAAAAGTAAAAATTATTAAGGGCAGTAATGATCAATTTGGTGGAGCCAGATGCTGGTTTTCTTGTCTGTTTTCTTATTGTCCATGATTCGCATCCATATGTTAAGACTGGCTCTACATAACATTTAAGAAATCTTTTTCTTGTTTCTATTGTCAAAAATGGATTGCATAGTATCTTCCTCATTTTTTGGAAAGCTGCTTTTGTCTGAGCCATTCTGCATCTCACCTCTTTTGTACATCTTCCGTCTGAGGTTAACAAAGTTCCTAAATATTTAAATTTATTTACCTGTTTTAATAGTGTTCCATACTGTTCCTATGACAGGAAACAGCTTAAGGGACAGAGTAAGAAACACTGACCCGAGGAAGAAACTCAAAATTGAACCAGCCATCGAATGCATAAAGAAACAACAGATAAATTGGTTCGGCCACATAACAAGACAAAAAGAACTAACAATGACTCAAAGAGCTATAAACAAACACTACGAAAACGCCAGATTAAGAGGAAGACCGAGAAAGAGATGGATAAAGGGAATACTAGAGTCACTAGGAGGGATAACATCAGAAGAGGCCAACAGAAGAGCAAAGAATCTCAAATTGTATCTCCCCTCGACGTCAACGGCAATGGAGGAAGAATAGAAGAAGAGGAAGAATAAATGTCAGACAGCATCAGCCCTATAGGTGCTGGCACCCTGGGCATGCTGAACGTCAGTGCCTTCTTTAAGATTAATTATAACCATTTTCACAAGGGGAGAAAACTAAAAATTTTAGAAGATCCTTGATGGCCCCCCCCAAAAAAAAAAGCACAAGGTGCGCCCCCTGGCAGATGCCCAAGTTGCTAGTACCTTGAGCTGAGCCTGACATTTAAAAACAAATTGTTACCAAAATCTTTGTTCTCCTTCTTTTCATTCTGAATGTGATTGTTTTACAAAAGAGTAGTTTGGTTGGTTTTTAATTTATTTAATTTCTAGTTGCAGAGATAAATTAATAAAAAGTAAAGTAGAGTAAAGTACCACCTTCACACCAAGTGGCGTATAGGGAATATGGTGTTAGTGACCATCAATTTTACAGACCCTCGGCACATGATTTTTGGGGTAATGTGGTCGGTATTACGCCCGTGCCGCTTTACTTTCCCAGAAAAAAATCTGGCACCCATTAAAGGCTGGGTGAACCGGAAGCCGTCGGTTGGGATCGAACACTATCTCTTGACCTTTATAGTCCAGTTCATAAACCACTGAGCTATCGCGGCTCCTGAGATAAATTAATGGTACTACTTAATGACATCAGAAAATATAACAAAAAAAACGGAAACTAAAACTATAGTTTCCGATGTCACTCATGGAAAGTTATCACACAAAGCAACACTTCAGCATTTCAGATATAAATCAACTGTAATAGCATATCATCAAGTACCAGGCCTGCTGCCATAGGTGATCATGTCTCTCCACAACTTTTGATCTCGACAGCTATTTATCATTTCTGTTGTTGACCTTCTGCCAAGCCATTCTTTTAAGCTGAGTGGTATCTTTGCTTTCCTCTATCTCTTCATCCCTCAATTTTTCCGGTTGTTACAATATATTCCAGCTGTTCTCTTCTCGTTGCATGGCCAAAAAATTATGATTCTTTCTTCCTAATATTGGAAATTAGCTCTCTTTTTGCTGTGGCCTCTTTCAGAACGTTTTCATTATTCTTCTTAGCTGTCCATGTTATTCTCAACATTCTTCTGTAAAACCAAACATTTCTACAGCCTCCAGTGATTTTCTTGTTTGTTGTTCTATTGTCCATGATTCACATTCATATGTTAAGACTGGCTCTACATAACATTTAAGAACTCTTTTTCCTGTTTCTATTGTCAAAAATGGATCGCATAGTATCTTCCTCATTTTTTGGAAAGCTGCTTTTGTCTGAGCCATTCTGCATCTCACCTCTTTTGTACATCTTCCGTCTGAGGTTAACAAAGTTCCCAAATATTTAAATTCATTTACCTGTTTTAATATTGTTCCACTTGTCTTTATTTTGAACTGAGGTGATGTCTTTTTCTATGTTGTTACCATTACTTCTGGCTTTTTTGCTATTAAGGCTGAGTCCTTTATTTTTGCTTTCTTTCACTACAATGTCCAACATTTCTTGTAACTCATTTTCACTCTTAGCGATTAAGACTGTATCATCAGCATACCTTAGATTATTTATATTATGACCTCCAATTGTTATTCCAGGCATGTCCCTTATGAATCTTAAAATAATCTCGCTATAAATATTTAACAAATCTGGTGGCAGCACACAGCCTTGTCTAACACCCTGTTTTATTTGTTGAAACATTCCCAATTGGTTTCCAGTTCTTATGGCCGCTGTTTGTTGCCAGTACATGTTCTTTGTTATTCTTAGATCTTTGTCTTAGTTTTTTCATTAATATAGTTTAGTTTAGTAAACGTAATATAGTTTAATATTACTATTATATTATATTTGACTGGTACATTTCCATATTTCTATGTTAGTGATTTTGTCCTGCAATTTCCATCCTTTTCGTTTATATAGTTTAGTATAAATTCTTTGTATAATCATGAACCGCCACAACATTATATATAACGACAACAACGTTAAGGGGGGGGGGGGGGGTTCCCATGGAAAACCCTCGTTCGGTAGGGGATATCATGTGCTACAGGTGAAACTAATCTAAGGTATGCTGATGATATCGCTAAGAGTGAAAATGAGTTACAAGAAATGTTGGACATTGTAGTGAAGGAAAGCTAAAATAAAGGACTCAGCCTTAATAGCAAAAAGACAGAGGTAATGGTAACAACAAAGAAAAATACATCACCTCAGTGCAAAATAAAGACAAGTGGAACAATATTAAAACAGGTAAATGAATTTAAATATTTGGGAACTTTGTAACCTCAGACGGAAGATGTACAAAAGAGGTGAGATGTAGAATGGCTCAGGCAAAAGCAGCTTTCCAAAAAACGAGGAAAATACTATGCAATCCATTTTTGACAATAGAAACAAGAAAAAGAGTTCTTAAATGTTACGTAGAGCCAGTCTTAACATACAGATGCGAATCATGGACAATAGGACAACAGACAAGAACATCGCTGGAGGCTGTAGAAATGTGGTTTTACAGAAGAATGTTGAGAATACCATGTACAACAAAGAAGAGTAATGAAAACGTTCTGAAAGAGGTCAAAGCAAAAAGAGAGCTAATTTCCAATATTAGGAAGAAACAGTCATCATTTTTTAGCCATGTAAGAGAAGAGAAAAACTGGAATAAATTATAACAACTGGGAAAATTGAGGGACGAAGAGGTTGAGGAAAGCAAAGAGAAAAGATACCAGACAGCTTAAGAGAATGGCTTGGCAGAAGGTCAACAACAGAAATGATAAATAACTGTCGAGATCGAAAGTTGTGGAGATACAGGATCACCTACACCAGCAGGCATGGCACTTGATGATGATGAGTTCTTTATCGTGAGAAGAGTGGACACAGAACTTCCTGAGACGGTCACCTAATTAGTCTAAATACCATGAGGCTTCAGTAGTCTAGTTTGGGAAAACCACCCGACTGAGCTATCGACGTTCGGTGTTCGATTCCCGCAGGAATCAGTGTGAGCTGTACTCGTGGTTAAAAAAAACTTAACCTCGCGGTCGACCCAGCCGCTGCCAGAAATTGGTACCAGTGTATTACTCCGAAAAGGTGAGGAATGCCGCCGTGCATCGTGAGTTACGAAGCTTTAAGCGACACTGTCTAGAAGTTTACGAACACTTCTGGACATGCGGCCGAGCTCATATCGGTGAAAACTCGCGTTCGAAGACGCCTACTCAAATCTCGTACTTTTCCTTTCTCAATACCATACCGGGATTCGAACCTCAACCATCTTGTTCAGAGGCCGACTATCATATCTCTCGACCACCCATCCAGCATATGCGCCACATTACTGTTGCTAGATCTTCATAAACTGTTGTTCTTGTTAGGATCATCATCATCATCACCATCACCATCACCATAACCATCACCATCAACATCATCATCATCAACATCATAACCATCACCATCATCATCATCATCATCATCACCATCACCATCATCATCACCATCACCATAACCATCACCATCATCATCACCACCATCATCATCATCATCATAATCATTATCAACATCATAACCATCACCATCACCATCATCATCATCATCAACATCATAACCATCATCATCACCATCATCATCATCATCATCATCATAACCATCACCATCACCATAACCATCACCATCACCATAACCATCACCATCATCATCATCAACATCATAACCATCATCATCACCATCACCGTCACCATCACCACCATCATCACCATCATCATCAACAACATCATAACCATCATCATCACCATCACCAACATCATCACCATCACCATCATCATCACCATCATCATCATAATAATGATCATCACCATCACCATCATCACCACCATCATCATCATTCTCATCACCATCACCATCATCATCACCATCATCATCATAATCATCATCATCACCATCACCATCATCATCACCATCATCATCATTCTCATCACCATCACCATCATCATCATCATCATCATCATCATCATCATCATCATCATCACCATCACCATCATGACCATCACCACCATCATCAACATTCTTATCACCATCATCATCAATATCATCATCATAATCATCATCATCATCCTCATCACCATCACCTTCATCATCATCATCATAATCATCATCATCATCATCATAACCATCACCATCATCATCATCATCATCATCATCATCATCATCATAACCATCATCATCATCATCATCATCATCATCATCACTACACACCGGACCAATCGAACCTATAGGTGCTGACATACCCCCCTTGAGAATCTCTAGAAAATTCGAAAAAATAATCAGGGCCCATGTACACCAACTCCATAGCACAGCCTGGGATTCACGGTGTGGGCAGGTTTATGCTAATAGATTTACCCGTTCAGCGGCCATATTTATAACCTACTCCTATTATCTGATTATAACTCCTTTTCCTGTCCAACTCCCGACGACCTACCTCTAGACCACCTCTTCCTGTCCAAAGCCACACGATCTAACTCTAGACCACCTCTTCCTGTCCAAAGCCACACGATCTAACTCTAGACCACCTCTTCCTGTCCAAAGCCACACGACCTACCTCTAGACCACTTCTTCCTGTCCAACGCCCGACAACCTACCTCTAGACCATCTCTTCCTGTCCAACGCCCGACAACCTACCTCTAGACCATCTCTTCCTGTCCAACGCCCGACAACCTACCTCTAGACCACTTCTTCCTGTCCAACGCCCGACAACCTACCTCTAGACCATCTCTTCCTGTCCAACGCCCGACAACCTACCTCTAGACCACCTCTTCCTGTCCAAAGCCACACGATCTAACTCTAGACCACCTCTTCCTGTCCAAAGCCACACGATCTAACTCTAGACCACCTCTTCCTGTCCAAAGCCACACGACCTACCTCTAGACCACCTCTTCCCGTCCAACGCACGACAACCTACCTCTAGACCATCTCTTCCTGTCCAACGCCCGACAACCTACCTCTAGACCACCTCTTCCTGTCCAACGCCAGACGACTACCTCTAGACCATCTCTTCCTGTCCAACGCCAGACGACCTACCTCTAGACCACTTCTTCCTGTCCAACGCACGACAACCTACCTCTAGACCATCTCTTCCTGTCCAACGCCCGACAACCTACCTCTAGACCACCTCTTCCTGTCCAACGCCAGACGACTACCTCTAGACCATCTCTTCCTGTCCAACGCACGAAAACCTACCTCTAGACCATCTCTTCCTGTCCAACGCCAGACGACTACCTCTAGACCATCTCTTCCTGTCCAACGCCAGACGACTACCTCTAGACCATCTTTTCCTGTCCAACGCCCGACAACCTACCTCTAGACCACTTCTTCCTGTCCAACGCCCGACAACCTACCTCTAGACCATCTCTTCCCGTCCAACGCCCGACAACCTACCTCTAGACCATCTCTTCCCGTCCAACGCCCGACAACCTACCTCTAGACCACTTCTTCCTGTCCAACGCCCGACAACCTACCTCTAGACCACCTCTTCCCGTCCAACGCCCGACAACCTACCTCTAGACCATCTCTTCCTGTCCAACGCCAGACGACCTACCTCTAGACCATCTCTTCCTGTCCAACGCCCGACAACCCACCTCTAGACCACCTCTTCCTGTCCAACGCCCGACAACCTACCTCTAGACCACCTCTTCCTGTCCAACGCCCGACAACCTACCTCTAGACCACCTCTTCCTGTCCAACGCCCGACAACCTACCTCTAGACCACCTCTTCCTGTCCAACGCCCGACAACCTACCTCTAGACCATCTTTTCCTGTCCAACGCCCGACAACCTACCTCTAGACCATCTCTTCCTGTCCAACGCCCGACAACCTACCTCTAGACCATCTCTTCCTGTCCAACGCCAGACGACTACCTCTAGACCACCTCTTCCTGTCCAACGCCAGACGACTACCTCTAGACCATCTCTTCCTGTCCAACGCCAGACGACTACCTCTAGACCACCTCTTCCTGTCCAACGCCAGACGACTACCTCTAGACCATCTCTTCCTGTCCAACGCCAGACGACTACCTCTAGACCATCTCTTCCTGTCCAACGCCAGACGACTACCTCTAGACCACCTCTTCCTGTCCCACCCCAGACGACTACCTCTAGACCACCTCTTCCTGTCCAACGCCAGACGACTACCTCTAGACCATCTCTTCCTGTCCAACGCCAGACGACTACCTCTAGACCATCTCTTCCTGTCCAACGCCAGACGACTACCTCTAGACCATCTTTTCCTGTCCAACGCCCGACAACCTACCTCTAGACCATCTCTTCCTGTCCAACGCCAGACGACCTACCTCTAGACCATCTCTTCCTGTCCAACGCCCGACAACCTACCTCTAGACCATCTCTTCCTGTCCAACGCCAGACGACTACCTCTAGACCATCTCTTCCTGTCCAACGCCCGACAACCTACCTCTAGACCATCTCTTCCTGTCCAACGCCCGACAACCTACCTCTAGACCATCTCTTCCTGTCCAACGCACGAAAACCTACCTCTAGACCATCTCTTCCTGTCCAACGCACGAAAACCTACCTCTAGACCATCTCTTCCTGTCCAACGCCCGACAACCTACCTCTAGACCATCTTTTGCTGTCCAACGCCCGACAACCTACCTCTAGACCATCTTTTGCTGTCCAACGCCCGACAACCTACCTCTAGACCATCTCTTCCTGTCCAACGCCCGACAACCTACCTCTAGACCATCTCTTCCTGTCCAACGCCCGACAACCTACCTCTAGACCACTTCTTCCTGTCCAACGCCCGACAACCTACCTCTAGACCATCTCTTCCTGTCCAACGCCCGACAACCTACCTCTAGACCATCTCTTCCCGTCCAACGCCAGACGACTACCTCTAGACCATCTCTTCCTGTCCAACGCCCGACAACCTACCTCTAGACCATCTCTTCCCGTCCAACGTCCGACGTCCTACCTCTAAATCACCTGTTTTTCTGATCCACTCTTTTTAGCCAGTCTTTTTTCCCCTGAGATGCCACTGTACATAATATTGCTATTGTCATAAGAATCACAGGTTCCTTTAATGACATGACTTCCTGTAAGCATAAAACTCAGCGCAGTAGAAACATTCATCAGAATAAGAAGACGTTACAAACGGTCGAAGAGTTTGCCTTCTTAACGCTCTCAACGTTCCAACCAAATGTCAGTCTAAATTGAAACTGAAACGTGAAACCGGTCGAAATCTTTTTTTTTAAAGTGTGGATACTGTCTGTAATTGGTTGGCATTTTGAAGTAAAAATGGTTGTTGTTTTTCCTGTTTATATATCTCTTTAAACAAGTATGTAATTTCAGTACTGATAATTCATTTTTGTAAAAAGCCAGAAAAAGGGACATATGAGTCAACAGTTTCTCGGACCCAACACATTGAAAAAATAATATATATATATATATATATATATATATATATATATATATATATATATATATATAAAATGGCCTTAAAATGCCAAACTGGCAACCCTGTCCAGTAGTTATATTGCGTTCACATGTGGTTACCGCTGATTTCACTTCAGCGTCCAAGTCACGTGATCATGCGATCTTGATTCTTTATCTTGTTTCATGATGGAGGGACAAGGACAAGCTCATGACACAAGATGAACGAATCATTTCGCTTCCTCAACAGGGGAGGAGGTATGTTTACAGCACTCGGAAAAAAAAAATTACAAATAATCAACGACAGACAAAAACAAACAAAGAACAATAGATGTTTCGAAGCAGGATCGAACCCGTCCTCCTCGGTACAGCGCATTACCACGAGAACCAAACGCTAGAGAACAGGACCAACTAAGCTATCTACATAAATAGCTATCACTGGCGATGTCTTCCGCGCATGTGTACTCATGACTACAGCATAGGGTTACGATCACAACTTGTGTTAGTGACCAAACTTTTACAGACCTTCGGCACATCATTTTTGGGGGTAATGTGATCGGTATTACTTCCGTACCGTTTTACTTTCCCCCCAAAAAAAATCCGGTACCCATTTAAGGCTGGGTGAACCCAAAAGCCGTCGATCAGGATCGAACCTGACCTCTAGTCCTTTGGAGTCCAGTTCACTAACCACTGAGCTATCGCGGCTCACATTCTCTTGGCCTGCTTGGTTTTTTTTTACCAGATGGTTTCTACGTGATTGCCCTGATGGGGAAACCTTTGTTCATTTGTTCTCAGCACATGACTGCTTTCAAGACAAAGAAGAAGACAAAGAAATTCTTGGAGAAGACAGACAGAAGCAGAGATGAAGATGATGTGGAAGACATGGAATGATCTTAAAAGAATGGCAAGAAACAGAACGACTTGGAAAGTATTTGTTGAGGACCTATGCTCCAGAGGGAGCTGAAAGGTAGAAGAGGAAAGAAAGACATGACCGATGTATTTCCAACACCTTCTTCTTATAATCTCGACACGTATTCTTGTTTAGATTCGTCTTTTATCTATTTATTTGAAATTAATTCTTTCCAGCTTATGTTTGAGATTATGTGGAGACACTTGTGTTCAAAGATATTTAATTTCTTATCTAAAGTCTGGGGGGATTTCAAACGTACACATTCATTTGTTAGCACTGGTATCACACAGGAGTTGGATAATGTAAGTTTCTTTTCGTTTACTGAGAACTTTGGATCTCGAGATATTCGTCTGTTTGTTGAAGGCTTTTCATGCTAGTGCGATGCATGTCATGATTTCTGATGTTATGTGACCATCTTGTATCCATGGATATATGGATGGATATAAGGGAGTACGGGGAAATGAAAGAGCGCACAGGTTGGCTAGCTGCGCTGTCGTTGAGGATGGTCAACCAATGGATCGGGTGGACATCATAAATGCCGTCCGAGATGTGGGAAGGGCACAGGACTTCGACCACCACAAATCCACGCCACTCCTTCGGATGATAGAGATGGGAGTTAAGATGGGCACAGCCAGAAATGAGAAACGTAGTAGGCGTGTAAGAAGACTTATCAACCAACATAGAACTGGAGTCAGTCGCTGGACACTGCGGGACTTGCTGAGGAGGGGATCTGAGCACCTATGGACATGTTCGGAGTGCAATGATGATGAACTGAGAAAAAGCTAGGAATAGCTCCCAACATAGAATATATAAAGAAACAACAGATAAAATGGTTTGGACAAGGCAGAGTAATCAAAACACAACACAACGAGCCTTCAATAAACGTTACGAGAACACCAGACCCAAGGGTCGACCACGAAAAAGATGAATCGAGGGAATATTGGAAGCACTAGGAAACATAACAGCAGCAGAGACGAACATAAGAGCAAAAGACCGGAAATTATATCTCGTTGAAGGTCAAATGAGGAAGGAAAGAAGAAGAAGTTTAAGAGTAGATCAAGAGAGAGAACAGGGGAGCCGCGATAGCTCAGTGGTTAGTGAACTGGACTACCACGGACAAGGGGTAGGGTTCGATCCCAACCGACGGCTTCCGAATTCACCCAGCCTTAAATGGGTACCGGATTTTTTTCTGGGAAAGTATAGCAGCACGGGCGTAATACTGACCACATTACCCCAAAAATCATGAGCTGAAGGTCTGTAAAATATAGGGTCACTAACACCATATTTCCCTATACGCCACTTGGCGTGACGGGGTACTTTACTTAAAAGAGAGAACAAGTTATCAAGAAAACAAGTTTGTGGAAGTAAAGCAAGTAGTGTGTACTTACCTTTCATATAGAACGTCACTGCCTCGTTCATGGCTTCAGCGATATGGCACTTGGAGTCAGCGTACATCGTCACGAGGTAATGACGTCTTAAGAACTGCGATGATGTCACATTGTCCGTGGCAAGAGCTATTGCAGGAGACACTCTCTGGATGCTGAACAGGAAGTTCGTTGACTTTGGCAGTAGAATCAGGATATACACAGGAGTTTTTGAGCTCCGTTTTTTATGTTCTTTAGTCCATGAAAACGAAGCTGATGTGTCTAGTAAATCTGATGATGTCAGAACATCAAACACATTCAAATGTCCATATCTTCTTGCAGGCATTTCCAGCTGGGAATCTTTCAATAATTGTATATTTTCAACTTCATTTGAATCAGACACTTCATGAAATGAAGATTCCGATAACGGCGAAGATGACTTTATGGATGATAGTCCTGGAAGCAATAACATCAAGCGTAGCGCTGACACTCTGAGTAAAGTACCCGCTGTAAGGGCGGCCATTATTGACAGGAAGTACTGACTAATCTCATCCGGCAGAATTAATCTTTATATTGCTTGAGAAGCATTTCCCCATAGATGCAAAGATTATCAGCTTCCTGTCGAGTTGTGGAGAGAGAGAGAGAGAGAGAGTGGATACAAGATTTATTTCAAGTGTTTTCTACAAAATTATGCAGGAAAACAAGACAGCATTTAGTAAACAAGAACAATAAAATAGGAATTGATGTTACAAATTCATGGACTAGACCAGACTAAGCAAAAAAAAACAACATATCAATTTGCGAGAAAAGAAGAACTTTTTGTCTGTAAACTTTAAGATATCCCAGCAAACACAACTTTAAATCAGTAAACTAGTCAAAGTTGTAAATCATTAAACGAGACAAAGTTGTAAATCATTAAACTAGACAAAGTTGTTAATCATTAAACTAGACAAAGTTGTAAATCATTAAACTAGACAAAGTTGTAAATCATTAAACTAGACAAAGTTGTAAATCATTAAACTAGACAAAGTTGTAAATCAGTAAACAAGACAAAGTTGTAAATCATTAAACTAGACAAAGTTGTAAATCAGTAAACTAGACAAAGTTGTAAATGAGTAAATTAGACAAATTTGTAAATCAGTAAACTAGACAAAGTTGTAAATTAATAAATTAGACAAATTTGTAAATCAGTAAACTAGACAAAATTGTAAATGAGTAAAATAGACAAATTTGTAAATTAGTAAACTAGGCAAAGTTGTAAATCAGTAAACAAGACAAAGTTGTAAAAGAGTAAAATAGACAAAGTTGTAAATCAGTAAACTGGACGTAGTTGTAAATGAATAAAATAGAAAAAGTTATAAATCAGTAAACTAGACAAAGTTGTAAAAGCGTAAAATAGACAAAGTTGTAAATTAGTAAACTAGACAAAGTTCTAAATTAGTAAATTAGACAAAGTTGTAAATTAGTAAATTAGACAAATTTGTAAATCAGTAAACTAGACAAAGTTGTAAATTAGTAAACTAGACAAATTTGTAAATCAGTAAACTAGACAAAGTTGTAAATTGTAAACTAGACAAATTTATAAATTAGTAAACCAGACAAAGTTGTAAATTAGTAAACTAGAAAAGTAAAACGGTATATTAGAGACTATTATAAATCAGTAAACTAGACACACCGTTTGGTTACTAAACTAGACGTTATTTTAAAACTGTATATTAGAGACTATTATAAATCAGTAAACTAGACAATATCTTTGATCAATACACACATCGTCATCACATGACTGCTGGCTTAGTTGATCATGTCTCTCCACAACTTTTGATCTCTACAATAATTTATTATTTCTGTTGTTGACCTTCTGCCAAGCCATTCTCTTGAGCTTTTCTCTTTGCTTCTCTATATCTCTTCATCCCTCGATTTTCCCAGTTGTTACAATATATTCCAGCTGTTCTCTTCTCATTACATGGCCAAGAAATGATGATTGTTTCTTCCTAATTTTGAAATTAGCTCTGTTTTTGTTTTGACCTCCTTCAGAACGTTTTCATTACTCTTCTTAGCTCTCCATGATGTTCTCAACATTCTTCTGTAAAACCACATTTCTACAGCCTCCAGTGATTTTCTTGTCTGTTGTCATATTGTCCATGATTCACATCCATATGTTAAGACTGGCTCTACGTAACATTTAAGAACTCTTTTTCTTGTTTCTATTGTCAAAAATGGTTTGCACAGTATCTTCCACATTTTTTTTTAAAAAGCTGCTTCTGCCTGAGCCATTCTGCGATCTCACCTCTGTTGTACATTTGCCATCTGGGGTTAATCAATACACTAGACAAAGTTAGAAGACGGAACGAATTAGTTGCGTGACGTAGCTAATTTTATAAAACGCCATATATGTCCTATGACGTTATCATCGGTGAGTCGGAGGCGCCTTAACCTCCTCCTCGGGTAGACGTAACCCATTAACTCTAAAAATGGCATCACATCTAGGAGAATATCAACTCCGATTATAAACCCCCGCTATCTAGCGGGTTTACCCGTTCACGGAATAGACTTTTTGTGGGAAAATCCGGAGATGTAGTCCATAAGTAAGTACAGTGTTGATTTCAACATTGCACAGGCAACTCCTGCGACACAGTTAGCACCAAACTGTTCTTGCCCTGCTAGACTTTTAGGCCACTCGGCTGTGTGGAGAGAAGAAACATGTTGTATGGGCTCGGCTGTGTGGAGAGAAGAAACATGTTGTATGGGCTCGGCTGTGTGGAGAGAAGAAACATGTTGTATGGGCTCGGCTGTGTGGAGAGAAGAAACATGTTGTATGGGCTCGGCTGTGTGGAGAGAAGAAACATGTTGTACGGGCTCGGCTGTGTGGAGAGAAGAAACATGTTGTATGGACTTGGCTGTGTGGAGAGAAGAAACATGTTGTATGGACTTGGCTGTGTGGAGAGAAGAAACATGTTGTATGGACTTGGCTGTGTGGAGAGAAGAAACATGTTGTATGGGCTCGGCTGTGTGGAGAGAAGAAACATGTTGTATGGGCTCGGCTGTGTGGAGAGAAGAAACATGTTGTATGGGCTCGGCTGTGTGGAGAGAAGAAACATGTTGTATGGGCTCGGCTGTGTGGAGAGAAGAAACATGTTGTATGGGCTCGGCTGTGTGGAGAGAAGAAACATGTTGTATGGGCTCGGCTGTGTGGAGAGAAGAAACATGTTGTATGGGCTCGGCTGTATGGAGAGAAGAAACATGTTGTATGGGCTCGGCTGTGTGGAGAGAAGAAACATGTTGTATGGGCTCGGCTGTGTGGAGAGAAGAAACATGTTGTATGGGCTCGGCTGTGTGGAGAGAAGAAACATGTTGTATGGACTCGGCTGTGTGGAGAGAAGAAACATGTTGTATGGGCTCGGCTGAATGGAGAGAAGAAACATGTTGTATGGGCTCGGCTGTGTGGAGAGAAGAAACATGTTGTATGGGCTCGGCTGTATGGAGAGAAGAAACATGTTGTATGGGCTCGGCTGTGTGGAGAGAAGAAACATGTTGTATGGGCTCGGCTGTGTGGAGAGAAGAAACATGTTGTATGGGCTCGGCTGTGTGGAGAGAAGAAACATGTTGTATGGGCTTGGCTGTGTGGAGAGAAGAAACATGTTGTATGGGCTCGGCTGTGTGGAGAGAAGAAATATATTGTATGGGCTCGGCTGTGTGGAGAGATGAAACATGTTGTATGGGCTCGGCTGTGTGGAGACAAGAAACATGTTGTATGGGCTAGGCTGTATGGAGAGAAGAAACATGTTGTATGGGCTCGGCTGTGTGGAGAGAAGAAACATGTTGTATGGGCTCGGCTGTGTGGAGAGAAGAAACATGTTGTATGGACTCGGCTGTGTGGAGAGAAGAAACATGTTGTATGGGCTCGGCTGTATGGAGAGAAGAAACATGTTGTATGGGCTCGGCTGTGTGGAGAGAAGAAACATGTTGTATGGGCTCGGCTGTGTGGAGAGAAGAAACATGTTGTATGGGCTCGGCTGTGTGGAGAGAAGAAACATGTTGTATGGACTCGGCTGTGTGGAGAGAAGAAACATGTTGTATGGGCTCGGCTGTATGGAGAGAAGAAACATGTTGTATGGGCTCGGCTGTGTGGAGAGAAGAAACATGTTGTATGGGCTCGGCTGTGTGGAGAGAAGAAACATGTTGTATGGGCTCGGCTGTGTGGAGAGAAGAAACATGTTGTATGGACTCGGCTGTGTGGAGAGAAGAAACATGTTGTATGGGCTCGGCTGTGTGGAGAGAAGAAACATGGTGTATGGACTTGGCTGTGTGGAGAGAAGAAACATGTTGTATGGGCTCGGCTGTGTGGAGAGAAGAAATATATTGTATGGGCTCGGCTGTGTGGAGAGATGAAACATGTTGTATGGGCTCGGCTGTGTGGAGACAAGAAACATGTTGTATGGGCTCGGCTGTGTGGAGAGAAGAAACATGTTGTATGGGCTCGGCTGTGTGGAGAAAAGAAACATGTTGTATGGGCTCGGCTGTATGGAGAGATGAAACATGTTGTATGGGCTCGGCTGTGTGGAGACAAGAAACATGTTGCATGGGCTCGGCTGTGTGGAGAGAAGAAACCTGTTGTATGGGCTCGGCTGTGTGGAGAGAAGAAATATATTGTATGGGCTCGGCTGTGTGGAGAGAAGAAACATGTTGTACGGGCTCAGCTGTGTGGAGAGAAGAAACATGTTGTATGGGCTCGGCTGTGTGGAGAGAAGAAACATGTTGCATGGGCTCGGCTGTGTGGAGAGAAGAAACATGTTGTACGGGCTCAGCTGTGTGGAGACAAGAAACATGTATGGGCTCGGCTGTGTGGAGAGAAGAAACATGTTGTATGGGCTCGGCTGTGTGGAGAGAAGAAACATGTTGTACGGGCTCGGCTGTGTGGAGAGAAGAAACATGTTGTATGGGCTCGGCTGTGGGGAGAGAAGAAACATGTTGTGTGGGCTCGGCTGTGTGGAGAGAAGAAACATGTTGTATGGGCTCGGCTGTGTGGAGAGAAGAAACATGTTGTATGGGCTAGGCTGTATGGAGAGAAGAAACATGTTGCATGGGCTCGGCTGTGTGGAGAGAAGAAACATGTTGTATGGGCTCGGCTGTGTGGAGAGAAGAAACATGTTGTATGGGCCAGGCTGTATGGAGAGAAGAAACATGTTGTATGGGCTCGGCTGTGTGGAGAGAAGAAACATGTTGTATGGGCTAGGCTGTATGGAGAGAAGAAACATGTTGTATGGGCTCGGCTGTGTGGAGAGAAGAAACATGTTGTATGGGCTCGGCTGTGTGGAGAGAAGAAACATGTTGTATGGGCTCGGCTGTGTGGAGAGAAGAAACATGTTGTATGGGCTAGGCTGTATGGAGAGAAGAAACATGTTGTATGGGCTCGGCTGTGTGGAGAGAAGAAACATGTTGTATGGGCTAGGCTGTATGGAGACAAGAAACATATTGTATGGGTTAGGCTGTATGGAGACAAGAAACATATTGTATGGGCTCGGCTGTGTGGAGAGAAGAAACATGTTGTATGGGCTCGGCTGTATGGAGAGAAGAAACATGTTGTATGGGCTCAGCTGTGTAGAGACAAGAAACATGTTGTATGTGCTCGGCTGTATGGAGAGAAGAAACATGTTGTATGGGCTAGGCTGTATGGAGAGAAGAAACATGTTGTATGTGCTCGGCTGTGTGGAGAGAAGAAACATGTTGTATGGGCTCGGCTGTGTGGAGAGAAGAAACATGGTGCACGAAAGAAAGTAAAAAATGTAACATTTCTAGGGGCGTAACAATATTCATAGCCAACTACTAATAACGGAGGCTACTATAGTCAACTATGAATGACCTAGGCTACTATAATCAACTATGACAGACGGTGGCTACTATAGTCAACTATGACTGACGGAGGCTACTATAGTCAACTATGACAGTCGGAGGCTACTATATTCAACTATGACTGACCGAGGCTACTATAGTCAACTATGACAGACGGAGGCTACTATAGTCAACAATGACTAACCGAGGCTACTATAGTCAACTATGACAGACGGAGGCTACTATAGTCAACTATGGTTGACCGAGGCTACTATAGTCAACTATTACTGACGGAGGCTGCTATAGTCAACTATGACTGACGGAGGCTGCTATAGTCAACTATGACTGACGGAGGCTACTATAGTCAACTATGACAGACGGAGGCTACTATAGTCAACTATGACTGAAAGAGGCTACTATAGTCAACTATGACAGACGGAGCATACTGTAGTCAACTATGACTGACCGAGGCTACTATAGTCAACTATGACTGACGGAGGCTGCTATAGTCAACTATGACAGACGGAGGCTACTATAGTCAACTATGACAGACGGAGCCTACTATAGTCAACTATGACTGACCGAGACTACTATAGTCAACTATGACTGACGGATGCTGCTATAGTCAACTATGACTGACGTGGGTTTTTATAGTAAACTATGAATGACAGAGGCTACTATAGTCAACTATGACTGACGTTGACTACTATAGTCAACTATGACTGACGGTGGCTACTATAGTCAACTATGAAAGACGGAGGCTACTATAGTCAACCATGATTGACGGAGGCTACTATAGTCAACTATGATTGACGGAGGCTACTATAGTCAACTATGACTAACGGTGGCTACTATAGTCAACTTTGACTGACGGTGGCTACTATAGTCAACCATGATTGACGGAGGCTTCTATAGTCAACTATGACTGACGGTGACTACAATAGTCAACTATGACTGACTGTGGCTACTATATTCAACTATGACTGACGGAGGCTACTATAGTCAACTATGACTTACGGAAGCTACTTTAGTCAACTATAACTGAAGGAGGTTACTATAGTCAACTATAACTGACAGAGGTTACTATAGTCAACTACGACTGACGGTGGCTACTATAGTCAACTATGACTGACGGTAGCTACTATAGTCAACCATGATTGACGGAGGCTATTATAGTCAATTATGACTGACGGTGACTACTATAGTCAACTATGACTGACCGTGGCTACTATAGTAAACTATGACTGACGTAGGCTACTATAGTCAACTATGACTGACGGAGACTACTATAATCATTTATGAATGACGGAGGCTACTATAGTCAACTATGACTGACGGGGGCTACTATAGTCAACTATGACTGACGGTGGCTACTATAGTCAACTATGACTGACGGAGGCTACTATAGTCAACTATGACTGACGGAGGCTACTATAGTCAACTATGACTAACGGAGGCTACTATAGTCAACTATGACTAACGGAGGCTACTATAGTCAACTATGACTAACGAGGCTAATATAGTCAACTGACTAACGGAAGCTACTATAGTCAACTATGACTAACGGTGGCTACTTTAGTCAAGTATGACTAACGGAGGCTACTATAGTCAACTATGACTAACGGAGGCTAATATTGTCAACTATGACTGACGATGGCTACTATAGTCAACTATGACTATCGGAAGCTACTATAGTCAACTATGACTAACGGAGGCTACTATATTCAACTCTGACTAACGGAGGCTAATATAGTCAACTATGACTGACGATGGCCACTATAGTCAACTATGACAGACGGTGGCTACTATAGTCAAATATGACTGACGGAGGCTACTATAGTCAACTATGACAGACGGTGGCTACTATAGTCAACTATGAATGACCTAGGCTACTATAATCAACTATGACAGACGGTGGCTACTATAGTCAACTATGACTGACGGAGGCTACTATAGTCAACTATGACTGACGATGGCCACTATAGTCAACTATGACAGACGGAGGCTACTATAGTCAACTATGACAGACGGAGCCTACTATAGTAAACTATGACTGACCGAGACTACTATAGTCAACTATGACTGACCGAGGCTACTATAGTCAACTATGACTGACGGAGGCTGCTATAGTCATCTATGACTGACGTGGGTTTTTATAGTAAACTATGAATGACAGAGGCTACTATAGTCAACTATGACTGACGGAGGCTACTATATTCAACTATGACTGACGGAGCCTATTATAATCAACTTTTACTGAGGGAGGCTACAAGACACATTGATTAGCCAGTAATTATACAATTAAAAACAAGTACAGGCATGAAGCAGCAGCTATACGAATTAACAACCAATTAAGACAGTTCCAATATATAAAAAAGGAGTCAGACAAGGCTGTGTTCTGTCGCCGGATTTGTTTTCACTTTACAGCGAATATATTATGAGATCAATAGTAGACAAAGATGGAATTGAAGTCAACGGTCACGACATAAATAATTTGCGATATACGGATAGCACAGTCTTAATAGCAGAGACAGAGAATGAACTACAAGAAATGACAGACATAATAGTAGAAGAAAGCAACGGAAAAGGTCTCAGTCTGAATAGTGAGAAAACGGAAGTAATGGTTATATCGAAGAAACAATCATCATCAGCATGCAGCATAAAAATAAACAGGACAAATTTGAAACAAGTGTTGCACTTCAAATACTTGGGCACAATAATAACATCGGATGGAAGATGCACCACGGAAATAAAAAGCAGAATCATCATCATCAAGTACCGGGCCTGCTGACGAAGGTGATCAGGTCTCTCCACAACTTTCCATATCGACAGTTATTTACCATTTCTGTTGTTGACCTTCTGCCAAGCCATTCTCTTAAGCTGTCTGGAATCTTTTCTCTTTACTTCCCTGTATCTCTTCGTCTCTCAATTTTCCAGCTGTTACAATATATTCCAGCTGTTTTCTTCTCATTACATGGCCAAAAAAATGATGATTGTTTCTCTCTTTAGCTCTCTTTGTGAGCAGAATAGCTCAGGCATAAATAGCAAAAACTTCGTGTGCAACAAGTCTTTGTCAATAGAAGTGCGAAAGAGAATTCATCCGTGCTATGTAAAGCCAATTCTGACCTATAGAAGCTAATCATGGACAGAAGACAAACAATTAAAGACGATTAGTAGGAACAGTGGTGGGTTGTTTTTCAGAAGAATTTTGAAAGTCCCCTAGACCGCTAAAAGACCAATGAGGCAATTCTCAAAGAGGCCAACACAGAAAGAGAGATACTAAAAAACATCAGAAAGAAACAAACAACATTTTTCTGGTTCATAATGGGAAGAGAAGTGTTGGAATATTTGGTAACAACCGGCAAAATAAGGGAAAGAGAGATCGCTGACGACAGATAGAGAAAATACCGGATAGCTTGGTGTCATGGCATGGAAAACAGTCAACAACAGAACTGATACGATGCACTGTAGATAGAAGATTGTGGAAGGAATGATCGCCTACCTAAACCGGTATGGCACATGATGGTGATGAATAATCCAACCTCATTAAAAGGTATGTCAATAAACGTTATACAACTACCCAGGTGCACTCGTCAATACGTCAAGGTGCGCTTTATTTTAAATATCTAACCACGAGAGGTGAGATGCATCATTGCTCAAGCAAAAGCAGCTTTCCAAAAAATGAGGAAGATACTGTGCAATCAATTTTTTACAATAAAAACAAGAAAAGATGTCTTAAATATTATGTAGAGCCAGTCTATACATATGGATGTGAATCATTGACAACAGGACAACAAACAAGAAAATCGATAGAAGCTGTATAAATGAGGATTTACATAGATTGTTGAGAATATCATGGACAGCTAAGAAGAGAAATGAAAACGTTCTGAAATAGGGCAACGCAAATAAAGTGCTAATTTCCACTATAAGGAAGAATCAATCATCATGTTTTGACCATGCAGTGAGAAGGGAACAGCTGGAATATATTGTGATAACAAGGAAAATTGAGGGATGAAGATACAGAGGGAAGCAAATAGAAAAGATACCAATCAGTTGGTAGCCTAGTTGGGAAAACCACCCGACTGGACTACCGACGTTCGGACAACCCGTGTTCGATTCCCGCTGGGAGCAGTGTGAGTTGTACTCGTGGTTGGAAAAAGAAATACCCCCCACGGTCGACCCAGCCGCTGGCAGAAATGGGTACCAGGTTATTACCCAGGGAAGGTGAGGAATGTCGCCTCGCATCTGAGTTTCGATGCTTGAGGCGACACAATCCAGAAATCTCCGAACATTTCTGGATAGGCGGCCGAGCACATATGGGTGGAAACTCGAGCGCTAAGACGCCGGTTCAAGTCTCGTACATTACCTTTAGACAGCTTAAGAGAATGGCTTGGCAGAAGGTCAACAACAGAAATGATAAATAACTGTCGAGATCGATAGTTGTGATAAGACATGATCACCTACGCCAGCAGGCATGATACTTAATAATGATGATGAACCACGAGAGACACCCTAACACTAACACAACATGTTTAAGTACAATAATGATAGTTCTATGCATGTGAACTCTCAAACAAGAACAGCGAAATACAAAATCGAAAGCAATTTTCCCTGAACTGCAAAGAATTCTTTGAAAAATGGACGTACTTCAGCGACATCTTGGCGCTACCGAATGTTTGTACTTAGAAAAATTCTCTTGCCATCGATTTCAGATACTTTCTACTTTAATCACATCTTGCTTCATCATCATCATCATGTGCCATACCGGTTGGCGTAGGTGATCATGTCCCTCCACAATCTTCTATCTACAGTGCATCGTATCAGTTCTGTTGTTGACTGTTTTCCATGCCATGACACCAAGCTATCCAGTATTTTCTCTCTTTGTCGTCCGCGATCTCTCTTTCCTTTTATTTTGCCTGTTGTAACTAAGTATTCCAACTTTCCTCTTCTCATGATGTGCCCGAAAAACGTTGATTGTTACCTCATCATCTTCGTCTTTCCTTCCTCATCATAGACACATTAAAAGGACCATTCTTGCTTGTGACTCTCCTGATTTGTTTGTTTCGTGTAAAGGAAACGAATGAAATCATGAAATTCGCCTACGTGCTGGCCACAATACGATGGTCATATGTTGGACATTTGATGAGAAGAGATAATAACCGAATAGCAAAGCAAGCCCTCATATGGGAAACAACAGGTAAGAGAAAAAGAGGAAGACCCAGGGAGACACTGAGAAGGACATTGATGAGAGAGGCAAGAGCAGCAGGATTCGGCTCCCTCAATGAGATAGAGCTGCTTGCACAGAACAGAGACAAATGGAAAGATTTGATAAAATATCTTTAAAAGAATTGACAACTGCTAGAACAAAAATTCAGATAAGAGAAGGAGTATCTTGGTCTACGCCCTATGGGCCGGCTACGGCTCGAAAGGTCAATAGATAGATAGACTGGCCACAACAGAATGAGAAATCACAAGTTCACTAAATTCAAAATAGGTACAACCAGCCTATGCCACTGTACACTGGACAATATGACTACAAAACATGTTCTACAGGATTGCCCCCAGTACACAGACCTGAGAAGAGCAATGTGGTCCACACCCACCTCCCAGGAAGAGAAACTATATGGGGCAATCGAATCGCTTAAACGGACAGCTGACTTCATGACAGAGTCTGGAATCCTACTATGATTGAGTCTTGATCGCAGAGAGAGAGAGAGAGAGAGAGAGAGAGAGAGAGAGAGAGAGAGAGAGATCATGAAATGGACATTCATGGCTAACTGTATTGGATTATAGATCAATCTAAGTCTTCATAGAATTTGCAGTGCCGCAAAGATTACAATAAATATACTCATCAACAGCATAGGCACAAAATACAGCATGAAAACCAACATCAACAAAACAGAAGTCATGAATATCACAAAAGAGAAACAGAACATCAACAAAACTATAGACTGCAGACAACTAAAACAAGTGGAGGAATTTAAATACCTAGGAAGTTTAGTGACAAATGACAATTCACAAACAGCAGAGATAGACTCAAGATGCAACAACGTTTGTCAAATTATTGGATAGCCATCACCACTATTGTCCAACAAGGAAATAACAATTTTCATCCCAACGTTGTGCTACCAATGCCAGTCCTGGACCCTAAATGGGTCCTCTACTGAGATGAAATGTATCAGACGAATGATAGGAAACAGCCTGAGAGATAAGCTCTGAAATTAAGAACTGAGAAAAAAGCTAAGAAAAATTATATTCGTAGAATACATAAAGAAACAACAGATAAAATATTTTAGTCATGTGATACCACAGAAAGATCAAAACACAACACAACGAGCCTTTAAATAGCGTTGTGGGAACACTAGACCCAAGGGCAGATCACAAAAAGATGGATTGATGGAATATTAGAAGCACTAGGAAACATAACAGCAGCAGAGGCGAACAGAAGAGCAAAAAGCTTCAAATTATATCTCCCTTCGACGCTGAAAAGCAAATGAGGAAGAAAAGAAGTAGATGACGAGGAAGGAAAGAAGAAGATGAGGAAGGAAAGAGGAAGAACAAGGTGAGGAACGAAAGGTGAAGATGAGGAAGGAAAGAAGAAGATGACGAGAAGAAAAAAGATGGGGAAGGAAAAAGATGAGTAAGGAAAGAAGAAGATGAGGAAGGAAAGAAGAAGATGACGAGGAAGGAAAGAAGAAGATGACGAGGAAGGAAAGAAGAAGATGACGAGGAAGGAAAGAAGAAGATGACGAGGAAGGAAAGAAGAAGATGACGAGGAAGGAAAGAAGAAGATGACGAGGAAGGAAAGAAGAAGATGACGAGGAAGGAAAGAAGAAGATGACGAGGAAGGAAAGAAGAAGATGAGGAAGGAAAGAGGAAGAACAAGGTGAGGAACGAAAGATGAAGATGAGGAAGGAAAGAAGAAGATGACGAGAAGAAAAAAGATGGGGAAGGAAAAAAGATGAGTAAGGAAAGAAGAAGATGAGGAAGGAAAGAAGAAGATGACGAGGAAGGAAAGAAGAAGATGACGAGGAAGGAAAGAAGAAGATGACGAGGAAGGAAAGAAGAAGATGAGGAAGGAAGAAGAAGATGACGAGGAAGGAAAGAAGAAGATGACGAGGAAGGAAAGAAGAAGATGACGAGGAAGGAAGAAGAAGATGACGAGGAAGGAAAGAAGAAGATGACGAGGAAGGAAAGAAGAAGATGACGAGGAAGGAAAGAAGAAGATGACGAGGAAGGAAAGAAGAAGATGACGAGGAAGGAAAGAAGAAGATGACGAGGAAGGAAAGAAGAAGATGACGAGGAAGGAAAGAAGAAGATGATGAGGAAGGAAAGAAGAAGATGACGAGGAAGGAAAGAAGAAGATGATGAGTAAGGAAAGAAGAAGATGACGAGGAAGGAAAGAAGAAGATGACGAGGAAGGAAAGAAGAAGATGACGAGGAAGGAAAGAAGAAGATGACGAGGAAGGAAAGAAGAAGATGACGAGGAAGGAAAGAAGAAGATGAGGAAGGAAAGAGGAAGAACAAGGTGAGGAACGAAAGATGAAGATGAGGAAGGAAAGAAGAAGATGACGAGAAAAAAAGATGGGGAAGGAAAAAAGATGAGTAAGGAAAGAAGAAGATGAGGAAGGAAAGAAGAAGATGACGAGGAAGGAAAGAAGAAGATGACGAGGAAGGAAAGAAGAAGATGACGAGGAAGGAAAGAAGAAGATGACGAGGAAGGAAAGAAGAAGATGACGAGGAAGGAAAGAAGAAGATGACGAGGAAGGAAAGAAGAAGATGACGAGGAAGGAAAGAAGAAGATGACGAGGAAGGAAAGAAGAAGATGACGAGGAAGGAAAGAAGAAGATGACGAGGAAGGAAAGAAGAAGATGACGAGGAAGGAAAGAAGAAGATGACGAGGAAGGAAAGAACAAGATGACGAGGAAGGAAAGAAGAAGATGACGAGGAAGGAAAGAAGAAGATGACGAGGAAGGAAAGAAGAAGATGATGAGGAAGGAAAGAAGAAGATGACGAGGAAGGAAAGAAGAAGATGATGAGGAAGGAAAGAAGAAGATGACGAGGAAGGAAAGAAGAAGATGACGAGGAAGGAAAGAAGAAGATGACGAGGAAGGAAAGAAGAAGATGACGAGGAAGGAAAGAAGAAGATGACGAGGAAGGAAAGAAGAAGATGAGGAAGGAAAGAGGAAGAACAAGGTGAGGAACGAAAGATGAAGATGAGGAAGGAAAGAAGAAGATGACGAGAAAAAAAAGATGGGGAAGGAAAAAAGATGAGTAAGGAAAGAAGAAGATGAGGAAGGAAAGAAGAAGATGACGAGGAAGGAAAGAAGAAGATGACGAGGAAGAAAGAAGAAGATGACGAGGAAGGAAAGAAGAAGATGACGAGGAAGGAAAGAAGAAGATGACGAGGAAGGAAAGAAGAAGATGACGAGGAAGGAAAGAAGAAGATGACGAGGAAGGAAAGAAGAAGATGACGAGGAAGGAAAGATGACGAAGAAGGAAAGAAGAAGATGACGAGGAAGGAAAGAAGAAGATGACGAGGAAGGAAAGAAGAAGATGACGAGGAAGGAAAGAAGAAGATGATGAGGAAGGAAAGAAGAAGATGACGAGGAAGGAAAGAAGAAGATGATGAGGAAGGAAAGAAGAAGATGACGAGGAAGGAAAGAAGAAGATGACGAGGAAGGAAAGAAGAAGATGACGAGGAAGGAAAGAACAAGATGACGAGGAAGGAAAGAAGAAGATGACGAGGAAGGAAAGAAGAAGATGACGAGGAAGGAAAGAAGAAGATGATGAGGAAGGAAAGAAGAAGATGACGTGGAAGGAAAGAAGAAGATGATGAGGAAGGAAAGGAGAAGATGATGAGGAAGGAAAGAAGAAGATGACGTGGAAGGAAAGAAGAAGATGACGAGGAAGGAAAGAAGAAGATGACGAGGAAGGAAAGAAGAAGATGATGAGGAAGGAAAGAAGAAGATGACGAGGAAGGAAAGAAGAAGATGACGAGGAAGGAAAGAAGATACCTACATTTATCTAAGTATTTGTATGTGTGTATGTGTGTGTGCGCGCGCGCGCACTTCTTTTTCTCTCTCCTTAGTGTTAACACCACAATATAATTGTTAAAACCGTCATGGTCATGTAACAATGTAAGAAGCTAATTGTTAACTTCGTCACGTGACTACACCACTGTGACGTCCTATCAACCAATCAGAACATGACGACCGATACACTTCCGGTAATGGCTGTTGATTTATCGCAGTCAAAATTGGAAGCAGCAAAATTGATTGTTTTGTCTTGTCGTGTTTTATCCGTGCTTGACTTGAAGCGTCCTGGGGAGCATCAATTTCCTATCCTGGGGTTTATGTTTAATTGGAATGTTGTTACTCAGATCCCGCTTCAGGAGATCTGCGATGCTATTATTTCCATTTGACCTTTGGACTTTCTCGTACCCTGAAGCCAGATTGGTGCGTCTTGCTTCCAGTTACTTGTCCATCATCATCTTGTGCCGTCTCAAGATCTAAGGTTGGTTACCATAGATCGCCATTTCCCTCTATCTCTTGCCAATTTGGCACACTTTGTCATCAGTTCTCCTGTCCACTTCTTGATGTTGTCAGCCCACTTTTGTCTTTGTCTCCCTCTGCATCGTTTGCCATGTGTTTTCTCCACCGATGTGACTTTAAGTAACAAAGAAGATTCCGTCTACTTTGACCTTTTCCATATTTGGGAGCCGCGATAGCTCAGTTGTTAGTGAACTGGACTACAAAGGACAAGAGGTAGGGTTCGATCTCAACCCACCGGCTTCCAGTTCACCCAGCCTTTAATGGGTACCGGATTCTTTTTTTCTGAGAAAGTAAAGCGGCACGGACGTAATACCGACCACATTACCCCAAAAATCATGTGCTGAAGGTCTGTAAAATGTATGGTCACTAACACCATATCCCCTATATGTCACAGGGTGTGACGGGGGTACTTTACTTTTTTTCCCATATCCCTTTTCATCGTTAACCTTTTAGCGTCGTTGGGAGATATAATTTGCTGTCTTTTGGTCTTCTGTTGGCTCCTCCTGCTGTTATCTTTCCTCATCATCATCATCCTCGTGTGCCTTCTCCGCAACGAAGGTTGGCTACCATGGATCGCCATTCTACTCTGTTTCTTGCTTTGATGGTGCAGGCTGTCATAGATTGACTTGTCCATCTTTTGATGTTACTCGTCCATGTTAGTCTTGGTCTGCCTATGCCTCTTTTACCTTGTATTTTTCCTTCCAATATTACTTTTAGTAGGCTGTTGTGTCTTTTAACATGCCCCAAAAATTTCATTTGTCTTGTCTTAATTGTATTTAGTAGTTCTCTTTTTATTTTCAGTTGTTTTAAAACTTTATCGTTTGTTATCTTTTGTTTCCATCCAATTCTACCTATTCTTCTGTAAATCCACATTTCAAAGGCTTCAATTTTCTATTCTGTTTTCTTGTCTAATGTCCATGTTTCTGCACCATACAGGAATATTGAGAAGATGTAACATTTTGCCATTCTTAATTTCAGCCCTGCTGATATTTGTTTTGTTGTTAGTATATTTTTCATGGCATTAAAATTACTTTTTGCCATACCTATTCTTTTGTTTATTTCAATTTTACATTTTCCATCATTGGTTATAGTATGTCCCAGGTAGTTGTAGCTTTGGACTGTCTCCAGATGTATTCTCTCAACTATCTTTCCTAATGTTTCTAATATTCTTTCAATCCATCGCTTTCGTGGTCGGCTCTTAGGTCTGGTGTTCTCGCAACATTTATTACAGACTCGTTATACTTTGATCTTTCTAACGTGGCTAAGCCATCTATCTGTTGTTTCTTTATGTATTCAATAGCGGAAATTACTCCCAGCTTTTTTCTCAGTTCGTCATTTCCGATCTGATCTCTCAGGCTACTTCCTGTCACGTGTCTAACACATTTCCATTCTTGTGGTGGTTATGTTTCTATAGTTCTTGAGTCCAGACAGTGGTAGGGCACATTTAATCTTGCTCGAAATGTGTTCAATAATTCTCTTGCCATTTTCAGCTATTTAGAAACTTCGATATCTGTTTTCTTCTTTGTCCACTTAGTTCTTTCAGTTCAATCTTGAAATCCACATCTCGAACGCTTCCGTTGTGTTTTCTGTTTAATTATTTATTGTTCATTTGTGTGTGCTTTAGACGGTGTTGAAGATGTATACAGCTTTTGTTTTCTCATGTTCAATTCAAGTGTTTTATTTTATTTTATTTTTTTCTTTCTTTTCTTCCTTTTCCCTCCTTCCTTCCTTCCTTCCTTCCTTCCTTCCTTCCTTCCTTCCTTCCTTCCTTCCTTCCTTCCTTCCTTCCTTCCTTCCTTCCTTCCTTTCTTCCTTCTTTCCTTCCTTCCTTCTTTCTTTCTTTCTTTCTTTCTTTTTTTCCGGTAAATGCTGTTGATTTATCGCAGTCAAAATTGGAAGCAGCAAAATTTATTGTTTTGTCTTGTCGTGTCTTGTTCGTGCTTGACGTGAAGCGTCCTGGGGAGCATCAATTTCCTATCCTGGGTTTTGTGTTTAATTGGAATGTTGTTACTCAGATCTCGCTTCAGGATATCTCCGATATTATTATCTCCATTTGACCTTTGGTCTTTCTCGTACCCTGAAGCCAGATTGGTGCCTCTTGTTTTAGTTGCTTGTCCATCATCATCTTGTGCCGTCTCAACATCCAAAGTACCTATCTAACCCGTGTTAGATTCCCCCTGGAAGCAGTGTGGGTTGTTCTCGTAGCTGAAACGAAATACCCCCCAGCCGCTGGCATAAATGGATACCAGGATAGTAATCTGGGAAGGTGAGGAATGCAGCCTCGCATCGTGAGTTTCAATGCTTGAAGCGACACTGTCTAGAAGTTTCCGAACACTTCTGGATATGCGGCCGAGCATATATGGGGGAAAACTCGCGTACGAAGACGCCGGTTAAAGTCTCATACTTCACCTTCACCTTCACCTTCACCTTCATTTCTGATTATCTCCCCCAAAGTTGTTTCCTGTCATGCGTCTGACACACTTCATTTCAGTGGTGGTTATTTTTCTAAAGGTTTTTGAGTCTAATGTCCATGTTGGGCACTGCTAGCACAACGTTGGACTTTTAAATTGCTCGTTTCGTTTCTAACATTACCTCTTTTATTGCATCACTCATCATCATCATCATTATGTGCCGTCTCCGCATCGAAGGTTGGCTGCCATGGAGCGCCATTCTACTCTGTCTCTTGCTTTGATGGTGCAGATTGTCATAGGCTGACTTGCCCATCTTTTGATGTTACTCGTCCATGTTAGTCTTGGTGTGTCACTGCCTCTGTTACCTTGTATTTACCCTTCTAAATTACTTTTATTAGACTGTTGTGTCTTTTAACATGACCAAAAAATTTCATTTGTCTTGCTCTAATTGTGTTTAGTAGTATTACTGTCATGTAATTATACATTTTAAATAGGTAATGATGCCATTTTCTTTTTTATTTCTTCTACCATTCAGCTCCCTGTGGAGCATACGTCTTCAACAAACACTTTCAGCTCCCTGTGGAGCATAGGTCTTCAACAAACACATTCAGCTCCCTGTGGAGCATAGGTCTTCAACAAACACTTTCAGCTCCCTGTGGAGCATAGGTCTTCAGCAAACACTTTCAGCTCCCTGTGGAGCATAGGTCTTCAACAAACACTTTCAGCTCCCTGTGGAGCATAAGTCTTCAACAAACACTTTCAGCTCCCTGTGGAGCATAGGTCTTCAACAAACACTTTCAGCTCCCTGTGGAGCATAGGTCTTCAACAAACACTTTCAGCCCCCTGTGGAGCATAGGTCTTCAACAAACACTTTCAGCTCCCTGTGGAGCATAAGTCTTCAACAAACACTTTCAGCTCCCTGTGGAGCATAAGTCTTCAACAAACACTTTCAGCTCCCTGTGGAGCATAAGTCTTCAACAAACACTTTCAGCTCCCTGTGGAGCATAAGTCTTCAACAAACACTTTCAGCTCTCTGTGGAGCATAAGTCTTCAACAAACACTTTCAGCTCCCTGTGGAGCATAAGTCTTCAACAAACACTTTCAGCTCCCTGTGGAGCATAAGTCTTCAACAAACACTTTCAGCTCTCTGTGGAGCATAGGTCTTCAACAAACACTTTCAGCTCCCTGTGGAGCATAAGTCTTCAACAAACACTTTCAGCTCCCTGTGGAGCATAAGTCTTCAACAAACACTTTCAGCTCTCTGTGGAGCATAGGTCTTCAACAAACACTTTCAGCTCCCTGTGGAGCATAAGTCTTCAACAAACACTTTCAGCTCCCTGTGGAGCATAAGTCTTCAACAAACACTTTCAGCTCCCTGTGGAGCATAAGTCTTCAACAAACACTTTCAGCTCCCTGTGGAGCATAGGTCTTCAACAAACACTTTCAGCTCCCTGTGGAGCATAGGTCTTTAACAAACACTTTCAGCTCCCTGTGGAGCATAGGTCTTCAACAAACACTTTCAGCTCCCTGTGGAGCATAGGTCTTCAACAAACACTTTCAGCTCCCTGTGGAGCATAGGTCTTCAACAAACACTTTCAGCTCCCTGTGGAGCATAGGTCTTTAACAAACACTTTCAGCTCCCTGTGGAGCATAGGTCTTCAACAAACACTTTCAGCTCCCTGTGGAGCATAGGTCTTCAACAAACACTTTCAGCTCCCTGTGGAGCATAGGTCTTCAACAAACACTTTCAGCTCCCTGTGGAGCATAGGTCTTCAACAAACACTTTCAGCTCCCTGTGGAGCATAGGTCTTCAACAAACACTTTCAGCTCCCTGTGGAGCATAGGTCTTCAACAAACACTTTCAGCTCCCTGTGGAGCATAGGTCTTCAACAAACACTTTCAGCTCCCTGTGGAGCATAGGTCTTCAACAAACACTTTCAGCCCCCTGTGGAGCATAGGTCTTCAACAAACACTTTCAGCTCCCTGTGGAGCATAGGTCTTCAACAAACACTTTCAGCTCCCTGTGGAGCATAGGTCTTCAACAAACACTTTCCATGTCGTTCTGTTTCTTGTCGTTCTTCTAAGATCATTCCATGTCTTCCCCATCATCCTCATCTCTGCTTCCACCTGTCTTCTCCAAGATTAGTTCGATCTTCCTCTGCTTCTTTTTCCTTGGGGATTCAAAAAAAGTACCTGTTGTGTAATACTTTCCGTTTTCGTCTGTAGTGTGTGTCCTATCCAGCGCCATTGTCTTCGCTGTATTTCTTTGTTCACTGGTATTTGACTGCTACTTTCATTAGTTCTAATTAGTGATTTTATCCTGCCTTTTCCATCCATTTATTCTGCGCAAGCATTCATTAATGAAGGTCTGTATCTTCATTGCATTACATACATTATAATTATACCTTTCATATTATTAGAGATGCCATTAGCTATTTCTACTATCCGTCAATCACAAGTAATAAATATAATTTCCACATTACTAAACATTTGTTTAATTGTTGCTCAGCTGTAAATTTCACAAATAAAACATTTGTATATATTTTATATATATATATATATATAAATATATATATATATATATATATATATATATATATATATATATATATATATATATACACATATACATACACATACATGTATCGTGGATTTGTTGACGGGAATAGGGTCAATAATACAATACACATCCTGAGAACACTGATATAGTAAAAAAAAGTAAAGTACCCCCAGATGTATTCCCTCAACTGTGATATTTAATTGTAGGTCTTGAGAATTTTCTTTGTTTATGATCATAGTTTAAGTCTTTTTGATATTCATTTCTAGTCCATATTTTTTGCTTGTTATGTTTATCACATTAAGTAATTGTTGTAGGTCTTTAGGATTTTCTGCTAGTAGTACAGTATCATCAGCATATTATCAGCAATTTATACGTATATGTTTATATTTATTTATTTATAACAATACAAGCGCACTGGGTGAGAAGAATTTTAATGAAATAAGAAATGGGTTAAACAACAAACGATTATCATTGACAGGAAGAAAGTCTTACAATGTTGTATCGAACCTATACTGCATTATGGCTGCGAATCATCACCAGTAAACAAAGAGATACAACGATAGTTAGATTCAGTTGATATATTTTTTATTATGCTGCACATATGGTGGACATCCTTCATTTTAATAAGAACGCACTAAACGAGAAAGATCAAGTGGTGAGATTATAAAATATAAATTCGAAAGAGGCAGTGGAGATTTGTGTGGAGAAAAGGCGGGTTAGAATATTTAGTAAGAAAAGATAAGGGAGATAGAGGTAGACAAAATGAAACGATATTATAACAAAAAAGCATGAATATATGTGATCTGTAATAACTAACAATGAAGACACAGGGGACTACCAGAAGGAGATCAAAGGAAGACGTAACAGCAATACAGAATTAAACGTCATGAGGAATATGTGCAACAATACCACCAAGGCAGTAACATTAAAATTACTGAGGGCATGTATCTTCCCAATAGCATCATATCGTTCTGAATCATGGACAATCTCGCAGAAACGGCAGAAGAAAATTGATTCATTAAAAAAACAAAATTCTACAGAAAACCCTTAGGGTACCTTGGATAATAAAAGAAAGCAATGAAGACATATTAAGAGTTGAAGAAAGAAGTGAACTGGCTGTTATACAACATCTTCCATGGGAAATTAAAATAATACCGACATGTCAAAAGACACAGCCCGCAGGAAAGTACAATAAAGGAAGGCAGAGTTCCTGGACAACGCTACAGAGGGCAGACCAATAAGGAAGTGGTTTCCAATAAATCAAAGAGACCTTGAACTTGTCAAATTGGAGATCTGGCTAGAGACAGAGATTCTTTCAGACGGGCTGTGGTGAATGTAACGTTCTGTGGGAGATCTGACTAAAGACAGAGATTCTTTCAGACGGGCTGTGGTGAATGTAACGTTCTGTGGGAGATCTGGCTAAAGACAGAGATTCTTTCAGACGGGCTGTGGTGAATGCAACGTTCTGTGGGAGATCTGGCTAGAGACAGAGATTCTTTCAGACAGGCTGTGATGAATGCAACGTTCTGTGGTAGATCTGGCTAGAGACAGAGATTCTTTCAGACGGGCTGTGGTGAATGTAACTTTATGTGGGAGACCTGGCGAGAGACAGATTCTTTCAGACGGGCTGTGATGAATGCAACGTTCTGTGGTAGATCTGGCTAGAGACAGAGATTCTTTCAGACGGGCTATAGTGAATGCAACGTTCTGTGGGAGACATGGCTAAGACAGGGATTCTTTCAGACGGGCTGTGGTGAATGTAACTTTATGTGGGAGACCTGGCTAGAGACAGAGATTCTTTCAGACGGGCTGTAGTGAATGCAACGTTCTGTGGTAGATCTGGCTAGAGACAGAGATTCTTTCAGATGGGCTGTGGTGAATGTAACTTTATGTGGGAGACCTGGATAGAGACAGATTTTTTCAGACGGGCTGTGATGAATGCAACGTTCTGTGGTAGATCTGGCTAGAGACAGAGAGTCTTTCAGACGGGCTATGGTGAATGCAACGTTCTGTGGGAGACATGGCTAAGACAGGGATTCTTTCAGACGGGCTATGGTGAATGCAACGTTCTGTGGGAGACATGGCTAAGACAGGGATTCTTTCAGACGGGCTGTGGTGAATGCAACATTCTGTGGAAGACCTGGCTAGAGACAGAGATTCTTTCAGACGGGCTGTAGTGAATGCAACGTTCTGTGGTAGATCTGGCTAGAGACAGAGATTCTTTCAGACGGGCTGTAGTGAATGTAACTTTATGTGGGAGACCTGGCTAGAGACAGATTCTTTCAGACGGGCTGTGATGAATGCAACGTTCTGTGGTAGATCTGGCTAGAGACAGAGACTCTTTCAGACGGGCTATGGTGAATGCAACGTTCTGTGGGAGACATGGCTGAGACAGGGATTCTTTCAGACGAGCTATGGTGAATGCAACGTTCTGTGGAAGACATGGCTAAGACAGGGATTCTTTCAGACGGGCTGTAGTGAATGCAACGTTCTGTGGTAGATCTGGCTAGAGACAGAGATTCTTTCAGACGGGCTATAGTGAATGCAACGTTCTGTGATAGATCTGGTTTGAGACAGAGATTCTTTCAGACGGGCTATAGTGAATGCAACGTTCTGTGGTAGATCTGGCTAGAGACAGAGATTCTTTCAGACGGGCTGTGGTGAATGTAACTTTATGTGGGAGACCTGGCTAGAGACAGATTCTTTCAGACGGGCTATGGTGAATGCAACGTTCTGTGGTAGATCTGGCTAGAGACAGAGATTCTTTCAGAAGGTCTGTAGTGAATGCAACGTTCTGTGATAGATCTGGTTTGAGACAGAGATTCTTTCAGACGGGCTATAGTGAATGCAACGTTCTGTGGTAGATCTGGCTAGAGACAGAGATTCTTTCAGACGGGCTGTGGTGAATGTAACTTTATGTGGGAGACCTGGCTAGAGACAGATTCTTTCAGACGGGCTGTGGTGAATGCAACGTTCTGTGGGAGACATGGCTAAGACAGGGATTCTTTCAGACTGGCTGTGGTGAATGCAACGTTCTGTGGAAGACCTGGCTAGAGACAGAGATTCTTTCAGACGGGCTGTGGTGAATGCAACGTTCTGTGGTAGATCTTACTAGAGACAGAGATTATTTCAGACGGGCTGTAGTGAATGTAACGTTCTGTGGGAGATCTGGCTAGAGACAGAGATTCTTTCAGACGGGATGTAGTGAATGTAACGTTCTGTTGGAGATCTGGCTAGAGACAGAGATTCTTTCAGACGGGCTGTAGTGAATGTAACGTTCTGTGGGAGATCTGGCTAGAGACAGAGATTCTTTCAGACGGGCTGTAGTGAATGCAACGTTCTGTGGTATATTTGGCTAGAGACAGAGATTCTTTCAGACGGGCCGTAGTGAATGCAACGTTCTGTGGTAGATCTGGCTAGAGACAGAGATTCTTTCAGACGGGCTGTGGTGAATGTAACGTTCTGTATAAGACCTGGCTAGAGACAGAGATTCTTTCAGACGGGCTGTGGTGAATGCAACGTTCTGTATAAGACCTGGCTAGAGACAGAGATTCTTTCAGACGGGCTGTAGTGAATGTAACGTTCTGTTGGAGATCTGGCTAGAGACAGAGATTCTTTCAGACGGGCTGTAGTGAATGCAACGTTCTGTGGGAGATCTGGCTAGAGATAGATTATTTCAGACGGGCTGTAGTGAATGCAACGTTCTGTGGTAGATCTGGCTAGAGACAGATTCTTTCAGACGGGCTGTAGTGAATGCAACGTTCTGTGGTAGACCTGGCTAGAGACAGATTCTTTCAGACGGACTGTAGTGAATGCAACGTTCTGTGGTAGATCTGGCTAGAGACAGAGATTCTTTCAGACGGGCTGTAGTGAATGTAACGTTCTGTGGGAGATCTGGCTAGAGACAGATTCTTTCAGACGGGCTGTGGTGAATGCAACGTTCTGTGGTAGATCTGGCTAGAGATAGATTCTTTCAGACGGGCTGTGGTGAATGTAACGTTCTGTGGTAGATCTGGCTAGAGATAGATTCTTTCAGACGGGCTGTGGTGAATGCAACGTTCTGTGGTAGATCTGGCTAGAGATAGATTCTTTCAGACGGGCTGTGGTGAATGTAACGTTCTGTGGTAGATCTGGCTAGAGACAGATTCTTTCAGACGGGCTGTAGTGAATGCAACGTTTTGTGGTAGATCTGGCTAGAGACAGAGATTCTTTCAGACGGCCTGTTGTGAGTGCGACGTTTTGTAAAATACACGGAACCATCGATACTTAGACAAACATCCGTTACATGGCTGACATTTCAAATACATTGTCCAACAAGCAGTAATGGCACTGCAATGGCAGCTTAGAACGTACACAACCAGCGCGCTACTGTATTCATCTATGAACAGGTAATTCATCATCTGCTAAAAACGACTCAGCACATATGAGTTTGTCTAGAATGTTATGAATTTCACTCCAACAAAAATGAGCACTTATCCACTTGTTTTACTTTACCTATGTGCAAATCGTAAAGTAGTAAATATGTCTATCATACAGTGTTTGGAGTCACGTCGTAGAGTTGTAAATATGTCTATCATATAGTGTTTGGAGTCACGTCATTGAATTGTAAATATGTCTATCATATAGTGTTTGGAGTCACGTCGTAGAGTTGTAAATATGTCTATCATATAGTGTTTGGAGTCACGTCATTGAATTGTAAATATGTCTATCATATAGTGTTTGGAGTCACGTCGTAGAGTTGTAAATATGTTTATCATATAGTGTTTGGAGTCACGTCATTGAATTGTAAATATGTCTATCGTATAGTGTTTGGAGTCACGTCATTGAATTGTAAATATGTCTTTCATATAGTGTTTGGAGTCACGTCGTAGAGTTGTAAATATGTTTATCATATAGTGTTTGGAGTCACGTCATTGAATTGTAAATATGTCTATCATATAGTGTTTGGAGTCACGTCATTGAATTGTAAATATGTCTGTCATATAGTGTTTGGAGTCACGTCGTAAATATGTCTGTCATATAGTGTTTGGAGTCATGTCGAGTAGTAAATATATCTATCATGTAGTGTTTGGAGTCATGTTGAGTAGTAAATATATCTGTCATGTAGTGTTTGGAGTCATGTTGAGTAGTAAATATATCTGTCATGTAGTGTTTGGAGTCATGTTGATTAGTAAATATATCTATCATGTAGTGTTTGGAGTCATGTCCGAGCTTACTTATTCCCGTTTAGGAAAGTGAAAGCCCTCCACTGTTCCTCGACATACAATCAATTTCCGTAAGTGGAACACCTCGACAAGCCTCGTTGCACAATTCAATTAATTTCATTACACGAGTGTTCACGCAGCGGCGGAGCGCGGGTGGGGGCTATATGATGTCAGGCCATGTAACATTGATGGTATAAACTTCGCATCGGTGATTCGTTGTTGCTTTTTCTTTTTCTACGGGCGGAGCAGGGGGAGGGAGGTGAGGTTGTGTTTGATGCTCACGGCTGTTTGCTTTAATCAAAAAGTAGATTTTTTAGTTATTATCATTATCATCATGTGCCATACCGGTTGACGTAGGCGATGATGTCCTTCCACAATCAACTATCTACAGTGCATCGCATCAGTTATGTTGTTGTCTGTTTTCCATGCCATGACACCATGCTATCTAGTATTTTCTGTCTTTGTCGTCCGCGATCTCTCTTTCCTTTTAATTTGCCGGTTGTAACCAAGTATTCCAACTTTCCTCTTTTCATGATGTGCCAAAAAAATGTTGATTATTTCTTTCTGATGTTTTTTAGGAGCTGCCTGTTTGTGTTGGCTTCTTTGAGAACTTCCTCATTGGTCTTTTTAGCTGTCCAGGGAACTTTCAACATTCTTCTGAGTTTTTAGTTATAACCATAAAAAAAATGTTCGGAGCCTCGGTGGCTGAGTGGTTAGTGTGCTCGCTTCCTGACCAGAAGGGTCTGGGTTCGGTCCCCAGCAGTGGCGGATTTTTTTTCGGACTGACAAGGCTCCGGGGTTCACGATCCATTGTCTAGCCCTTTCTGGGTAGTGAGATCCTCTAAAAATGAGTAGCAGAGATTTTTCTGGCAAGTAAAGACGGCCTGGCGTGATACCGACCGCATGGCCCAACAATGTGCCATGGTCATAGAAAAATGTGGTCACTAACACCATATTTCCCATACGCCTAACAAGGCAAGGGGATGTAACTTTTACTTTTTACATTAAAAAATGGCTTTACCTTTATGATTGTAGATGTCCTGAGGAAACTACATACCACTCATTCTTGAGATGTAGCTTATATGTAAGTGGTTCCAATAAACATTAATGGAAAGATAATAAATAACCTAAGATATGCTGATGGTACTGTACTAATAGCAGAAAATCCTAAAGACCTACAACAATTGCTTAATGTGATAAACATGACAAGCAAAAAATATGGACAAGATATGAATATCAAAAAGACTAAAACTATGATCATAAACAAAGAAAATTCTCAAGATCTACAATTAAATATTAAAGTTGAAGGAATACATCTAGAGACAGTTCAGATCTACAACTACCTTGGACACACTATAACCAATGATGGAAAATGTACAACTGAAATAAATAAAAGAATAGGTATGGCAAAAAGTAATTTCAATGCCATGAAAAATATACTAACATCCCACAGAGAAGAACACCAGAGCATGGTACATCGCTTTTCGCATGTCTGTAGAGACTCTAACAATAATTTGCAGAAAACTAATATACTCGGTCAGGACGTCGAAGCAGCATCTGTAATCTTTATCGACAACTATAAACTTGATGTCATGCAGCAGTGTAGCTACCTAGGGTCCATCATTAAATACAAACTATCTTTAAATACCTAGGGTCCATCATTAAATACAAACTATCTTTAAATACCTAGGGTCCATCATTAAATACAAACTATCTTTAAATACCTAGGGTCCATCATTAAATACAAACTATCTTTAAATACCTAGGGTCCATCATTAAATACAAACTATCTTTAAATACCTAGGGTCCATCATTAAATACAAACTATCTTTAAATACCTAGGGTCCATCATTAAATACAAACTATCTTTAAATACCTAGGGTCCATCATTAAATACAAACTATCTTTAAATACCTAGGGTCCATCATTAAATACAAACTATCTTTAAATACCTAGGGTCCATCATTAAATACAAACTATCTTTAAATACCTAGGGTCCATCATTAAATACAAACTATCTTTAAATACCTAGGGTCCATCATTAAATACAAACTATCTTTAAATACCTAGGGTCCATCATTAAATACAAACTATCTTTAAATACCTAGGGTCCATCATTAAATACAAACTATCTTTAAATACCTAGGGTCCATCATTAAATACAAACTATCTTTAAATACCTAGGGTCCATCATTAAATACAAACTATCTTTAAATACCTAGGGTCCATCATTAAATACAAACTATCTTTAAATACCTAGGGTCCATCATTAAATACAAACTATCTTTAAATACCTAGGGTCCATCATTAAATACAAACTATCTTTAAATACCTAGGGTCCATCATTAAATACAAACTATCTTTAAATACCTAGGGTCCATCATTAAATACAAACTATCTTTAAATACCTAGGGTCCATCATTAAATACAAACTATCTTTAAATACCTAGGGTCCATCATTAAATACAAACTATCTTTAAATACCTAGGGTCCATAATTAAATACAAACTATCTTTAAATACCTAGGGTCCATCATTAAATACAAACTATCTTTAAATACCTAGGGTCCATCATTAAATACAAACTATCTTTAAATACCTAGGGTCCATCATTAAATACAAACTATCTTTAAATACCTAGGGTCCATCATTAAATACAAACTATCTTTAAATACCTAGGGTCCATCATTAAATACAAACTATCTTTAAATACCTAGGGTCCATCATTAAATACAAACTATCTTTAAATACAGAAATTGACACCAGCATTGGTAAAGGTGCAATCACTTGCTACCGTCTTTCTAACCGCGCTTGGCAAAATAGCAAACTGACAATTAAATCAAGTTTACATCATTAATATCCTATATGGCAGCGAATCATGGACAGCTTATGCAAAGCAGGAGAAAATGCTAAATGCATTCCATATGTGACATTCGCACCGTATTCTTGTTATCTCCTGGAAGGACAAAGTGACAAACGTGAGGTCCTCACTCGCACAGGCCTCCCAAAAATCTACCTGCTGTTCAAACAATGTAGGTTATGCTGACTTGGCCATTTACACCGTTTGTAAGATTCACCGTTAGGGTATAGAGTTTTACTGACAACTTTGCTCATGCAGTGGCCATATTGATGATCTGCTCTTTCTGATTTTTTTTCTGCCCCCAAGAGATCTTTAACGTGCGCAAGAGTACACGGGACCGCGCGTTTATCGCCGTTTTCCAAGCGTGCTAGACATCTGATCTCAATACCCAGTGAGGGCTAGACATCGGAGCTCATTACCCAGAGAGGGCTAGACATCGGATCTCACTACCCAAAGAGGGCTAGACATTGGAGCTCACTACCCAGAGAAGGCTAGACATCGGATCTAACTTACCCAGAGAGGGCTAGACATATAATCTCACTACCCAAAGAGGGCTAGACATCGGACCTCACTACCCAGAGAGGGCTAGACATCGGACCTCACTACCCAGAGAGGGCTAGACATCGGACCTCACTACCCAGAGAGGGCTAGACATATGATCTCACTACCCAGAGAGGGCTAGACATATGATCTCACTACCCAGAGAGGGTTAGACATAGGATCTCACTACCCAGAGAGTGCTAGACATCGGATCTAACTTACCCAGAGAGGGCTAGACATAGGATCTCACTACCCAGAGAGTGCTAGACATCGGATCTAACTTACCCAGAGAGGGCTAGACATATGATCTCACTACCCAGAGAGGGCTAGACATCGGACCTCACTATCCAGAGAGTGCTAGACATCGGATCTAACTTACCCAGAGAGGGCTAGACATATGATCTCACTACCCAGAGAGGGCTAGACATAGGATCTCACTACCCAGAGAGAGCTAGACATCGGATCTCACTACCCAGAGAGGGCTAGACATCGGATCTCACTACCCAGAGAGGGCTAGACATCGTATCTCACTAACCAGAAAGGGCTAGGCAATGGATCTCACTACCCAGAGAGGGCTAGACATCGGATCTCACTAACGAGAAAGGGCTAGGCAATGGATCTCACTAACGAGAAAGGGCTAAGCAATGGATCTCACTACCCAGAGAGGGCTAGGCAATGGACTCACTACCCAGAAAGGGCTAGACAATGGAAACGCTACAACTACAACAGAGAAACTCTACAGCGACATCAGAGAATCTCTACAACAACATCAGAGAAAGTCTACAACAACATCAGAGAAAGTGTACAACAACATCAAAGAAACTCTACAACAACATCAGAAAAACTCTACAACAACATCAGATAAACTCTACAACATCAGAGAAAGTCTACAACAGCATAAGAGAAACTCTACAACAACATCAGAGAAACTCTACAACAACATCAGAGAAAGTCTACAACAATATCAAAGAAACTCTACAACAACATCTGAAAAACTTTAAACAACATCAGAGAAACTCTACAACAACATCAGAGAAATTCTAAAACAACATCAGAGAAATTCTACAACATCAGAGAAACTCTATAACATCAGATAAATTCTAAAACAACAGCAGAGAAACTCTACTACAACATCAGATAAACTCTACAACAACATCAGAGAAATTCTACAACAACATCAGAGAAACTCTACAACAACATCAACTGCCTGTGTTTGATTCAACCACAGAAATAGAACTTAATCTCTGCATCTTAGCCTCAAAAGGAAGAAAAAGAAGTGAGGGGAGAGAAAAAAAAAGACGAAAAGGAAGATGAAGAGGTAGATGAAGACGAAGACGGAGAGGAAATTGAAGAGGAAGTGAAAGATAAATGAAGAAGAAGAAGGGAAGAGAAAGGAAAAAATGAAGAGGAAGATGAAGAGGAAGAAAAAGAAGTAGAGAAAGTTGAAAAGGAAGTGAAAAGATGATGACGTAAAAGAAGGGAGTAGAAAGAAGTTTTTTTTAAGACGAAGAGGAAGATGAAGATGAAGATGAAGATGAAGTTGAAGATCAAGTGAAAGAAGAAGAAAAAAAAAAGATTAAGAAAAAAGAGGAGGAAGTGGAAGATGATGAGAGAAAAAGAAGTGAGGAGAAATAAGATTTGTTTTTTAAGACAAAGAGGAAGATGAAAATGAAAACGAATGAGAAGAGGAAGTTGAAGATCAAGTGAAAGAAGATGAAGACGACGAAAAAGAAGTAGAAGAATAATAATAAGAAGAAGAAGACGACAATGAAGCAGAAGAAGAGTATAAAGGAGAAGAAGAAGAATATATAAAGAGGAAGAGGAGAATAAGAAGAAGAATATAAAAGAAGAATTAGACAAAGAAGAAGAATATAAAGCAGAATAAGACAAAAAAGAATGAAGAATATAAAGCAGAATAAGACAAAGCGGAGGAAGAAGAATATAAAGAGGAAGTAGACAAAGTAGAAGAATATAAAGAGGAATTAGACAAAGAAGAAGAATATAAAGCAGAATAAGACAAAAAAGAAGAATATAAAGCAGAATTAGACAAAGAAGAAGAATATAAAGCAGAATAAGACAAAAAAGAATGAAGAATATAAAGCAGAATAAGACAAAGCGGAGGAAGAAGAATATAAAGAGGAAGTAGACAAAGTAGAAGAATATAAAGAGGAATTAGACAAAGAAGAAGAATATAAAGCAGAATAAGACAAAAAAGAAGAATATAAAGCAGAATTAGACAAAGAAGAAGAATATAAAGCAGAATTAGACAAAGAAGAAGAATATAAAGAAGAATTAGACAAAGAAAAAGAATATAAAGAAGAATTAGACAAAGAGAAGAATATAAAGAAGAATTAGACAAAGAAGAAGAATATAAAGAAGAATTAGACAAAGAAGAAGAATATAAAGCAGAATTAGACAAAGAAGAAGAATATAAAGAAGAATTAGACAAAGAAGAAGAATATAAAGAAGAATTAGACAAAGAAAAAGAATATAAAGCAGAATTAGACAAAGAAGAAGAATATAAAGAAGAATTAGACAAAGAAGAAGAATATATAAAGAAGAATTAGACAAAGAAGCAGAATATAAAGAAGAATTAGACAAAGAAGAAGAAGAAGAATATAAAGAAGTAGACAAAGAAGAAGGAAGAAGATTGCTGCTGTTTATGACAACAACAATGTGATAAATTAAAAATCCTAAAAAAAAAAAAAAAACTGTCGCGAGTTACTTTCATTGAAAGCGAACTTATTGAAGAAGAAAGAGAAAATACAAAATTGGTGACTGATTGCTACAGTCGGGAACAGATTGATCAATAGATTGACACAAATGAATGAACGAAATGACAGCAATCTGTTACACAATAATAGAGAAGGGGGGAGTTGTGTCATGGCGGTCAGAAATTGAGAAAAACAGAAATGTAGAAGACAAAAAAAGACAGAATATCAGTAATTTAAACATGACTAATGTGTAATTCTTCTTTTTCTTTCCTTACTCATCTGCCTTTCAGCGTTGAGGGGAGATATAATTTGCGGTCTTTTGCTCTTCTTTCGCCTCTGCTGCTGTTATGTTTCCTAGTGCTTCTAATATTCAATCGACCCATCTTTTTCGTAGTCAACCCTTGGGTCTGGTGTTCTCACAACGTTTCTTGAAGTTATCCCATATATATATATATATGAGAGTATGTTAACATAACTGATGATCTAACCAATCAATAATGACAAGACTTATCATCGATAACAGGTAAGCTTCAACAATTGTATCTACTTTTGGCCAAAGTGAAAATGCGAAACTAGTAATGTACAAAGCCTGTGACGGTAGATGGGGCGGAAGAGTCAGAAATATCAACGGCCCAGAAAGCGAAAAGAGCAAAGTATGTGGTACACATGAGGCATGTTCAGGGCACGAAAGACGAATATTGCTGACCACCGTGAAAAGGATTGGGGCCTCATCACGTACTATTCCATAGAAAATCATGGATATATATGGAGTCTTAAACAACTAACAATAAAAAAACAACTACTAAACACAATTCAAACAAGACAAATGAGATTTTTGGGGAATGTTAAATGACACAGCAATCTACTAAAAGTAATCTTGCAGGGGAAAATACAAGGTAAAAGAGGCAGAGGCAGACCAAGACTAACATGGACAAGTAACATCAAAAGATGGACAAGTCAACTTATGACAACCTGCACCATCAAAGCAAGAGACAGAGTGGAATGGTGCTTCGTTGTAGCCAACCTTCGACAGGGAGACAGCTGTTGATGATGATGATGATGATACCACAAAGAGATAAATTAACATTCTGACCAATAATAATAATGATAATGACAGCACAGTAAGACATCTTGTCAAACTGTCAGTAAGACATTTTATCAGACAGGCTAATAATTGACAGTTAAAGAAATTACCCAAACAGGAAACGAGTATGACCAGACATACCCTGGACCCGTGCCCAGGGGGGAAGATAATAGTGGGAGGATGATAGCGCGGTAACTGAAACCTCGAGGGTGGAATTAAAGCAGAGGCACGAATTCATGGAGGACCGAACGAGGGGTCGAAACTCTCAGACAGCCTTATTATCCACATAAATATCCATTAACTGGAGTAACTATCCATAAACGCTAATCTGGCTATGATTAACGTGCTCAAGTATCCATGAAGACGCTCCGTTGTTCGTTTAAACATATTTTATTTATCGACACAGATAACACCCCTCATTTAAAACGGAGAGTAATAAAGTGTTATTTCAATTGAACATTTTTTTTGTATAAAGCAGAAACACATAGGCGTGCAATTGGGTGATTGAAGCAGAAATATGTACATCATTATCTAGTACAGAGGTGGGCAAAGTACGGCCCGCGGGACAGAAGCGGCCCGCTAAGATATTTTGGCCGGCCCTAAAATGATTATTTCCATTTAACACTTTCTTGTATAAAGCAGAAATACATAGGCATGTAAGTGGGTGATTGAAGCAGGTATATGTAGATCATTTTCTAGTACAGATGTGGGCAAACTACGACCCGGTATCGGGTGCCATTGTCACCTTGGTTTATGCCGTTGGCAAGGACGAATTCCGTGCAAGCCATTAGCGGCTGCACAGACGACAATTTCAAACATAACTGAAAAGTGTGTAATTATAATCGCTTCTAATTCACTCGAAATAAATAGGGGAAAAAAAACTGTCAAATTAACACACACAACAACGAATTTTTTTTATAGTAAGTGCATTCTCCAAATACTTAGCGAATGTGGACGCCATTATTCCGGAGTCCTTGTTGTGTTCTTTTGTTTGCTTTCCCTGATGTTCTGGAAAGTCTTATATAGCATTTCATCTCAGATAAGATCTTGTGGGCTGTGGAACAGCTCCACCGATGATCTTAGGACAGGAATCTCACCACCAAGTACCGTGCCTGCTGGCGAAGGTGATCATGTCTCTTCACAACTCTTAATCTCGACAGCTATTTATCATTTCTGTTGTTGACCTTATTCCAAGCCATTCTCTTAAGCTGTCTGGTATCTTTTCTCTTTGCTACCCTCTATCTCTTTGTCCCTCAATTTTCCCAGTTGTCACAATATTTTCCAGCTGTTGCCTTCACAATACATCGTCAACAAATGATGATTGTTTCTTCCTAATATGGAAAATTAGCTCTTTTTTATTACTATTTCTTCCTAAAGGAAATTAGCTTTCTTTTTATTATTTCTTTCTAGTATAGGAAATTAGCTCTCTTTTTGCTTTGGCCTCTTTCAGAACGTTTTCATTACTCTTCTTAACTGTCCATGGTATTCTCAACATTCTTCTGTAAAACCACACTTCTACAGACTTCAGTGATTTTCTTGTCCCGGTCCCATTGTCCATTATTCACATTCATGTGTTAAGACTGGCTCCACATAACATTTAAGAACTCTTTTTCTAGTTTCTATTGTCAAAAATGGATTGCACAGTATCTTCCTTTTTTTTTTTTTTTGAAAGTTGCTTTTGCCTGAGCCATTCTGCATCTCACCTCTGTTGTACATCTACCATTTGAGGTTATCATTGTTCCCAGATATATAAATTAATTTATCTGTTTTAATTTTGTTCCACACAGTTTAGTATAGGTAAGTTTTAGTTTAGTTTAGTTTAGTAGAGTGTAGTATAGTATAGTATAGTATAGTATAGTATAGTATAGTATAGTATAGTATAGTATAGTATAGTATAGTATAGTATAGTATAGTATAGTATAGTATAGTATAGTTTAGTTTAGTTTAGTTTAGTTTAGTTTAGTTTAGTTTAGTTTAGTTTTGTTTAGTTTAGTTTAGTGTAGTTTAGTTTTGTTTTGTTTTGTTTAGTTTAGTTTAGTTTTTTTTCTTTTGTTTTGTTTTGTTTTTATTTTGTTCTGTTTTGTTTTGTTTGTTTAGTTTTGTTTGGTTTAGCTTTGTTTAGTTAATTTAATTTAGTTTAGTTTAGTTTAGTTTAGTTTAGTTTTGTTTAGTTTAATTTAGCTTAGTTTAGTTTAGTTTAGTTTAGTGTAGTTTAGTGTAGTTTAGTTTAGTTTTGTTTGGTTTAGTTTAGTTTAGTTTAGTTTAGTTTTGTTTAGTTTAGTTTAGTTCAGTTTAGTTTTTTTTGGTTTAGTTTTGTTTAGTTTTGTATTGTTTAGTTTAGTTTAGTTTAGTTTAGTTTAGTTTAGTTTAGTTTAGTTTGGTTTGGTTTAATTTAGTTTAGTTTAGTTTAGTTTAGTTTAGTTTAGTTTTGTGTAGTTTAGTTTAGGTGGATGTTAAAAACTTTAGTTTAGTTTAGTTTTGTTTAGTTTGGTTTTGTTTGGTTTAATTTTGTTTAGTTTAGTTTAGTTTAGTTTAGTTTAGTTTAGTTTAGTTTTGTGTAGTTTAGTTTAGTTTTGTTTAGACAAATTTGGTCGCCAGGTTATCCTAATTGCTCATCGGACAAGTCCATAAGTGCTCAGATTCCATTTAATGTATTATCCATCAATGTGTAGCGATTAACGACACCAATGTTGTGTTGGGTATTAAGAATTTTTTGTTTTCCCGCGTAGGGTTCTCGTCTGGCATCTCCCACCTTGACATGATATTCGTGAAGTTTGTTCTTGGTTGCCTATTCAAGGTAAATTATTCCGTCGTTTTGTTTTTTTTTCTTTCAGCCTCGCTGAGGGCATTCAGAATATCATTGAGGTCCATTCCCCTTCCCCAAACTGGCAGCACGTTCATTACCTCTTACACCCGCCCTGGCACGAAAATGAAGCACGTACTTTTGTTAGACTGGACCTCCTCAGAGACTCCAACCACATCCGCCGAGCCCAGTTAGTTGCGATCTTTCTGAGCCCCCTCATTGAGTCACTGAGGAAACACATTTGTGTATGAGGCTGTGCCTCAAGCCATGCCATTGCTTGTACAACGATCATGATCACAAAGACAAAGACTTGTTGTTCGTGGTCACAGTCAGAGGTCTCCTTCAAATGTAAGTTTCGTTAATCTAAAACTGGCTGTGTTATATATGAGGCTTTGTTTTATATGAGGCTTTGTATCAAATGAGGGTTTGTATCATATGAGGTTTTGTTTTATATGAGGCTTTGTTTTATATGAGGGTTTGTATCATATGAGGTTTTGTTTTATATGAGGCTTTGTATCATATGAGGGTTTGTATCATATGAGGTTTTGTTTTATATGAGACTTTGTATCATATGAGGGTTTGTATCATATGAGGTTTTGTTTTATATGAGGTTTTGTATCATATGAGGGTTCGTATCATATGAGGCTTTGTATCATATGAGGCTTTGTATCATTTGAGATTTTGTTTTATATGAGGCTTTGTATCATATGAAGGTTTGTATCATATGAGGCTTTATGTTATATGAGGGTGTGTGTTATATGAGGGGTGTGTGTTATAAGAGGGCTTGTATTAGATGAGGCTTTATATTATATCAGGTTTTGTGCTATATGAGAGTTTGTGCTATATGAGGGTTTGTGTTATTTTAGGCTTTGTATTATAGGAGGCTTTGTGCTATATGAGGGTTTGTGCTATATGAGGGTTTGTGCTATATGAGGGTTTGTGTTATTTGAGGCTTTGTATTATATGAAACTTTGTGTTATGTGAGACTGTGTTATATGAGTCTTTGTTTTATGTGAGACTGTGTTATATGAGTCTTTGTGTTATGTGAGACTGTGTTATATGAGTCTTTGTGTTATGTGAGTCTGTGTTGTATGAGTCTTTGTGTTATGTGAGGAATGTGATATTAGTGGATGTATACGTCCTTGACACACTATAGATGATGTGATAAGTATCATGTATCATCATCATCAACATCATGTGACATCATCACGGCTTCAATTTTCACTTCTGTTTTCTTGTATAATGTCCATGTTTCTGCACCATACAGGAGTATTGAGAAGATATAACATTTTGCTATTCTTATTGTTAGCCCTGGTTTCATTTGTTTTGATGTTAGCATATTTTTCATGGCATTAAAACTACTTTTTGCCATTTCTATTTTTTTTGTTTTTTTTTTTAGTTGTACATTTTGCATCACTGGTTATAATATGTCCAAGGTAGTTGTAGCTCTGAACTGTAACCAGGTCTATTCCTTCAATTTTGATATCCACTTGTGGATTTTTAATATTTTCTTTGTCTATGATCATAGTTCTGAGCCGCGATAGCTCAGTGGTTAGTGAACTGGACTACAAAGGACAAGGGTAGGGTTCGATCCCAACCGACGGCTTCCGGGTTCACCCAGCCTTAAATGGGTACCGGATTTTTTTCTGTGAAAGTAAAGCAGCATGGGCGTAATACCGACCACGTTACCCCAAAAATCATGTGCTGAAGGTCTGTAAAATATAGTCACTAACACCATATTTCCCTATACGTCACTTGGCGTGACGGGGGTACTTTACTTTTTTAACTTTTTTATGATCATAGTTCTAGTCTTTTTGATATTCATATCTAGTCCATATTTTTTGCTTTTCATGTTTATTACATTACGTAATTGTTGTAGATCTTTAGGATTTTCTGCTAGTAGTACAGTAAAAGTAAAGTAAAGTAGCCCCGTCACGCCAAGTGGCGTATAGGGAAATATGGTGTTAGTGACCCTATATTTTACAGACCTTCAGCACATGATTTTTGGGGTAATGTGGTCGGTATTACGGCCGTGCTGCTTTACTTTCCCAGAAAAAAATCCGGTACCCATTTAAGGCTGGGTGAACCAGGAAGCCGTCGGTTGGGATTGAACCCTACCCCTTGTCCATTGTAGTCCAGTTCACTAACCACTGAGCTATCGCAGCTCCCTAGTAGAACAGTATCATCAGCATATCTGAGGTTATTGATTATCTTTCCATTAATGTATAGACCTGGTATCTCTGAGATGTTTTTAAAGATTTGCCCAGTGTATAGATTGAACAAGCTTGGTGATAGGATGCATACAAGCAGCTATAAACTAAGTCATCCCATTCTTCTATAACTCCACATTTCAAGGTCATCAATCATCATCATCATCATCGTGTGCCTTCTCCGCAACGAACGTTGGCTACCATGGATCGCCATTCTACTCTGTTTCTTGCTTTGATGATGCAGGCTGTCATAGATCGACTTGTCCATATTTTGATGTTACTCGTCCATGTTAGTCTTGGTCTGCCTCTGCCTCTTTTACATTGTATTTTCCCTTCCAATATTACTTTTAGTAGGTTGTTGTGTCTTTTAACATGTCCCAAAAATTTCATTTGTCTTGTCTTGATTGTATTTAGTAGTTCTCTTTTTATTTTCAGTTGTTTTAAAACTTCATCGTTTGTTTCCATCCAATTCTACCTATTCTTCTATAAATCCACATTTCAAAGGCTTCAATTTTCTGTTCTGTTTTCTTGTCTAATGTCCATGTTTCTGCACCATACAGGAATATTGAGAAGATGTATCATTTTGCCATTCTTAGTTTCAGCCCTGCTGATATTTGTTTTGTTGTTAGTATATTTTCATGGCATTAAAATTACTTTTTGCCATACCTATTCTTTTGTTTATTTCAGTTGTGCATTTTCCATCATTGGTTATAGTATGTCCTAGGTAGTTGTAACTCTGGACTGTCTCCAGATGTATTCCTTCAACTGTGATATTTAATTGTAGGTCTTGAGAATTTTTTCTTTGTTTATGATCATAGTTTTAGTCTTTTTGATATTCATTTCTAGTCCATATTTTTTGCTTGTTGTGTTTATCACATTAAGTAAGTATTGTAGGTCTTTAGGATTTTCTGCTAGTAGAACAGTATCATCAGCATATCTCAGGTTATTGATTATCTTTCCATTAATATTTAGGCCTGGTATCTCTGACATGTTTTAAAGGTCATCAATATACTTCTGTTTTCTTTTAATTAGTGTCCATTTTTCTGCACCACACCAGAATGTTGATCAGATGTACAATTTCATTATTATTCTCATTTTTAGACCTTATGTTATTTATTTCGATGTCAGTCATGTACCCATCATCATCATCATCATCATCATCATCATGTGCCAAAACGGTTGGCGTTGGCGATCATGTCCCTCCACAATCTTCTATCTACAGTGCATCGTATCAGTTCTGTTGTTGACTGTTTTCCATGACATGACACCAAGCTATCCAGTATTTTCTCTCTTTGTCGTCCGTGATCTCTCTTTCCCTGTATTTTGCCAGTTGTAACCAAGTATTCCAACTTTCCTCTTCTCATGATGTGCCCGAAAAATGTTGATTGTTTCTTTCTGATGTTTTTAGGAGCTGCCTTTTCGTCTTGGCCTCTTTGAGAGCTTCCTCATTGGTCTTTTTAGCTGTCCCTGTAACTTTTAACATTCTTCTGTGAAATCCCATCTCTGTGGCTTCTAATCGACTTTTCATTTTTTTTTTGCTTACTGCCCATGATTCGCTTCCATAGGTCTGAATTGGCTCTATATAGAACGGATGATCTCTCATTGTCACTTCTGTTACCTTAGACTTTTTGCATAAGATATTTTTCATTTTCTGAAATTCTATTTTGGCCTGAGCTATTCTGTTTTTTTTTATTTCTGTGGTGCATCTTCCATCCGATATTATTATTGTGCCCAAATATTTGATGCGTTGTACTTGTTTCAGATTTGTCCTGTTTATTTTTATGCTGCATGATGTTGATGATTGTCTCTTCGATATGACCATTACTTCTATTTTCTTACTTTTCAGACTGAGACCTTTCATTTTGCTTACTTTCACTGTTATGTCTATCATTTCTTGTAGTTTATTCTCTGTCTATGCTGATGATATGTAAACGGTACGTGTGATTGTTCCCTGCTGCGCCTTTCTTTGCCAGTTTGTTCTTTTTTTTTTTACTTTCTTCCGAAATATCGACTCCTTGAGAATTGTCCAGTCAAACCCCAGTGGATGAAGAGATACAGCGAAGACGATGGCGCTGGATAGGACACACACTACGGAAGCCAACTGAGAGTATTACACAACAGGCCCTTTTCTTGGAATCTCCAGGGGAAAAGACAAAGAGGAAGACCAAAGAATTATTGGAGAAGGCAGATGGAAGCAGAGATGAAGATGATGGGGAAGACGTGGAATGATCTTAAAAGAATGGCTTTACCGGTTGGGGTTTTTATTTATGATTTCTCTCTGCGGCAACCACCCCTGGTCTCAGCAGCGAGGCCCGGCTTGAAACGTCAATTACTCATCTACGGAAAAAAATATGAGCACCTCCGAAGACGGAGTTATCTGCCTGTGCGGCGAAGGACCCCTGTGCACACGGCTGCCAGGGAAAAATGGATTAACATGCAAAATTCAGTTCCTAGTCTCTAGGGATTTCGTCAGAGTTGAAAGCTGGCGAACGCAACAACAACAGAAAGAATGGGAAGAAACTCAACGACTTGGAAAGTGTTTGTTGAAGATCTATGCTCCACACGGAGCTAAAAGGTAGAAGAAGAATTGTCCGCCCCTGTCAACAATTTCTATGCCACGCCACTGACTGGGTTCCCCCTTTGCCTAGTTTCATATCACTCTGATAATCAATATACAATAAACCCACATAAAACTGTGGATTTCTAAAAACAAGAACTCAATTTGCCGTAGCCAGACAGAACGGAACAAATATTGCAATCTCTTAATTCTATATCTATTCGTAAATCGGATTTGCCAGACTGGTACATTGATTCTATAGAGACTGGGCTACTTAATGGAAGATTGGCTACGGAAAGTTGTTTTATCCCTTCGAACAATTTCTAGTATAAGGCCATGCCCTATAGATGATGTTTTTCCCCTTCGAACAATTTCTGATGTTGTTGTTGCGTTCGCCAGCTTTCATCTCTGCCGAAGTCCATAGAGACTAGGAACTGAATTTTGCGTGTTAATCCATTTTTCCCTGGCAGCCGTGTGCACAGGGGTCCCTCGCCGCACAGGCAGATAACTCCGGCTTCGGAGGTGCTCATGTTTTTTTTCCGTCGATGAGTAACTGACGTTTCAAGCCGGGCCTCGCTGCTGAGACCAGGGGTGGTTGCCGCAGAGAGAAATCATAAATAAAAATCCTAACGGAATTTGTTTTATAAGGACATGTCTGCTTTATCCCTTCGAAAAATTTCTTTTACAAGGACATGTCTGCTTTATCCCTTCGAACAATTTCTGGAATAAGGACATGCCCTATAGATGATGTTTTATCCCTTTGAACAATTTCTGGTATAAGGACATGCCCTATAGATGATGTTTTATCCCTTCGAACAATTTCTGGAATAAGGACATGCCCTATAGATGATGTTTTATCCCTTTGAACAATTTCTGGTATAGGACATGCCCTATAGATGATGTTTTATCCCTTTGAACAATTTCTGGTATAAGGACATGCCCTATAGATGATGTTTTATCCCTTTGAACAATTTCTGGTATAAGGACATGCCCTATAGATACTGTTTTATCCCTTCGAATAATTTCTAGTATAATAACATGCCCTATAGATACTGTTTTATCCCTTCGAATAATTTCTGGTATAAGGACATGCCCTATAGATACTGTTTTATCCCTTCGAATAATTTCTGGTATAAGGACATGCCCCATAGATACTGTTTTATCCCTTCGAATAATTTCTGGTATAAGGACATGCCCTATAAATGTTGTTTTATCCTTTCGAACAATTTCTGGTATGTCCACTAGGAATGATCCACTAAATGTTATTATTCGATATACAAGCGACATATATTTGATTTTCTACCTTTATCTCCTTCTTTGTAATTCTGCAGGTTATCGTTATTATCATTGGGCCAGCATAATCCAAGCAATAAATTCTCTTCCATTTATTCATCTATTTCTTCATCCTCTTTTTTCGCCTTTCTTTTTTTACGGCTACTATTATTATTAGGGAGCTGCGATAGCTCAATGGTTAGTGAACTGGACTACAAAGGACAAGAGGTAGGGTTCGATCCCAACCAACGGTTTCCAGTTCAACCAGCCTTTAATGGGTACAATATTTTTTTTCATGAGAAAATAAAGCGGCACGGGCCTAATACCGACAACATTACACCAACAATCATGTTCTGAAGGTCTGTAAAATGTATGGTCACTAACACCATATTCCATATACGCTACTTGGCGTGATATGGATACTTTACTTTTTTTTAAAACTACTATTATAAGTCTCTCTCTCTCTCTCTCTCTCTCTCTCTCTCTCTCTCTCTCTCTCTCTCTGCGATCAGGACACAATCAGAGTAGGATTCCAGACTCTCACATGAAATCGGCTGTAAGGTTACGTGTGTTGATCGCCCCCACAGACAGAACATCACAATTAGAGTCTGCCAGATCCACTCTGATTGAACACCCGTTAAAACGTAGCACTGTGTTCTGCGTCAATGGCCCAGTGCATCCGATTTCAGCCAGTATTTTATTCATGTTAGCTTTCCTTAGCCTTTGATTGTCCCTAATCTTCCTGCAAGGCAGCAGATGATCTTTTCTGTAGGGGGATTCTACCCTTAGATGGTTGGCCCTCTAGGTCTCCCTCTATTATAAGTGAGAAAAGAGTTCATATTAGAGCCAACTCTGACCTATGGAAACGAATCATGGACAGTAGTCAAACAAATGAAAAGACGATTAGCGGCTACAGAGATGGGATTTCTCAGAAGATTATTGTAAGTTCCCTGGACAGCAAAAAGATGAACGAGGAAATTCTCAAAGAGGCCAACACAAAAAGGGAGCCCCTAAAAACATCAGAAGAACTTACCTACCTATCAATTTTTTCACTCACTTATATAACTACATACCCTATTAACTTATTAATTGCATTCCTACTTACTTACCTTATTACATTTTAGATACCTAACCACCTACCGAATTACCTTACATACCTTTATAATTACTTACCCAACGACCAACATACTTACTTATCTAAGTCATTCTTTCGTTTGGTTCCAGGCGGATTAACCAGTCGTTCAAGCTAAGTGATTCTGTATTTTATATTTTAATTATACATATATTCTCATATTCTTTCTATATTCTTATCTTAGCTCTCTTCTTTTTTTATTTTTTCATCATCCTACTTTTTTTCTTTTCTATCCTCTTCTTCTGATCATGTATTTATAGATAATTGTGTTTCATCGTTTGTTTTCGTTGTCCTTGAACTCTGATAAAGGCCCCTGGCCGAAACGTCAGTATTGTGTTGTGTTCCTCCCTTGTGAAGCTGTCTTCATACCTTGGAGTGTTCTACACTCCTCACCACTGGCCTCTTGCTACCAGCTTCACCGCAGCATCGCAATTATTTGCCTGTTCCCTATCTACCTATATACTTACTTATCTACCTACATACTTACTTATCTATCTACATACTTACTTATCTACCTATATACTTACTTATCTACCTATTTACTTACTTATCTACCTATATACTTACTTATCTACCTACATACTTACTTATCTACCTACATACTTACTTATCTACCTATATACTTACTTATCTACCTATATACTTACTTATCTACCTACATACTTACTTATCTACCTATATACTTACTTATCTACATATATACTTACTTATCTACCTACATACTTACTTATCTACCTACATACTTACTTATCTACCTACATACTTACTTATCTACCTACATACTTACTTATCTACCTACATACTTACTTATCTACCAACATACTTACTTATCTACCAACATACTTGCTTATCTACCAACATACTTACTTATCTACCAACATACTTACTTATCTACCTACATACTTACTTATCTACCTACATACTTACTTATCTACCTACATACTTACTTATCTACCTACATACTTACTTATCTACCTACATACTTACTTATCTACCTACATAATTACTTATCTACCTATATACTTACTTATCTACCTACATACTTACTTATCTACCTATATACTTACTTATCTACCTACATACTTACTTATCTACCTTCATACTTACTTATCTACCTACATACTTACTTATCTACCTACATACTTACTTATCTACCAACACACTTACTTATCTACCAACATACTTACTTATCTACCTACATACTTACTTATCTACCTACATACTTACTTATCTACCTACATACTTACTTATCTACCTATATACTTACTTATCTACATACATACTTACTTATCTACCTACATACTTACTTATCTACCTACATACTTACTTATCTACCTACATACTTACTTATCTGCCTACATACTTACTTATCTACCTACATACTTACTTATCTACCTACATACTTACTTATCTACCTACATACTTACTTATCTACCTACATACTTACTTATCTACCTACATACTTACTTATCTACCTACATACTTACTTATCTACCTACATACTTACTTATCTACCTACATACTTACTTATCTACCTACACACTTACTTATCTACCTACATACTTACTTATCTACCTACATACTTACTTATCTACCTACATACTTACTTATCTACCTATATACTTACTTATCTACCTACATACTTACTTATCTACCTACATACTTACTTATCTACCTACATACTTACTTATCTACCAACATACTTACTTATCTACCTATATACTTACTTATCTACCAACATACTTACTTATCTACCTATATACTTACTTATCTACCTACATACTTAATAAAACTGTTTTTTTTGGGGAATCGATTCCGAAAGTGAAACGATACGTTATCAAATCACGAGCAACAAAGGTCAAGGTCAAGTACGAGACTTGAACCGGAGTCTTAGCACACGGGTTTTCCCACCCATATGTGCTAGGCCGCCTATCCAGAAGTGTTCGGAGACTTCTGAACAGTGTCGCTTCAAGCATCGAAACTCACGATGCGAGGCAACATTCCTCACCTACCCAGAGTACTACTACCCTAGTACCCATTTCTGCCAGCGGCTGGGTCGACCGCGGGGGGTATTTTGTTCTCAAACACCGAGTACAACTTACACTGCTCCCAACGGGAATCGAACACGGGTTGACGTCGGTAGCCCAGTCGGGTGGTTTCCCCTTATAGACCACCGAAGCTCCCAAGCCACCTACCACTCTACCTCTGTACTTCTATATTTCCCTACTTCTCTACTTCTCTATTTCTCAACCTCCGTAATTCTATATTTCCCCACTTCTCAATTTCTCTATTTCTCTCCATCTCTATTTCTCTACTTCTCTAATTCTCTATTTCTCTACTTTTCTACTTCTCTATTTCTCTACTTCTCTCTTTCTCTACTTCTCTATTTCTCTACTTCTCTACTTCTGTATTTCTCCACTTCCCTATTTCTCTACTTCTCTTTTTCTCTATTTCTATACTTCTCTACTTCTCTATTTCTCTACTTCTCTGTTTCTCTACTTCTCTATTTCTCTAATTCTCTATTTCTCTACTTCTCTACTTCTCTAATTCTCTATTTCTGTACTTCTCTACTTCTCTATTTTTCTACTTCTCTATTTCTCTACTTCTCTATTTCTCTATTTCTCTTCTTCTCTATTTCTCTACTTCTCTATTTCTTTAATTCTTTACTTCTCTACTTCTCTATTTCTCTACTTCTCTATTTCTCTTTTTTTCTCTATTTTCTACTTCTCTATTTTTCTACTTCTCTATTTCTCTACTTCTATACTTCTCTATTTCTCTATTTCTGTACTTCTCTATTTCTCTACTTTTCAAGTCAAACTATACTAAAAAAAATAATAGTTTCTATGAGTGCCCAATCTTCTACAATCCAACTATAACTTCGACCCAATCCAGGGTTACTTCCACTTGAACGATCCATGGTTTGGAAACCAAGAGTTATGTATTTTTAACTTAAAGAACCCAAATCCACCTCAGTGAAAGAGGTTTATAACAATGGGACCTTCCAGCCATAAGTCTCAACATAAAAGAGGAAGACCAAGGAATTCTTGGAGAAGACAGATAGAAGCAGAGATGAAGATGATGGGGAATACATGGAATGATCTTAAAAGAATGGCAAAAAAAAACAGAACGACTTGGAAAGTGTTTGTTGAAGACCTATGCTCCACTGGGAGCTGAAAAGGTAGAAGGAGGAGATAAAAGAACACATAAGGCTACTATTAATGCTAAAAAATGTAAAAAAAACACACTCACACAAAGGAGAATATATTCATAACACTCCGTATTGTATAGATGAAACAAGCCTTTTGTATCACAACAAACACGGCAGACAGAGAAAGTTAATAACAAAAATATTGAAATGGCAACAGTGTCACACATGTGATGTCTGTCGAGTCAGGGGCGTGTCATCTGTTTTAATCTGGAAGGTGTGCACATTTTCTGTCTGTCTTTTCTAGTTCAGTCATTTTCATGAAAAGAATTCTACGCATTTGGAAAATTATATTTTCAGAATGGATTCATTCAATTGTTTAAATTCTGTTTTCATGCAATTCGATCACATATCGACACAGATTTTCCTAAAACATGGTTCTTTATCTACTTCACTGCTTCTATAATTCTCTACCTCTCTATTTCTCTGCTTCTCTACTTCTCTACCTCACTATTTCTCTACTTCTCTATTTCTCTGCCTCTCTGTTCCTCTACTTCTCTACCTCTCTCAATTTCTCAACTTCTCTATTTCTCTACCTCTCTACCTCTCTATTTCTATACTTCTGTATATTTTCCTTCTTCTGTACCTCACTATTTCTCTACTTTTTTGTTTCTCTATTTCTATACTTTTCTATTTCTTTACGTCTCCACCTCTCTATTTCTCCACTTCTCTACCTCTCTTTTTCTCTACTTCTCAACATCTCTATTTCTCTACTTCTCTATTTTTATTCTTCTCTACTTATTTAATTCTTTAATTTTTACATCTCTATATCTCCACTTCTTCACCTTACTGTTTCTATAATTCTCTATTTCTCTACTTATCTATTTCTCTACCTCTTTACTTCTCTATTTCTCTACTTCTATTTTTTCGATTTCTCTACTTCTTTTTCTCCCATTCCTACATCTCTATTTCTCTATTCTCACTTCTTTATATTTTTACTTCTTTAATTCTCATTTCTATACTCCTCTATTTCTCTACTTCTCTATTTAACTACTTTTCAAAGAAAACTAAAAAAAAAAAAAAAGAAACAATCATATCCTGAGTGCTCAATCTTCTACAATCCAGCTTTAACTTCGACTCAACCCAGGGTTACTTCCACTTGAACGATCCATGGTTTGGCAACCAAGAGTTCTGCATTTTTAACTTAAAGAATACAAATGCAACACCGTCGAAAGTGTACAAACGAACGAAACAATCAAAATACCAAGTAATCTGAAAGTTACTTAGATCGGAAGTTTCCAACATAAAGTCAATTTAAAGTATCTACCGACTGGACAAATCTGAAGCAAAATGAAGTGATAGTTGTTTATTTCCTGGAAGAATCAAAGAATAAATAAAATGTAAGTTTCTGCCTATTGAAAGAATTAAAAAAAAACAGCAAACGTTACATCGACTGGAAGAATTCCAAATAAAGCCAGTTGAAAGTTACAACGACTGGAAGAATTCCAAATAAAGCCAGTTGAAAGTTACAACGACTGGAAGAATTCCAAATAAAGTCAGTTGAAAGTTACAACGACTGGAAGAATTCCAAATAAAGTCAGTTGAAAGTTACAACGACTGGAAGAATTCCAAATAAAGTCAGTTGAAAGTTACAACGACTGGAAGAATTCCAAATAAAGTCAGTTGAAAGTTACAACGACTGGAAGAATTCCAAATAAAGTCAGTTGAAAGTTACAACGACTGGAAGAATTCCAAATAAAGTCAGTTGAAAGTTACAACGACTGGAAGAATTCCAAATAAAGTCAGATGAAAGTTGCAACTACTGGAAGAATTCCAAATAAAGCCAGCTGAATGTTACAACGACAGGAAGGATTCAAAGTAAAGCCAGCAGAATGTTACAAGGACAGGAAGGATTCCAAATAAAGCCAGCCGAAAGTTACAGCCTCTGGAAGAATCCCAAATAAAGTCAACCGAATGTTACAACAAAAAAAAGGAGAATCCCAAATAAAGTCAACCGAATGTTACAACAAAAAAGGAGAATCCCAAATAAAGTCAACCGAATGTTACAACAAGAAAGGAGAATTCCAAATAAAGTCAACCGAATGTTACAACAAAAAAGGAGAATCCCAAATAAAGTCAACCGAATGTTACAACAAAATAGGAGAATCCCAAATAAAGCCAACAGAATGTTACAACAACTGGAAGAATTCCAAATAAACCGAGCAAAACGTTACAACAACTGGAGCAATCCCAAATAAAGCCAGCAGAACGTTACAACAACTGGAGCAATCCCAAATAAATCGAACAGACCGTTACAACAACTGGAGCAATCCCAAATAAGCCAGCAGAACGTTACAACAACTAGAGCAATCCCAAATAAAGCCAGCAGAACGTTACAACAACTGGAGCAATCCCAAATAAAGCCAGCAGAACGTTACAACAACTGGAGCAATCCCAAATAAAGCCAGCAGAACGTTACAACAACTGGAGCAATCCCAAACTAAGTCAGCAGAACGTTACAACAACTGGAGCAATCCCAAATAAACCGAGCAAAACATTACAACAACTGGAGCAATCCCCAAAATGACAGCAGAAAATTACAAAAACTGGAGCAATCCCAAATAAAGCCAGCAGAACGTTACAACAACTGGATCAATCCCAAATAAAGTCAGCAGAACGTTACAAAAACTGAAACAATCCTAAATAAAGCCAGCTGGACGTTACAACAACTGGAGCAATCCCAAATAAAGCCAGCAGAATGTTACAACAACTGGAGCAATCCCAAATAAAGCCAGCAGAACGTTACAACAACTGGATCAATCCCAAATAAAGTCAGCAGAACGTTACAAAAACTGAAACAATCCTAAATAAAGCCAGCTGGACGTTACAACAACTGGAGCAATCCCAAATAAAGCCAGCAGAACGTTACAAAAACTGAAACAATCCTAAATAAAGCCAGCTGGACGTTACAACAACTGGAGCAATCCCAAATAAATCCAGATGGACGTTACAACAACTGGAAGAATCCCAAATAAAGTCAACTGAAAGTTCCAAAAACTAGAATAATCGATACAGAGACAACAGAACGTGTCTACCTTCTAGAAGAATTCCTCACAAAGTCAACTAATACTTACTACGATTGGAAGAATCCTACAATAAATCAAGTGAAAGTTTCAACATACTGGAAGAATATACCAAATAAATCAGCTGAAAAGTTATACCCACTGAAAGAATCCAAAATAATTTTAAAAAAATCTGTCTGTCAAAAACATACGTTCACCCCCGAGAGTTTGTACAGATTAAATCAAAGAAAGGCACATGTCTAGTTGCCTGGGCGATTCTGCAATAACAACACAAAAGTTAAATGTCACGAAGAACAAATAGCGCAATAGCAAATTGGCATTTCAAAGATGCAACACAAAAATAAAAAGCAAAATAGCTCAGTCCAAAATAGCATTTCAGAAACTGAAAAACGTCTTATGCACCAAATCTATGTCAATAGAAGTGAGAAAGAGAGTTTATCGGTGCTGTATAGAACCAATTCTGACCCATGGAATCGAATCATGAATAGTAAACAAACAAATGAAAAGATGATTAGAGGCCACAGAGATGGGATTTCTCAGAAAAATGTTTAAAAATTCACAGAACAGGTAAAAAAGACCAACAATGAAATTCTCAAAGAGGCCAACACAAAAAGGGAGCTACCAAGAAACATCAGAAAGAAACAATCGACATTTTTCGGGCACATCATGAGTAGAGGAAAGTGGAAATACTTTACAACTGGCAAAATACAGGGACAGAAAGATCGCGGACGACAAAGAGAGAAGATACTGGATAGTTTGATGACATGGAATGGAAAACAGTCAACAACAGAATTGATACGATCAATATTATCTGGCTAGAGACAGAGATTCTTTCACACGGGCTGTGGTGAATGTAACGTTCTGTGGAGATCTGACTAGAGAAAGAGATTCTCTCAGACGGGCTGTGTTGAATGTAACGTTCTGTGGGAGATCTGACTAGAGACAGAGATTCTTTCACACGGGCTGTGGTGAATGTAACGTTCTGTGGGAGATCTGACTAGAGACAGAGATTCTTTCAGACGGGCTGTGGTGAATGTAACGTTCTGTGGGAGATCCGGCTAGAGACAGAGATTCTTTCACACGGACTGTGGTGAATGTAACGTTCTGTGGGAGATCTGACTAGAGAAAGAGATTCTCTCAGACGGGCTGTGTTGAATGTAACGTTCTGTGGGAGATCTGGCTAGAGACAGAGATTCTTTCACACGGGCTGTGGTGAATGTAACGTTCTGTGGGAGATCTGACTAGAGAAAGAGATTCTCTCAGACGGGCTGTGTTGAATGTAACGTTCTGTGGGAGATCTGACTAGAGACAGAGATTCTTTCACACGGGCTGTGGTGAATGTAACGTTCTGTGGGAGATCTGACTAGAGACAGAGATTCTTTCACACGGGCTGTGGTGAATGTAACGTTCTGTGGGAGAACTGACTAGAGACAGAGATTCTTTCACACGGGCTGTGGTGAATGTAACGTTCTGTGGGAGATCTGACTAGAGAAAGAGATTCTCTCAGACGGGCTGTGTTGAATGTAACGTTCTGTGGGAGATCTGGCTAGAGACAGAGATTCTTTCACACGGGCTGTGGTGAATGTAACGTTCTGTGGGAGATCTGACTAGAGACAGAGATTCTTTCACACGGGCTGTGGTGAATGTAACGTTCTGTGGGAGATCTGACTAGAGACAGAGATTCTCTCAGACGGGCTGTGTTGAATGTAACGTTCTGTGGGAGATCTGACTAGAGACAGAGATTCTTTCACACGGGCTGTGGTGAATGTAACGTTCTGTGGGAGATCTGACTAGAGACAGAGATTCTTTCACACGGGCTGTGTTGAATGTAACGTTCTGTGGGAGATCTGACTAGAGACAGAGATTCTCTCAGACGGGCTGTGTTGAATGTAACGTTCTGTGGGAGATCTGGCGAGAGACAGAGATTCTTTCAGACAGGCTATGGTGAATGCAACGTTTTCTAGAGGACACGCAACCTGATGATGATGGACAATTGACTCTAACTCAACCAAACATTACTTCTGTCTCAACTTCAACATACAAATTTTCCCCTTTCTGAATGCATCAACTTTATATTTCAGCAAATTACTTTATTATCCTGTCCGTGTATAGTACCCATTTTCCCTTTACTCTATAGCTACAGCTTCATTCATGTTATCTTCTCGACTTTCCGACCCCATGGATATAGCTCAACAGTTTCATGTCCACGCCCATTAACCCTCGACTATAAATCATCACGTTTATATTCTCTGGCTACGCTCATAAAGTCCAGCTCATTCTTTTCTGATCTCTGACTTTGCGAAGTAAAGACAAAGAGAAAAAGAAAGAAAGAAAGAAAGAAAGAAAGAAATAAAGGAAGAAAGAAAGAAGGTAAAAGGAAAAAGACAATAGAGAAGAAAAGAATTAAATAAAGAAAGAACAAAATAAAGAAAGAAAGAAATAAGGAAAACAGGAAAGAAAGAACAAAAAAATAAACAAACGAAGAATAAAGAAAGAAGCAAGGAAAGAAAGAAAGGATGAAGAAAAGAAGAAGAAGAAAGAAGGAAAGAAAGGAAGGAAGAAAGGAAGGAGGAAATAAAAAAATAAGAAAGAACAGAAAAACAAGCAAAGAATAAAAGAAAGAAGGAAAGAAAAATGAATGAATTAAATCAGGAAGGAAAGAAAGATAGAATGAATGAATCAAAGGAAGGAAGAAGAAAATAAAGAATGAAAGAACAAAAAAAAAGCAAAGAATAAAATAAAAAAGAAATTTAAAAAAGAGCGGTAATATCTAAGGTAAAAAAGAGTATCAGATAAAATGAATATAAAAAGGAAAGTTACTTTGCTAAAGCAAAGATATTGGATGAAAGCCTGACTCGCCTCTAGCTATTGACTAACGTTAGGTGAAATCTCATCAGACTGGCGTGTGGCGATCAAGACAGATCTAAAAGGTCCACATATACCGACTTTAATAGCCCACTTGTGACCAAAGTCGTAAGCCGAGTGTTGTAAAGAGCGCCGGTTCGAATGAATAGTGTTCTCATGAGCAGTAAATGCCGGCTGGTTGCGTTCGTAAATGCCGGCTGGTTTGTGTTCAACAAGCAGCAATTAAGTCTCAAGCTTTTTTCTGGACTGACTACCGACGTTTCAAAACTTGTGTGTTTTCAGCGATGAAGAGTTCTGTTATAGTTTTATATATTTCGATTACAAGAGAAGTAAAATGGTTGTCCTTTAACGGAGGGTACATCCCAACATTCACGAAGATACAGACTTTCATTAATGGATGATTACGTAGGATAAAAGGATGGAAATGGCAGGACAAAATCACTAACATAGAATTATGGAAATGTACCAGTTAAATACCAGTGGATAAAGAGATACAGCGAAGACGATGGCACTGGATAGGACACACACTACGGAAGCCAACTGAGAGTATTACACAACAGGCCTTTTTTTGGAATCCCCAGGGGAAAAGACAAAGAGGAAGACCAAGGAATTCTTGGAGAAGACAGATAGAAGCAGAGATGAAGATGATGGGGAAGACATGGAATGATCTTAAAAGAATGGCAAAAAACAGAACGACTTGGAAAATGTTTGTTGAAGACCTATGCTCCACTGGGAGCTAAAAAGGTGGAAGAAGAAGAGACATCCCAACATTATGTTACTTAAGTCAAACATCGATACTAGACTATCAAAGAAACAATCATCATCCTCATCATCATCATCATCATCATCATCATCATGCAGCATAGAAACGGTTATGGTTAGTCGAAGGCTCCCCGTGTCACTGTAAACGGATTAAAATCCATAATTGCAAAAATGCCACCAGGGCTAAAACTAAGAATAGCAAAATGTTATATCTTCTCAACATTCCCGTATGGTGCAGAAACATGGACATTAGGCGAGAAAACAGAACAGAAAATTGAAGACTTTGAAATGTGGATTTATAGAAGAATAGGTAGAATTGAATGGAAAGAAAAGAAAACAAATGATGAAGTCTTAAAACAACTAGAAAGAAAAGAGAACTACTAAACACAATTCAAACAAGACAAATGAGATTTTTGGGGCATGTTAAAGGACACAGCAGCCTACTGACAGTAATCTTGGAGCGGAAAATACAAGGTAAAAGAGACAGAGGTAGACAAAGACTAACATTGACGAGCAACATCATAAAATGGACAAATCAGCCTATGATATCCTGCACCATCAAAGAAAGAGACAGAGCAGAATGGCGCTCCATAGTAGCCAACCTTCGTGGTGGAGATGGCACTCAATGATGATGAATTGCTCAACCATCCGTGCCAGTGGAATCATCCGAATTAAAACTCATCACATTGAAGGATCCAAACAAAGAAAGGCAGCTGCAGTCCGCATCATAGCAGTTACAGCACACGCCAGGAGCCATAAAGCCAAACAGTATCGAAAGTGAATGCAGCTGAACTGTCCTTCATCATACGATATCATCATTCATAGGAAGCAATCGGAATATCGAAACAAGATCCTGGTGAAAAACACAGCTTACGGCGTGCACAGAGAACTAAATTCAGTAGCTCAGTCAGCAAGCCAATGGGAAGTATGTCTAAGCCGGACTTGGAATATGGGGAAACTGCAAGAAGGAACACTATTCAGATTGAGCCTGAATGGCTCCTGCCGCCTATCCACCATATGATCGGAAGTCTAGAAGCGTAGCTACAAACAGGAAAATTATGAAACAAGTGCAACGCGTTAAATACATCATCATCATCATGTACCGTACCGGTTGGCATTGGCGATCATGTCCTTCCACAATCTTCTATCCACAGTGCATCGTATGAGTTCTGTTGTTGACTGTTTTCCATGCCATAACACCAAGCTATTCAGTATTTTCTCTCTTAGTCGTCCGCGATCTCTCTTTCCTTTTATTTTGCCAGTTGTAACCAAGCATTCCAACTTTCCTCTTCTCATGATGTGCCCAAAACATGTTGATTGCTTCTTTCTGATGTTTTTTAAGAGCTCTCTTTTTGGTTAAATACATGGACACATTAATAACATCAATGGAAGATGCACCACAGAAATTAAAAACAAACAGAACAATTCAGTCAAAAATTGCATTTCAGAAAATTAAAACGTATTATACAATAGGCCTATGTCAATGGAAGTGAGAAAGAGTGCTAATCGGTGCTATATAGAGTCAATTCTGACCTATGGAAGCTAATCATGGACAGTAAACAAACAAAGGAGAAGACGATTAGAGGCCACAGAGATGGGATTTCTCAGAAGAATGTTGAAAGTTCCTAGGATAGCTAAAAAGATCAACAAGGAAATTCTCAAAGAGGCCAACACAAAAAGGGAGCTCTTTAAAAATTCTAGAAAGAAACAATCAACATTTTTCGGGCACATCATGAGAAGAGGAAAGTTGGAATACTTGGTTACAACGAAAGAGATATCGCGTACGGCAAAGAGAAAAGATACTTGATAGCTTGGTATCATGGAATGGAAAACAGCCAACAACAGAATTAATAGTATGTACTGTGGATAGAAAATTCTGGAAGGACATGATCGCCTACGCCAACCGCTATGGCATATGATTATAATAAGATACATATCTTCTTTCCTTCCTTCTTTACTTTTCAACATTGATGAGAGACATTATTTGCGGTATTTTGCTCTTCTGTTCGCCTCTGCTGCTGTTATGTTTCCTAGTGTTTCTAATATTCCATCAATCCATCTTTTGCTCTTCTGTTCGCCTTGCTGCTGTTATGTTTCGCAGTGTTTCTAATATTTCATCAATCCATCTTTTGCTCTTCTTTTCGCCTCTGCTGCTGTTATGTTTCCTAGTGCTTCTAATATTCCATCAATCCATCTTTTGCTCTTCTTTTCGCCTCTGCTGCTGTTATGTTTCCTAGTGCTTCTAATATTCCATCAATCCATCTTTTGCTCTTCTGTTCGCCTCTCCTGCTGTTATGTTTCCTAGTGCTTCTAATATTTCATCAATCCATCTGCATCGTGGCCGACCCTTGAATTTAATGTTTTCCCAAAGTTTGTTCAAGGCTCGTTGTGTTTTGATCTTTCTGTCTTAGCACGTGTTCAAACCATTTTTATCTCCATATTTTTATGACCCTTTTGTCTTCTCACCGGACTGCCTGGTCAGTGTGTTATATAGTTGGTCAGCCCGCCTACTTATTTTAGTTCATTCAGAAGATGACCACGCTCTTAACCACAGGGAAGTGACCGTTTTTTATTTCCTTTCTTGAGTATCTAGCATATTATCGTCATATAGTTAGATTTGTGTACATATCCTTATATATATTTGTGTGTTGTTGTTTGTTGTTCCAGCTGAAGGCCTACTTGGCCAAAACGTCGACTTTTGTTTTGTTAATTACCACGTAAAGATGTAACATACCACTTTTTTTTTTTCTATTTTTGTTAAATTGTCCAAACCGTTGTATCTGTTGATTCTTTATATATTTTATAGCGGGAATTATTCCTAGCTTTTTTTCTCAGTTCTTCATTTCTGATCTTATCTCTCAGACTGTTTCCTGTCATTCGTCTAACACATTTATCTCAGTAGAGGTTATTTTTCTTATTATTCTTGGGTTTAGTGTCCATGTTGGGCATTGGTAGCACAACGTTGGGATGAAGATTGTATTGAAGAGTATCCTGTGGTGTTATTTCCTTTTCGGATAGGAGCGCAATGATTTGACAAGTGAAAGTAAAAATAACATGTGTGTCAGACGCATGGTTGGAGTCAGTTTACAGAGAACAAAATACAAGCGAGAAACATAGAAGACAAATAATAATAAATTAATATCATTATAGAGGGAAACTTTCGAGGCGATAATCAGCGAATCATTTTAGGGGAAGTGGTGTGTTTACAGCACTCATGTGTTCTCATTATTGCGAGTGCTGTAAACATACCTCTTACTCTGAGAAGACAGATAGTTGTTACTTCCTAAACAGAATCTATAAGGAAAGCAACAAAAAAGGGGTTAAGTCATCTGAAATGACAGGGATAACGAAACACATGACAGCATCCTCCTTCAGTCATAGTTGACTATAGTAGACTCCGTCAGTCATAGTTGACTATAGTAGACTCCGTCAGTCATAGTTGACTATAATAGACTCCGTCAGTCATAGTTGACTATAGTAGACTCCGTCAGTCATAGTTGACTATAGTAGACTCCGTCAGTCATAGTTGACTATAATAGACTCCGTCAGTCATAGTTGACTATAGTAGACTCCGTCAGTCATAGTTGACTATAGTAGACTCCGTCAGTCATATTTGACTATAGTAGACTCCGTCAGTCATAGTTGACTATAGTAGACTCCGTCAGTCATAGTTGACTATAGTAGCCTCCTTCAGTCATAGTTGACTATAGTAGCCTCCATCAGTCATAGTTGACTATAGTAGCCTCCATCAGTCATAGTTGACTATAGTAGCCTCCATCAGTCATAGTTGACTATAGTAGACTCCGTCTGTCATCATCATCATCAAGTATCGGGCCTACTGGCGTAGGCGATCATGTCTCTCCACAACTTTCGATCTCGACAGTTATTTATCATTTCTGTTGTTGACCTTCTGCCAAGCCATTCTCTTAAGCTGTCTGTTATTTTTTCTCTTTGCTTCCCTCTATCTCTTCGTCCCTCAATTTTCCCAGTTGTTACAATATATTCCAGTTGTTCTCTTCTCATTACATGGCCACAAAATGATGATTGTCTCTTCCTAATATTGGAAATTAGCTCTCTTTTTGCCTTGGCCTCTTTCAGGACATTGTCATTACTCTTCTTAGCTGTCCATGGTATTCTCAACATTCTTCTTTAAAACCACATTTCTGCAGACTCCAGTGATTCATGATTGTACAAAGAAGTTACGACGGTGGTTTTCTGTTGCCTTCCGTCGGTTTGTTTACGGTTGACTCCGCTAGCCTTTGACTAAAAAGTCTCACCCACAAGGCAGTGGGTTGTTTTACTCCGGGGTACCCTTCCTTAGCCTTTTACTCTCCCGAGCTTACCTGCAAGGCAGCAGGGCAGCCACAGGTTGTACTGTTTACTGCATACAGTAGCAGGTAAAATTACCTGATCTGACCATAATCAAGTTTATAGTTGACCAAAAAGAAAACACAACTCAAGGATATCAACAAACTACGACATCATCTTTGTGACTTCCTGCTGTCTTTATCTTTTCGGTATATTTCCTCTTCGTTTCTCCTAAACTCTTATTCCCTCTTTATTTATATTTCAATTCTTCTAGTTGTCACATTATAATCCCAATTTTTCTAGTTGTCACATTCAATCCCAATTGTTTCAGTTGTCACATTATATTCTAATTTGTTTTATTTACTACATTATATCCCAATTTTTCTCAGTTGTCACATTATATTCCAATTTTTCCAAAGTTGTCACATTGTATCCTAATTTTCTTCTCAGCTGTCACATTATATTGCATTTTTTCTCCACTTGTCGCATTATATCCCAATTTTTTCCAATTGTCACATTGCATTCCAATTTTTTTCTCAGTTGTCATAATACATTCCAATTTTTTTTTCCAGTTGTCACATTATATTCCAATTTTTCCAAATTATCACATTATATCCCAATTTGTTTTCAAGGTGTCACATTATATCCGAGCCCTTCCCTTCTCACTCAAAACAAAAATATCTTTCCCGCTTTATCCCTGCTCGTTTTAGCGTCCATTAGTTAAATACGCTTGGATACGCTGTGTCACTAGCTCACGGCAGTGCTGCGGTATCTGCGCCTTCCGGCCCGACACATCCACCTTCGGCATGGGGTTGATTTCCTTAACAGTGATTGTGTGGACAGGGCCATCTTTGGCCTACTCCTATTAACTTTAAACTGTCATAGGTTCTTTAACCACTGGAGTCTGTAGAATTGTGGTTTTACAGTAAAGGTAAAGGTCAAGTACGAGACTTGAACCGGCGTCTTAGCACGCGAGTTCCCACCCATATGTGCTCGGCCGCCTATACAGAAATGTTCGGGGATTTCTGGATAGTGTCGCCTCAAGCATCGAAACTCACAATGCGAGGTGACATTTCTCACCTTCCCAGGGTAATACCCTGGTACCCATTTCTGCCAACGGCTGGGTCGACCGTGGGGGTATTTTTTTTTTCTAACCACGAGTACAACTCACACTGCTCCCAGCGGGAATCGAACACGGGTTGTCCGAACGTGGGTAGTTCAGTCGGGTGGTTTTCCAAACTAGGCTACCGAGGCCCCCAGTTTTACAGAAGAATGTTGAGAATACCATGAACAGCTAAAAAGATTAATGAAAAACGTTCTGAAAGAGGCCAAAGCAAAAAGAGAGCTAATTTCCAATATTAGGAAGAAACAATCATCATTTTTTGTAACTACTGGGGAAAATTAGGGAGCCGCGATAGCTCAGTGGTTAGTGAACTGGACTATAGAGGACAAGAGATAGGCTTCTATCCAAACCGACGGCTTCCGGGTTCACCCAGTCTTAAACAGGTACCGGCTTTTTTTTCTGGGAAAGTAAAGAGGCACGGGCGTAATACCGACCACATTACCCCGAAAATCATGTGCCGAAGGTCTGTAAAATTTATGGTCACTAACACCATATTCCCTATACGCCACTTGGTGTGACGGGGGTACTTTACTTTATTTTTTACTTTTACTGGAAAAATTGAGGGACGAGAGGGAAGCAAAGAGAAAAGATACAAGACAGCTTAAGAGAATGGCTTGGCAGAAGGTCAACAACAGAAATGATAAATAACTGTCGAGATCGTAAGTAGTGGAGAGACATGATCACCTACGCCGGCAGTCATGGCACTTGATGATGATGTTCTTTAACGTGAGAACAGGACCCCCTATTTTGCGTCTTAATCCGAGAGGGCTAGGAATCGGATCTAACTGCCCAGAGACCAGGGAAGGTTACAGCAAGAAGTGGAATAATAATAAATTAATAATGACAATAGGGAAATGGGTTATGGTAACGGCTTTACGTAGGTGAGAAACAAAACAAAGGTAGAACGACGTTTCGGCCAAGTAGGCTTTCAGCTGGAATTATAAACAACAACACACAAATATATAAGGATATACACAGACATCCAACTATTCTCAGGAAAGGAAAATAAGCCAGTCTCCTCAGTTTAGTCGAAAAATCGCCTTCATTATATTAAGAACATCAGATCCTCTCCTCAGTTTACTTCACAAATCATCTTCATTACATTAAGAACATCAGATCCTCTCCTCAGTTTAGTCCACAAATCGTCTTCATTACATTAAGAACATCAGATCCTGTCCTCAGATTACCTCACAAATCGTCTTCATTACATTAAGAACATCAGATCCTCTCCTCAGTTTAGTCCACAAATCGTCATCATTACATTAAGAACATCAGATCCTCTCTTCAGTTTAGTCCACAAATCGTCATCATTACATTAAGAACATCAGATCCTCTCTTCAGTTTAGTCCACAAATCGTCTTCATTACATTAAAAACATCAGATCCTCTCCTCTATTTAATCGACAGATAGTCTCCTCAATATATTAAGAACAACTCCAAAGTTCTCAGATTCTCTTCTCACTTTAGTCCACAGATCGTCTGTTTTGCATGCCTTTGACGTCTTGACGGGTGATTGTTTGCAAGTAATCAATATTAGTCAGTTGTTTGATAACGAGAGCGTAAGTAACACTATTTTGGTTTGCTATACCTGGGAGTCCATGGTAGCCAACCTTCGATGCGGAGACGGCACTCAATGATGATGATGATGATTACTGCTGCGAGAACAATATTGAAGATAGTGCCCAGATCCTTACCTCATCACCTCTCCCCCCCCCCCCCCACTATAAAAGAAACTCTACAACAGCACAAACACGGCAGTAGCCTGACACTGCTAATAAAACCGGAACTATGGAAATTCTATTTTCGTTCGCGATTTTGTTTTTAAATTAAAAGAATTGAAAAAAAAAAAAAGAAAATAACCGCTGGTGAAAACGAGAAGCTACCGCTGAACAAGCGCATAAAAACTAATGTCTATATGCAACAGCTATTTCTATTTGATCAAACTAGCGATATGTTTTATCTTTCCCTTTTACAGTAACGCCAATTATTTGTATTTCTTCCTACACGTTAAAATCACACACGGATGGCAACAAAAACACTAAAGTAAAGAGCTCACGAATGCGGGCATTTCCGCACTCAAAGTCAAATGAGGAGAATTATATATAGAATCAAACTGACAGTGCAAATGTAAATTTTCAATAAATAAGATCTTTAGGGATGGTGATTTAGGAAGTAAATTACTTGTATTGGAAATATGTTGATTTATAATTGTTGGTAAGGGAATTTGGGAAATCATATCAATTTCAATAAATGTTGTATGTGTTTTGTTTGGGTTGAAAGGACATTAAAAATATCTGGTTCCTGGCATTACGATCGTTCAAAGGCGATCGGTGCTGTTTTGAAAACTGTGATAAAAGAATGGGAGAGATGAAGACAGAAAGAAGCAGGGGAGAAAGAAAAGGGAAAGGTGTGATTTATGTAAAAAGAGAGGGGAAAGGGAATTATCTTAATACACAAGGGCAGTTATCCTCGTTTTATTCCCCTTTTTTTTATTTGTTAAAAAATAGCAGTTTTTTTTGTTTTTGTGTTTCCGTTCTAAGGCAATTTACAACGAATCTGCGACTTGTGTAACTTTTGAGCCGAAACATTCAATTTCTTTACAGAATTTTTCTGGTGCTGGTTTGCCTTCGTTTTTTGATAACGTGTGTTGACATATAGGGTTGCCTGCCGCGCTGTGCTACGATGAACTTGATGTCGACGAATGTCTTCGTTTGCTTCTTCTTCGTCTTCTGACTTTCAGATCCCTGTGGAGCATAGGTCTTCAACAAACACTTTCAGATCCCTGTGGAGCATAGGTCTTCAACAAACACTTTCAGATCCCTGTGGAGCATAGGTCTTCAACAAACACTTTCAGATCCCTGTGGAGCATAGGTGTACAACAAACACTTTCAGCTCCCTGTAGAGGATATGTTTTCAACAAACACTTTCAGCTCCCTGTAGTGGATAGGTCTTCAACAAACACTTTCAGCTCCCTGTAGAGGATAGGTCTTCAACAAACACTTTCAGCTCCCTGTAGAGGATAGGTCTTCAACAAACACTTTCAGCTCCCTGTAGAGGATAGGTCTTCAACAAACACTTTCAGCTCCCTGTAGAGGATAGGTCTTCAACAAACACTTTCAGCTCCCTGTAGAGGATAGGTCTTCAACAAACACTTTCAGCTCTCTGTAGGGCTTAGGTCTTCAACAAACACTTTCAGCTCTCTGTGGGGCTTAGGTCTTCAACAAACACTTTCAGCTCTATGTGGGGCTTAGGTCTTCAACAAACACTAACAGCTCTCTATGGGGCTTAGGTCTTCAACAAACACTTTCAGCTCCCTGTAGAGGATATGTCTTCAACAAACACTTTCAGCTCCTGTAGAGGATAGGTCTTCAAAAAACACTTTCAGCCCTCTGTGGGGCTTAGGTCTTCAACAAACACTTTCAACTCTCTGTAGGGGATAGGTCTTCAACAAACACTTTCAGCTCTCTGTGGGGCTTAGGTCTTCAACAAACACTTTCAGCCCTCTGTAGGGCTTAGGACTTCAACAAACACTTTCAGCTCTCTGTGGAGCATAGGTCTTCAACAAACACTTTCAGATGTCTGTGGAGCATAGGTGTTTATCAAACACTTTCAGCTGTCCGTGGAGCTTAGGTTTTTAACAAACACTTTCAGCTTCCTGTGGAGCATAGGTTTTTAACAAACACTTTCAGCTCCCTGTGGGGCCTAGGCCTTCAACAAACACTTTCTGTTCTCTGTGGAGCATAGGTTTTCAACAAACACTTTCAGCTTTCTGCGGAGCATAGGTCTTCAACAAACACATCAGCTTTCTGTGGAGCATAGTTATTGAGTTATTGAGTTATTTGCGGGTCATCATCATTGCACTCCGAACATGTCCATAGGTGCTCAGATCCCCTCCTCAGCAATTCCCTCAGTGTCCAGCGACTGACGACTCCAGTTCTATGTTGGTTGATAAGTCTTCTTACACGGCCACTAAGTTTCTCATTTCTGGCTGTGCCCATTTTAACTCCCATTTCCATCATCCGAAGAAGTGACGTGGATCTGTGTTTGTTGAAGTCATGTGCTCTTCCCACATCTTGGAGGGCATTGATGATGTCCGCCCGATCCATTGGTTGCCCGTCCTCAACGACAGCGCAGCTGGCCAACCTGTCCGCTCTTTCATTTCCCCGTACTCCCGCATGTCCAGGGACATAGACAAAGGTGACCGTACGTATTTTGGATTTCTGCAACGACTCTACCCATTGCATGCGTAAAGAGCCCGCCTCCACTTTTTTTATCATGCTCATCGAATCACTCAGTATACATGCGTGAGTGTAGTCTTGTGACTCTAACCATTTGAATGCCTTGGTCACTGCCATCACCTCCATTGTCATGCTACTCGTGGTCATGGCGTATGCACCACTGTCTTCGTAGACTATTATGCCTGCCGAGCGTGCTGTAAATGCCTATGCACGTCTTTGGTGTCGTCTTACAGATCCGTCTGTATAGATGACTGCATCTTTCTCATCGGTATTATCGCAGATGAGACCGTTGACCTCAGCATTAACCACGACCGGGTTCTGTTCCCTACTTTTCCTGTCGAGTGTGACAATACATGAGAAACTCCCCTTGAATGACGTAGGCACCGGTATCCACTCCTCACCAACGCTGATATTGGTAAGCCCACCGACCTGTTTGATGACATCTTCCGCTCGGCCCACCCATGATTTGCCTCTTTTTAGCCTGGTACCTTTCTCTGTGTTGAGCACGTGGTGCAATGGATGCTCTGTATCTGTACTAATCTTCAGGTATGCTCGTGCTCTCCAGATCTTGATTCTGTCATCCATGTTTGGAAAGTCAAGAAGATACCTCATTGCTACACAGGGAGTGTCCCTCGTACATCCCAGGATAATGCGCATGGCTTCATTTTGTATTTTCTCCAGCCTATCAATTCGTGTCGTACTGACAGTAAGAATGGCCAGGGCATACTCGATAGGTGCGAGGAATCCTTGGAACAGAAGAGTAAGTAGCCTCTGCTCGATGTTGGCAGCTGCCATGACCTTCAAGGCGGCTAATCCTTTGCGGGATTTTTTTATCACATGGTCGACGTGGTCCCGAAAACACAGGCTGCGATCAAACTTAACTCCAAGGTATGTCATCAACTTGTCCCTGGTCACCTCATCAGCTCCCATTCGTACTACCGGTGTGGTCGTATTAACGATATGATTGTTAAGGGAGAACCATGAAACTGATGCTTTATTAGGATTAACCACGGCACCTGAAACCCCACATCAGGAAGAAATGCGATCGAGTTCGTCTTGCATTGTGGTGGCGATTCCCCGTCTGTCTCTTCCCTGTCGATATATGAGAATATATGTGGAGCATAGGTTTTCAACAAACACTTTCATCTCCTTGTCGAGCATAGGACTTCAACATACATTTTCAGCTCTCCGTGGAGCTTTGGTTTTTAACAAACACTTTCAGCTTCCTGTGGAGCATAGGTTTTTAACTAACACTTTCAGCTCCCTGTGGAGCATATGTCTCCAACAAACATTTTCAGCTCTGCGTGGAGCATAGGTTTTAACAAACACTTTCAGCACCCTGTGGAGCATAGGTTTTTAACAAACACTTTCAGCTCCCTGTGGAGCATAGGTTTTTAACAAACACTTTCAGCTCCCTGTGGAGCATAGGTTTTTAACAAACACTTTCAGCTCCCTCTGGAGCATAGGTTTTTAACAAACACTTTCAGCTCCCTGTGGAGCATAGGTTTTTAACAAACACTTTCAGCTTCCTGTGGATCATAGGTCTTCAACAAACACTTTCCAAGTCGTTCTGTTTCTTGCCATTCTTTTAAGATCATTCCATGTCTTCCCCATCATCTCAATCTCTGCTTCTATCTGTTTTCTCCAAGAATATGTTGGTTTTCCTCTTTGTCTGGGGCTTCCAAAAAAAATGAACTGTCGTTTAATACTCTCATTTGGCTTTTGCAGTGTGTGTCCTATCCAGCGCCATCGTCTTCGCTGTATCTCTTTGTGCACTTGTATTTCACTTGTACTTTCTGATAATTCTAAATTACTGATTTTTTTGGGGTTATGATTCCACTGGTACGTGCGGTTGAGAAATTATAGATTTTAATTCGTTTCCAGTGATATCGAGGCCTTCCATAACCATAACCATGCGTGACAGTTTGTATCTGCGTGACAGTTTGCATTTGTGTGATAGTTTGTATCTGCGTGATAGTTTGTATCTGTGTGATAGTTTGTATCTGTGTGATAGTTTGTATCTGCGTGATAGTTTGTATCTGTGTGATAGTTTGTATCTACGTGACAGTTTGTATCTGCGTGATAGTTTGTATCTACTTGACAGTTTGTATCTAAGTGACAGTTTGTATCTGCGTGAAAGTTTGTATATACTTGACAGTTTGTTTCTACGTGACAGCTTGTATCTGTGATATAGTTTGTATCTACGTGATAGTTTGTATCTGCGTGACAGTTTGTATCTACTTGACAGTTTGTATCTACGTGACAGTTTGTATCTGCGTGATAGTTAGTATCTACGTGACAGTTTGTATCTGCGTGACAGTTTGCATTTGTGTGATAGTTTGTATCTACGTAACAATATGTATCTGCGTGACAGTTTGTATCTGCGTGATAGTTTGTATCTGTGTGACAGTTTGTATTTACGTGACAGTTTGTATCTGCGTGATAATTTGTATCTGCGTGACAGTTTGTATCTACGTGGCAGTTTGTATCTGTGAGATAGTTTGTATCTGCGTGACAGTTTGTATCTACGTGACAGTTTGTATCTGCATGATAGTTTGTATCTGCGTGACAGTTTGTATCTACGTGACAGTTTGTATCTGCATGATAGTTTGTATCTACTTGACAGTTTGTATCTAAGTGACAGTTTGTATCTGCGTGAAAGTTTGTATATACTTGACAGTTTGTATCTACGTGACAGTTGTATCTGCGTGAAAGTTAGTATCTATGTGGCAATTTGTATCTGCGTGACAGTTTGTATCTGTGTGACAGTTTGTATCTGCGTGATAGTTTGTATCTGTGTGACAGTTTGTATCTACATGGCAGTTTGTATCTGTGAGATAGTTTGTATCTGCGTGACAGTTTGTATCTTCGTGACAGTTTGTATCTGCGTGACGGTTTGTATCTACTTGACAGTTTGTATCTGCGTGACAGTTTGTATCTGCGTGACAATGTGTATCTACGAGGCAGTTTGTTTGAGGTAGAGAGAAAGAGTGAAGAAGAGAGAGTGGGTGGGATAGAGAGAAAGAAGAGCTAAGAATGAACGAATATATGTTGAAATTAATGAAGCAAATTAACATTTCTCATGAAGATACAAACTATCATGAAGATACAAACTATCACGAAGATACAAACTATCACGAAGATACAAACTATCATGGAGGAACAAACTATCACGAAGATACAAACTATCACGAAGATACAAACTATCACGAAGATAAAAACTATCATGAATATAAAAACTATCACGAAGATACAAACTATCACGAAGATAAAAACTATCATGAAGGAACAAACTATCATGAAGGAACAAACTACCACGAAGATACAAACTATCATGATGGAACAAACTATAACGAAGATACAAACTATCATGAAGATACAAACTATTATGAAGATACAAACTATCACGAACATACAAACTTTCATGGAGATACAAACTATCACGAAGATTAAAAACTATCACGAAGATACAAACTATCACGAAGATACAAACTATCACTAAGATAAAAACTATCACGAAGATACAAACTATCACGAAGATAAAAACTATCACGAAGATACAAACTATCACGAAGATATAAACTATCACGATGATACAAACTATCACGAAGATACAAACTATCATGAAGATACAAACTATCACGAACATTCAAACTTTCATGAAGATACAAACTATCACGAAGATACAAACTATCACGAAGA
>JAVIAB010000099.1:11365731-11433231 GCA_032433765.1 Megaustenia siamemsis | reverse complement strand
AGCTTTGATGAATTTTTAAAAATGTGTTGGAAAAACAGGAGTGGCTTATAAAGAGCGAAAGAAGGATGGATAAATGAATGGAGGGAGGGAGGGATTTTAGTTAACTCTCTCCATACAGAAGCTTTTTATCAAATGCAACGGGAGAAATTTCAGAGACAAAATTGTTAATGGTTTTAAGAACCAATCTACATATTTATTTTTATCTGTGTTTTGTATGTTCGGAGTTGGAGTCAAACACGATGTCCTAACATCATCAAGCGCTATACATTTAAATATTATGGCGATCATCATTTTCAGGAGGACGTGAACTTCCGGGCAATATGGTGGATAGGCGGCAGGAACCATGGAAGGCTATGTCTGAAAAGTGTTCCTTGTTGCAGTTTCCTCATATTCCAAGTCCGGCTTGTTGCAGGAGCTACTGAGTTAAGTGTTCTGTGCACACCGTGAGCTGTGTGTTTCATCCGTTTTGATCATGTTCCGATATTCCAATTGTCTACGATGAATGCTGATATCGTATGACAGGCAACAGTTGGCCGTGTTCACTTTCTGTGCGGTTTCGCCGTATGTCTTTTGGCGTGTGCTGATACTGCTATGATGGGGACTACGGCTACCTTTCTTTGTTTGAGAGATGAGTTAGTAATTCGGATGATTCCACTGGCACGGGCAGTTGAGCAATTATGGATTTTAATTCGTTTGCAGTGATACCAGGGCCTTCCATAACCAACCAACCAACCATTTATCTAACATATAACATGAACTATGAATTTTTAGATTACTGAACACGGTGTTAGATTTCAACAAAACCAAGATGATACAAGACATATAAAAAGAATATATTTTGATGACAGCTCACACTAATCAAATTGAGAGTGACGTACTGTGCAGCTAAACGTACGTGGCCGAAATCGGCATGGCGCACAATTCGGCGAAACGTATTGAAAGAGTTAAGGGCAGAATGAATGATGACGCTGTAGTGGATGTTCAGATGAACTAGTGAAGTGAATGGTGGATGTATGAATATTGTCTTTTCTTTATACCTTTTAAGCTCCCAGTGGAGCATAGGTCTTCAACAAACATTTTCCAAGTCCTTCTGTTTTTTTAAGATCATTCCATGTCTTCCTCATTATCTTCATCTCTGCTTCTATCTGTCTTCTCCAAGAATTCCTTGGTCTTCCTCTTTGTCTTTTCCCCTGGGGATTCCAAAAAAGGGCCTGTTGTGTAATACTCTCAATTGGCTTCCGCAGTGTGTGTCCTATCCAGCGCCATCGTCTTCGCTGTATCTCTTTATCCACCGGTATTTGACTGGTACATTTCCTTAATTCTATGTTAGTGATTTTGTCCTGTCATTTCCATTCTTTTATTCTGCGTAAGCATCCATTAATGAAAGTCTGTATCTTCGTGATTGTCAATGTTGCTGCTCTCCATGTTTCACAGCCATATAGTTGGACCGACTTAACATTGGAGTTGAAAAATTTTATTTTTGTATCATTATTTTGGTTGATGTATAATTGGATTGATAGAGAAGTGGATGGGATTTTTAAAGTAATTGGTGCATTATTTTGATTCGGATATGATTTCTGGATAGACGGATTAGTGGAGTATTTAAGGAATGGATCAAATGACTGGTGGATAGAGATGGATTTATTATGGATATATAGATATATGGGTTCGGTGAAGGAATGATGAAGTAATTTATAAACAAATAGGTGGACTGTTGTGGTTCGATGGATGTATTAAGGATAGATGTGGGGTATGTATGGATGGGTGTGTGCATGGATACGTGGGTAGATGGATGAGTGTGTTTATGTCTAGTTGAGTGGGTGGGTGTATGGATGTATAGTTGAGTGGATGGATAGTTGAATGTGTGGTTCAGTGAATGGATGTGTGGTTGAGTGGGTGGGTGTATGGATGTGTGGTTGAGTGGATCAGTGTATGGATGTGTGGTTGAGTGGGTGGGTGTATGGATGTGTGGTTGAGTGGATGGGTGTATGGATGTGTGGTTGAGTGGGTGGGTGTGTGGATGTGTGGTTGAGTGGATGGATGTGTGGTTGAGTGGATGGATGTGTGGTTGATTGGATGGATGTGTAGTTAAGTGGATGGATGTATGGTTGAGTGGATGGATGTGTGGTTGAGTGGATGGATGTGTGGTTGAGTGGATGGGTGTATGGTTGAGGGAATGGATGTGTGGTTGAGTGGATGGATGTGTGGTTGAGTGGATGGATGTGTGGTTGAGTGGATGGATATGTGGTTGAGTGGATGGATGTATGGTTGAGTGGATGAATGTGTGGTTGAGTGGACGGATGTGTGGTTGAGTGGATGTATGTGTGGTTGAGTGGACGGATGTATGGTTGAGTGGATGGATGTGTGGTTGAGTGGATGGGTGTATGTTTGAGTGGATGGATGTGTGGTTGAGTGGACGGATGTGTGGTTGAGTGGATGTATGTGTGGTTGAGTGGACGGATGTATGGTTGAGTGGATGGATGTGTGGTTGAGTGGATGGGTGTATGGTTGAGTGAATGGATGCGTGGTTGAGTGGATGGATGTGTGGTTGAGTAGATGGATGTGTGGTTGAGTGGATGGATCTGTGCTTGAGTGGATGGATGTGCGGTTGAGTGGATGGGTGGATGGATGTGTGGCTGAGTGGATGGATGGATGTGTGGTTGAGTGGATGGGTGGATGGATGTGTGCTTGATTGGATGGGTGGATGGATGTGTGGTTGAATGGATGGATGTGTGCTTGAGTGGATGGGTGGATGGATGTGTGGTTGAGTGTATGGATGTGTGGTTGGGTGTATGGAAGTGTGGTTGAGTGGATGGGTGTGTGGATGTGTGGTTGAGTGGATGGGTGTGTGGATGTGTGGTTGAGTGGATGGATGTGTGGTTGAGTGGATGGATGTGTGGTTGATTGGATGGATGTGTAGTTAAGTGGATGGATGTATGGTTGAGTGGATGGATGTGTGGTTGAGTGGATGGATGTGTGGTTGAGTGGATGGGTGTATGGTTGAGGGAATGGATGTGTGGTTGAGTGGATGGATGTGTGGTTGAGTGGATGGATGTGTGGTTGAGTGGATGGATATGTGGTTGAGTGGATGGATGTATGGTTGAGTGGATGAATGTGTGGTTGAGTGGACGGATGTGTGGTTGAGTGGATGTATGTGTGGTTGAGTGGATCAGTGTATGGATGTGTGGTTGAGTGGGTGGGTGTATGGATGTGTGGTTGAGTGGATGGGTGTATGGATGTGTGGTTGAGTGGGTGGGTGTGTGGATGTGTGGTTGAGTGGATGGATGTGTGGTTGAGTGGATGGATGTGTGGTTGATTGGATGGATGTGTAGTTAAGTGGATGGATGTATGGTTGAGTGGATGGATGTGTGGTTGAGTGGATGGATGTGTGGTTGAGTGGATGGGTGTATGGTTGAGGGAATGGATGTGTGGTTGAGTGGATGGATGTGTGGTTGAGTGGATGGATGTGTGGTTGAGTGGATGGATATGTGGTTGAGTGGATGGATGTATGGTTGAGTGGATGAATGTGTGGTTGAGTGGACGGATGTGTGGTTGAGTGGATGTATGTGTGGTTGAGTGGACGGATGTATGGTTGAGTGGATGGATGTGTGGTTGAGTGGATGGGTGTATGTTTGAGTGGATGGATGTGTGGTTGAGTGGACGGATGTGTGGTTGAGTGGATGTATGTGTGGTTGAGTGGACGGATGTATGGTTGAGTGGATGGATGTGTGTTTGAGTGGATGGGTGTATGGTTGAGTGAATGGATGCGTGGTTGAGTGGATGGATGTGTGGTTGAGTAGATGGATGTGTGGTTGAGTGGATGGATCTGTGCTTGAGTGGATGGATGTGCGGTTGAGTGGATGGGTGGATGGATGTGTGGCTGAGTGGATGGATGGATGTGTGGTTGAGTGGATGGGTGGATGGATGTGTGCTTGATTGGATGGGTGGATGGATGTGTGGTTGAATGGATGGATGTGTGCTTGAGTGGATGGGTGGATGGATGTGTGGTTGAGTGTATGGATGTGTGGTTGGGTGTATGGAAGTGTGGTTGAGTGGATGGGTGTGTGGATGTGTGGTTGAGTGGATGGGTGTATGGATGTGTGGTTGAGTGGATGGGTGTGTGGTTGAGTGGATGGGTGTATGGATGTGTTGTTGAGTGTATGGGTGTGTGGATGTGTGGTTGAGTGGATGGGTGTATGGATGTGTGATTGAGTAGATGGGTGGATGCATGTGTAGTTGAGTGGGTGGGTATGTAGATGTGTGCTTGAGTAGATTGGTGTGTGGATAGATAATTGGGCAGATGGACGGGTGGATAACTGGATGGTCAGATGAATGGTTTGGCGGTTGAATGGATGGGTGGATGAATTGATGTTCGGGTGGATGAATGGATGAATGGATGTATGGGTGTGTGGGTGTGTGGATGAATGGATGTGTTGATGAATGGATGAATGGATATGCTGATGAATGAATGTGTGGATGAATGGATGTGCGGATGAATGGATGAGCGGATGGATGGATGGGTGGATAAATGGATGGGTGGATGAATCGGTGGGTGGATTTAGGCGGGTGTAATCATGGATATATGAGCGAAATTGTAGATCGATGGATTAGTGAATGCAAAAGTTAGATAGCGGATATATGGGTGGATGGATCGGTAGGTAGATAGATGGATGTATGGCTGGACGGGTAGGTAAATGAATGAATTGATCGGTGGGGGATCGATGGCTGGATGAATGGATAGCTGGTTGTTTGGATGGATATATCGGTGCATGGATATATCGGTGCATGGATATATCGGTGCATGGATATATCGGTGCATGGATATATCGGTGCATGGATATGGCTTGGTAAATTAATAAATAAATGAACGCCTGGGTGAACAGACTGATGTATGTAAAGATCTCTTTCTAGAAGGGTAGATAAATCCACAAACTGATCAGTTGATGTATTTATGTATCATTTTCTAGTAGGCTAGATAAATCAACAAACTGATCAGTTGATGTATTTATGTATCATTTTCTAGTAGGCTAGATAAATCAACAAACTGATCAGTTGATGTATTTATGGATCATTTTCTAGTAGGCTAGATAAATCAACAAACTGATCAGTTGATGTATTTATGGATCATTTTCTAGTAGGGCAGATAAATCGACAGATTAATCTGTTGATATATGTATGCATAATTTTTGAGAATGGTTGTTAAATCTACAAATTTATCAATTGATGCAGTGCTGACGATCCTAACATAACTAACTTGTCGTGTGTACCACACAGCTGAAGTTAGCAGCTCATTCAATATTCATAACTGAAATTACTCTACTTCTATAGTAACTCAAGCCAAGACATAGTCTGAGTCACCCATGGGGGTGTCACTAGAACAAATAATGTTCTTAAGCTCTACACTCGTTAACCCGTTCACATTGATTCTAAACGTTCTGCCACAGTTGCGGAGCTCACATTTCTGTTTCATTAAATTATCGTTCTTCAACAAAAAAATATAATTATTATTCATTCATCATTTACCTTTAAGTTCGAGGGGAGATGGGAGCCGCGATAACTCAGTGGTTAGTGAACTGGACTACAAAGGACAAGGGGTAGTGTTCGATCCCAACCCACGGCTCCCAGTTCACCAAGCCTTTAATGGGTACCGGATTTTTTTTTCAGGGAAAGTAAAGCGGCACGGGCGTAATACCGACCACATTACCCCAAAAATCATGTGCTGAAGGTTTGTAAAATATGGAGTCACTAACACCATATTTCCCTATACGTCACTTGGCGTGACGTGTCACTAACACCATATTCCCTATACGCCACTTGGCGTGACGGGTCACTAACACCATATTCCCTATACGCCACTTGGCGTGACGGGTCACTAACACCATATTCCCTATACGCCACTTGGCATGACGGGGGTACTTTACTTTTTTCTTACATTCTTCTTTTTACGTCCGTGATGCATCTTCCGTCTGATGTCTTTTTCGTCTCTAATAGTTTTTAATGCTCTCCCGCTTTCTCTACTTCTTGCAATTTGACATCTTCGTCTTCTTCTTTCTTTTCCTCATCTTCCTTCTTCTATTAGTTCTTCTTTTGTATCATTATTGGATTGTTCTACATTATCTTCTCCTTTTTACTTCATCATTTCCTATAACTTGTAATTATGAGAGGGAACAGGCAAATAATTGCCGTGCTGCGGTAAAGCTGGAAGCAAGAAGCCAGGAGATATAACATAGTAAATGCGTGTTGTTATAGAGGGTAACTTCCGAGGCGATAGAATCAACGAAACATTTCAGAGAAGAAGATATGTTTACAGCACTCGGAAAAAAATCATAAATAATCAACAGAAAAAACACAATAGATGGTCCGAAGCAGGATCGAACCCGTACTCCTTGGCACAGCGCCTTGTCAGGGTAAACCAAACGCTAGAGCACATGGCCAACTCAGCCACATAAAACGATATCTATCATTAGCGATGTCTTTCACGCAGGTGTTCTCATGGCTACAGCATAGGGTTACGATCTCAACTCCGGAATAAATTGTGTATCTGTATTTTTCCTATTAAGTCAAGTATCTTCCGGATAGGGTAGGGCTGAATACGTGCGTTGCAGACAAACATTTATAGGATGAAACAGGGGGAATAGTAGTTTCCAATGGATTAGACTGGAGACAAATAATAATAAATGAATATTATTATAGAGGGAAACTTCCGAGGGGATAAATCAGTGAATTATTTCAGGGGAAGTGGTATGTTTACAGCACTAGGGAAAAAAATCACAAGCAAAGAGACAGTGGTGATGTGTAACGTGCATTCCTACATAGTAGGGTGACTGATTTACAAAATAGTAAGGTAACAATATCACATCGTTCGTCCTTCTTTTGTTAAATCTGTAAAAGAGTTATTGAATTATTGAATTAATGAGTTATTGAGTTATTGAATTATTGAATTAATTAATTATTGAGTTATTGAGTTATTAAGTTATTGAATTATTGAGTTATTGAGTTATTGAGATATTTGTGAGTCATCATCATTGCACTCGGAACATGTCCATAGGTGCTCAGATCCCCTCATCGGCAATTCCTGTAGTGTCCAGCGACTGACGACTCCAGTTCTATGTTGGTCGATAAGTCTTCTTACACGGCCACTAAGTTTCTCGTTTCTGGTTGTACCCATCTTAACTCCTATCCCTTTCATCCGAAGGAGTGACGTGGACTCATGGTTGTCAAAGTCCTGTGCCCTTGAAACATCTGGGAGTGCATTGATGATGTCCACCCGATCCAGTGGTCGACCGTCTTCAACGACAGCTCCGTAATCCGTAAACGAGTAGAAATGCCAAAAATACCAACTTGCAAAACAGAAGCCAAAGGAAGCAGAGGAAGAAAATGACAGAAAATACTAAACATACTATATATCGGGCCTAGACGGCTATTTGAACATTTGAACAAACAGGGAAAACCGTTGTGAGGAATAATTCAAGGGACATCATCACGTATGGCACTAGACGATGAGCTGGCATCCTAAGAGTTAATCAACATTGTTAGACCTTTCAATTAGCGGACAGAAAGGTAAGATAGCTGTCTAGATTAAAGCCGCGTTATTAAACTGTTTTACAACCACATTAATTGCCTCGAGATAAGACAGACAAAATATGTGAATGGAAAAAAGAACGAGTCGGAAGTTATTTTGACAAATATGTCGGCCCCAACATACATCGACCATTAACTTTTCTAGCTATATTGACAAGCTGTTTGACATTTGTTCCATGTTATAATTCTTTCTATGCGCTTGATAAGACACACACTGAGCCAAATGAGAATACTACACGACAGGCATTTTTTTTTTTAAATCCCCAGGGGAAAAGACAAAGAGGAAAATCAAAATTTTCTTTGAGAAGGGATGTGAAAGCAAAGATGAAGATGATGGGGAAGACATGAAGGATCTTAAAAGAATGGCAAGAAACAGAACGACTTGGAAAGTGTTTGTTGAAGACCTTTGCTCCACAGAGAGTTGAAAGATTTAACTGATGACTTATGCTCCACAGAGAGTTGAAAGATTTAACTGACGACCTTTGCTCCACAGAGAGTTGAAAGATTTAACTGATGACTTATGCTCCACAGAGAGTTGAAAGATTTAACTGATGACCTATGCTCCACAGAGAGTTGAAAGATTTAACTGATGACTTATGCTCCACAGGGAGTTGAAAGATTTAACTGATGACCTATGCTCCACAGAGAGTTGAAAGATTTAACTGATGACGTATGCTCCACAGGGAGTTGAAAGATTTAACTGATGACCTATGCTCCACAGGGAGTTGAAAGATTTAACTGATGACCTATGCTCCACAGAGAGTTGAAAGATTTAACTGACGACCTATGCTCCACAGAGAGTTGAAAGATTTAACTGATGACGTATGCTCCACAGAGAGTTGAAAGATTTAACTGATGACCTATGCTCCACAGAGAGTTGAAAGATTTAACTGACGACCTATGCTCCACAGAGAGTTGAAAGATTTAACTGACGACCTATGCTCCACAGAGAGTTGGAAGTGTTAGCTGGGGACCTATGCTCCACAGAGAGTTGGAAGTGTTAGCTGGGGACCTATGCTCCACAGAGAGTTAAAAGTGTTAGCTGGGGACCTATGCTCCACAGAGAGTTGGAAGTGTTAGCTGAGGACCTATGCTCCACAGAGAGTTAAAAGTGTTAGCTGACAACCTATGCTTCACGGGGGGTTGAAAGTGTTTGTTGAAGATCTATGCTCCATAGGGAGTTGAAAGTGTTAGCTGAGGACCTATGTTCCACAGAGAGTTGAAAGTGTTAGCGAAAAACCTATGCTCCACAGGGAGTTGAAAGTGTTAGCTGAGGACCTATGCTTCACAGGGAGTTGAAAGTGTTAGCTGAGGACCTATGCTCCACAAGGAGTTGAAAGTGTTAGCTGATGACCTATGTTCCACAGGGAGTTGAAAGTGTTAGTTGAGGACCTATGCTCCACAGAGAGTTGAAAGTGTTAGCTGAGGACCTATGCTCCACAGGGAGTTGAAAGTGTTAGCTGAGGACCTATGTTCCACAGGGAGTTGAAAGTGTTAGTTGAGGACCTATGCTCCACACAGAGTTGAAAGTGTTAGCTGAGGACCTATGTTCCACAGGGAGTTGAAAGTGTTAGTTGAGGACCTATGCTCCACACAGAGTTGAAAGTGTTAGCTGAGGACCTATGTTCCACAGAGAGTTGAAAGTGTTAGCTGAGGACCTATGCTCCACAAAGAGTTTAAGATCGCCCATTGCACTGGCTAATGAACTGGTATCCTAAGAGTTAATCAATAATGTTAAACCTTTTATTTATCAATTTTAATTCTTTCAATTATCAATTTTAATTATCAATTATATTATTATCATTATTATTATATTATTAGAAACGAAAGATAATTGTCTATATTAAAGCTGCAATATAAAGTTATTTTATAATCACAGTAATTGTCTCGTGCTATGACAGACAAAAAATGTGAATGGAAAATGAATCGAAAGTTATTTCGGCTAATATTTCGTTCCCAACTTACAACTATTAACTTCGCATTTTTAGCTTTATTGACAAGTAGTTTGACTTTTTTTGTTCCATGTTTTGATTCTTTCTGTGCGTCAGCAGACGTAACTAGCAGGATGTTGTCCATTTAATTATTTTCTCTGTTTCTTTCAAATACTCAGGCAGCACTAGGGCAGTGGTAAAAGACCTTTAAATCCCCTCAGCACTTAACAGAGTGCTTTTGGGTGCTCCCCAATCCCATATATCTGAAGAATGATGGGGATACCATGGTCAGCTAAGAAGAGTAATGAAAACATTCTGAAAGAGGCCAAAGGAAAAAGCTAATTTCCAATATTAGGAAGAAACAATCATCATTTTTTGGCAATGTAATGAGAACAGCTGGAATATATTGTAACAACTGGGAAAATTGTGGGACGAAGAGATAGTGGGGAAGTAAAGAGAAAAGATACCAGACCAGATAAGAATCATTCCATGTCTTTCCCATCATCTTCATCTCTGCTTCTATCTGTCTTCTCCAAGAATTCCTTAGTCTTCCTCTTTGTATTTTCCCAAGGGGATTCCAAAAAAGAGCCTGTTGTGTAATACTCTCAGTTGGCTTCCGCAGTGTGTGTCCTATCCTGCGTCATTGTCTTCGTTTAATCTCTCTATCCACTGGTATATTCGTGCAAGAGGTTAATATAACCTAAAGTAAAGTTAAAGAACGAGATTAGAATCGACGTTTTAACACGCGAGTTTCCACCCGTATGTGCACGGCCGCCTGTCCAGAAGTGTTCGGAGACTTCTGTACAGTGTCGCTTCAACCATCGAAACTCACGATGCAAGGAGACATTCCTCACCTTTCCAGAGTAATACCCCGGTACCCATTTCTGCCAGCGGCTGGGTCGACCGTGAGGTTATTTTTTTTTCCCTACCACAAGTACAGCTCACACTGCTTCCAGCGGGAATCGAACACGGGTTGTCCGAGAGTCGGTAGTCCAGTCGGGTGGCTTTCCCAACAAGGTTACCGAGGTCCCCATTATAGGCTACTGAGGTCCCCAGCTAGGCTACATGGGCCCCAATCCTAGTCCCATATCCTAGGCCCCAACCCTAAGCCCCAATCCTAGTCCCCAATCCTAGGCCCCAATTCTAGGTCCGAACCCAAAGCCCTAATCCTAGGCCCCAAACCTAGGCCCCAATCCTAGTCCCCAATCCTAGGTCCCACACCTAGTCCCCAATCCTAGGCCCCAATTATAGTCCCCAAACCTAGGACCCAATCCTAGGCCCCAACCTTAAGCCCCAATGCTAGTCCCCAATCCTAGTCCCAATCCTAGTCCCCAATCCTAGTCCCCAATCCTAGGCCCCAATCCTAGTCCCCAATCCTCGGCCCCAATCCTAGGCCTCAATCAAAGTCCCCAATCCTAGTCCCCAATCCTAGTCTCCAATCCTAGGCCCCAATCCGAGCCCCCAATCCTAGTCCCCAATCCTAGGCCTCAAACCTAGTCCCCAATTCTAAGCCCCAATCCTAGGCCTCAATCATAGTCTTCAATCCTCTTCCCCAATCCTATTCCCAAATCATAGTCCCAAATCCTAGTCTCCAATCCTAGGCCCCAATCCTAGCCCCCAATCCTAGTCCCCAATCCTAAGCCCCAATCCTAGGTCCCATTCCTAGGCCCCAATCCTAGGCCCCAATCCTAGTCCCCAATCCTAGGCCCCAATCCTAGTCCCCAATCCTAGGCCCCAATCCTAGTCCCCAATCCTAGTCCCCAATCCTAAGCCCCAATCCTAGGTCCCATTCCTAGGCCCCAATCCTAGGCCCCAATCCTAGTCCCCAATCCTAGGCCCCAATCCTAGTCCCCAATCCTAGGCCCCAATCATAGGCCCCAATCCTAGGCCTCAATCAAAGTCCCCAATCCTAGTCCCCAATCCTAGGCCCCAATCATAGGCCCCAATCCTAGTCCCCAATCCTAGTCCCCAATCCTAGGCCCCAATCATAGGCCCCAATCCTAGGCCTCAATCAAAGTCCCCAATCCTAGGCCCCAATCCTAGTCCCCAATCCTAGGCCCCAATCCTAGTCTCCAATCCTAGGCCCCAATCCTAGCCCCCAATCCTAGTCCCCAATCCTAAGCCCCAATCCTAGGTCCCATTCCTAGGCCCCAATCCTAGGCCCAATCCTAGTCCCCAATCCTAGGCCCCAATCCTAGTCCCCAATCCTAGGCCCCAATCATAGGCCCCTACTTTTATTAGAATCAGAATTGTCAGTCTGATAAAACGAATACAGACATAAAAAATGGATTGCAAACCCGAAAAATGTTGTGGATATGTCGGGCCAAAAAGTTAATTAAAATGCAGTAGCTATAAACGCAAAGCAAAAACAGCGAAAGAATGTGATCATTGAGTCAGATGCAAGATGGGCTATAACTCAAGCGGAGGGATAGGATTTTCTTTGTAAAAGGGAAATCTGCTTTTTGACTTTGACGGGCTCAGGGCGCTTACGATGGACGAAGTTCACTGAAACAACGATTCAACAAAGAAATGCAAGGATGGGAGGAAGGTAGTAAGGATGAAAGGATGGGGTGAACGGATGGAAGGAAGGAAGGATGAACGGAGGGAAGGAAGGAAGGAAGGAAGGAAGGAAGGAAGGAAGGAAGGAAGGAAGGAAGGAAGGAAGGAAGGAAGGAAGGAAGGAAGGAAGGAAGGATGAAAGGAGATAAGGAAGGAAGGGTGAACGGAGGGAGGGAAGGAAGGAAGGAAGGATAAACGGAGGGAAGGACGGATGGTAGTAATGATGAAAGGATGGGGTGAACGGATGGAAGGAAGGAAGGATGAACGGAGGGAAGGAAGGAAAGAAGGAAGGAAGGATGAACGGAGGGAAGGAAGGAAGGAAGGAAGGATGAACGGAGGTAAGGAAGGAAGGGTGAACGGAGGAAGGGAAGGAAGGAAGGAAGGATAAACGGAGGGAAGGAAGGAAGGATGAACGGAGGTAAGGAAGGAAGGGTGAACGGAGGGAGGGAAGGAAGGAAGGAAGGATAAACGGAGGGAAGGAAGGAAGGATGAACGGAGGGAAGGAAGGAAGGTAGTAAGGATAAAAGGATGGGGTGAACGGATGGAAGGAAGGAAGGAAGGACGAACGGAGGGAAGGAAGGATGAACGGAGGGAAGGAAGGGTGAACGGAGGGAGGGAAAGAAGGAAGGAAGGAAGGATGAACGGAGGGAAGGAAGGAAGGATGAACGGAGGGAAGGAAGGAAGAAAGGATTAACAGAGGGAAAAAAGGGTGAACGGAGGGAGGGAAGGAAGGAAGGATGAACGGATGTAGGGAGGGAGGGAAGGAAGGAAGGAAGGAAGGAAGGAAGGAAGGAAGGAAGGAAGGAAGGAAGGAAGGAAGGAAGGAAGGAGGGAAGGGGGAGGGAGGAAAGAAGGATGGAAGGAATGAAGGAAGGAAAGAAGGAAGGAAGGAAGGAAGGAAGGAAGGAAGGAAGGAAGGAAGGAAGGAAGGAAGGAAGGAAGGAAGGAAGGAAGGAAGGAAGGAAGGAAGGAAGGAAGGAAGGAAGGAAGGAAGGAAGGAAGGAAGGAAGGAAGGAAGGAAGGAAGGAAGGAAGGAAGGAAGGAAGGAAGGAAGGAAGGAAGGAAGGAAGGAAGGAAGGAAGGAAGGAAGGAAGGAAGGAAGGAAGGAAGGAAGGAAGGAAGGAAGGAAGGAAGGAAGGAAGGAAGGAAGGAAGGAAGGAAGGAAAAACGTTGATATAATTAATAAACACGAAACACTTTAAGAAGAACAAAATGTCGTCTTGAAGTACATGAAGAGTATATTGTGTTTCTACCCATGATGCCATGGTCAAGTGCACAGATAAGCGTAACGTGCCCATAGAAAGCACACATGATTTATTACACTTTTAGTAAAGTTACTTCTTGGCCCCAAGTTTGAATCCCATAGGTCTCGAATTTCCGTTTCAGGGATGAAATAAGACCCCTAGCCAGGACAGCGACGTGACGAATGCACTTGAGCATGCGTTCGTTATTCTCCGGCCATACAGAAAGAAAAAAAAACATTCAAACAATAAAAAAACCCAAAGATTGAAGTCATAAATATAGTTCGTTTCTTGCCCGTGAGCTCATGGGGCAACACATGCAGGTCTGCGCTGATTTATTTCTCCGTTAACTGTAGTGAGCATGTCGGAGAAATCCGAATTCAGCCGAGTGTTATTTATGGTTTATGAAGCTCTGATAATTAATTTAACGAACAGAAGAGTGCTCCTAACTCAAACATCATGATCTAATTTATAGAAATAATAGCTTCAAACTCTACAAAACTCATCTCGCTAAACTCATAGTTTATATAAATAAATCTCGTTATATAAACATTTCATGCAAATAAACTTTCGTAATATTTCGCAACTAACAAGCGCTAAATACGATTAATTGCCTCAGCTCCAGTTAATGTAGAAGTTGTATTATTTGTCTTTTGTCAAATTGATCCGTACTTGTAACATTTATGCCGTTCTTATAATATTTGTTCGTTTCTAAAGACAAAATATTATGGCAGCGGAGTGTGATGTTCTTTCTTATGAACTTCGACGTCTCTTACATATTTAGACAGTTTATTTTTGCTTTCTATGTTAATTTATTTACTCATTTATACAATCAGAATCGGGGTTGTATGTTTGTCATCTCCAGGAATGGAAACGGAACAGGCAAACATAATATTTGTAAAAATAAATACGAGACGAGGATTTCTTTCTGCTTCAAAGTGTATGGGGAATATAATGTGTGTTATTATATTGTTCATTGAAAAACGGCATATTTTATTTTTGGGATCTATCTATCTATCTATCTATCTATCTATCTATCTATCTATCTATCTATCTATCTATCTATCTATCTATCTATCTATCTATCTATCTATCTATCTATCTATCTATCTATCTATCTATCTATCTATCTATCTATCTATCTATCTATCTATCTGTCTGTCTGTCTGTATATCTGTCTATCTATCTATCTATCTGTCTATCTGTCTATCTATCTATCTATCTATATCTATCTATCTATCTATCTATCTATCTATCTATCTATCTATCTATCTATCTATCTATCTATCTATCTATCTATCTATCTATCTATATCTATCTATCTATCTATCTATCTATCTATCTATCTATCTATCTATCTATCTATCTATATATCTATCTATCTATCTATCTATCTATCTATCTATCTATCTATCTATCTATCTATCTATCTATCTATCTATCTATCTATCTATCTATCTATCTATCTATCTATCTATCTATCTATCTATCTATCTATCTATCTATCTATCTATCTATCTATCTATCTGTCTGTCTATCTATCTATCTATCTATCTATCTATCTATCTATCTATCTATCTATCTATCTATCTATCTATCTATCTATCTATCTATCTATCTATCTATCTATCTATCTATCTATCTATCTATCTATCTATCTATCTATCTATCTATCTATCTATCTATCTATCTATCTATCTATCTATCTATCTATCTATCTATCTATCTATCTATCTATCTATCTATCTATCTATCTATCTATCTATCTATCTATCTATCTATCTATCTATCTATCTATCTATCTATCTATCTATCTATCTATCTATCTATCTATCTATCTATCTATCTATCTATCTATCTATCTATCTATCTATCTATCTATCTATCTATCTATCTATCTATCTATCTATCTATCTATCTATCTATCTATCTATCTATCTATCTATCTATCTATCTATCTATCTATCTATCTATCTATCTATCTATCTTTCGTTCGCCTGAAGTATTGTCTATATCTGCAATGTTGTTTCCTGTATAAATGTTACTGTCTTTTGTAATTCTTGCAGTGGCCCATATAGTTGTGTCTGTAGTGTTGTATCTATGGGCCAATGGATTTTCCTCAGTCTGCTATATTCAGTACAGTCTTGAAGTATGTGTTCAGCAGTCTGGGGCGCCTGTCAACATGTACATGTAGTTGAGGTGCCGATCTTGAATTTTGTATACATGTGACTATGGAGTCGATTGTGTCCTGTTCTGAGGCGTATAATGATAACTTGTTCATATCTATTCATATTATGAAAGGCATCCTGATTTGGGGCTTGTGATTTATGATTGATTTGATTATCTGTTTCTTATGATGGTATGTAACCGGTGCATCTAGTTGTGTGCCTGTGCTTACTGATCTGCTCTCTCTGAGATGTGATCCACTGTAGGGCGACCCTGTGGTGCTTGCAGAGTTCAGTCAATAAGGTCTGCAGCTGTGGTCATTTCCTGGATTGTAGTGCGTGGTGTACTGATCTTGCATCTGTCAAAAACACTACAGGCTGTGATCTAGTTCATTGTTCTTGGGGATGTTTAGAGCTGATAGTAGTGACAGTGCATCAGTCAGAATCACCAATTTATTGTGTATGTTATTTTTGTGTTGAGTAACCAGTGTTGCAGCATCTCTGATGGCCTCAGTTTCTGCTTTAAAGTTGTTTGAGAATTTTCCAGTAGCTATTGACTTGGTGATCTCGTCCTGGTTATTCAGCGTCAAGAACACGCCACGCCCTCCATTTCTGGTGGCATTTGTAGCAGAGCCATCTGTGTATATGTGGGACCAAGAGTCCTGTGGGTAGGTATCGTGTATGTGTTTTTCTGCTACGTGTTTTCTTTGTGTCTGATTGGGTGCCTTTTCTCATGATTCCTGCTATATTTTCGTTAAGTTCTGGTATTTCATGTTTTCCATGAGGAGACGTATCAGATGGGCCCAAGGGTTTCGATATTGTTTGGGAAAGTACTGGGTCTCCAGTAGTTAGTTCATTGGCAATTGCAGCGAAGTTGCTCCTCTTTAGTCGTACAATTCTGAAACCAGTTATTCTTTGATGCATGGGGTGGCTAAGGAGCATTCTATATTTCTCCGCTTGCTGCAATAATGACCCGTCTGTCATATGAGGGTTGTAAACATGTTACTGTTTCTAGAGTCTTGATAGGTGTAGATTTCATAGCACCAGTGATGATATGGGCAGCTTAGTTCTGTGTTCTGTTAATTTTGCTAAGGTGTGATTTGGAAGCCATAGCCCAGGCTGTGACTCCATACTCTAGGACTGGTCTGACTTTTCCTACGTATAGTCTTTTCAAGATATTTCTGTCTGGCCCCCCCCCGCCCCCCCCCCCCCCCCCCCCCCCCCCCCGTCCGTTTCTGCCAATTTCTTCATATATTTTTGTTCGATTTCTGGCTTTTTTTATCTGACGCATACCACAAAACATACCACTGCAATATGTGCCATTTTGGCACGCAAGGTTTCTGTTTTTGAGATTGTAGTTCTGCCCTATGTGTCGTATTCGGCTCGAAAGCACAATAGATAGATAGATACCACTAAAGAGTTTCAGTAACAAATTACATGGCACAAGCAAGCGCATCATAAATCTATAAGCTTAATGCTTAGTTGCTAGAATCCAACTATAGCTTACAGAGAGCTGCATTTTTATGATGATACGCAGCTAATGCTTGTTTATTTCTTTGTTCACTCCCTCTTGTACCAGTTAGTGTGTTGAGGGAGATATCAAGTTTTGTTGGCTTCAATCATTGTCCATTGATGTTCTTTTAGTGCTTCCTTGATGTTGTCTGTCCATTTTACTCTGGGTTTGCCTCTTGATCTTCTCATCTTTCAATATATACTTTGTATGGTAAAAAATCATACAGCATTCGTACTATATTGCAAAACTTCTCATCTTTCAATATATACTTTGTATGGTAAAAAATCATACAGCATTCGTACTATATTGCAAAACCAGTTTATTTGATGTTTCTGTATGTAGATTAGGATTGGCTCAATGTCTACTCTTTCATTTATAACATCCAAGTTATCATTATACGCCTAAGAACAGGACACAATCGACTCCATAGTCATATGTATACAAAATTCAAGTTCGGCACATCAACTACTTGTACATGTGGACAGGCACCCCAGACTGCTGAACACATACTTCAAGACTGTCAACATGTACATGTAGTTGATGTGCCGATCTTGAATTTTGTATACATGTGACTATGGAGTCGATTGTGTCCTGTTCTGAGGCGTATAATGATAACTAGTTCATATCTATTCATATTATGAAAGACATCCTGATCTTGGATCATCTCACTACTTTCGATCACGACAGTTATTTTTCATTTCTGTTGTTGACCTTCTACCAAGCCCTTCTCTTAAGTTATCTTGTATATTTTCTTCCCTCTATCTCTTCGTCCCTCAATTTTCCCATTAGTTACAATATATTCTAGCTGTACCCTTCTTATTGCATGGCCAAAAAATGATGATTGTTTCTTCCTAATATTGGAAATTAGCTCTCTTTTTGCTTTGGCCTCTTTCAGAACGTTTTCATTACTCTTCTTAGTTGTATATGCTATTTTCAACATTCTTTTGTAAAACGACATTTCTACAGCTTCCTGCGATTTTTTTGTCTGTTGTCCTGTTCTCCATGATTCACATCCATATGTTAAGACTAGCTCTACATAACTTTTAAGAACTCTTTTTCTTGTTTCTATTGTCAAAAATGGATTACACGATTATCTTCCTCATTTTTTGGAAAGCTGCTTTTGCCTGAGCCATTCTGCATCTCACCTCTTTTGTACATCTTCCGTCTGAGGTTAACATTATTCCCAAATATTTAAATTCATTTACCTGTTTTAATATTGTCCCACTTGTCTTTATTGTGCATTGCGGTAATATTTTTTCTTTGTTGATACCATTACTTCTGTCTTTTTGCTGTTGTGATGAGTCCTTTATCTCTTTGTCTTTCTATTGATATAACTTCTGTTTTTATCAATACCTATTTTCATGTAAAATCTATGTCAATAGAAATTTGGAAAGAGAGTTCATCGGTGCTATATAGAACCAATTCTGACCTATGGAAGCGAATTATGGACAGTAGACAAACAAATGAAAAGACAATTAGAGGCCACAGAGATGGGATTTCTCAGAAGAATGTTGAAAGTTCCCTGGACAGCTAAAAAGACCAATGAGGAAATTCTCAAAGAGGCCAACACAAAAAGGGAGCTCTTAAAAAACATCAGAAAGAAACAATCAACATTTTTTAGGGCACATCATGAGAAGAGAAAAGTTGGAATGCTTGGTTACAACTGACAAAATAAAAGGAAAGAGAGATCGCGGACGACAAAGAGAGAAAATACTGGATAGCTTGGTTTCATGGCATTGAAAACAGTCAACAACAGAACTAATACGATGCACTGTAGATAGAAGATTGTGGAGGGACATGATCACCTAAGCCAACCGATAAGGCACATGATGATGATGGTGGTTTTCACGTAATTCATTTTACATTCTTTACTCAATAACAGCAAATGTTTTTAAAATTCAGTTTCTTCCAAATCTATTACGGTATTTTTCTATAGAAATAAAAGCTGAAAGGCCCCAAATAACACACCCACAATCACAGTAATGACCCAGAGGAGGGAAAGACATTGTCACCACAAAACTGTCGTGTGATCACCGTGGAATTTTGTCCAGTTTTCTTTTACGTGCTCCACGGCTGTGTAAATTCAATCAGTGCCTTTTTTGTGTGTGCATTTTCCCAGTTTTTTTGTTTCATTACTCAAAGGAATCAGTGATCTTGGAAATAACTTTCATTTTGGGACATTCATGGTCATCAGGCACTTTACGAGTAGACAGTTGTTGGGTAATGGAAGTGATAACATGTTACAGACAGTTGTTGGGTAATGGAAGTGATAACATGTTACAGACAGTTGTTGGGTAATGGAAGTGATAACATGTTACAGACAGTTGTTGGGTAATAGATGTGATAACATGTTACAGACAGTTGTTGGGTAATAGAAGTGATAACATGTTACAGACAGTTGTTGGGTAATAGATGTGATAACATGTTACAGACAGTTGTTGGGTAATAGATGTGATAATATGTTACAGACAGTTGTTGGGTAATGGATGTGATAATATGTTACAGACAGTTGTTGGGTAATAGATGTGATAATATGTTACAGACAGTTGTTGGGTAATAGATGTGATAATATGTTACAGACAGTTGTTGGGTAATAGATGTGATAATATGTTACAGACAGTTGTTGGGTAATAGATGTGATAATATGTTACAGACAGTTGTTGGGTAATGGAAGTGATAACATGTTACAGACAGTTGTTGGGTAATGGAAGTGATAACATGTTACAGACAGTTGTTGGGTAATGGAAGTGATAACATGTTACAGACAGTTGTTGGGTAATGGAAGTGATAACATGTTACAGACAGTTGTTGGGTAATAGATGTGATAATATGTTACAGACAGTTGTTGGGTAATGGCTGTGATAACCTGTTACAGACAGTTGTTGGGTAATGGAAGTGATAACATGTTACAGACAGTTGTTGGGTAATAGATGTGATAACCTGTTACAGACAGTTGTTGGGTACTGGATATGATAACATGTTAAAGACAGTTGTTGGGTACTGGATATGATAACATGTTCCTAAGTGTTGCTCTATGCTGGTTATGATAACATGTTCCTAAGTGTTGCTCTATGCTGGTTATGATAACATGTTCCTAAGTGTTGCTCTGTGCTGGTTATGATAACATGTTCCTAAGTGTTGCTCTATGCTGATTATAATAACATGTTCCTAAGTGTTGCTATATGCTGGTTATGATAACATGTTCCTAAGTGTTGCTGTATGCTGATTATGATAACATGTTCCTAAGAGTTGCTGTTCGCTGACTATGATAACATGTTCCTAAGTGTTGCTGTATACTGACTATGAAAACATGTTCCTAAGTGTTGCTGTATACTGACTTTGATAACATGTTCCTAAGTGTTGCTGTATACTGACTATGATAACATGTTCCTAAGTGTTGCTGTATGCTAGTTATGTTAACGAATATATAGCTGCATTGTAATCATGAACGCAAGTCATACATTGGATTTGCATTCATTTGCAATGATACTGGGGCCTTTAAATAACTATATCGATAATTATAAGTCATACATTTCTCTTCTAGCTATGTCGACATAAGTCTTTGAGTGGATGCACATGCTGTAAATGCCAGACTATTTCTCAGATTAACAATATACTAGAGATCGCCACGGTCAGGCAGTTGAATGTATTGAGTTACATATTAGTCTATATCAGATCACAAAGACTCTTCAGTACATTGTTGTGTTTGTTATTTGATGATGATGATGATGATGATGATGATGCGTTCGTCCGATGATTTGAGGTATTCTAACGGATACGAACCGTAGACTTCCTCCTCGTCATCCGCCCTTAAAAGGACGTTAAGTGGACGTAGTTACGTTGTGTTGAAGTTTGCAGTGTAACATTGTGATATCTGCGCCTTTCGGCCCAACACATCCGATTTCAGCCGCTTTTTTGTGTACCGGTTCGTCTTCCCACTTCGATCCCTGATCGCTTGGCCAGACTAGACAGGTTAGTCTGTTTCTAGAGGCACCACGAAGAGGTGTAGCAGGGTCTGGATGGTTCTGGTTCACCGATCCTGGCGCAAGCCATCAGTTATGAGTCACTGACGACTTCCAGCTCTGGTGCTGGGTGGGGCGCGCCTTCGCCTCCGTTTGTTATTTAAGGTGGTGGCTATGTTCACAGACTGGATGTAAGGCATTATAGTAGTAACTATGAGATGAGAAATGAGAACGTTTGATGTGGATAGCTTCTAGGAATAATAGAATTAGATTGTGAAGATTCTTGCTGTGGCGAACGTATGGACATGTGATTTCAAAGTGTGGTATGTGGAGACGATATAAGTGATTGTGTTAGTAAATTTGTTATTAAGATCTCTCTCGTGTTGTAATTTCGACATACAGACAGACAGACTAACAGACAGACAGACAGACAGGCAGACAGGCAGACAGACAGACAAACAGACAGACAAACAGACAGACAAACAGACAGACTGACTGACTGACACACAGACAGACGTAGGTAGGTAGGTAGGCAGGTAGGTAAATAGGTAGGTAGGCAGGCAGGCAGAAAATTAGGTTAGTAGGTTAGTAGGTAGGTAGGTAGATAGGTAGGTAGGTATATAGATATGTAGGAAGATATGTAGGTAGGTAGGTTGGTTGGTAGGTTAGTAGGTGGGTAGGTAAGGTAGGTAGATGACAGGAGTTACATATTAAGAAAGAAAATCAAGCCATAAGAATAGATATCAATAACATTTTTTGCTCAATGTCTTGTGTCCGCCACTAGATCATGAAGGCCCAGAAATGTAATCACGCTATGGTGAGCGTACTAGACAACAGCAAGAACTGGGGAACATGATCCATCTTTTTCCTGGTTGACCCTTGGGTCTGGTGTTTTCGCAATGTTTATTGAGGGCTCGTTCTGTTGTGTTTTTATTACTCTGCCTTGTCACGTGGTCAAACTATTTTATATGGATGGTCACTTCCTCGAATGAACGATATGGGTGGGAGTTAAGATGGGCACAGCCAGAAACGAGAAACTTAGTGGGCGTGTAAGAAGACTTTATCAACCAACATAGAACTGGAGTCGTCAGTCGCTGGACACTGCGGGACTTGCTGAGGAGGGGATCTGACCACCTATGGAAATGTTTGGATTGAATTGATGATGACCCGCTAATAACTCAGTAACCCAATAACTCAAATACCTCAAATAACTCAATAACTCAAATAACTCAAAAACTCAAATAACTCAAATAACTCAAATAACCCAAATAACTCAAATGCCCCAAATAACTCAATAACTCAAATAGCCCAGATAACTCAAATGTCCTAAATAACTAATAACCCAAATAACTCGATAACTCAAATAACCCAAATAACTCAATAATTCAATAACTCATAAAACCCAAATAACTCAATAACTCAAATAACTCAATAACTTAAATAACTCAAATGCCCCAAATAACTCAATAACTAAATTAACCCAAATAACTCAATAATTCAACAACTCAAATAACCCAAATAACTCAGTAAATCAAATAACTCAATAACCCAAATAACTCAAATGCCCCAAATAACTCAATAACTAAATTAACCCAAATAACTCAATAATTCAACAACTCAAATAACCCAAATAACTCAATAACTCAAATAACTCAATAACTCAAATAACCCAAATAACTCAATAACTCAAGTTGATCAATTGCTTTACTGTTTGTACTCCCCGTTCTGCGAGCAATGAAGAAGAGTTTGTCGAAACGACTATCTCGTCTGCTGGTATATTTTTATACAACTATTTATGGCGTCGATATAGAAGATACTCATCTTCTGTGCTTTCCTCGCCATCACGAGGTACCCAATTTTATTCAAATTTCAAGCTATCTTTATTTTACTGACCTTTAGTCTCAAAGTAAATCTGAAAACAGAGGGTCTAATTCAAGTCCTTGCAGATGGCGAAACGTAAGTACAGTAGTGCAGTTCCTTATAATTGTTTATATATATATATATATATATATATATATATATATATATATATATATATATATATATATATTTATTTATATAAGCAAAGGAAAGAAAGAAAAAAAAAAGAGGGAACGAAAGATAGAATGATGAAAGAGAGGGAGAGAGAGAAAGAAAAAGAAAGAAAGAAAGAAAAAAAGAAAGAATGATGAAAGAGAGAAAGAAAGGAAGAAAGAAAGGAAGAACGAAAGAAAGAAAGAAAGAAAGGAAGAAAAAGAAAAAAAGAAAGAAAGAAAGAAAGAAAGAAAGAAAGAAAGAAAGAAAGAAAGAAAGAAAGAAAGAAAGAAAGAAAAAAAAGAAAGAAAGAAAGAAAGAAAGATTTCGCCCACGCTTTGCTACAGATTTGGGGGCTATAGGAAAAAAAACAAAGAAAAGAAAAAAGAAAAAAAAAGAAACAACAAACAAAAGAAAAGGAAACAAACATACAAACAAAAGAAAATGAAAGAAAGAAAAGAAGAAGGAAAGAAAAAAACAAACAAAGAAATAAAAGATATAGGAAACAAACGAACAAAGAAAAGAAATAAAGAAAGTCAAACACTCAAAAAGAAAAGAAACGACAGATCCACTATGAATGTGTCTGTGTGGGAGATGTCAATTCAATATTGGTAGAAGTATCGTTAAACCAATAACCTAAGATATACTGATGATACTGTTCTACTAGCAGAAAATCCTAAAGACCTACAATTGCTTAATGTAATAAACACAACAAGCAAAAAATATGGACTAGAAATGAATATCAAAAAGACTAAAACTATGATCATAAACAAAGAAAATTTTCAAGACCTACAATTAAATATCACAGTTGAGGGAATACATCTGGAGACAGTCCAGAGCTACACCTACCTGGGACATACTATAACCAATGATGGAAAATGCAAAATTGAAATAAACAAAAGAATAGGTATGACAAAAAGTAATTTTAATGCCATGAAAAATATACTAACAACAAAATAAATATCAGCAGGGCTGAAACTAAGAATGGCAAAATGTTACATCTTCTCAATATTCCTGTATAGTGCAGAATCATGAACATTAGACAAGAAAACAGAACAGAAAATTGAAGCCTTTGAAATGTGGATTTATAGAAGAATTGGATGGAAAGAAAAGATAACAAACGATGAATGTTTAAAACAACTGAAAATAAAAAGAGAACTACTAAATACAATTAAGACAAGACAAATGAAATTTTTGGGGCATGTTAAAAGACACAACAGCCTACTAAAAGTAATATTGGAAGGAAAAATACAAGGTAAAAGAGGCAGAGGCAGACCAAAACTATCATGGACGAGTAACATCAAAAGATGGACAAGTCAATCTATGACAGCCTGCACCATCAAAGCAAGAAACAGAGTAGAATGGCGATCCATGGTAGCCAACCTTCGTTGCGGAGAAGGCACTCGATGATGATGATCGTGAAACAAAGACTCCGTCTACGCTTCCAAGACGTATGTTTTATATCATGTTTGTAACCGTTATATTTTTCCACGACCAACGGCACATTTTTAGGTTATATGGTCGGTATAAAGTCAGGTCGCTTTTACTTGCAAGAAAAAAACGCAGGTACCTATTTTAAGTCGCTGGATGAACCTCAAACCCTTGCCAATCGGAAAAAAAATTCCACCTCTCCTAAGAATTGATCCCGGACCCTTCTGCTTAGAAGGTAAATGCACTAACCGCTCAGCCACCGAGACTCTAGTCATTACCACAGAGTCTCGACTAAACTGTCATCTGTCAGTCACCTTCAGTCTACAACAGTCTTCATCCAATCATCTTTAAAGACAAAACAGGCCACGCCCAACATATACTTCTTCTTTTAATCTTTAAGCTAAAACGTGTTTCAACATTTCCTTCATCAGTTTCGCCATATCTAATTACCGTCGTGATATCAAAAATCCACTCTAATAGCTACATTTTCTAGCTGTTTCCTTCCCAATTTACTAAACAAATGAGCCGGCCATTTCGAATAAGAGCTCTTCACGCTGTGAAGAAAAAAAATATGGCCTGTCCTGTCATTATGTCCAAGGCTTCAAGTGAAAAAGGTCCTTCGATATCAGGTTTTAATTCATATTCGACATTTCAGTCATGAATATGAGGGCTTTGTCAGGACGGTTCTGAAACTGGTAATACAGAATCTGATAAAACCGAAAGAAATCTATTGTTTTATTTCCTCTTCCTCCTTTTCTTCTTCAACTTCATCTTCTTCTTCTGCGATCATGGCTCATTCAAACTAGGATTCCGGACTCTCTTATGAAGGCAGCTGTCTGTTTAAGTGATTCGGTTGCCCCGTAGAGTTTCTCTTCCAGGGAGGTGGGTGTGGACCACATAGCTCTTCTCATGTCTGTGTACTGGGGGCAATCCTGTAGAACATGTTTTGTTGTTATATTATCCATGGTACAGTGGCACTGGCTGGTACTTGCTATTTTGAGTTTGTTGAATATGTGGTTTCTCATTCTGTTGTGGCCAGTGCATAGGCGAAGTATGATGACTTGATCCCTCCTTGATAGTTGGTGGTATCCGTCCCTCCCGTTATACTTTCGGTGTTCTCGTTTCCATTTTTCATGGTACTGACCTTTGGTGATGGATTTGGCTTCATCGTAGCTGACCAGATGGTTCTCTTGTGGTAATCTCCCTCCATCATTAGCTAGTTTGTCTGAGCACTCGTTTCCTTGTATATTACAGTGTGATGGTATCCACTAGATGACCACTCCGTGGAGGTTATTGCACAATTGATATAAGGTTCTTCTCGGGTCATCTAGTTTACTGTTACTTGTGGGTTTTTAGAGCTGTTATGACTGACAGTATGTCGGTCAGTATCACCAATTTCTTGCGCACGTTATTTTTTTGTTGAATACTCAGTTTTGCAGCATCTTCGAGAGCTTCAGTGTCGGCTTTGTTGTTGTTTGAGAATTTTCCAGCAGCTATAGATCAATATTGTTTTATTTGTGTTCCTGCAGAAGGCTTGTACTGGGCAGCAACGTCGATTTGTTTTGTGTTGACCTTTTATCAACGTTAAACAATAAATAAAGACAATAATAATAAAGAGATAAATATTTATTACGAATTGAAACTTTCTAGGTCTAAGACAAACAAATTACACAAGGAAAATGTATTTTGTTGGTATTTGGACAAATTACACAAGGAAAATGTATTGTGTTGTTATTTGGACAAATTGCACAAGGAAAATGTATTTTGTTAGCATTTGGACAAATTACACAAGGACAATGTATTTTGTTAGCATTTGGACAAATTACACAAGGACAATGTATTTTGTTAGCATTTTGACAAATTACACACGGACAATGTATGTTAGTATTGGACAAATTACACAAGGAAAATGTTTTTTGTTTAGTATTTGGACAAATTACACAAGGAAAATGTTTTTTTTTAGTATTTGGACAAATTACACAAGAACAATAGCATTTTGAGAGTATTTGGAAAAATTACACAAGGAAAATGTTTTTGTTAGTATTTGGACAAATTACACAAGGAAAATGTTTTTTTTTTTAGTATTTGGAAAAATTACACAAGGACAATTGTATTTTGTTAGTATTTGGAAAAATTACACAAGGACAATGTTTTTTGTTAATATTTGGACAAACTACACAAGGAAAATGGTATTTTGAGAGTATTTGGACACATTACATAAGGACAATATCATTTTGAGAGTATTTGGAAAAATTATACAAAGAAAATGTATTTTGATTGTATTTGAAACAATTGGATGTCATAATATAAATAACCTAAGGTATGTTGATGATCTGGACAGTCTTAATCGCTAAGAGTGAAAATGAGTTACAAGAAATGTTGGACATTATAGTGGAAGAAAGCAAAAATAAAGGTCTCAACCATAATAGCAAAAAGACAGAGGTAATGGTAACAACAATGATAAAGACATCACACCTCAGTGCAAAAAAAAGACAAGTGGAACATTATTAAAGAAGGTAAATGAATTTAAATATTTGGGAACTTTGTTAACCTCAGACGGAAGATGTACAAAAGAGGTGAGATGCAGAATGGCTCAGGCAAAAGCAGCTTCCCAAAAAATGAGGAAGATACTATGCAATCCATTTTTGACAATAGAAACAAGAAAAAGAGTTCTTAAATGTTATGTAGAGCCAGTCTTAACATATGGATGCGAATCATGGACAATAGGACAACAGACAAGAAAATCACTGGAGTCTGTAGAAATGTGGTTTTACAGAAGAATGTTGAGAGTACAATGGACGGCTAAGAGGAATAATGACGATGTTCTGAAAGAGGTCAAAGCAAAAAGAGAGCTAATTTCCAATATTAGGAAGAAACAATCATCCTTTTTTGGTCAAGTAATGAGAAGAGAACAACTGGAATATATTGTAACAACTGGAAAAATTGAGGGACGAAGACATAGATGGAAGCAGAGAGAAAAAATAACAGACAGCTTAAGAGAATGGCTTGGCAGAAGGTCAACAACAGAAATGATAAATAACTGTCGAGATCGAAAGTTGTGGAGAGACATGATCACCTACGCCAGTAGGCCCGGTACTTGATGATGATGAACTACCACACATCGCCGTTCATATTTATAGTTAGTCGAAGGCCCCGGTATCACTGCTAACAAATTAAAATCCATAATTGCTCAATCGCTCGTGCCAGTGGGATCATCCAAATTAACATCTCATCGATTATTCAAACAAAGAAAGGCAGCTGCAGTCCATCGTAGCAAACACAGCACACGTCAAAAGACATAAGGCGCATCAGCACAGAAAGTGAGCGCAGCTGAACTGTCCTTTGTCACACGATGTAATCATTCCTCGTAAGCAATCTGAATACAAAAACACAATCCGGATGAAAAATACAGCTCACTGTGTGTACAGAGCACTAAACTAAGTAGCTCAGGTAGCAAGTCGGACTTGGAATATGAGGAAACCGCAACAAGGAACACTTTTCAGAAAGAGCCTCAACTGTTCCTGCCGCCTAACCGCCATATTGTTCGGAAGTTCCAACACAGCTAGAATATATTGTGGCAACTGGGAAAATTGAGGGACAAAGAGATAGAGTGAAGCAAAGAAAAAAGAAAAATACCAAACAGCTTAAGAGAATGGCTTGGCAGAAGGTATTCAACATAAATAATAAATAACTGTCGAGATAGAAAGTTGAGGAAAGACATGATCACCTACGCCAGCAGGCATGGTACTTATTGATGATGATCTCAAGTCATGTAAATTATTTAGTGACAGTCATAATCTCCATGATCAAACGACTAGTAAGTAAAAAAAAACAGTAAAGTAAAGACCCCCATCACGCCAAGTGGCGTGTAGGGAATATGGTGTTAGTGACCATATATTTTACAGACCTTCAGCACATAATTTTGGGGTAATGTGGTCGGTATTACGCCCGTGCCGCTTTACTTTCTCAGGAAAAAATTCGGTAACCCTTAAAGGCTGGGAGAACCGGAAGCCGTCGGTTGGGATTGAACCCTACCTCTTGTCCTTTGTAGTCCAGTTAACTAACCACTGAGCAATCGTGGCTCCCAAAACGACTTATAGTCAACGTGAAATCACCAGTCTTTCATCACAGTTCTACCTCCATTAAGAGCCAGGAAAGGCCACGAGCTCCGTTCGTGTGGAACAATAGACCCATCTGTGTAAATAGCTTCGTCACTCGTCACTCTATGAAAAATTCTAGAAAATCAGGGCCTGCACGTCTGCCACAACTGTCAAGGGCAGTTTTGTTATCTGCGTTCTCTGCCCTTTGGGAAGGCATAGTGCCCCCTGACGACACTCGTAACAATTCTTTATCCGGAATCGAAGTATGATGCATCGCTATATGTGCGTGTATGTGTATGTGTGTGTAAATACTTGTACATGTTTGTGCATATAAGCATTATGTATACACATAACCAGAGTTATTTTTCAGTCGGAACGGCCCGGGGGCGTTCTGGTAAACTGTTTACAAGTTGAACAATCGCGGAATCTATACAAAAATAACTCAAAACAACAGAAATGGGATCCAGTGGTCACTGACCAAACAACTTGATGATTTAGACTTTGCTGATGACATAGCTCTCCTATCACACAGCCATCAACAGATGCAGGATAAAATGAGTATATTAGATGAGAGATCACAACAGCTAGGACTGAAGATTAATAGAGATAAGACTAACATTATGAGAATTAATACAGTTGGCAATAACCAAATAAAACTAGGAGAATTACCTCTACTAGACATACAATCTTACATATATCTGGGCAGTAATATAGATAAAGAGGGAGGAACAGAAAATGATACCAAAATAAGGATATCAAAAGCAAGAGGAGCTTTCATTGCACTGGGAAACATATGGAAATCCAAAGAAATTAGGCTAAATACAAAAATAAAAATGTTCAACTCAAATGTTAAGGCGGTCCTATTGTATGGCTGTGAAACATGGAGAACAACAAAATTGACAATCACGAAGATACAGACTTTCATTAATGGATGTTTACACAGGATAAAAGGATGGAAATGGCAGGACAAAATCACTAACATAGAATTATGGAAATGTACCAGTCAAATACCAGTGGATAAAGAGATACAGCGAAGACGATGGCGCTGGATAGGACACACACTAGGAAGCCAACTGAGAGTATTACACAACAGGCCCTTTTTTGGAATCCCCAGGGGAAAAGACAAAGAGGAAGACCAAGGAATTCTTGGAGAAGACATATAGAAGCAGAGATGAAGATGATGGGGAAGACATGGAATGATCTTAAAAGAATGGCAAAAAACAGAACGACTTGGAAAGTGTTTGTTGAAGACCTATGCTCCACTGGGAGCTAAAAAGGTAGAAGAGGAAGAAGAGTCGCGGGATACATATTTTATAAAGTAATTCAAATCTACTTCTGTCGTCAGTTTACGTTCTGTCGTTATGGTCGTTGACAACAAATATACAGATGTAAGTACACCAGAGCTTTTGTAGGCTTGGGATAATACGTCTCCATCTTCGTCTTCTTCTTCTTCACGTCCTTACTTGCCCTTCAGCATCTCATCATCATCATCATCACGTGCCCTACCGGTTGGCGTAGGTGATCATGTCCCTCCACAATCTTCTATCTACAGTGCATCGTATCAATTCTGTTGTTAACTGTTTTCCATGCTATGACACCAAGCTATCCAGTATTTTCTCTCTTTGTCGTCCGCGATCTCTCATTCCTTTTATTTTGCCAGTTGTAACCAAGTATTCAAACTTTCCTCTTCTCATTATGTGCCGAAAAATGTTGATTGCTTCTTTCTGATGTCTTTTAAGAGCTTCCTTATTGTGTTGGCCTCTTTGAGAACTTCCTCATTGGTCTTTTTATCTGTCCAGGGAACTTTCAACATTCTTCTGAGAAATCCCATCTCTGTGGCCTCTAATCGTCTTTTCATTTGTTTGTCTACTGTCCATGATTCGCTTCCATAGGTCAGAATTGGTTCTATATAGCACCGATGAACTCTCTTTCTAATTTTTATTGACATAGCATCAGCATCTCGGCGAGATATAATATTGTTTGCGGTCTTATCTCTTCCGTTACCTTCTCCAGCTATGATGCATCCTAGTGTTTCCAATATACCATCAATCCATCTTTTGCTCTTCTATTAGTTTATCCTGCTGTTATGTTTCCTAGTGTTTCCAATATTCCATCATTCCATCGTTTGCTCTTCTGTTGACTTCTCCAGCTGTTATGTTTACCATAGTTCGTTCACAAATTCGTGCTGCCCACAGAGTTTATTAATTATCTTGGAAATTGATGAAGTTAAGTAATTCTTTTTCGTGAAATCTAATTTTTTCACCGACCTTCAGTCTGATTTTTTGCTCTACTGTCATGCATTTAGACAAGATTTTTGCTTATTTGAGGTATATACAAATATAATTTTCTTGTTTGTCCTAAATTTTAGGATTTTACAATACCCACATTTGTTGTAATCAACTCACCAATTAAAAAGGCAAATTTCACGTACACACCACACAATCTTAGCACCGTTTCGCACTCTAAACTTGTAAGACGGGCACCACTCTGGTTTTTTTTTTTTTTTTTGTTATTTCATTTCCGGTTTCTTATTAAATTGGCCCAGAGGCGTATTTTGACAAAATATTTACTATTAATGAATATTCCTGTATGTGTGATAATTTGTAAACTGTTGTAAAGCAACTACTTGATTGTTAAAACCATGAAGAGTTTAAAGTGTAAATTCATCACTATGCAAAAAGTAACTGTGTTATTGTACAGGCACTTTTGTAAGGAATCTAAAAGGGGTCGGTTATATTACTATTCAATGTAATACGGATACGCCTTTGGCTTGCATTGTTAGAAAATTAACATAATTTACAGTAAAATCTAATGTTTAGAGCAAGCGTTTTGATATTTTTCTAAAATTATATAACACAAAAAAAAATGATTTGTGCAAAATTCAGACTACCTTTGTAGTTAAATGTTTAAAAAAATCTGAAGATCGGTGAAAAAAATAAGATTTCATGAAAAAGAATTACAGAAATTCATCAAACAGTTTCCGAGATAACTGATCAACTCTGTGGGCACGAATTTGTGAACGAACTATAATATTCCATTAATCCATGTTTGGCTCTTCTTTGGCTACTCCTGCTGTGATGTTTCCTAGGCTTTCTGATATTCCTTCAATCCATGTTTTTTTTTGTTGTGGTTGACCTTTCGATCTGGTAATTTCATAATGTTTATTGAAGGCTCGTTGTCTTGTATTTTGATTGTTTTTTTTTGCAAATTTAATCTCATGGCGAAAAGATTGTATATGTTGTTTCTTAATATCTTCAATGGCAGAAATTAATCCCTGGTATCCTCTTTGTCAGGGAGCCGCGATAGCTCAGTGGTTAGTGAACTGGACTACAAAGGACAAGGGGTGGGCTTCGATCCAAACCGACGGCTTCCGGGTTCACCCAGCCTTAAATGGGTACCGGATTTTTTTTCTGGGAAAGTAAAGCGGCACGGGCGTAATACCGACCACATTACCCCAAAAATCATGTGCTGAAGGTCTGTAAAATTTAAGGTCACTAACACCATATTCCCTATACGTCACTTGGCGTGACGGGGGTACTTTACTTTACGTTTTTTTCCTTCTCTTTGTTCTTCACTTCTGAACCTGCTAACGTTTACCATATAACTAAAGGAATACATCTCTTCGTCACCCGCCCTTAAAAGGGCGTTAGTTGGACATGGATGCGTAGTTTAGTGGTTAGGAGTTTAACAGTCATATTTGAGTGTTTCGGCCCAGCACATCCTATTTCAACACGGCAATTTGAGTACCGGGTTGTCTTTCTTCTTAATTCCTGCTAACTTCGCTAGACTGTACAAGTTCGTCTTGTCAATCTAGATACACCGCGAAGTAGTTCACCGATCCTGGTGTAAACAATCAGCTGTGAATATTAAATGTACCCACAAGGCTTCTTCTTCTACCTTTCAGCTCCGTATGGAGCATAGGTCTTCAACAAACACTTTCAGCTCCCTGTGGAGCATAGGTCTTCAACAAACACTTTCAGCTCCCTGTGGAGCATAGGTCTTCAACAAACACTTTCAGCTCCCTGTGGAGCATAGGTCTTCAACAAACACTTTCAGCTCCCTGTGTAGCATAGGTCTTCAACAAACACTTTCAGCTCCCTGTGGAGCATAGGTCTTCAACAAACACTTTCAGCTCCCTGTGGAGCATAGGTCTTCAACAAACACTTTCAGCTCCCTGTGGAGCATAGGTCTTCAACAAACACTTTCAGCTCCCTGTGGAGCATAGGTCTTCAACAAACACTTTCAGCTCCCTGTGGAGCATAGGTCTTCAACAAACACTTTCAGCTCCCTGTGGAGCATAGGTCTTCAACAAACACTTTCAGCTCCCTGTAGAGCATAGGTCTTCAACAAACACTTTCAGCTCCCTGTGGAGCATAGGTCTTCAACAAACACTTTCAGCTCCCTGTGGAGCATAGGTCTTCAACAAACACTTTCAGCTCCCTGTGGAGCATAGGTCTTCAACAAACACTTTCAGCTCCCTGTGGAGCATAGGTCTTCAACAAACACTTTCAGCTCCCTGTGGAGCATAGGTCTTCAACAAACACTTTCAGCTCCCTGTGGAGCATAGGTCTTCAACAAACACTTTCAGCTCCCTGTGGAGCATAGGTCTTCAACAAACACTTTCAGCTCCCTGTGGAGCATAGGTCTTCAACAAACACTTTCAGCTCCCTGTGGAGCATAGGTCTTCAACAAACACTTTCCAAGTCGCTGTGTTTCTTGACATTCTTTTAAAATCATTCCATGTCTTCCCCATCATCTTCATCTCTGCTTCTGTCTGTCTTCTCCAAGAATTCCTTGGTCTCCCTCTTTGTCGGGGGAAACCCTGGGAATTCCAAAAAAGGTCATGTTGTGTAATACTCTCAGTTGGCTTCCGCAGTGTGTGTCCCATCCAGCGCCATCGTCTTCGCTGTATGTCTTTGTCTACTAATATTTTACTGGTACATTTCCATAATTCTATGTTAGTGATTTTTTCCTGCCATTTCCATCCTTTTATTCTGCGTAAAGCATCCATTAATGAAAGTTTGTATCTTCGTGAATGTCAATTTTGTTGTTTTCGATGTTTCACAGCCATATAATAGGACCGACTTAACATTTTTATTTTTGTATTTAACTCAATTTCTTTGGACTTCCAAATGTTTCCCAGTGCAACAAAAGCTCCTCTTGCTTTTGATATCCTTAATTTTATTATCATTTTTTGTTCCGCCCTCTTTATCTATATTACTGCCCAGATATACGTAAGATTGTACGTCTAGTAGAGGTATTTCTCTTATTTTAATAATTATTTTTATTTGGATTCAAGTCTTGGATTCACTTAATAAAAGATCACAGCCAGGTGCACAAATACCGCAGCGCCGTGCAAATTTCCTAAAGTTGAACCTTTTATTGACTTATCATCGCTATTTACACAGGAAAGGCTGGTAGAATATATCAGCCGCTGAACGCAGGTTGTATGGTGGTTATTTAACTTCCAAAGTCAAGATGTAGTACGTACAACCATCTTGGCAAGAAGGGCCTTCGTATTTGCACCGCCTGTTCTATTAGAAAGGTAGCAGCGAGATTCACAAACCCAATACCACCGGTATGAACCCATAAAGTTGAACCTCCGGTTTACTTTAACACATTGATCTACATTAGAGAGATGAAATTAATCAGTGCCCCAACCTCAAATTCTGCAGCAGTCTATGAAACACACTCTACTTCACTATCTTCGAAACGGAAGTCATGTATATTCGTTCGTATCTACGCATGCGCACATTAGAAATCCGTGATAGCTCTGTGGTTAGTGGACAAGATTACCAAGGACCAGAGGTCGGGTTTGATCCTGATTGACGGCTTCCAGATTCACACAACCTGAAATGTGTACCGAATTTTACTGGGACAAAAAGACGACAAAATTCCTGTGTGTTACCGGGGCCTCATTATGAGGGAAGTAAAGAATAGTGACACTATGATCTTCCAGGCATGTCGTAAGAGGCGACTAAGGAGATTGATCGATGGCTTGACAAGCTGTCATTGAAAAAAGTATTGTTATAGAAACAGAACCATAGATTTTAGAAGCAGTGATCTCTGCAATATGTGCCATTTTGGCACGCAAGGTTTCTGTTTTTGAGATTGTGGTTCTGCCCTATGTGCCGTCTTTGGCTCGAAAGGACGATAGATAGAAAAAGACGGCACTGTCGTAATACTGACCACATCACCCATAAATTAATGTGCCGAATATCTATTTTTAACAACTATGGGCACCAACACATAATTCCCTATACTCTACCACGCGGCGTAAAAGGATTCTCTCTTTTCTGTAATGCACGCATTATGTCTGTGTAAAAAGTAAAAATGTAAAGAGTCCAAGTCACGCCAAGTGGTGTATAGAGAATATGTGATAGTGACCATAATTTTTACAGACCTTCAGCACATGATTTTTGGTGTAATGTTGTAGGTATTACGCCCGTGCCACTTTACTTTCCCAGAAAAGCAATCCGGTACCCATTTAAGGCTGGGTGAACCCGAAAGCCGTCGGTCAGGGTTGAGCCCGACCTCTTGAGCTTTGTAGTCCAGTTCACTAACCACTGAGCTATCACGGCTCCCATTATGTTTGTGTGTGATAGAATAATATTGATAAACCAAAGATAATGAAATGAAACAACACATTCCCTAGCTCATAGAAATTGAATGAGCCTCAATTAAGGAATGAGATTACTTTACCTCCTTGGACAGCATTATCGACAAATGAGAGGGAGTAGAGAGAGAGACATTGAGCAGGGAAATAAATAAAGCACAGCTTTTATCCAGCTTAATAAATTCATCATCATCATCATCAAGTACCGGTCCTGCTGGCGTAGGTGATCATGTCTCTCCACAACTTTCGATCTCGGCAGCTATTTATCATTTCTGTTGTTGACCTTCTGCCTAGCCATTCTCTTAAGCTGTCTGTAATTTTTTCTCTTTGCTTCCCTCTATCACTTCGTCCCTCAATTTTTCCAGTTGTTACAATATATTCCAGTTGTTCTCTTCTCATTACATGGCCAAAAAAATGATGATTGTTTCTTCCTAATATTGAAAATTAGCTCTCTTTTTGCTTTGGCTTCTCTCAGAATATCTTCATTACACTTCATAGCTGTCCATGGTACTCTCAACATTCTTCTGTAAAACCACATTTCTACAGACTCCAGTGATTTTCTTGTCTGTTGTCCTATTGTCCATTATTCGCATCCATATGTTAAGACTGGCTCTACATAACATTTAAGAACTCTTTTTCTTGTTTATATTGTCAAAAATGGATTGCATAGTATCTTCCTCATTTTTTTGTAAAGCTGCTTTTGCCTGAGCCATTCTGCATCTCACCTCGTTTGTACATCTTCCGTCTGAGGTTAACAAATTTCCCAAATATTTAAATTCATTTACCAGTTTTATTATTGTTCCACTTGTCTTTATTTTGCACTGTCTTTTTCTTTGTTGTTACCATTACCTCTGTCTTTTTGCTATTAAGGTTGAGACCTTTATTTTTGCTTTCTTTCACTATAATGTCCAACATTTCATGTAACTCATTTTCACTCTTAGAGATTAAGACTGTATCATCAGCATACCTTAGATTATTTATATTATGACCTCCAATTGTTATTCCAGGCATGCCCCTTTAATAAATTAGAGGCAGCAAAAAATAAAAACAAGCACAAAGATAAAACTATTTAATTCAAATGTAAGTGTAACAGTACTATCGGTGCTATATAGAGGAAATTTTGATCCATGGAAGAGTATCGTGGGAAGTAAACAAACAAATGAAAAGACGTTTAGCGGTCACAGAGATTGGATTGATCAGAAGAAGATTGAGTTTCCTGGACAACTAAGAAAGCAACAAGGACATTCTGAAAGAGGCCAACACAAAAAGGGAGCGCCTAGGAAACATCAGAAAGAAACAATCAACTTTTTACTGGCCCATCATGAGAAGAGGAAAGTTGGAATACTTGGTTACAACTGAAAAAATACAAGAAAAGAGAGATCGCGGAAGACAAAGAGAAATATACTTGACAGCTTGGTGTCATAGCATGGAAAACAGTCAACAACAGATTTGATACTATACACTGTGGATAGTGAATTGTAGAAGGACATGATCGTCTACGCCAACCGGTATGGCACATGATGATCACGTGTAACAGTATTGGATGGATGGAACAAAGCATATAAAAAAAAAAGAACGAATAGATAAGTGCGAGTTCAATGCATATGAACATGTGTAGGCAGCTGTAGTAAGCTTGGCACTTGTCAGCTCTCGGTCGTAAAGGCAGACTCCGCGAACGCCACAGACGAGCTGATGGTTGACACGTTAACAACTTCCGGTCAGGAGCACAGGCTGTAGGTGCAAAGAATTCAGCAGATGTTTGACACTTTGACACTTGAATCCTATGCAATAACTTCCAGAGAGTAGTCATTCAGTGTATACCTTCACACTGTAACATACACGGGAACGAACGCGCAGACAAATTAACTAGAGATGGAGGGAGATTACCACAAGAGAACCGTCCGCTCAGTTATGATGAGGCCAAATCCATCCTCAAAGGTCAGTTCCATGAAAAATGGAAACGAGAACACCCAAAGCATAACGAGAGGGACGGATACTATCAACTATCAAGGAAGGATCAAGTCATCATACTTCGCCTACGCACTGGCCACAATAGAATGAGAAATCACATGTTCACCAAATTCAAAATAGGTACAACCAGCCTATGCCACTGTACACTGGACAATATGACTACAAAACATGTTCTACAGGATTGCCCCCAGTACACAGACCTGAGAAGAGCAATGTGGTCCACACCCACCTCCCTGGAAGAAAAACTATATGGGGCAATCGACTCCTTTAAACAGACAGCTGACTTCATGAGAGAGTCTGGAATCCTACTGTGATTGAGTCTTGATCGCACAGAGAGAGGGAGAGAGAGAGAGAGAGAGAGAGAGAGAGAGAGAGAGAGAGAGAGAGAGAGAATCCTTCCGGTCAGGAATTCAAACTGAAAGGACGCCAAAAATGAGCAGATTCCTGACACATTAACAACTTGCTATCAGAAAACCGAAACTGAACATGTGCTAGTGAGACATACTTAAATATATAGCTTGACACTGCAAAAGAGAATACATTCAGAGCAAGATATATAAACGCAGCTTACGCCAGATCATTATTAGTAACTTCAGGTCTAGAGTTCACTTAGACAGCTGCCTTCATGAGAGGGCCCGGAATCCTAGTCTGCAAGAGTCATGATCGTAGAAGAAGAAGGTTTAGAGTAAGGTAGCTATGGGCGGATAACAAGCAAGCAGTAATTTAAACTAGTGTCCTCAGGACATTTCTAACATAGTAAGTGACGTAATAACTCATGTCCTCGGGACATTTCTAACATAGTAAGTGACGTAATAACTAGTCCATTCATCGTTATCAAGTACCGGGCCTACTGGCGTAGGTGATCATGTCTCTCCACAACTTTCGATCTCGACAGTTATTTATCATTTCTGTTGTTGACCTTCTGCCAAGCCATTCTCTTAAGCCGTATGTTATTTTTTTCTCTTTACTTCCCTCTATCTCTTCGTCCCTCAATTTTCCCAGTTGTTACAATATATTCCAGTTGTTCTCTTCTCATTACATGGCCACAAAATGATGATTGTTTCTTCCTAATATTGGAAATTAGCTATGGTATTCGCAACATTTTTCTGTAAAACCACATTTCAACAGACTCCAGTGATTTTCTTGTCTGTTGTCCTGTTGTCCATGATTCACATCCATATGTTAAAAATGGCTCTAAATAACATTTAAGAACTCTTTTTTCTTGTTTCTATTGTCAAAAATGGATTGCATAGTATCAACCTCATTTTTTGGAAAGCTGCTTTCGCCTGAGCCATTCTGCACCTCACCTCTTAATAACTGAATAAATAACTAGTCCATTAAACAAGATATTTGTTCGATATCAGATATGTTTGATAACTTAGCGTTCGTCCGAAGGAATACATCTCTTCGTCATCAGCCCTTAAAAGGACTTTTAAAAAAACTAATATATACACCTTATCTGACTTCAGGATGTTATTTTTGAAAATCGGGTTGTCTTCCCTCTCGATCTGTACTCGCTGGGCCAGACTAGACAGGATGGAGTTGGGTCTAGATGGTTCTGGTTAACCGATCCTGGCTCAATGGAACCAGCTGTGGGTCGCTGACAGCTTCCAGATCTGCTGTTGTGGTGCACCTTTACCTTCCACATTCAGGTACATTTCGTAGAAGTTTGAATAAAGAACTTACCAGTGAACCCTGGGAAGGTAAGGAATGTCGCTTCGCATCAGAGTTTTGATGCTTGAGGCGACACTATACAGAAATCTCCGAACATTTCTGGATAGGCGGCCGAGCACATATGGGTGGAAACTCGCGTGCTAAGACGCCGGTTCAAGTCTCGTACTTTACCTTGACCTTTACCTACCAGTGAAGAACAAATATACCACTTTATGAACGTGTTACTGCTGTTGCCATCGGCGGTCGCCTATAGTTGTAACACAACGAACGCTCACGCGAAAGTATATCAGAGACCACGGATAGAGAGAACATGCTAGAGTACAGTAATCCCTCTGTTATCGCGGTTAGTAGGGACCAGAACCGGCCGCGTTAAGTGGAAAAACCGCGAAGTAGTGTCACCCTCTCATTTTTAACATACGTACATTTTTTGTGTATGTATAATATCTATAAGTGTATGTGAAACCATATAAGTGCATATGTTATCATTAGAACATTAAAGAATAGTTTCAAACATGTAAATAAAATATTAATAGTATAAATAACATACATAAAATAATGGCTTTTTAATAATAATTTCTCAATTTTGAATGTTTGAACAATCCGTGATGTACTGAGGTCGTGATAAATGAACCGCGAAGTAGCGAGGGATGACTGTACTAAGTTATTGATAGAGATAAGATATTGTTTACATACGACTTCACTACATGATTATTATGTTTAGTAAAATGATTAAAACCTTGATTCAAAGATTAATGTGCCGCAACAATTGTTGTTCTTGATTATTGAACATTCAACTTTTATGTTATTGTCCTCAAAATCCCATCATCATCAGCTACAAGCACTATTATACATCATCATCATCATGTACCATACCGGTTGGCGTAGGCGATCATGTCCCTCCACAATCCTCTATCTACAGTGCATCGTATCAGTTCTGTTGTTGAATGTTTTCCATGTCATGACACCAAGCTATCCAGTATTTTCTCTCTTTGTTGCCCGCGATCTCTCTTTCCTTTTATTTTGCCAGTTGTAACCAAGTTATTCAACTTTCCTCTTCTCATGATGTGCCCGAAAAATGTTGATTGTTTCTTTCTGATGTTTTTTAAGAGCTCCCTTTTTGTGTTGGCCTCTTTGAGAATTTCCTCATTGGTCTTTTTACCTGTCAAGGGAACTTTCAACATTCTTCTGAGAGATCCCATCTCTGTGGCCTCTAATCGTCTTTTCATTTGTTTGTCTGTAGTCTATGACGCTTCCATAGGTCAAAGTTGATTATATGTAGCAATGATGAACTCTCTTACTTCTATTGACATACATTTTTTTGCATAAGATATTGTTCAATTTCTGAAATGCTATTTTTGGCCTGAGCTAAACTATTATACAAGTTATCAAAAAAATTTGCCCTCGACTCAAGAAAATCAAAAATTACATATAAAAACAGCCCACTTGTATGGCTCAGAAACATGGACGTTAATTAACGTAACTGACAAAATTAGAAACATGGACGTTAATTAACGTAACTGACAAAATTAGAAACATGGACGTTAATTAACGCAACTAACAAAATTAGAAACATGGACGTTAATTAACGCAACTGACAAAATTAGAAACATAGACGTTAATTAACGCAACTGTCAAAATTAGAAACATGGACGTTAATTAACGCAATTGACAAAATTAGAAACATGGACGTTAATTAACGCAACTGACAAAATTAGAAACATGGACGTTAATTAACGTAACTGACAAAATAAGAAACATGGACGTTAATTAACGCAACTAACAAAATTAGAAACATGGACGTTAATTAACGCAACTAACAAAATTAGAAACATGGACGTTAATTAACGCAACTAACAAAATTAGAAACATGGACGTTAATTAACGCAACTAACAAAATTAGAAACATGGACGTTAATTAACGCAACTAACAAAATTAGAAACATGGACGTTAATTAACGCAACTAACAAAATTAGTAACATGGACGTTAATTAATGCAACTAACAAAATTAGAAACATGGACGTTAATTAACGCAACTAACAAAATTAGAAACATGGACGTTAATTAATGCAACTAACAAAATTAGAAACATTTGTAAACAATTGTTGAGGAAAAATAAAAAAAAACACCAGATAGTATGAGAATAGGAGAAATGAAGGTATCTGGGAAAGAGCAAAACATTGGACAATCAGCAGATTGCGAATAGAAAATGGAGAAGGATTGGACACACACTAAGAAAACATGATGCCAACATATACAAACAATTACTGTCATGGAACCCACAGGGGAAGAGAAAGTCAGGAAGGCCCATTAATAAAGCAGGCATGGAAAATCTTCGGAACATTGTTCTAGACAGGAGAGACAAGGTCCAACAACAGATTTGGATGAAGGGATTGTTAAAACAAAAAAAAAAGGACTAATGGGGTTTGATGTATGTGTGCGTGCGCCTATTTTTAAAATATTACACCAGAGCTTTCGACAAAGTAAAGCACCAAGAAATAGTCAACATTTTAGAAAGCATAAACGTAGACAGCAAAGATCTAAGAATAATAAAGAACATGTACTGGCAACAAACACCGGCCATAAGAACTGGAAATCAATTGGGAATGTTTCAACAAATAAAACAGGGTGTTAGACAAGGTTGTGTGCTGTCACCAGATTTATTTAATATTTATAGTGAGATTATTTTAAGATCAATAAGGGGCATGCCTGGAATAACAATTGGAGGTCATAATATAAATAATCTAAGGTATGCTGATGATACAGTCTTAATCGCTAAGAGTGAAACTGAGTTACAAGAAATGTTGGACATTATAGTGAAAGAAAGCAAAAATAAAGGATTTAGCCTTAATAGCAAAAAGACAGAGGTAATGGTAAAAAAAATGCTTTATCGCAATGCACAATAAAGAGAGGCGTAACAATATTAAAAGAAGTAAATAAATTTAAATATCTGGGAACAATGTTAACTTCAGATGGTAGATGTACAACAGAGGTGAGATGTAGAATGGCTCAGGCAAAAGTAACTTTCCAAAAATGAGGAAGATACTACGCAATCCATTTTTGACAATAGAAACAAGAAAAAGAGTTCTTAAATGTTACGTAGAGCCAGTCTTAACATATGGATGTGAATCATGGACAATAGGACAACAGACAAGAAAATCGCTAGAGGCTATAGAAATGTGGTTTTACAGAAGAATGTTGAGAATACCATGGGCAGCTAAGAAGAGCAATGGAAACGTTTTGAAATAGGCCAAAGCAAAAACAGAGCTAATTTCCAATATTATGAAGAAACAATCCTCATTTTTGGCCATGTAATGAAAAGGGATTAGCTGGAATATATTGTAACAACTGGGAACATTGAGGGACGAAGAGATAGAGGGAAGCAAAGAGAAAAGATACCAGACAGCTTAAGAGAATGGCTTGGCAGAAGGTCAACATCAGAAATGATAAATAGCTGTCGAGATCGAAAATTGTGTAGAGACATGATCACCTACGCCAGCAGGAATGGTTCTTAATGATCATGATGATGATGTGTGTATGTGAGCGTGTGTTTGTGTGAAACATGTACAAAGCGTACAAGCATGTGTTTATATATAAAGAAAACTTTCCCCGTTGAAAAGATCAAGAGAAATCAAATCGTGACTCAATTTGAGATTAAAATGAAAACCAACACACAGAAAACGAATCTGGAGCTAATGAAATGTGTGGCGCACGCTATAGAGACAAGACACAATAATGAGAGCAGACCAATGAGAACAAAGCAAAAGAACCAATCATTAGCCACTTCCTGAAGCACCTAATACACAGCGACCTCTGAAAAGATCGCATTTCTGGCCTTGACATTGATAATATTTTTTTTTCTAACTTAAGCCAGTGATTCTAAAAATGTGTCTTAGTTCAGACCACGAACTAAAAAGGAAAACACAGAATTCATCATCATCAAGTACCAGGCCTGCTGGCGTAGATGATCATGTCTCTCCCCAACTTTCGATCTCGACAGCTATTTATCATTTCTGTTGTTGACCTTCTGCCAAGCCATTCTCTTAAGCTCTCTGGTATCTTTTCTCTTTGCTTCCCTCTATCTCTTCGTCCCTCAATTTTCCAGTTGTTACAATATATTCCAGCTGTTCTCTTCTCATTACATGGCCTAAAAATGATGATTGTTTCTTCCTAATATTGGAAATTAGCTTTCTTCTTCCTTTGTCCTCTTTCAGAATGTTTTCATTACTCTTCTTAGCTGCCCATGGTATTCTCAACATTCTTCTGTAAAACCACATTTCTACAGCCTCCAGTCGGTTGGCTTACCACGGCAACAGCCGGGGTTCGTACCCTGGCGAGGACACCTGGGTTTTACTAATTCCCTAAAAATTAGTGGGAGCCGCGATAGCTCAGTGGTTAGTGAACTGGACTACTACGGACAAAGAGGTAGGGTTCGATCCCAACCGACGGCTCCGGGTTCACCCAGCCTTAAATGGGTACCGGATTTTTTCTGGGAAAGTAAAGCAGCACGGGCGTAATCTTCTTCTTCTACCTTTTAGCTCCCAGTGGAGCATAGGTCTTCAACAAACACTTTCCAAGTCGTTCTGTTTTTTGCAATTCTTTTAAGATCATTCCATGTCTTCCCCATCATCTTCATCTCTGCTTCAATCTGTCTTCTCCAAGAATTCCTTGGTCTTCCTCTTTGTCTTTTCCCCTGGGGATTCCAAAAAAGGGCCTGTTGTGTAATACTCTCAGTTGGTTTCCGTAGTGTGTGTCCTATCCATCGCCATCGTCTTCGCTGTATTTCTTTATCCACTGGTATTTGACCGGTACATTTCCATAATTCCACGTTTGTGACTTTGTCCTGCCATTTCCATCCCTTTATTCTGCGCAAGCATCCATTAATGAAAGTCTGTACCTTCGTGATTGTCAATTTTGTTATTCTCCATGTTTCACAGCCATATAATAGAACCGACTTAACATTGGAGTTGAAAATTTGTATTTTTGTATTTAGCCTAATTTCTTTGGATTTCCATATGTTTCCCAGTGCAATGAAAGCTCCTCTTGCTTTTGATATCCTTATTTTGGTATCGTTTTCTGTTCCTCCCTCTTTATCTATATTACTGCCCAGATATATATAAGATTGTACGTCTAGTAGAGGTATTTCTCCTAGTTTTATTTGGTTATTGCCAACTGCATTAATTCTCATAATGTTGGTCTTATCTCTATTAATCTTCAGTCCTAGCTGTTGTGATCTCTCATCTAATATACTCATTTTATCTTGCATCTGTTGGTGGCTGTGTGATAGGAGAGCTATGTCATCAGCAAAGTCTAACGGGCGTAATACCGACCACATTACCCCAAAAATCATGTGCTGAAGGTCTGTAAAATATAGGGTCACTAACACCATATTTTCCTATACGCCGCCACTTGGCGTGACGGGGGGTACTTTTTTTTTTAACAGCCTCCAGTGATTTTCTTGTCTTTATTTTGAATTGCAGATATATGGGATTGGAGAGCACCTAAAAGCACTCTGTTAAGTGCTGAGGGCATTCTGAAGGTCCCACTGCCCTAGTGCTGCCTGAGTATATGAAACAAAAAAGAAAATAATTAAAGGACCCACTGCCTGCTAGTTATGCTCTGCTGGCGCATAGAAAGAACCAAAACATGGAACAAAAAAAAGACAAACAGCTTGTCAATAAAGCTAAAAACGCGAAGTTAAAAAATGATGATTGTTTCTTCCTAATATTTGAAATCAGCTCTCTTTTTGCTTTGGCCTCTTGCAGAACATTTTCATTACTCTTCTTAGCTGTCCATGGTATTCTCAACATTTTTCTGTAAAACCACATTTCTAAAGACTCCACTGATTTTCTTGTCTGTTGTCCTATTGTCCATGATTCACATCCATATGCTAAGACTGGCTCTACATAACATTTAAGACATCTTTTTCTTGTTTCTATTGTCAAAAATGAATTTCGTAGTATCTTCCTCATTTTTTGGAAAGCTGCTTTTACCTGAGCCATTCTGCATCTCACCTCTTTTGTACATCTTCCGTCTGAGTTTAACAAAGTTCCCAAATATTTAAATTCATTGACCTGTTTTAATATTGTTCCACTTCTCTTTATTTTGCACTGAGGTGATGTCTTTTTCTTTGTTGTTTCCATTACCTCTGTCTTTTAGCTACTAAGGCTGAGTCCTTTATTTTTGCTTTCTTTCACTATAATGTGTCCAACATTTCTTGTAACTCATTTTCACTCTTAGCGATTAAGACTGCATCATCATCATACCTTAGATTATGTATTTTATTACCTCCAATTGTTATTCCAGGCATGCCCCTTATTAATCTTAAAATAATCTCACTATAAATATTAACAAATCTGGTGACAGCACCCAACCTTGTCTAACACCCTGTTTTATTTGTTGAAACATTCCCAATTGAACACCGAATTAGAAAAAAATAAAGCAGCACGATGCACGTACATCCCTGTCTTCTATGGATCATTGACATAAGATGGGTCCTTGTAAGTAGCTGTAGGAATCAATGTTTTTAATTACGAGATATTGACCTTTGATATCAGGGTAAGTGAGACTGTTATCTTTGATATCGGGGTAAGTGAGACAGTTATCTTTGATATCAGGGTAAGTGAGACAGTTATCTTTGATATCAGGGTAAGTGAGACTGTTATCTTTGATATCAGGGTAAGTGAGACAGTTATCTTTGATATCGGGGTAAGTGAGACAGTTATCTTTGATATCGGGGTAAGTGAGACAGTTATCTTTGATATCAGGGTAAGTGAGACAGTTATCTTTGATATCGGGGTAAGTGAGACAGTTATCTTTGATATCGGGGTAAGTGAGACAGTTATCTTTGATATCAGGGTAAGTAAGACAGTTATCTTAGATATCAGGGTAAGTGAGACAGTTATCTTTGATATCAGGGTAAGTGAGACAGTTATCTTTGATATCAGGGTAAGTAAGTGAGACAGTTATCTTTGATATCGGGGTAAGTGAGACAGTTATCTTTGATATCAGGGTAAGTGAGCCAGTTATCTTTGATATCAGGGTAAGTGAGACAGTTATCTTTGACATCAGGGTAAGTGAGATAGTTATCTTCGATATCAGGGTAAGTGAGACAGTTATCTTTGACATTAGGGTAAGTGAGACAGTTATCTTTGATATCAGGGTAAGTGAGACAGTTATCTTTGATATCAGGGTAAGTGAGACAGTTATCTTTGACATTAGGGTAAGTGAGACAGTTATCTTTGATATCAGGGTAAGTGAGACAGTTATCTTTGATATCAGGGTAAGTGAGACAGTTATCTTTGATATCAGGGTAAGTGAGACAGCTATCTTTGACATCAGGGTAAGTGAGACAGTTATCTTAGATATCAGGGTAAGTGAGACAGTTATCTTTGACATCAGGGTAAGTGAGACAGTTATCTTTGATATCAGGGTAAGTGAGACGGTTATCTTTGATATCAGGGTAAGTGAGACAGTTACCTTTGATATCAGGGTAAGTGAGACAGTTATCTTTGATATCAGGGTAAGTGAGACAGTTACCTTTGATATCAGGGTAAGTGAGACAGTTATCTTTGAAATCAGGGTAAATGAGAGTTATCTTTGATATCAGGGTAGGTGAGACAGTTATCTTTGATATCGGGGTAAGCGAGATAGTTATCTTTGATATCAGGGTAAAGGAGACAGTTATCTTTGATATCGGGTTTAAGTGAGATAGTTATCTTTGATATCAGGGTAAATGAGATAGTTATCTTTGATATCAGGGTAATTGAGACAGTTATCTTTTATATCGGGGTAAGTGAGATAGTTATCTTTGATATCGGGGTAAATGAGAGTTATCTTTGATATCAGGGTAAGTGAGACAGATACCTTCGATATCAGGGTAAGTTAAACAGTTACCTTTGATATCTGGGTAAGTGGGACACTTAACTTTGATATCAGGGTAAGCGGGACAATTATCTTTGATATCAAGGTAAGTGAGACAGTCACTCCTAATCTCTGAGAAAGTGAGACAGTCACCCCTAATTTCTGAGAAAGTGAGACAGTCACCCCTGATCTCTGAGGAAGTGAGACAGTCACCCCTAATCTCTCAGGAAGTGAGACAGTCACCCCTAATTTCTGAGGAAGTGAGACAGTCACCCCTAATTTCTGAGGAAGTGAGACAGTCACCCCTAATTTCTGAGGAAGTGAGACAGTCACCCCTAATTTCTGAGGAAGTAAGACAGTCACCCTAATTTCTCAGGAAGTAAGACAGTCACCCCTAATCTCTATGGAAGAGAGACAGTCACCCCTAATCTCTATGGAAGAGAGACAGTCACCTCTAATCTCTGAGAAAGTGAGACAGTCACCCCTAATCTCTGGGGAAGTGAGACAGACAGTCATTCTTTATACCAAGCTAAGTGAGAAAACATTTATCTATACACTTGTATTGTGTTTCGTCTCCATAGTAACAACCCAGACATACTCTTCTCTCAAAAGAACAAGTAAGAGACACATCGCGCCTTGTTTTCAATATGATATAGGTTCAAATGAAGATAAATACTTCAATCAAGTCAAGCAAAAAGAACATTGAATAAAAGTAACATAAATACAAAGCAAATATTAGATGATAAAAAAAAACATCTTTAAAAACACTTTCTTTACGGTAGATGGTAGATGTACACCAGAGGTGAGATACAGAACGGCTCAGGCAAAAGCAACTTTCCAAAAGATGAGAAAGATACTGTGCAATCCATTTTTGATAATAGAAACAAGAAAAAGAGTTCTTAAATGTTATGTAGAGTCAGTATTAAAATATGGTTGTGAATCATGGAGAATAGGGCAACAGACAAGAAAATCACTGGAGACTGTAGAAATGTGGTTTTACAGAAGAATGTTGAGAATACTATGGACAGCTAAGAAGAGTAATGAAAATGTTATGAAAGAGGGCAAAGCTAAAAGAGAGCAAATTTCCAATATTAGGAAGAAACAATCATAATTTTTTGGCCATGTAATGAGAAGAGAACAGCTGGAATATATTGTAACAACTGGGAAAATTGAGGGACGAAGAGAAAATATACCAGACAGCTTAAGAGAGTGGATTGGCAGAAGGTCAACAACAGACATGATAAATAGCTGTCGAGATCGAAAGTTGTGGAGAGACATGTTCACCTACGCCAGCAGGCCTGGTACTTGATGATGATGATGTTCAATTTACGGCATTTTCCCAATACTGGGGTCTGCCGGGGAGAATTGTTGGTCTGGAGAATAAAGGCCGCAAGTCTAGTGCAGTCGACGCGAGGCGTTCGGTTCTGAGTTTTCATTTCACCCCGTCAGAAAAAAAAAGGTTTGACCTACCGTGTTCGGACCCACATTCTCTTGGTTTGGAGTCCGACAAGTTTATCGACTCGGCCACCCCGTTCGCGATAGAGAAGGCAGTGAAGATGGTAATGAAGACAAATTACACATTTTTTTTTACATTCAAAATATTTTTTTTTAAATAATAAAATCCCCAATATCAATTTCGAAGGTCACATTGGCCTTGACATTTGGCACGAGACCGGAACAGGAAATCTCAAGTCAAGAGTTGTGACGTCGCGGTCTTCACGTCAGAGAGAAAAAGAGAAACTCAGCCAACTCTGGTGACTGATGTTTCCGGTCTTTGTTTTAGTTCAACATAAACATTTTTGCGCCAATGTTGCTCTCTGCTTCGTTATTGAACTGTGCAGCTTAACTTAAACATGGGAGTCGGCAAATAAAGCCGATGCTGCGGTAAAGCTGGAAGTCCTCCTTCCGGGGCACGTGGTTTCCGTTCTATCCAGTCTATGTGGTCATTCTGTTTTTCGTTTCCGGCTGACAGACCGGGATTCGAGCTAAGTGTCACTATTTTATATATTTATATATATATATAGATTTTCCATCACTGGTTATAGTATGTCCAAGGTAGTTAGAACTATGAACTGTCTCCAGATCTATTCCTTCTACTTTGATATCCACTTGTAGTTTTGAGTATTTTCTTTGTTTCAAAATTTACACACTGTTATAGTTAAAAAAAAAATGTAATATTGCATCTCCCGAAACTCTCAGATTCGCCAATCCTTGATCTCTTTGTATCAAGCATTAACTACTAAGATGTCACGTAAACTTGTTTTGTTTTAGGTGCTACAAATTGAAACCACTTCCATTAAATATCAGTTTTAGGAATAAGTGCAATGTGCTTAAAAAAAAGTAAAGAGCCCCCGTCACGCCAACTGGCGTATAGGGAATATGGTGTTTAAAAAAATAAATCTTTACGACACATAGTACCATTGCTGGTTTATGTCGGGGGGCAACTATAGAACCTGAGGGATAAAGGCCGCTTGGTCAAGCAGTCGCCACGACGTGTGAGACTCAGGATTTTTATTTCAGACCCGATAGAAAAAATCATTTCTGTCTACCGCGGGCTTCGAACACCGTACGTCAGCTTTTCAGCCAGTGGGACAGTGGTTTTAGCCGCACGGCCACGCGCGCCTCGAAGTAGAAGGTCTGTAAAATTTGTCCAAAAATCATGTGCCGAAGGTCTGTAAAATTTATGGTTACTAACACCATATTCAATAGTGTTAGTGGCCATAAATTTTACACACCTTCGGCACATGATTTTTGGGGTAATGTGGTCGGTATTAAGATGGTGCCGCTTTACTTTCCCAAAAAAAATCCGATGCCCATTAAAGGCTGGGTGAACCCGGAAGCCGTCGGTTGGGATTGAACCCTACCTCTTGTCCTTTTTGCAATGTGCTTAACTCGAGATAAATTCATCCTTACACTCTGCTAAAATTCCAAAGTTTGAACTAAAATTCCACATTGAGATGAAGGTAAACAACTGTGCAGGACAAGACCACATCCGTACTGATAGTCATGCCTATTTTTACTAACGTCGGGGAATCACATGACGTCATTCTTTGTCTATTGTCCCGACCACGGATCGTAACAAAGACAAGCCTATAAGTCTTTTTTTTATTGGTACCAGGCACCGCTTGACCGCATGGATTGAAGAAACTTACTAGTGATTCAAGCATCATCATGTGCCATACCGGTTGGCGTAGGCGATCATGTCCTTCCACAATCTTCTATCCACAGTGCATCGTATCAGTTCTGTTGTTGACTATTTGCTATGCTATAACACCAAGCTATCTAGTATTTTCTCTCTTTTTCCTGTATTTTGCCAGTTGTAGCCAAGCATTCCAACTTTCCTCTTCTCATGATGTGCCCGAAAAATGTTGATTGTTTCATTCTGATGTTTTTTATGAGCCGAGCTCCCTTTTTGTGTTGGCCTCTTTAAGAATTTCCTCATTGGTCTTTTTATCTGTCCAGGGAACTTTCAACATTCTTCTGAGAAATCCCATCTCTGTGGCCTCTAATCGTCTTTTCATTTGTTTGTCTACGGTCCATGATTCGCTTTCATAGGTTAGAATTGGCTCTATATAGCACTGATGAACTATATTTCTCATTTCTATATTTGGACATGATTTTACTTGACAATATAAGAAGGTAGTTTACCATTCCTTTCTTTCTTGGCAGTGACTGTACTAGTCGGAGATCGCAGTCATTGTCTCTATACATGAGATCCTCTGCCTGCCATCGCGGTGTGGGTACCATAACCGGCACAACTTGTCGGCTGCTCCCACAACACCATCCACCACCTGCTCCAACGACGTCACGTAACCCTGATAGGGAGGGGGGGAGGCTAAACGGAAGCTCCGCCTTGCCCAAGGGTGTCCCGGGGTTGGAAGTCTACCAATGACGTATACCATAGACAGCAAACAAACCATGAAGTCTTAAAACAAATACAAATGAAAAGAGAACTACTAAACACAATTCAAATAAGACAAATGAGAATTTTTTTTGACATTTTAAAAGGTACAACATCATACTAAAAGTAATCTTGGAAGAAAAAATACAAGATGCAGACCAAGACTAAAGTGAAGGAGCAACACCAAAAGATGGACAAGTCAGCCTATGAGAACCTGCACCATCAAAGCAAGAGACAGAGCAGAATGGCGCTCCATGGTAGCCAACCTTCGTTGCGGAGACGGCACTCTATGATGATTGATAATGATGATGATGATGATGATATCATTAGTTTATCGGCTTCTGCTATTAGTTAATTATTCGTCCATTAGATCAATGTATTAGTCTATCTAAACACTGACTCATTCATTCAAATATCCATAAGTTTATCCACAGAAAAATCCACTTGGTAATTCTACCCGTTATCCACTCCAAGAAAACTCAATCCACTATTTTATACAACTGCCATCACTCATCCATTCATCTGTTAAATCACCTACTACTTCATCTATGCATTCACTCACTCACTCACTCACTCACTCACTCACTCACTCACTCACTCACTCACTCACTCACTCACTCACTCACTCACTCACTCAATCACTCACTCAGTCAATCACTCATTCACTGACTCACTCAATCACTCACTCACTCACTCACTCATCCATACATTAATTCGTCCATAGACTTATCCAGCCATCAATCCATACAACCAATCACAAACTTACCTATCCACCTGTTCATTTATCCACAATCTCATCTGTGCATCCAATCCCTGTCCAACTTCTTTCACTCATTGATCTATCCAACAACCAACATCATACATCGGATTGCACCCATCAACCCTTCTAACTATCAATGCAATCAATCCACCTATCTGTTCACCCCTACCCACCCATACACCATCCACTCATCCATTTACCCATCCATCAATCCATTTACCCATCAATCAACATTCCCAACGATACACACCCATCCACCCATACATTCGCCCATCTACCCATTCACCCTCCCGTCCAACCATCTATCCATCCACCAATCCACGCACCAACCAATCCATCCATCCCGCCGTCTATTTATCCACCCACACACATATTCACCCCCTGTCCACCCACCAAACCCTCAAATCATCCATGCACTAACCCATCAATCCACTCACCCAATCATACATCTACGTGTCCATCCGCTAATCCATCCACCCATCCATGCAAATACCCATCCACCCATCCATCCGCTCATCCATCCAACAATCACCCATCCACACACCCATCAATCCAACCAGCCATTTATCAGCCCATCCGTCAATCCACCCACCCATTTGCCCATCCATCTATCAATTGACCCATCCATTAATCCATCCATCATCCCATTCATAACCCATCCAGACGTCTAACAATCATTCTATCATCACATTCGCATATCTATCCACTCACCCATCTACCCGTCCATCCACTCACCAATCTATCTACCTCATCAATCCACCTTATCTTTCCATGCACCCATCATTTAACCAATCTATCCACCAATCAATTCAAAATCCACCTACACATCCATCCATCCATCCATCCATCCATCCATCCATCCATACATCCATTCATCCATCCACCCATCATTTAACAAATCCATCCACCCATCATTTAACAAATACATCCACAAATGATTTAACAAATCCATCCACCTATCCAACCACCCATCTATCCACACATTAATCCAAAATACACCTACCTATACACCCATTAAACCACCCACCAATCAATTAATCCACCAATTCACCATCCACCCACCAATTCACCATCCACCCACCCATTCACCATCCACCCACCCATTCACCATCCACCCACCCATTCACCATCCACCCACCCATTCACCATCCACCCACCAATTCACCATCCACTCACCTATTCACCATCCACCTACCCATTCACCATCCACCCACCCATTTACCATCCACCCACCCATTCATCCATTCATCCATTCATCCATTTATACATCAATCAATTTTCCCATTCACCCATCCACCTACCCACCTATCCATTCATCCACACAACCATCCACCCACCCACCTATCAATTCATCCATCACCCATTCACCGACCCATCAATCTACCTACGCACCCAACGATCCACCTGTTCAACTACACACCCAACCTTCATGCATCTATCTATTCATCCACACCACCACCTGCCCAACCATCCACACCCATCCTTCCATCCACCCACTCACAAATCAACCCACACACACACCCACCCATCAACCCACTCATCCATCCTTTCATCCACCCACTCACAAATCAACCCACACACACATCCACCCATCAACCCACTCATCCATCCATCCACCCACACAACCTATTCATCCACCCACACACACATCCACCCATCAACCCACCAATCCATCCAATCACCCATACAACCTACCAATTCACACGTACAACCCATCCATCCTCCCACACACACATCCACCCATCCTTCCACCCAGACACAGATCCACCCACACACACATCCACCCATCAACCCACAATCGATCCACCCATACAGCCTACCTATCCACCCACACAACCCATCCATCCACCCATCAACCCACCAATCTCTCCATTCATCCACACAACTCACCTATCCATCCACACAACACATCCATACACCCACATATCCACCCATCAGTCCACCCCCATCCACCCATCTAAACACACAACCTACCTATCCACCCGCACAACCCATCCATCCACCCAAACACACATCCACCCATCAACCCACCAATCCATCCATCCATCCACACAGCCCATCCACCCACCCAAACAACCCATCAATCCACCCACACAACCTACCTATCCACTCACACAACCGACCTATCCACCCACACAACCCATCCACCCACCCACGCAACCCACCTAACCACCCACACAACCCACCCATCCATCAACACAACCCACCTATCCACTCACACAACCCACCTATCCACCCACACAACCCACCTATCCACCCACACAACCCATCGATCCACCCACACACACATCCACCCATCAACCCACCAATCCCTCCACCTCTCACACAAACATAAACTGTTAATCATCGATGGGAAAAAAACATGAGTACCTCCGAAGTTGGAGTTATCTGCCTGTGCGGCGAAGGACCCCTGTGCACACGGCTGCCAGGGAAAAATGGATTAACACGCAAAATTCAGTTCCAAGTCTCTAGGGACTTCGTCAGAGTTGAAAGCTGGCGAACGTAACAACAACAACAACAAACATAAACTAACGATATCCCCAAATAAACAGGGTAATTAAAAATAACAACCATTCATCCCACACTAACGAAAACTTCAACAACGAAACAAAACAATTGCTCCATTAACACAATTGGAACCACATCACACCAACAACAACGAAACAAAACAGAACAACACCCCTGAATTAAATCAAACTGCCAACTGGCAATATGCCTTGCTGCAAATATTTAATATTTCTTCCAGTTAAATTATTTACTATATTCATATATATTATTACACTGATCATAATGCAAACAGAACGGACAATAATAACATAAGGAAGGTGATAAATAATTGCATTATTTGAACTCAAAAAATAAATATACCAGTGATAATTTGAAACATATAGTGGCACCCTGCGTGGATAATGCTACAACAAGAGAATGTGGAAGCAGCGAGTAGGTATATCTGTGTTTGTCATATCTCATATTTTAGAGTGTGTCGGTGTTAGTCACATCTCATATCTTAGTGAGTGTGTGTCAGTGTTAGTCACATCTCATATCTTGGTGTGTGTCAGTGTTAGTCATGCCTCGTATCACTGTGTGCATGTCTGTGTTAGTCACATCTCATATCTTTGTGTGTGTCAGTGTTAGTCACATCTCATATCTGTGTGTGTGTGTCTGTGTTAGTCACATCTCATATCTTTGTGTGTGTTTGTGTTAGTCACATCTCATATCTGTGTGTGCATGTCTGTGTTAGTCACCTCTAGTGACTCGGGCAGATGGTGCTCGTAAACCTGGGAGGACCGACCATCTAAGGGCAAAATCCCCCTACAGAAATGACAATCTGCTGCCTTGCAGGAAGATTGGGGACAATCAAAGGACAAGGAAAGCAAACCTGAATAAAATGCTGGCTGAAATCGGATGCACTGGGCCACTGGCGCAGAACACAGTGCAACGTTTTAACAGGTACTCAATCAGGGTGGATCTAACAGACTCTAATTATGATTTTCTGTCTGTGGGGTCGATCAATTCACTTAAACAGAAAGCTGTCTTCATGTGAAAGCCTGGAACCCTACTCTGATTGAGTCTTGATCATAGAGAGAGTGAGGGGGTATATAATACTGTGTCTTGTCTCTTTTTGCATATTGTTGGTGCATTAACTAAATTTTCATGTACGTGTATCTCACAGTTCCTCTATTATTTATATATACAAGTTTCGCAAAAGGGAGTAAAAAAACAACAATATAATGAGAAGCACGACTAATGTATTATAATTTTTTTTTTAAGTGAGTCTATGATGAAAAAAATGTGGGAGATAAAGAGGGAGAAAGAAAGTATTATAAATGATGATATTGGATTATACAGAACGGCTCAAAAAATGTATTTCTAATACATATCAAAGGCTAACCAAAAAAACTGGCGGATAATAAATGTGCTAAAGATTCTATTTTTTTTAATGAAGATAAAAAAAAGTGAGCATTGATAAAAGGGAAAAAAAAATAATTAGTAATTTCCATTGTTCCAATAAATTATTAATATTTTTTTTAATGTGATTTAAAAAATACGATAATAATAAGATAATTAATGTATTGTAGAACGAACCAAAAAAAAAAATAAACGAAGATAAAAATTCGTAGTAGATGAGGGAGTGGGATAGTTGGATCATCATCGTGTGCCGTCGAAGGTTGGCTGTTGTGGAATATAATTTGACTAGATCTTGTCATTATGGTGTATCATGTTCACTGCAGGAAGTTGTCAGCGACCCACAGCTGATGGCTTACGCCAGGATCGGTGAACCAAAACCATCCAGACACTGCTCCACCTCTCCGCGGTGCCTCCAGTAACAGACTAACCTGTCTAGTCTGGCCAAGCGTGCAGGGATCGAAGAGGGAAGACAACCCGGTACTCAAAAATGTCGTGCTGAAGTCGGATGTGTTGGACCGAAAGGCGCAAATATAACAGTTATACTGTAAACCACAACACAACGCAGACACGTCCACTACGTCCTTGTAAGGGCGGATGATGAAGAGGAATATTCTAGTTTACCATGATACTTTTGAAACTTTAGTCATCGGGCGAACGCAACCAACCAACCAACTAACCAACCAACCAACAAACGCAACCAACCAACTAACCAACCAACCAACCAACCAACCAACAAACGCAACCAACCAACTAACCAGCCAACTAATCAACCAACCAACCAACCAACCAACCAACCAACCAACCAACCAGCCAGCCAACCAACCAACCAACCAGCCAGCCAACCAACCAACCATCCAGCCAACCAGCCAGCCAGCCAGCCAACCAACCAACCTACCAACCAGCCACCCAGCCAACCAACCAATCAACCAACCAACCAACCAGCCAACCAACCAACCAACCAACCAACCAACCAGCCAACCAACCAACCAACCAGCCAGCCAACCAACCAACCATCCAGCCAACCAGCCAGCCAGCCAGCCAGCCAACCAACCAACCAACCTACCAACCAGCCACCCAGCCAACCAACCAATCAACCAACCAACCAACCAGCCAACCAACCAACCAACCAGCCAACCAACTGCAGGATTTAGGGCTGCAGGAACCTCGCTGGCTCAGTGGTTAACGTGCTCGATTACTGATCAGAAAAGTCCTGGTTTGGTTCCTAGAAGTGGCGGATTTTTTTTTTGAGTGACAAGGCTTCGGGGTTCACCCAGTCTCTAAAAATTGGCTTTTGAGATATTTCTTGGAAGTTACGGCTGTCGAGCAGTGCCATATACATCATAAGATCTTTAGTAAGAAGAGCCATAAAGATGAAAACAGATCTATACTGACATATCATAGATTATACCAAAATATTTGACAGAGTGGGAGCCGACATAGCTCAGTGTTAAGTGAACTGGACTACTAAGGATAAGATGTTGAGTTCGATCCTGATCGACGGCTTCCAGGTTCACCCAGCCTTAATAGGACCAGATTTTTTCTGGGAAAGTATAGCGGCACGGGCATAATACCGACCACATTACCACAAAAATCGTGCACCAAAGGTCTGTAAAAACTATGGTCTCTAACACCATATTTCCTAATCGCTACTTGCCGCTACGGGGGCTCTTTACTTTTTTTATTTGACAGAGTAAAGAACCAAGAACCTAATTAAAACTTTAGAAGACATAAACGTAGAGAGCAAAGATCTAATAATAATAAAGAACATGTACTGGCAACAAACAGCGGCCATAAGAATTGAAAATCAGTTGGCTATGTTTCAACAAATAAAATAGGGTGTTAGACAGGCTTGTGTGCTGTCACCAGATTTGTTTAATATTTATAGTGAGATTATTTTAAGATACATAAGGGACATGTCTAAAATAACAAACGGAGATCATAATATAATAATCTAAGGTATGCTGATGATACAATCCTAATCACTAAAAGTGAAAATGAGTTACTGCATATGTTAAACATTATAGTGAAAGAAAGCAAAAATAAAGGACTCGGTCTTAATAATAAGAAGGAACGCTGATGAAGAATAGCTCAGACAAAAGCTGCTCTCCAAAAAATGAGGAAGATACTATGCAATCTATTTTTGACAACATAAACAAGAAAAAGAGTTCTTAAATATTATGTAGAGCCAGTCTTAACATATTGATGTGAATCATGGTCAGTATGACAACAAAGAAGAAAATCGATGGAGGCTGTATTATTGTGGATTTACAGAAGAATGTTGAGAGTACCATGGGCAGCTAAGAAGAGTAATGAAAACGTTCTGAAAGAGATAGAAGAAAGCAAACAGAAAAGATTCCAGACAGCTTAAGATTAAGAGAATGGCTTGGCAGAAGGTCAACAACAGAAATGATAAATAACTATTGAGATCGAAAGTTATGGAGAAACATGATCACTTACGCCAACAGGCATAGTACTTGATGATGATGAATGGCGATATGGCGTTATACCGACCACATCATCCAACAATGAACTGTGATCATGCAAAAATATGGCACCTAACCCCTTACGTCCAGCATGACAGGGGAGGTAATTTTTACTTTTCTAATCAGCAACAGCTTCTTCTTCAACCTTTCAGCTCCCTGTGGAGCATAGGTCTTCAACAAACTGAATCAGCTCCCTGTGGAGCATAGGTCTTCAACAAACTGAATCAGCTCCCTGTGGAGCATAGGTCTTCAACAAACTGAATCAGCTCCCTGTGGAGCATAGGTCTTCAACAAACTGAATCAGCTCCCTGTGGAGCATAGGTCTTCAACAAACGCTTTCAGCTCTCTGTGGAGAATAGGGCTTCAACAAACACTTTCACCTCTCTGAGAAGCATAGGTCTTCAACAAACACTTTCAGCTCCATGTGGAGCATAGGGCTTCAACAAACACTTTCAGCTCCCTATGGTGCATAGGTCTTCAACAAACTAAATCAGCTCCCTGTGGAGCATAGGTCTTCAACAAACACTTTCAGCTCTCTGTGGAGCATAGGGCTTCAACAAACTGAATCAGCTCTCTGTGGAGCATAGGTCTTCAACAAACACTTTCAGCTCTCTGTGGAGCATAGGTCTTCAAAAAACTGAATCAGCTCTCTGTGGAGCATAGGTCTTCAACAAACACTTTCAGCTCTCTGAGAAGCATAGGTCTTCAACAAACACTTTCAGCTCCCTGTGGTGCATAGGTCTTCAACAAACTAAATCAGCTCCCTGTGGAGCATAGGTCTTCAACAAACACTTTCAGCTCTCTGTGGAGCATAGGGCTTCAACAAACACTTTCAGCTCTCTGTGGAGCATAGGTCTTCAACAAACACTTTTAGCTCTCTGTGGAGCATAGGTCTTCAAAAAACTGAATCAGCTCCTTCTGGAGCATAGGTCTTCAACAAACTGAATCAGCTCCTTGTGGAGCATAGGTCTTCAACAAACACTTTCAACTCCCTGTGGAGCATAGGTCTTCAACAAACACTTTCAAATATCTGTGGAGCATAGGTCTTCAACAAACACTTTCAGCCCCCTGTGGAGCATAGGTCTTTAACAAACACTTTCAGCTCCTTGTGGAGCATAGGTCTTCAACAAACACTTTCATCTCTCTGTGGAGCATAGTTCTTGAACAAACACTTTCAGCTCCCTGTGGAACATAGTTCTTCAACAAACACTTTCAGCTCCCTGTGGAGCATATGTCTTCAACAAACACTTTCAGCTCCCTGTGGAGCATAGGTCTTGAACATACACTTTCAAATATCTGTGAAGCGTAGGTCTTCAACAAACACTTTCAGCTCCCTATTGGGCATAGGTCTTCAACAAACACTTTCAAATATCTGTGGAGCATTGGTCTTCAACAAACACTTTCAGCTCTCTGTGGAGCATAGATCTTCAACAAACACTTTCAGCTCCCTATTGAGCATTAGTCTTCAGCAAACATTGATTCGCATTCATAGGTCAGAAAAGGCACGATATAGCACCGATAAACTCTTTTTCTCAATTCTGTTGACATAGACTTGTTGCACACGACTTTTTCATTTCATGAAAATTGTAGCTATTTTGGCCTGAACTAGTTTACTTTTTCAACAGAAGAATGTTGAGAGTACCATGGACAGCTAAAAGAGTAATGAAAAAGTTCTGAGAGAGGTCAAAGCAAAAAGAGAGTTAATGTCCAATATTAGTCCAAAAAAATAATCATTTTTTGGCCATGTAATGAGAAGAGAACAACTGGAATATATTGTAACAACTGAAAAAATTGAGGGACGAAGAGATAGAGGGAAGCAAAGAGAAAAATATCAGACAGCTTAAGAGAATGGCTTGGCAGAATGTCAACAACAGAAATGATAAATAACTGTCGAGATCGAAATTTGTGGAGAGGTATGATCACCTGCGCCAGTAGGCTCGATACTTGATGATGATGATGATGATGATTCTGCTTTTTATTTCCGTGGTTGGGGTGAGTGATTGATCTCGAGGCAAGATGCCGTTCTCGGGACAAAGAGGTTATGAGTTCAGATCCCGGGTGCACCAGATGGGAGTTTTTATTTGTGATTTCTCTTTGCGGCAACCACCTCTGGTCTCAGCAGAGGGGCCTGGGTAGAAACGTTTATTGCTCATTGATCGAAAAAATATGAGTACATCCAAAGACAGAGTTATCTGCCTGTGCGGCGGTGAAACCCTGTGCACACGGCTGCCTGGGATACACGGATTGACACGAAAATTTCAGTTTCTAGACTCTGTGGACTTCACTAGAGATAATAGCTGGAGAACGTCAACATAAATCATGCTATCATGTCACTTCACAACTGTTTCATGTCACTTCACAACTGTTTCATGTCACTTCACAACTGTTTCATGTCACTTCACAACTGTTTCATGTCACTTCACAACTGTTTCATGTCACTTCACAACTGTTTCATGTCACTTCACAACTGTTTCATGTCACTTCACAACTGTTTCATGTCACTTCACAACTGTTTCATGTCACTTCACAACTGTTTCATGTCACTTCACAACTGTTTCATGTCACGTCACAACTGTTTCATGTCACTTCACAACTGTTTCATGTCACTTCACAACTGTTTCATGTCACTTCACAACTGTTTCATGTCACTTCACAACTGTTTCATGTCACTTCACAACTGTTTCATGTCACTTCACAACTGTTTCATGTCACTTCACAACTGTTTCATGTCACTTCACAACTGTGTATCTGTCCTGGTACTGACTTCTTAGCAGTACAGGTGGATGAGTAATCAGCGAATCAATTCAGAGGAAGATGTGTGTTTACAGCACTCGGAAAAAATTACAAATAATCAACAACAGAAAAACAAACAAACAAAGAACAATATATGGACCAAAGCAGGATCGAAACCGTACTCAGTGGCACAGAGCCTTGCCACCACGAAAAGCCAAACTCTAGGGAACACTGCCACTCAGCTAACTAAGTAGTAGGTTGAGTAGTTAGTCGTTTGATCGTTTCCTGCTCTGAAATGCTTACTTTTATTTCCTATCACTGGCGGGTTCTTCTCGGACTAACAAAGCTCCGTGGTTCACCCAGCCTCTAAGAAATTGTACCAGAGCTCTTTTGGGAAGTAAAGGCGGCCTTGTGTGATACCGACCACACCACCCAGACATTGTGTGCCGTGGATATGGGAAAAAAATATGGTCACAAACATCACATCACCCGTACGCCTAGCAAGACGTGCAGAAAACCTTTATTTATTGATTTCTTGCCGTGCCATCTTCCCCGGTACAACTTTTCCCCAACAATTTGTCAACTTGTCACGATAGATTCCAAATGGTCAATTCTCATTACATGACCGAAACGCGGCGCTTTTTTGCTTCCAGTACGCAGTGCTGGCGCCTTTTTTTATGTTCAATTTACATTTGTTGACAGTAAAGATATGCTGCGTACTTGTTATGAATATCTTCAAGGAAATAAATTCACAGACAACTTCATCTAAAGCACACATTGGACACATGTCACCTCTAGTGACTCGGGCAGATGGTGCTCGTAAATCTGGGAGGGCCGACCATCTAAGGGCAGAATCCCCCTACAGAAAAAGATCATCTGCTGCCTTGCAGAAATATTGGGGACAATCAAAGGCTAAGAAATGCAAACCTAAATAAAATGCTGGCTGAAATCGGATGTACTGGGCCACTGGCGCAGAACACAGTGCAACGTTTTAACGGGTGTTCAATCAGAGTTGATCTGGCAGACTCTAATTGTGATATTCGGACTGTGGGGGCGATCAACACACCTAACCTAACAGCTGACTTCATGTGAGAGTCTGGAATCCTACTCTGATTGAGCCCTGATGGCAGAGAGAGAGAGAGAGAGAGAGAGAGAGAGAGAGAGAGAGAGAGAGAGAGAGAGAGAGAGAGAGAGAGAGAGAGAGAGACGTGAAGTACCTTCTAGTTAATGTGAAAGGGGTTTCTCTCAGATGAAACCTAAACTTCTTCTTCCTCTTTTCTCTTTCTCACTGATACCTAAAAGGTGTCGTGGTTTATATCATTTGTCGTTCTTGAGCTGCTCGAACTGTCTGAATTAGTGATTTTCCTTTGTTGTTACATGTCTCTGTCACTGCATCTATCCATCTACTTCTTTTCTCTTCTCACTGATACCTAAAAGGTGTCGTGGTTTATATCATTTGTCGTTCTTGAGCTGCTCGAACTGTCTGAATTAGTGATTTTCCTTTGTTGTTACATGTCTCTGTCACTGCATCTATCCATCTTCTTCTTTTCACTTTCTCACTGATACCTAAAAGGTGTCGTGGTTTATATCATTTGTCGTTCTTGAGCTGCTCAAACTGTCTGAATTAGTGATTTTCCTTTGTTGTTACATGTCTCTGTCACTGCATCTATCCATCTTCTTCTTTTCTCTTTCTCACTGATACCTAAAAGGTGTCGTGGTTTATATCATTTGTCGTTCTTGAGCTGCTCGAACTGTCTGAATTAGTGATTTTCCTTTGTTGTTACATGTCTCTGTCACTGCATCTATCCATCTTCTTCTTTTCACTTTCTCACTGATACCTAAAAGGTGTCGTGGTTTATATCATTTGTCGTTCTTGAGCTGCTCGAACTGTCTGAATTAGTGATTTTCCTTTGTTGTTACATGTCTCTATCACTGCATCTATCCATCTTCTTCTTTTCTCTTTCTCACTGATACCTAAAAGGTGTCCTGGTTTATATCATTTGTCGTTCTTGAGCTGCTCGAACTGTCTGAATTAGTGATTTTCCTTTGTTGTTACATGTCTCTATCACTGCATCTATCCATCTTCTTCTTTTCACTTTCTCACTGATACCTAAAAGGTGTCGTGGTTTATATCATTTGTCGTTCTTGAGCTGCTCGAACTGTCTGAATTAGTGATTTTCCTTTGTTGTTACATGTCTCTATCACTGCATCTATCCATCTTCTTCTTTTCTCTTTCACTGATACCTAAAAGGTGTCCTGGTTTATATCATTTGTCGTTCTTGAGCTGCTCGAACTGTCTGAATTAGTGATTTTCCTTTGTTGTTACATGTCTCTATCACTGCATCTATCCATCTTCTTCTTTTCTCTTTCTCACTGATACCTAAAAGGTGTCGTGGTTTATATCATTTGTCGTTCTTGAGCTGCTCGAACTGTCTGAATTAGTGATTTTCCTTTGTTGTTACATGTCTCTATCACTGCATCTATCCATCTTCTTCTTTTCTCTTTCTCACTGATACCTAAAAGGTGTCGTGGTTATATCATTTGTCGTTCTTGAGCTGCTCGAACTGTCTGAATTAGTGATTTTCCTTTGTTGTTACATGTCTCTGTCACTGCATCTATCCATCTTCTTCTTTTCTCTTTCTCACTGATACCTAAAAGGTATCGTGGTTTATATCATTTGTCGTTCTTGAGCTGCTCGAACTGTCTGAATTAGTGATTTTCCTTTGTTGTTACATGTCTCTGTCACTGCATCTATCCATCTTCTTCTTTTCTCTTTTCACTGATACCTAAAAGGTGTCGTGGTTTATATCATTTGTTATTCTTGAGCTGCTCGAACTGTCTGAATTAGTGATTTTCCTTTGTTGTTACATGTCTCTATCACTGCATCTATCCATCTTCTTCTGGGTCTTCCTCTTGGTCTTTTTCCATGCATTCTCGAGAAGAACGCCCTTGATGGTGATTGGTGAGGATTCATTCTGACCAGGTGGCCAAACCATTTAAGTTGTTGTTGTTCTATATATTCTTGTCAGGGTTTTATTCCTACCATTTTTCTTATGGTTTCATTGGCATTCTATCTCTTCTTGTGTTGTTTGTTATTTTTCTCAAGCAACGCATCTCACATGTATTGATCTTTCTTAAATGTGATTTAGAAAGGGTCCATGTTTGACTTTCATAGCGGAAAGTTGGTATGAAAATGCTATTTATCATTTGTTGTTTAGCTGGCATAGAAATGTTTGGATGTCTTAGCAATGGTGAAAGCTGGTATGTGACAACATTTGCTTTTTGTATTCTCATGTCAATTTCTCTGTCTAGTTTTCCATCTTCTGTAAACATTGTGCCCAAATACTTGAATTCTTCTACTTTTTTATTTCTTTATCTTTGATTTTATGTTTAGATGAACCCTATCATCATCACCATCATGATGTGTGCCATACGGTTGGCGTAGGCGATCATGTCCTTCCACAATCTTCTATCCACAGTGCATCGTATCATTTCTCTTGTTGACATTCTGCCAAGCCATTCTCTTAAGCTGTCTGCTATTTTTTCTCTTTGCTTCCCTCTACCTCTTCGTCCCTCAATTTTTTCAGTTGTTACAATATATTCCAGTTGTTCTCTTCTCATTACATGGCCAAGAAATGATGATTGTCTCTTCCTAATATTGGAAACTAATTCTCTTTTTGCTTTGACCTCTTTCAGAACTTTTTCATTACTCTTCTTAGCTGTCCATGGTACTCTCAACATTCTTCTGTAAAACCATATTTCTACAGACTCCAGTGATTTTTTTGTCTGTTGTCGTATTGTCCATGACTCGCATCCATATGTTAAGACTGGCTCTACATAACATTTAAGAACTCTTTTTCTTGTTTCTATTGTCAAAAATGGATTGCATAGTATTTTCCACATTTTTCGGAAAGCTGCTTTTGCCTGAGCCATTCTACATCTCACCTCTTTTGTACATCTTCCGTCTGAGGTTAAAAAAGTTCCCAAATATTTAAATTCATTTACCTGTTTTAATATTGTTCCACTTGTCTTTATTTTGCACTGAGATGATGTATTTTTTCTTTGTTGTTACCATTACCTCTGTCATTTTGTTATTAAGGCTGAGTCCTTTATTATCTGGCCTTGTAGTAACTTCAAAGAGGTCATCTATGCTTGTACGGACAACCTCTGCACTGATGTTAGGATAGTGGGCCCTCCTCTCTCCAAATTCATTCCTAACAAACATGTGGATTTATGACTACTCCGAGGTCGTATTTTCTGCAGTTGATGACAAAAAGCAAGAAGCGATCTTGAGACGGCGACGGTACATCAGAGGATCTGTTGAAAGTTTGGAAAACTCACCCGACTGGGCTACCGATGTTTGGACAACCAGTGCTCGATTCCCGCTGGAAGCGGTGTGGGTTGTACTTGTGGTTGCAAAATAAAAAATACCCCCGTGGTCGACCCAGCCGCTGGCAGAAATGGCTACCAGGGTAGTACTCTGGGAAGTTGAGGAATGCCGCCAGGCATCGTGAGTTTCAATGCTTGAAGCGACACTATCTAGAAGTCTTCGAACACTTCTGGATAGACGGCCGAGCACATATGGGTGGAAGCGTACGTGCTAAGACGCCGGTTCATGTCTCGTACTTTACCTTGACCTTTTATGTTGAAAGTGTGTATAAGTTGCTGTAAAATCTACACGGTGAGTAACGTCACTTTCCCCTATAGATGAAGCACTGTTTTATATATATATATATATATATATATATATATATATATATATATATATATGGGCTATTGTTGGGGACGGTCCACCAATGGATCGGGCGGACATCATCAATGCCGTCTGGGAAGTGGGAAGGACACAGGACTTCGACAACCATGAGTCCACGTCACTCCTTCGGATGAAAGAGATGGGAGTTAAGATGGGCACAGCCAGAAACGAGAAACTTAGTGGGCGTGTGAGAAGACTAATCAACCAACATAGAACTGGAGTCGTCAGTCGCTGGACACTGAGGGAATTGCTGAGGAGGGGGATCTGAGCACCTATGGACATGTTCGGAGTGCAATGATGATGGCCCGTTAATAACTCAATAACTAAATCTATATAGATGAACTAGCTAAAGAGGCAGAAGAAGCAGCAAATAAAGGGAATATGAAAGAACTGTACAACAGCACAAAGAAATTAGATGGAAAATACAGACAGATCAACGCCTTTATCAAAGACAAGAAAGGAAATCTGCTTAGTAATATAAGGGAACAAATGGAGAGATGGAAAGAACACTTTGAAGAACTTTTGAACAGACCCGGCTCAAATAATCCTCCAGATATACTACCAGCAGAAGAAGAGTTACACGTTAACTGCGGAAAACCAAGCAAAGAAGAAATAATGAAAGCCATCAAACTATTAAAAGATGGTAAAGCCACAGGACCAGATGAAATTCCTTCGGAAGCCATCAAAGCAGATATTAACACCTCTACCAAGATGTTACAGGATCTATTGGATAAAATTTGGGAGAGGGAAGAAATACCTAAAGACTGGAGAGAAGGTTATATGATCAAACTACCAAAGAAAGGAAGTTTACAGGAGTGCACAAATTATAGGGGAATTATGCTACTATCAGTGCCAGGAAAAATATTAGGCAGAATCATTCTGGAGAGACTAAAAGAGGCTATAGAGAAACACTTGAGAGATGAACAAGCAGGTTTTAGGAAGAACAGATCATGTGCTGATCAAATAACTACCCTACGTATAATAGTTGAACAAAGTTTAGAACTAAAATCCCCACTATATATTGGATTCATAGATTACGAAAAGGCATTTGATAGTTTAGACAGAAGAATGCTTTGGAAGTTGCTGAGTCATTACGGAATCCCCATAAAGTTTATTAACCTGATAAAAACAATGTATGAAGGAACAAAATGTAGTGTGGTGCATGAAGGACAGCTTAGTGAAGCATTTGAAATAAGAACAGGAGTAAGGCAAGGATGCCTCCTGTCTCCATTTCTCTTTCTACTGGCCATAGATTGGATTATGAAAATAACTCAAAACAACAGAAATGGGATCCAGTGGTCACTGACCAAACAACTTGATGATTTAGACTTTGCTGATGACATAGCTCTCCTATCACACAGCCATCAACAGATGCAGGATAAAATGAGTATATTAGATGAGAGATCACAACAGCTAGGACTAAAGATTAATAGAGATAAGACCAACATTATGAGAATTAATGCAGTTGGCAATAACCATATAAAACTAGGAGAAATACCTCTACTAGATGTACAATCTTACATATATCTGGGCAGTAATATAGATAAAGAGGGAGGAACAGAAAATGATACCAAAATAAGGATATCAAAAGCAAGAGGAGCTTTCATTGCACTGGGAAACATATGGAAATCCAAAGAAATTAGGCTAAATACAAAAATAAAAATGTTCAACTCAAATGTTAAGTCGGTCCTATTATATGGCTGCGAAACATGGAGAATGACAAAATTGACAATCACGAAAGTACAGACTTTCATTAATGGATGCTTGCGCAGAATAAAGGGATGGAAATGGCAGGACAAAGTCACTAACGTGGAATTATGGAAATGTACCGGTCAAATACCAGTGGATAAAGAGATACAGCGAAGACGATGGCGATGGATAGGACACACACTACGGAAGCCAACTGAGAGTATTACACAACAAGCCCTTTTTTGGAATCCCCAGGGGAAAAGACAAAGAGGAAGACCAAGGAATTCTTGGAGAAGACAGATAGAAGCAGAGATGAAGATGATGGGGAAGACATGGAATGATCTTAAAAGAATGGCAAAAAACAGAACGACTTGGAAAGTGTTTGTTGAAGACCTATGCTCCACCGGGAGCTAAAAGGTAAAAGGTAAAAGAAGAAGAAATCTATATATAATGTAAGTTCAACTTCAGCAATTATGTAGAGGGCAGGTCTTAGGTCGTTATTCTGCGGTTGATGCCCAAAGCAAAAAGCGATCTAGAGACGACAAGAGTATATGTTAGAGTATATGTTAGAGTATATGTTAGAGTATATGTTAGAGTATATTTTAGAGTATATGTTAGAGTATATGTTAAAAGTGTAGGCGTAGATATTTTTT
>JAVIAB010000099.1:11333231-11360731 GCA_032433765.1 Megaustenia siamemsis | reverse complement strand
ATGTTCAACTACCAGGGGTTCTTTAATGAATGCACACATGAGATTTTTGCTTTGTTTTTGTTTGTATTTTATTTCTTAAATGTTTTGTTTTTTTCACTATCCAAGAAGATTGTGGATTTCTAGATGAATATGAAGCTTTGGGTGGAAAGAAAAGAAAACAAGCGATGAAGTCTTAAAACAACTAAATATGAAAATAGAAATACTAAACACAATTCAAACAAAACTTATGAGATTTTTGGGGGCATGATAAAAGAGAAAAGAAAAGAGAAAAAAGAGAAGACGATGGTCATATGTTGGACATGTGATGAGAAGAGATAATAGCCGAATAGCAAAGCAAGCCCTCATGTGGGAAACAACAGGTAAGAGAAAAAGAGGAAGACCCAGGGAGACACTGAGAAGAACATTGATGAGAGAGGCAAGAGCAGCAGGTTCGGCTCCCTCAATGAGATAGAGCTGCTTGCACAGAACAGAGACAAATGGCGAGATTTGATAAAATATCTTTAAAAGAAAACTGCTAGAACAAAAATTCAGATAAGAGAAGGAGTAACTTGGTCTACGCCCTATGGGCCGGCAACGGCTCGAAAGGTCAATAGATAGATAGATAGATAGATAGATAGATAGATAGATAGATAGATAGATAGATAGATAGATAGATAGATAGATAGATAGATAGATAGATAGATAGATAGGTAGGTAGGTAGGTAGGTAGGTAGGTAGGTAGGTATGTAGGTAGGTAGGTAGGTAGGTAGGTATGTAGGTAGGTAGGTAGGTAGGTAGGTAGATAGATAGATAGATAGATAGATAGATAGATAGATAGATAGATAGATAGATAGATAGATAGATAGATAGATAGATAGATAGATAGATAGATAGATAGATAGATAGATAGATAGATAGATAGATAGATAGATAGATAGATAGATAGATAGATAGATAGATAGATAGATAGATAGATAGATAGATAGATAGATAGATAGATAGATAGATAGATAGATAGATAGATAGATAGATAGGTAGGTAGATAGTAGGTAGGTAGGTAGGTAGGTAGGTAGGTAGGTAGGTAGGTAGGTAGGTAGGTAGGTAGGTAGGTAGGTAGGTAGGTAGGTAGGTAGGTAGGTAGGTAGGTAGGTAGGTAGGTAGGTAGGTAGGTAGATAGATAGATAGATAGATAGATAGATAGATAGATAGATAGATAGATAGATAGATAGATAGATAGATAGATAGATAGATAGATAGATAGATAGATAGATAGATAGATAGATAGATAGATAGATAGATAGATAGATAGATAGATAGATAGATAGATAGATAGATAGATAGATAAAAGACACTAACATGGACGAGTAACATCAAGATGAACAAAATCATCATATGGCAATCTGCATTACCAAAGCAAGAGACAGAACAGAATGGCGCTCCATGATAGCCACACTTCGATGCGACGACTACATTTCATGGTGAATAATCCAAGAAGGCTAGACATCAGATCTTACTAGCCAGAGACCAGGGGGAGACTAACCCCTTGATGAAGTCTCGGTTTCCATTTTTTTAAATTTTTTTAGAAGGTGGTGGTATTTGGACTTGGTACCTTTCTGTCTTATATTCTGTGTTATCTTATTCGGTGTTATCTTATTCTGTGCTATTTTATTCTGTGTTAACTTATACTGTGTTATGTTATACTGTGTTATCTTAAACTGTGTTATGTTATACTGTGTTATGTTGTACTGTGTTATTTTACGCTGTGTTATATTATACTGTGTCATCTTATACTGTGTTATCTTATACTGTGTTATGTTACACTGTGTTATGTTATACTGTGTTATGTTATACTGTGTTATCTTATACTGTGTTATGACCGTAGAAGTTAGTCAGTAGGAGAACTGATCCTGACTTGTCCTGGACAGAGTAGATTACAAACTGATGCACTTGTCTTCAATCGGTAATACATAGAATAACATGTGAAGCTGTTTCTGTGATTAATTCATTTTCGCTCTTAGAAAATAGGACTGTATCATCAATTTATAAAATAGGACTGTATCATCAATTTATAAAATAGGACTGTATCATCAATTTATAAAATAGGATCGTATAATCAATTTAGAAAATAAAACCGTATCATCAATTTAGAAAAAAAGGAGTGTCTCGTAAACTTTGAAAAAAAAAGATTGTATCATCAGTTTAGAAAAATAGGACTGTATGATCAAATTGGAAAATAGGTCTCTATCATCAATTTAAAAAATATGACTGTATCATTAATTAAAACAATAAGACAGTATCATCAATTTAGACAAGAAGACAGTATCGTCAATTTAGACAAGAAGACAGTATCATCAATTTAGACAATAAAACAGTATCATCATTTTAGACAATAAGACAGTATCATCAATTTAGACAATAAGACAGTGTCATCAATTTTGACAATAAGACAGTATCATCAATTTTGACAATAAGACAGTATCATCAATTTAGACAATAAGACACATCATCAATTTAAACAATAAGACAGTATCATCAATTTAAACAATAAGACAATATCATCAATTTAAACAATAAGACAGTATCATCAATTTAAAGAATAAGACAATATAATCCTTTTAGGCAATAAGACAGTATCATCAATTTAGACAATAAGAAAGTATCATCAATTTAAACAATAAGACAATATCATCAATTTAGACAATAGGACAGTATCATCAATTTAAACAATAAGACAATATCATCATTTTAGACAATAGGACAGTATCATCAATTTAAACAATAAGACAATATCATCAATTTAGACAATACGACAATATCATCAATTTAGACAATAAGACAATATCATCAATTTAAACAATAAGACCGTATCATGAGTGAAGAAAATAAGACTGTACCATCAGTTAAGAAAATAAGACTGTACCATCAACTTTGAAAATAAGACTGCATCATCAGTTAAGAAAATATGACTGTATCTTCAGTGTATATATGTTTATTTCAATCATGACCATACAACGGTTATACATGAATATTCATAATAGCTCTAAATAGCATCATCATCGGGTTATGTGTCCTGTAAAGAACGTTTTACTCATCATATGTGATCTAAAATAATGTATGTCACTGGCCAGATTTCCCCAGAACGTTGCACCAATCACAGCTCGTCTAAAAGAATCTATCAATGGCCAGATCTCCCACAGAACGTTGCTCCACTCACAGTTCGTCTAAAAGAATCTATCACTAGCCAGATCTCCCACAGAACGTTGCTCCACTCACAGTTCGTCTAAAAGAATCTATCACTGGCCAGATCTCCCACAGAACGTTGCTCCACTCACAGTTCGTCTAAAAGAATCTATCACTGGCCAGATCTCCCACAGAACGTTGCTCCACTCACAGTTCGTCTAAAAGAATCTATCACTAGCCAGATCTCCCACAGAACGTTGCTCCACTCACAGCTCGTCTAAAAGAATCTATCACTGGCCAGATCTCCCACAGAACGTTGCTCCACTCACAGGCCGTCTAAAAGAATCTATCAATAGCCAGATCTCCCACAGAGTGTTGCTCCACTCACAGCTCGTCTAAAAGAATCTATCACTGGCCAGATCTCCCACAGAACTTTGCATCACTCACAGTTCGTCTAAAAGAATCTATCATTAGCCAGATCTCCCACAGAACGTTGCACCACTCACAGCTCGTCTAAAAGAATCTATGATTAGCCATATCCCCCACAGAACTTTGCTCCACTCACAGCTCGTCTAAAAGAATCTATCACTGGCCAGATCTCCCACAGAACGTTGCTCCACTCACAGGCCGTCTAAAAGAATCTATCAATAGCCAGATCTCCCACAGAGTGTTGCTCCACTCACAGCTCGTCTAAAAGAATCTATCACTGGCCAGATCTCCCACAGAACTTTGCATCACTCACAGTTCGTCTAAAAGAATCTATCATTAGCCAGATCTCCCACAGAACGTTGCACCACTCACAGCTCGTCTAAAAGAATCTATGATTAGCCATATCCCCCACAGAACTTTGCTCCACTAACAGCTCGTCTAAAAGAATCTATCATTAGCCAGTTCTCCCACAGAACGTTGCACGACTCACAGCTCGTCTAAAAGAATCTATGATTAGCCATATCCCCCACAGAACTTTGCTCCACTCACAGCTCGTCTAAAATAATCTATCATTAGCCAGATCTCCCACAGAACTTTGCTCCACTCACAGCTCGTCTAAAAGAATCTATCCTTAGCCATATCCCCCACAGAACTTTGCTCCACTCACAGTTCGTCTAAAAGAATCTATGATTAGCCATATCCCCCACAGAACTTTGCTCCACTCACAGTTCGTCTAAAAGAATCTATGATTAGCCATATCCCCCACAGAACTTTGCTCCACTCACAGTTCGTCTAAAAGAATCTATGATTAGCCAGATCTTCCACAGAACTTTGCTCCACTCACAGTTCGTCTAAAAGAATCTATGATTAGCCATATCCCCCACAGAACTTTGCTCCACTCACAGCTCGTCTAAAAGAATCTATGATTAGCCATATCCCCCACAGAACTTTGCTCCACTCACAGCTCGTCTAAAAGAATCTATGATTAGCCATATCCCCCACAGAACTTTGCTCCAATCACAGCTCGTCTAAAAGAATCTATGATTAGCCATATCCCCCACAGAACTTTGCTCCACTCACAGTTCGTCTAAAAGAATCTATGATTAGCCAGATCTTCCACAGAACTTTGCTCCACTCACAGTACGTCTAAAAGAATCTATGATTAGCCAGATCTTCCACAGAACTTTGCTCCACTCACAGTTCGTCTAAAAGAATCTATGATTAGCCATATCCCCCACAGAACTTTGCTCCACTCACAGCTCGTCTAAAAGAATCTATGATTAGCCATATCCCCCACAGAACTTTGCTCCACTCACAGCTCGTCTAAAAGAATCTATGATTAGCCATATCCCCCACAGAACTTTGCTCCACTCACAGCTCGTCTAAAAGAATCTATGATTAGCCATATCCCCCACAGAACTTTGCTCCACTCACAGTTCGTCTAAAAGAATCTATGATTAGCCATATCCCCCACAGAACTTTGCTCCACTCACAGCTCGTCTAAAAGAATCTATCATTAGCCAGATCTCCCACAGAACTTTGCTCCACTCACAGCTCGTCTAAAAGAATCTATGATTAGCCAGATCTTCCACAGAACTTTGCTCCACTCACAGTTCGCCTAAAAGAATCTATGATTAGCCATATCTCCCACAGAACGTTGCACCACTCACAGCTCGTCTAAAAGAATCTATCATTAGCCAGATCTCTCACAGAACTTTGCTCCACTCACAGTTCGTCTAAAAGAATCTATGATTAGCCATATCTCCCACAGAACGTTGCACCACTCACAGCTCGTCTAAAAGAATATATCATTAGCCAGATCTCCCACAGAACGTTGCACCACTCACAGCTCGTCTAAAAGAATCTATGATTAGCCATATCCCCCACAGAACTTTGCTCCACTCACAGTTCGTCTAAAAGAATCTATGATTAGCCATATCCCCCACAGAACTTTGCTCCACTCACAGTTCGTCTAAAAGAATCTATGATTAGCCATATCCCCCACAGAACTTTGCTCCACTCACAGTTCGTCTAAAAGAATCTATGATTAGCCATATCCCCCACAGAACTTTGCTCCACTCACAGTTCGTCTAAAAGAATCTATGATTAGCCATATCCCCCACAGAACTTTGCTCCACTCACAGTTCGTCTAAAAGAATCTATGATTAGCCATATCCCCCACAGAACTTTGCTCCACTCACAGTTCGTCTAAAAGAATCTATGATTAGCCATATCCCCCACAGAACTTTGCTCCACTCACAGTTCGTCTAAAAGAATCTATGATTAGCCATATCCCCCACAGAACTTTTGCTCCACTCACAGTTCGTCTAAAAGAATCTATGATTAGCCATATCCCCCACAGAACTTTGCTCCACTCACAGTTCGTCTAAAAGAATCTATGATTAGCCAGATCTTCCACAGAACTTTGCTCCACTCACAGTTCGTCTAAAAGAATCTATGATTAGCCATATCCCCCACAGAACTTTTGCTCCACTCACAGCTCGTCTAAAAGAATCTATGATTAGCCAGATCTCCCACAGAACTTTGCTCCACTCACAGCTCGTCTAAAAGAATCTATCATTAGTCAGATCTCCTACAGAACGTTGCTCCACTCACAGCTCGTCTAAAAGAATCTATCATTAGTCAGATCTCCTACAGAACGTCGCACCACTCACAGTTCGTCTAAAAGAATCTATCACTGGCCAGATCTCCCACAAGAACGTTGCACCACTCATAGTTCGTCTAAAAGAATCTATCATTAGTCAGATCTCCTACAGAACGTCGCACCACTCACAGTTCGTCTAAAAAAATCTATCACTAGTCAGATCTCCCACAGAACGTTGCACCACATTCTCAGGTCATTTAAATGAATCTGTCACTAGCCAGATCTCCCACTTCTTTTCTTGCCATACTCAATGTCTCTTTCACGTCTTAAATCCATTTTCTTTTTTATAAACATGAAAAAAAAAACGTGCCTGCTGGCGTAGATGAACATGTCTCTCCACAACTTACTATCTCTACAACTATTTATCACTTCTGTTGCTGACTTCCTACCAACCCATTCTCTATAACTGTCATGTAACTTTTCTCTCTACTTTCCACTAACTCTTTTTCCCTCCATTTTTCATGTTGTTAAAATATATTATAATCTCATAACCTGGCTAAAAAATAGTACAAAGAAGTATGTGTTAGCACTCGGAAAAATTGATAGTATTATCTCCTTGGAAGCTCCCTATATAATAGTGTTTATTTATTATTATTTGTATCCACTAAAAAATAGTAACTTTTCATTCCAGATTTTGTAAATAATCTTGTTTTCTTTTTTCTTTTTTTGTTTGCATTGGCTTCTTCTTTGGCTTCTTTTAAGTCTTTATTATTCTTTTTTAGCCCTTCATGGTATTCTCAATATTTATTTTTAGCTATAATCTCACTATAATTTCAAAGACTACCAAAGAATACAAAATACAATAACGCGACGATAACAATGGAACTGAGTGATTTTAAAAAAAAAACATGGATTGCCTAGTGGCTGAAACAAATATAAAACAAAAATAAAAATAATGTATTTTTTAGTTTCAAATGCTGATTTTTTTTTATTTTATTTATTTCTCTTTTAAAAAAAGTATTGATATTTTCCTGTCACGAGAAAACAAATTCTCAAACTCTTGAAAATGAAGCAGACGATTGCAGTAGAAAATATCAATATAGTTTTTGTGAGCACTTTGAGGCCAGGTCAATATTTTACTACGGGGATTCTCATCATTTTGAGAAAAGGTAACCAATTATTTTGAGTTTAAAGTCTATAGTTTGTTTATTATACCTGAAGAAGCTTTTGGCCGAAACGTTGTGGCTTGTCTTGTCTTCTTTTTGTTTGTTTAGTTGCTCAAGACTAGTGCATGTTTATTTACATTGTGATCCATTTTTTGCGTTGAATGTGGGTAGTTTGTTTATTATACATGATGAAGATTTCGGCCGAAACGTTGTAGCTTGTATTGTCTTTTTTTGTTAGTTTAACTGCTAAATACAAGTGCATGTTTTTTTTCTTTGTGACCCATTTTTTGCGTTGAATGTGGGTAGTTTGTTTATTATACCTGATGAAGGTTTTGGCCGAAACTTTGTAGCTTGTCTTGTATTTGTGGGGTGGAGAAAAGGCTGGCTGGAATATTTAGTAACAACAGGAAAAATAGAAGACATAAGAGATGGGCAGACAAAGGTACATGATGCTGCATGAATTCTTCTGCTTCTTCTTCTACCTTTCAACTCCCTATGGAACATAGGTCTTCAACAAACACGTTTAGCTCCCTACAGAGCATAGGACGTCAACGAACACTTTCAGCTCCCTGTGGAGCATAGGTCTTCAACAAACACTTTCAATTCCCTGTGGATCATAGGTCTTCAACAAACACTTTTAGCTCGCTCAGAGTATAGGTCTTCAACAAACACTTTTAGCTCTCTCAGAGTATAGGTCTTCAACAAACACTTTAGCTCTCTCAGAGTATAGGTCTTCAACAAACACTTTTAGCTCTCTCAGAGTATAGGTCTTCAACAAACACTTTTAGCTCTCTCAGAGTATAGGTCTTCAACAAACACTTTCAGCTTCCTGTGGAGTATAGATCTTCAACAAATACTTTCAGCTCCCTGTGGAGCATAGGTCTTCAAAAAATAGTTTCAGCTCCCTGTGGAGCATAGGTCTTCAAAAAATAGTTTCAGCTCCCTGTGGAGCATAGATCTTCAACAAATACTTTCATCTCTCTGTGGAGCATAGGTCTTCAACAAACACTTTCAATTCCCTGTGGATCATAGGTCTTCAACAAACACTTTTAGCTCTCTCAGAGTATAGGTCTTCAACAAATACTTTCAACTCCCTGTGGAGTATAGATCTTCAACAAATACTTTCAGCTCCCTGTGGAGCATAGGTCTTCAAAAAATAGTTTCAGCTCCCTGTGGAGCATAGGTCTTCAACAAATACTTTCAGCTCTCTGTGGAGCGTAGGTCTTCAAAAAATAGTTTCAGCTCCCTGTGGAGCATAGGTCTTCAACAAATACTTTCAGCTCTCTGTGGAGCGTAGGTCTTCAAAAAATAGTTTCAGCTCCCTGTGGAGCATAGGTCTTTAACAAATACTTTCAGCTCTCTGTGGAGCGTAGGTCTTCAACAAATACTTTCAGCTCCCTGTGGACTTCTTCAACAACCAAGCCGTTCTGTTTCTTCCCATTATTTTAAGATCATTTCATGTCTTCCCCATCATCTTCATCCGTTATTGGTTATTGTTTATGGAAGGCCTCGGTCTCACAGCAAACGAATTAAAATCCATAATTGCTCAACCGCCCGTGCCAGTGGAATCATCCGAATGACTAACTCATCTCCAAAACAAAGAAAGGTAACTGTAGTCCCCATCATAGCAGTCTCAGCACACGCCAAAAGACATAAGACGAAACCGCACAGAAAGTGAATACAGCCAACTGTTCCCTGTCATACGATATCATCATTCATCGTAAACAAGCGGGATATCGAAGCAGGATCAAAACGGATGAGACACACAGCTCACGGTGTGCACAGAGCACTTAACTCAGTAGCTCCTGCAACAAGCCGGACTTGGAATATGAGGAAACTGCAAGAAGGAACACTTTTCAGACATAGCCTTCAATGGTTCCTGCCGCCTATCCACCATATACCATGGAAGTTCGCGTCCTCCCGAAAATGATGATCGTCGTAGCACTTGATGATGTTAGGCCATCGTTGATGACTCCAATTCCAAACATATAGACACACAGTGGTGGTAAGTTATCATTTCCAATCCAACAGAAGCCACCTGACCTGCAGTTAGTAACACCACAGAGAGAATATGATTTTATGACCTTCACTGATTCTCTCTTAGATGTGAATGTGTAGTTTACACAAGAGGAGAAGTTTTCAACTACAGTGATCCCATTAAGGCAATTCTGGGATAGCAAGGCAAGTCTCCTTTATAGCAGCAGAACTTGATGTTCTCTGCTCCCTTCTTGTAGCTGCTGCCACACGATTCTGATGTCTCATTAACTTGGACATCATTCAAGAACAATGTCAGATTAACATTCCATAGATCTGGCTCTGCTGATGAAGTGCTTGGTGCAACAGTTGTATCAATTATACAGGAGGTTCCTGGTCTGTGGTCATTAATATCACAGACGGCATATGATGTTGTTATATTCAGTATTTCTTTCTGGGGTGTAAATATGTGGCACACACATGGAGAGTGGTTTATGATCACAGTAATCACATTAAAGGCAATTCTAGGGTAGCATGGCATAGCTGTTTCAGAATAGCACAATCCTATGATGTTTTTTGTGTTCGCTATAAAGCTGCTGCTGCTACACAATCCTGACCAATTATAGGTGTGGACATTATTCACTTGCAATGACAAAACTGCTTTGTTTATATCATAAACCTCTGGAAGCGAATCATTTATGGGACTAATAATACAATTTATTCTTCCATCGGGGATATCTTCCTTGAGTCCCCCCCAAAAAAGGTCTTTGGTTAGAAAGCACAAATGCTTTTGAGTTAAACACAAAATGAGCCCACTTCATAGATTCAAAATGATCCTTGCCAATGCCATCCGTTTGCACAAGTTAGGTCCTTAGCTACCAAGGTCACAAACGAAGCTATCAAATAAAGACTTTATCTACAGCGAAGGTGAACGAACTGTGAACAAAAATTTATGTTCAAGCCCTTGAATACATTTTCAAAAATCTGCCAACTCGCTGCAATAACAGATATCGAGGTGTTCAAAGTAAACATTGCTTAGTCCATGGCTCGAATATAAATAAGCTGCCATTTTGGTGCGTCCCATGACGTCAACCTACTACTCTTCATCCGTCTTCTCCAAGAATATTTTGTCTTCTTCTGTATCGTTTCCTTTCTGGATTCCAAAAAAGGACCTGTTGTGTAATACTCTCAGTTGGCTTCTGCAGTGTGTGTCCCATCCAGCGTCATCGTCTTCGCTGTATCTCTTTATCCACTGATATTTGACTGGTACTTTTCCATAATTATATGTTAGTGATTTTGTCCTGCCATTTCCATCCTTTTATTCTGCGGAATCATCCATTAATGAAGGTTGTATCTTCATTGTTGATATTTTTTATTGTTCTCCATGTTTTATGGCCATATACTAAGATTGACTTAACATTGGAGTTGAATATTTTTATTTTTGTATTTAACCTAATTTCTTTGGACTTCCATGTTTCCCAGTTCAACGAATGCCAATCGTGCTTTTGTTATCATTATTTTGGTATTATTCCACTGAGTTTATTACAAGATGGGGTTGTCCACTGAGTTTATTACAAGAAGGGTTGTCCACTGAGTTTATTACAAGAAGGGTTGTCCACTGAGTTTATTACAGGAAGGGTTCTCCACTGAGTTTATTACAAGAAGGATTGTCCACTGAGTTTATTACAAGAAGGGTTCTCCACTGAGTTTATTACAAGATGGGTTGTCCAATTAATTTATTACATGACGGGTTGTCCACTGGGTTTATTACAAGATGGGTTGTCCACTGAGTTTATTACAAGAAAGGTTGTCCACTGAGTTTATTACAAGAATGATTGTCCACTAAGTTTATTACAAGAAAGGTTGTCCACTGAGTTTATTACAGGAAGAGTTGTCCACTGAGTTTATTACAGGAAGAGTTGTCCACTGAGTTTATTACAGGAAGAGTTGTCACTGAGTTTATTACACTGAGTTTATTAGAAGGGTTGTCCACTGAGTTTATTATAAGAAGGGTTGTCCACTAGTTTATTATAAGAAGGGTTGTCCACTGAGTTTATTTGTCCACTGAGTTTATTACAGGAAGAGTTGTCAACTGAGTTTATTGCAAGAAGGGTTGTCTACTGAGTTTATTATAAGAAGGGTTGTCCACTTAGTTTATTATAAGAAGGGTTGTCCACTGAGTTTATTACAGGAAGAGTTGTCTACTGAGTTTATTGCAAGAAGAGTTGTCACTGAGTTTATTGCAAGAAGGGTTGTCCACTGAGTTTATTGCAAGAAGAGTTGTCTACTGAGTTTATTGCAAGAAGAGTTGTCCACTGAGTTTATTACAGGAAGAGTTGTCCACTGAGTTTATTACAAGAAGAGTTGTCTACTGAGTTTATTGCAAGAAGGGTTTTCCACTGATTTTATTACAAAAAGGGTTGTCCACTGAGTTTATTACAAGAAGTGTTGTCCACTGATTTTATTACAAAAAGGGTTGTCCACTGATTTTATTACAAGAAGGGTTGTCCACTGATTTTATTACAAGAAGGGTTGTCCACTGATTTTATTACAAGAAGGGTTGTCCACTGATTTTATTACAAGAAGGGTTGTCCACTGATTTTATTACAAGAAGGGTTGTTCACTGATATTTTTACAAGATTGGTTGTCCCAGGAGTTAATTACAAGATGGGTTGTCCCAGGAGTTAATTACAAGATGGGTTGTCCCAGGAGTTAATTACAAGATGGGTTGTCCCAGGAGTTAATTACAAGATGGGTTGTCCCAGGAGTTAATTACAAGGTGGGTTGTCCCAGGAGTTAATTACAAGACGGGTTGTCACAGAGTTAATTTCAATAATGGTTATTCACTTGCTGCTTTATTCATCCGTGTTCTATGTAAATGAGATAAAAGACACAAAACATTCAACAAAGCGGTGAGGATTCTACCCAAATTCAGTGAGGTAGTCGAAGCGGACACGAGGAAGCTAATAATTGATCGTCCCGTATTTTCTTGTTTGCAGAACCAGTTATTGTGAAAAGACAAAATAATAAAGACAAAAATGAACGTCTTCCTGAAAGCGACTTAGCTGGTGTAGAGAGGTGGCTGGCTTCGTTTTTAGTTGGAAAAATAAGAATATCTGGGGAGAGAACACTTGATCTCTCTCTCTCTCTCTCTCTCTCTCAATAGAGGTGCAAATAATACTTAATATAATATAACATAATGTAATGTAATGTAAGGTGATGTAATATAAGGCAATGTAATTAATGCAATGCAGTGTAGTGTAGTGTAGTGTAGTGTAGTGTAGTGTAGTGTAGTGTAGTGTAGTGTAGTGTAGTGTAGTGTAGTGTAGTGTAGTGTAGTGTAGTGTAGTGTAGTACAGTGCAGTGCAGTGTAGTGTAGTGTAGTGTAGTGCAGTGCAGTGTAGTGTAGTGTAATGTAGTTTAGTGCAGTGCAGTGCAGTGCAGTGCAGTGTAGTGTAGTGTAGTGCAGTGCAGTGCAGTGTAGTGTAGTGTAGTGTAGTGTAGTGTAGTGTAGTGTAGTGTAGTGTAGTGTAGTGTAGTGTAGTGTAGTGTAGTGTAGTGTAGTACAGTGCTGTGCAGTATAGTGTAGTGTAGTGTAGTGTAGTGTAGTTTAGTGTAGTGTAGTGTAGTGCAGTGCAGTGCAGTGCAGTCCAGTGTAATGTAGTGTAGTGTAGTGTAGTGCAGTGCAGTGTAGTGTAGTGTAGTGTAGTGTAGTGTAGTGTAGTGTAGTGCAGTGTAGTGTAGTGTAGTGTAGTGTAGTGTAGTGTAGTGTAGTGTAGTGTAGTACAGTGCAGTGCAGTGTAGTGTAGTGTAGTGTAGTGTAGTGTAGTGTAGTGTAGTGTAGTGTATGTAGTGTAGTGCAGTGCAGTGCAGTGCAGTGCAGTGCAGTGCAGTGCAGTGCAGTGTAGTGTAGTGTAGTGTAGTGTAGTGTAGTGTAGTGTAATGTAATGTAGTGTAGTGTAGTGTAGTATAGTGTAGTGTAGTGTATGTAGTGCATTGTACTGCAGTGCAGTGCAGTGTAGTGAAGTGTAGTGTAGTGTAGTGTAGTGTAGTGTAGTGTAGTGTAGTGTAGTGTAGTGTAGTGTAGTGTAGTGTAGTGTACTGTAGTGTAGTATAGTGTAGTGTAGTGTAGTGGAGTTGAGTGTAGTGTAGTGTAGTGCAGTGTAGTGTAGTGTAGTGTAGTGTAGTGTAGTGTAGTGTAGTGTAGTGTAGTGTAGTGTAGTGTAGTGTAGTGTAGTGCAGTGTAGTGTAGTGTAGTGTAGTGTAGTGTAGTGTAGTGTAGTGTAGTGTAGTGTAATGTAGTGTAGTGTAGTGTAGTGTAGTGTAGTGTAGTGTAGTGTAGTGTAGTGTAGTGTAGTGTAGTGTATGTAGTGCAGTGTAGTGTAGTGTAGTGTAATGTAGTGTAGTGTAGTGTAATGTAGTGTAGTGTAGTGTAGTGTAGTGTAGTGTAGTGTAGTGTAGTGTAGTGTAGTGTAGTGTAGTGTAGAGTAGTGTAGTGTAGTGTAGTGTAGTGTAGTGTAGTGTAGTGTAGTGTAGTGTAGTGTAGTGTAGTGTAGTGTAGTGTAGTGTAGTGTAGTGTAGTGTAGTGTAGTATAGTGTAGTGTAGTGTAGTGTAGTGGAGTTGAGTGTAGTGTAGTGTAGTGCAGTGTAGTGTAGTGTAGTGTAGTGTAGTGTAGTGTAGTGTAGTGTAGTGTAGTGTAGTGTAGTGTAGTGCAGTGCAGTGCAGTGTAGTGTAGTGTAGTGTAGTGTAGTGTAGTGTAGTGTAGTGTAATGTAGTGTAGTGTAGTGTAGTGTAGTGTAGTGTAGTGTAGTGTAGTGTAGTGTAGTGTAGTGTAGTGTAGTGTAGTGTATGTAGTGCAGTGTAGTGTAGTGTAGTGTAATGTAGTGTAGTGTAGTGTAATGTAGTGTAGTGTAGTGTAGTGTAGTGTAGTGTAGTGTAGTGTAGTGTAGTGTAGTGTAGTGTAGTGTAGTGTAGTGTAGTGTAGTGTAGTGTGTAGTGTAGTGTAGTGTAGTGTAGTGTAGTGTAGTGTAGTGTAGTGTAGTGTAGTGTAGTGTAGTGTAGTGTAGTGTAGTGTAGTGTAGTGTAGTGTAGTGTAGTGTAATATAGACCACCATGACTCCTGTTAAACCCATCACTCCAAGCTCTACTTGAAAGTAAATAATAATTCACAATTAAACCATTAAAATAATACTTACTTTTGTTTGTTTTTGGTAAATCCAGATTTGCCGGAGCTACTGAGTTTAGTCCTCTGTGCACACCGTGAGCTGTGTATTTCATCCGGATCGTGTTTCGATATTCCGATTGTTTACAATGAATAATGATATCTCATGACGAAGGTCAGTTTGGCTGCGTTCACTTTCGGTTCGGTTACACCTTATGTCTGTTGGCGTGTGTTGTAACTGCTATGATGAGGACTGCAGCTGCCTTTCTTTGTTTAGATCCTTCAAATGTGATGAGATGTTAATTCGGATGATTCCACTGGCACGGGCCGTTGTGCAATTAAGGATTTTAATTTGCGGTGACACTGGGTAGCTTTCGACTAATTATATAGCAATATCTATCTATCTATCTATCTATCTATCTATCTATCTATCTATCTATCTATCTATCTATCTATCTATCTATCTATCTATCTATCTATCTATCTATCTATCTATCTATCTATCTATCTATCTATCTATCTATCTATCTATCTATCTATCTATCTATCTATCTATCTATCTATCTATCTATATATCTATCTATCTATCTATCTATCTATCATCCTTTCGAGCCGAAGACGGCACATAGGACAGAACTATGATCTCAAAAACAGAAACCTTGCATGCCAAAATGGCACTAACTACAGATACAAAACCAGAAATCATGTAATTAGATTTGGTTCTGTCTCTTTCTAGTACCCAGTGATTGTACTGAAAGTAATTAACACAATCGCTACAGAGTTTCTTTACGATAACTCCATCTAACAAAACAGATTGTTAGTTGAACCTAATGTAAACTATAACCACTTTGGCCGTCTGTTGCCATTTCGACCAACACAATCGAACTCGGGAACAGTTCAATAATATTCCATCAATCTTTTGATTGATCCCAAATATCTATTTACACTTGCACGAAATATCTAGCCACTGTTTAAGTCTTGAAGGTAATTTACGAATGTTTATTCGGATTTGGAAGTATATTATATAAAAGTATATTATTTGAAAGCATATTATTTAAAAGTATATTATTTGAAAGTATATTATTTGAAAGCATCTTATTTGGAAGTATATTGTTTGAAAATATATTATTTGGAAGTATATTATTTGAAAGATTATTATTTGAAAGCATATTATTTAATAGTACATTACTTGGAAGAATATTATTTGGAAGTATATTTTTTAAAGTATATTTTTTTAAAGTATATTAATTGGAAGTATGTTATTTGGAGGTATATTATTTGAAAGTATATTATTTGAAAGTATATTATTTGGAATTGTATATGTGTATGGCCTTTGGCATCTTGACGGACGGTTGGTAGCAAGCAATCAGGATAAATCAGTAGTTTGGTAAAGCATTCGTGTCTCATACTGGGTGCTGCTTTACTGAACATCTTCTCTCGTGGCTGAATTTGCCAACCCTGGACAGACAGATCCATCCACAGAACGAGCAAGGTGTACCCGCGGTAGAAAAATAATAATAGTATATGAATATTTTTATTGAGGGAAACTTCAGAGACCTTTAAAGTTTCCCTCTATAATAATATTCATTTATTATTATTTGCCTCCAGTCTAAACCACTGAGAAACTACTATTCGTGCTGTTTCGTCCTTAAAGTTTGTCTGCAACGCATGCATTCAGCCCTACCTTATCCGGGAGATACTTGTCTTAACAAGAAAAAATACAGATACACTATGTATTTCCGAGCTGTGATAGCGGCCTTATGCTATAGTCATGAGAACACCTGCGCGAAAGACATTGCCTACGAAGCTAATTTTTTAGTTAGCTGAGTGGCAGTGTTCCCTAGCGTTTGGCTTTTCGTGGCAAGGCGCTGTGCCACTGAGTACGGGTTCGATCCTGCTTTGGTCCATATTTTTTTTTCTGTTGTTGATTATTTGTCACTTTTTCCGAGTGCTGTAAACATACATCTTCCTCTGAATTGATTCGCTGTACCCGCGGTACCCGGCCTTGTCTCCTTTCTCTTGTGCCTTTTGTCTTCTGAATTTGACATCAGCACTGTCTCGAAAGTTGCTGTGCCATTTTTTATGTTTGCTCTCCATGTGCTACGATCCTCAGCCACATTTTCCCAGTTCCTTTCACTGATAGAAAATTCCCTCAAGGAAGCTCTACAAACATCCTTATATCTCAGCACTGGTCTGCCCTTTGGTCTCTTTCCGTCCTCAAGTTCTTGAACAAAATTTGGCACTATATTATTTGAAAGTATATTATTTTAAATTATTATTTGGAAGTATATTATTTTAAATTATTATTTGGAAGTATATTATTTGAAAGTATATTAAGGGGGAAAATATAAATTGAAAGTATATTATTTGAAAGTATATTAAGGGGAAAATATAATTTGAAAGTATATTATTTGAAAGTGCATTAAGGGAAAAATATAATTTGAAAGTATATTATTTGAAAGTATATTAAGGGGAAAAATATAATTTGAAAGTATTATTATTTGGAAGTATATTATTTGGAAAATGCAAGCTGTGGAGGTCAGGTATGACAATATAATGAGATTACGTGACAACTGAGAACGTTGGAAGAATCAACAAGATTGACATTTTCACTAGAAGCTTATTGCACCGGTGATCGTTATGATGATGATGGTCTTATTATTCGTTCTTTCTTTCCTCATTTACCTTTCAGCGTCGAGTGGAGATATAATTTAAGGTCTTTTGCTCTTCTGTTCGCCACTGCTGCTGTTATGTTTCCTAGTGTTTCTAATATTTCTTCAATCCATCTTTTTCATGGTCTTACAAAGAGGCGATTGCCGGTGCGCTGTCGGGGCCAGAAAGGGGAGTAAGGAATAGTGGCGCTGTACCCTACCAGGCATGTTAGAGACGAGAAAGGGGAGTAAAGAATAGTGGCGCTGTACCCTACCAGGCATGTTAGAGACGAGAAAGGGGAGTAAAGAATAGTGGCGCTGTACCCTACCAGGCATGTTAGAGGCGAGAAAGGGGAGTAAAGAATAGTGGCGCTGTACCCTACCAGGCATGTTAGAGGCGAGAAAGGGAAGTAAAGAATAGTGGCGCTGTACCCTACCAGGCATGTTCGTAAGAGACGAGAAAGGGGAGTAAGGAATAGTGACGCTGTACCCTACCAGGCATGTTAGAGGCGAGAAAGGGGAGTAAGGAATAGTGACGCTGTACCCTACCAGGCATGTTAGAGGCGAGAAAGGGGAGTGAGGAATAGTGACGCTGTACCCTACCAGGCATGTTCGTAAGAGACGAGAAAGGGGAGTAAGGAATAGTGACGCTGTACCCTACCAGGCATGTTCGTAAGAGACGAGAAAGGAGGGTTAGGCATGGGACTGGCTATCCCATACTGTAAAAAAAATAAGCCCAAAAAACTTCACAAACATGAACAAGTCAAAGAAAAGAATAAAAGTAAATCCACCACCCAGGAAAGATAGAGGCTCTCTGTGTAAGAGACGTATGATGCAAGCTGGAGAAAGCCGTAAGGTGTCCGGGTGTAAGAGACGTATGATGCAAGCTGGAGAAAGCCGTAAGGTGTCCGGGTGTAAGAGACGTATGATGCAAGCTGGAGAAAGCCGTAAGGTGTCCGGGTTGCCGACTCACCTTTTGTCTACCAGGAAGGAAAAGACAAGAAGAAGATCAAGTAATTCTTGGAGAAGACAGATGACAGCAGAGATGAAGATGATGGGGAAGACATGGAATGATCTTAAAAGAATGGCAAAAAAACAGAACGACTTGGAAAGTGTTTGTTGAAGACCTATGCTCCACTGGGAGCTAAAAGGTAGAAGAGAAGTAAGTACATTACCCCAAAAGAACATGCGCGGAAAGTCTATAAAAACTATGCTCACTAACGCCATATTTTGTATACGCCACTTGGCGTGACGGGGCACTTTGTTTTACTTCACAAGTTGTCATAAGAGGGTTTGGTCATTGTCATGATTTTAAGAAAGTTCTCTCCCCTGCTTTTCCCGTGGCCCATTCATTCAGCCAATCATCTCTATTTTTGGAGTTTATGATGTACATCATCATCATGTGCCGTACCGTTTGGCGTTGGCGATCCTCTCTTTCCACAATCTTCTATCCACAGTTATGATTATGGTTATAGTTAAGGAAGGCCCCGGGGTATCACTGCAGACGAATTAAAATCCACAGTAAAAAGTAGTAAAGTACCCCCGTCACGCCAAGTGGCGGCGTATAGGGAATATGGTGTTAGTGACCATAAATTTTACAGACCTTTGGCACATGATTTTTGGGGTAATGTGTTGCAGAAAAAAAATCCGGTACCCATTTAAAGCTGGGTGAACCCAGAAGCCGTCGGTTGGGATCGAACCCTAACCCTTGTCCTTTGTAGTCCAGTTCACTAACCACTGATCTATCGCGGCTCCCAAAATCCACAGTGCTTCCCATCAGTTCAGTTGTTGACTGTTCTCCATGACACCAAGCTATCTAGTATCTTGGAGACAAAAAATAATAAGTAAATATTATATAGGGAAACTTTCGAGGCTATAATAGGGAATCATAATCTTCGGACCATATATTGTTCTTTGTTTTTTTCTGTTGTTGTTTATTTGCCATTTTTTCTGGATGCTAACACATACCTCTTCATTCTATGATTCCCTATCTAGTATCCTCTCTATTTATCTTCCGCGATCTCTCTTTCCATGTATTTTTCCTGTTGTAACCAAGTATTCCAACTTTCATCTTCTCATGATGTGCTCAGAAAATATCGATTTTTATCTTTCTGATGCTTTCAGTGGCTCCAGACTCCAGACACGCAAAAAGTAAAATGTTTTGATAGCTCATATTTCTGTGTGAATGATATTTAAGTGGTCTAAGGTTATCCATATGTTAGCTCTTAAACTCTTGAATTATTTCGTTGGTTTGGATAGAATGATTTTGTTTGTAATTTTTTACAACCAGTTAATAATATTAATGTCGAAATTCCGTATAATTGTTGTTCTTAATTATCATCATGCGCCACACAGATCGGCGTAGGTGATCATGTCCTTCCACAATTTTCTATCCACCGTGCATCAAATCAATTCTGCTGTTGACTAATTCCATGTCATGGCAACAAGCGATATGTCTACTTGTTTCAGGGTTGTATTATCTATTACGATGTTTAGTTTTTCTTTCTTTCTCGCTATTTCCATTACTTCGGTTTTGTTTATGTTGATCTCCATGTCGTATTGTTTACAAGTGTTGTTTAGCCTGTTGATATGTTCTTGCAGGTCCTCAGTTTCATGTATCAGAACTTGGTCGTCTGCAAATAGTATTTCATTTATTTCTTCCTCTCTTCTGTTGTTTTCTTTTCTTTTTGACAATAGAAACAAGAAAAAGAGTTCTTAAATGTTATATAGAGTCAGTCTTAGCATATGGATGTGAATCATGGACTAAATGACAACAGACAAGAAAATCACTGGATTCTGTAGAAATTTGGTTTTACAGAAGAAAGTTTAGAATACCATGGACAGCTAAGAAGAGTAATGAAACTGTTCTGAGAGAGGTCAAAGTAAAAGAGAGCTAATTTCCATTATTAGGAAGACACAATCATCATTTTTTGGCCATGCAATGAGAAGAGAACAACTGGAATATATTGTAACAACTGGGAAAATTGAGGGAGGAAGAGATAGAGGGAAGCAAAGAGAAAAAAATACCAGACAGCTTTAGAGAATGGCTTGGCAGACTTTCAACAGCAGAAATGATAAATAACTGTCAAGATCGAAAGTTGTGGAGAGACATGATCACCTACGCAAACAAACATGGTACTTGATGATGACGATGATATCTGGGAATTGAACTAAGACTTTTTTGTTATCAATATTCAGCTGACTGACTACACATCAACTACTGAAATCAAACTTATGATAACACAAACATGACACCAAACTACAAACAAAACAATACTGACCAGACTCCACCTCTTCAGATCACCATCATCACGAGATCTTCGTGACAAACCGACCAACACCCTTAACTCGAACATGCCATCCAACATGGAACCAGCCACAGACCTCGATCATGTCCCAAAGAAAAGCAGTTGGTAAACAAACTGTCAGTCACTTTTGACGAACTACTTGAAGCTAGATTATTTGCTCTCCTCTCTGTTTTTAAACCAAGACGTTTTATAATAACCAACTAACCTCAACATCCCTCCAAAATAACCAAATAACCTCAACATCCCTCCAAAATAACCAAATAACCTCAACATCCCTCCAAAATAACCAAATAACCTCAACATCACTCCAAAATAACCAAATAACCTCAACATCACTCCATTACTTTATAGTAACAAAATAGCCTCAATATACCTTTATAATAACCAGATAACCTCAACATTACTTTATAATAACAAGATAATCTCAATATTACTTTATAATAACAAGATAATCTCAACATTACTTTATAATAACAAGATAACCTCAACATTACTTTATAATAACAAGATAATCTCAACATTACTTTATAATAACAAGATAACCTCAACATTACTTTATAATAACAAGATAACCTCAACATTACTTTATAATAGCCAGATAACCTCAACATCGATCTATAATATTAAATAACCTAAGATCCAGTGTTCTAATATCCACGTAGCCTGCGACCCATTCTAAGAATACCCAATTAATCTGGGACCCACATGTGATAAGATTCCCTAAAAAAAAAATCGCAAAAACAGAATTCATTTGCAAACTTGCAAATAAAAAAAATGTGCCGCCCTTCTTGGAGATGGCGACCGACCGACAGGTCTCGATTAATTTCGGTGGTTCTTCTCTCTGTTTCTTTCCTGTCATTGACAAAGATGGGTTGTGTAATTTCTTTCTCATTCTTTGGAACGCTGATCAAGGTCTTAACCGTATGTGCTCTTTGTCTCTGTCATCGGAAGATGATAGTCTTATTTTTCTAGATATCGGAATTTTTAAAGTTATTCCAGTTGTTTCATTGTGCATTCTTTGTACAAAGGGATATCAAAATAGAATGAATAGACCTGGAGACAGTTCAGAGCTACAACTACATTGGACATACTATAACCAGTGATGGAAAATGTACAACTGAAATAAACAAAAGAATAGGAATGGCAAAAAGTTTTTTAAATGCCATGAGGAACATACTAACATCAAAACAAATAACGCCTGGGCTAAAACTAAGTATATCAAAATGTTATATCTGCTCAACATTCTTGTATGGTGCAGAAGCATGGACATTAGACAAGAAAACAGAACAGAAAATTAAAGCCTTTGAAATGTGGATGTATAGAAGAATATTAAGAAATGGATAGAAATGGAAAAAAAGGATGAAGTCTTAAAGGAACTACAAATGAAAAGAGAACTACTAAACACAATTAAAACAAGACAAATTATATTTTTGGGCCACGTTAAAAGACACAACAGCATACTAAAAGTAATATTGGAAGGGAAAATACAAGGTAAAAGAGGCAGACCAAGACTAACGTGGACGAGTAACATCAAAAGATAGACAAGTTAGCCTATGACAATCTGCACCATCAAAGCAAGAGACAGAGCAGAATGACGCGCTCCATGGTAGTCAACCTTCGATGTGGAGACGGCACTCAATGATAACGATGATGATTCTTTCTGGATTTAATTTTCATTCATTGGATGTCGTCCCCACATCGAAGGTTGGCTACCATGGAGCGCCATTTTAATCTGTTTCCTGTCTTGACAGTGCACGTTGTCATAGCTTCACCTGTCTATCTTTTGATGTTATCAGTCCACTTTAGTCTTGGTCTGCCTCGTCTGCCTTGTCATTTTTATTTTTGTTCCTCGTACTGGTTCGAAATTATTTTGTTTTAGATGTTTCATTATTAGTTAGCTATGTAGGATTGATGTTATTTACTTACATATTTGTGTGTATGTGTTGTTTGTTTGTTCCTGCTGAAGGCCTATTGAGCTGAAAAGTCGCTGAACTTTGTGTAGTCCATTATTTACGGAAAGATTTTCCGACTTCCGTCTCAAAGATGGCTGTTCTAGTCCACGTCCTCTCCATCGCTGCAGAAAGTGCATTCGTGGTCTGATTAATTTCGGTTCTCCGTTGTACTTTTCTGCGTTAAAGTCAAAATGATGATCTACTTATTACATCTAAAGAAATATAACGATCATCATTTTCAAGAGGACGTGTACTTCGGGGTATATGGTGGATAGGCGGCAGGAATCATTGCAGGCTAAGCATGAAAAGTGTTCCTTGTTGTAGTTTCCTCATATTCCAAGTCCATGGGTGACTGTTGGTCTCGAGGCAGGACGCCCGGCCTCGGAACAGAGAGGTTGTAGGTTCAAATCTCGGCTACACCGGTTGGGATTTTTATTTATGATTTCTCTCTGCGGCAACCACCCCTGGTCTCAGCAGCGAGGCCCGGCTTGAAACGTGAGTTACTCATCGACGGAAAAAACATGAGTACCTCCGAAGTCGAAGTTATCTGCCTATGCGTCGAGGGACCCCTGTTCACACGGCTGCCAGGGAAAAATGGATTAACACGCAAAATTCAGTTCCTAGTCTCTAGGGACTTCGTCAGAGATGAAAGCTGGCGAACGCAACAACAACAACAACAACAAACAACAACAACAACAACAACAACAACAACAACAACAACAACAACAATTACGGAAAGCTTTAACCATGTCATATTTTCTTTGTTTTTTTTATTTATTTCTCCTTCACATTAAGTTTTACTGCAGCTTCATAATTCTGTGTATTAGTTTGCATGTCTTTGCCTTGATCCCTCCCTTATACTTTTCCTTCCACGATTAATTTTAGAAGGTTTATTATGTCTCATCACCCCACTGCCCTTATGGGTGAGCCTTTTTAGTCAAAGGCTAGCGGAGACAACTACAGACACACCGACGGAAGGCAACAGAAAACCACCGCCGTAACTTCTTTGTACAATCATGAATCGTCACAATAATATTGAGCAGGTAAATGAATTTAAATATTTGGGAACTTTGTTAACCTCAGACGGAAGATGTACAAAAGAGGTGAGATGCAGAATTGCAATCTATTTTTGACAATAGAAACAAGAAAAAGAGTTCTTAAATGTTATGTAGAGCCAGTCTTAACATATGGATGTGAATCATGGACAATAGGACAACAAACAAGAAAATCACTGGTCTGTAGAAATGTGATTTTACAGAAGAATGTTGAGAATACCATGGACAGATAAGAAGAGTAATGAAAATGTTCTGAAAGAGGCCAAAGCAAAAAGAGAAATAATTTCCAATATTAGGAAGAAACAATCATCATTTTTTGGCCATGTAATGAGAAGAGAACAACTAGAATATATTGTAACAACTGGGAAAATTGAGGGACGAAGAGATAGAGGGAAGCAAAGAGAAAAGATACCAGACTACTTAAGAGAATGGCTTGGCAGAAGGTCAACAACACAAATGATAAATAACTGTCGAGATGGAAAGTTGTGGAGAGACATGATCACCTACGCCAGTAGGCCCGGTACTTGATGATGATGATGTCTCATCACTTGTCCAAAAACACAGTTTTCTTTTTTTTTCTTTTCATTTTCAGCTGATTCAGAACTTCCTTGTTTGTCTTCTTGTCCTCCCACCCAATTCTCCACCTTTGTTTTTTTTTTTGTGTGTGTGTGTGTGCTATAGACGCACATTTCAAAGGTTTCAATTTTCTGCCCTGATTTATTATTTAATGTCCATGTTTCTGCTCCATACTTGAATGTTGAATAAATATCATCATCGTCATCATCAAGTACCATGCATACTGGCGTAGGTGATCATGTCTCTCCACAACTTTCCATCTCGACAGTTATTTATCATTTCTGTTGTTGACCTTCTGCCAAGCCATTCTCTAATAACTATTTCCGTATGTTTAGCCACATAACGCGTCACGTTCAATTTGATTAGTGTGAATGTCATCAAACCATATTCTTTTTACATGTCTTGCATCATCTTGAGAGTAGAGGGATTCAAGTATTTGGGCACAATGTTTACAGAAGATGGAAAACTAGACAGAGAAATTGACATGAGAATACAAAAAGCAAATGCTGTCACATACCAGCTTTCACCATTGTTAAGACATCCAAACATTTCTATGCCAGCTAAACAACAAATGATAAATAGCATTTTCGTATCAACTTTGTGCTATGAAAGTCAAACATGGACCCTTTCTAAATCACATTTAAGAAAGATCAATACATGTGAGATGCGATGCTTGAGAAAAGTAACAAACAACACAAGAAGAGATAGAATACCAAATGAAACCATAAGAAAAATGGTAGGAACAAAACCCTGCCAAGAATATATAGAACAACAACAACTTAAATGGTTTGGCCACCTGGTCAGAATGAATCCTTACCAATCACCATCAAGGGCGTTCTTCTCGAGAATGCATGGAAAAAGACCAAGAGGAAGACCCAGAAGAAGATGGATAGATGCAGTGATAAAGACATGTAACAACAAAGGAAAATCACTGATTCAGACAGTTCGAGCAGCTCAAGAACGACAAATGATATAAACCACGACACCTTTTAGGTATCAGTTAGAAAGAGAAAAGAAGAAGATGAATAGATGCAGTGATAGAGACATGTAACAACAAAGGAAAAACACTAATTCAGACAGTTCGAGCAGCTCAAGAACGACAAATGATATAAACCACGATACCTTTTAGGTATCAGTGAGAAAAAGATACCTAAAAGGTATCGTGGTTTATATCATTTCTTTTAGGTATCAGTGAGAAAATGTTTGAACTGGATGTTGAGCCTACTATGAACGAACTTGCTGACGCTATAAATGCCCTCTCAAGAGGAAAAGCTGCAGGAAATGACAACATTCCCACAGATGTACTAAAGGACAACCTAAGCGTACTACTTCCACACCTATACAAACTGCTAATTAAATGCTGGAGAAACGGAGAAATACCTCATGATATGAGAAATGCCAAGATTATAACGCTGTACAAGAATAAAGGAGACAGGGGCGACTGCAACAATTACAGAGGCATTTCTCTCCTTAGCACAACAGGCAAAGCTTTTGCTAGAGTCGTACTTAATCGCCTGCATAGACTTGCAGAACGGGTGCTTCCCGAGTCCCAATGTGGTTTCAGACCCGGGAGATCAACCATAGATATGATCTTCACTCTTAGACAACTGCAGGAAAAATGTCGGGAACAAAATATGCCGCTCTATATTGCCTTTGTGGATCTCACAAAGGCATTCGACGCAGTAAACAGAGATGATCTCTACAATGTGTTAGAAGGCATAGGCTGCCCTCCTAAATTACTTAGGCTGATAATTTCCTTCCATGAAGACATGACTGGCAAAGTCCATTTTGATGGGAGTCCATCAGAGAATTTCAAAGTCAACAAAGGAGTGAAACAGGGATGTGTCCTCGCCCCCACCCTTTTTGGTATATTTTTTGCTGCCCTCCTAAATTACGCCTTCGAAAACAGCTCAGGAGATATTTACATTCGCACTAGACCAGATGGCTCACTGTTCAACCTAGCACGACTAAGAGCAAAAACCAAAACAAATGTTGCCCTACTTAAAGCATTTTTATTTGCTGACGATGCAGCCCTAGTCGCTCATAGTGAGGCCACCCTACAGTCGCTGATCAACAACCTGGATAAAGCATGCGACCTTTTTTCACTGTCAATTAATGTTCAGAAGACAGTAATACTAAATCAAGGTGACTTCAAACCTCTATCTATTACTCTAAAAGACTGCCCACTAGAATCAGTACAGAAATTTACATATCTTGGATCCACAGTTACGCAAACCATCTCTCTTGATGAAGAAATAAACTGTCGAATTGGTAAGGCAGCTACGACCTTCGGCAAACTCACAAAAAGGGCATGGAACAACACGAAACTAACTCGAAAGACTAAACTCCTAATGTATCAAACATGTGTGCTTAGCACACTACTATATGGATCCGAAACCTGGACAACATACGCAAACCAGGAAAAAAAGACTAAATGTCTTCTACATGCGATGTCTCCGCAAAATAATGCACATCAAATGGCAGGACAAAATAACCAACTTAACTGTCCTACAACGTGCTAAGACCCTAACAATCATGTCGATGCTCAGAAGTCGAAGGCTAAGATGGCTGGGGCATGTCCAACGGATGGAAGAAAAACGCATTCCTAGGCAAATACTATATGGCGAGCTAAAACACGGAAAACGACAAATCGGCAGACCTAAACTACGATATAGAGATATCTGTAAATCATCTCTGAAAGACTTCTCCATCTGTGAAAACGACTGGCAACATCTGGCAAGTGATCGCACATCATGGAGAGCATGTATAAGGAACGGTATAACAACATTTGAGACTGTTCTAAGACAGGACTTAGAAGAGAAGAAACTCATGAAAAAGGATGGTAAACCCTGTGGACCAGCGAGCCTGACCTGTTCATTATGTGACCGCGTGTGTTTGTCAAACATTGGTAGAATTAGCCACGAGAGAAGCTGTTCGGCAAAAACAATACCTAAAAAAAATACACAATAGCCTCCACTAGACCATCTGACAAGACGAAAAGGGCCATATATATATATCAGTGAGAAAGAGAAAAGAAGAAGATGTATAGATGCAGTGACAGAGACATGTAACAACAAAGGAAAATCACTAATTCAGACAGTTCGAGCAGCTCGAGAACAACAAATGATATAAACCACGACACCTTTTAGGTATCAGTGAGATAGAGAAAAGAAGAAGATGGATAGATGCAGTGACAGAGACATGTAACAACAAAGGAAAATCACTAATTCAGACAGTTCGAGCAGCTCGAGAACAACAAATGATATAAACCACGACACCTTTTAGGTATCAGTGAGATAGAGAAAAGAAGAAGATGGATAGATGCAGTGACAGAGACATGTAACAACAAAGGAAAATCACTAATTCAGACAGTTCGAGCAGCTCAAGAACGACAAATGATATAAACCACGACACCTTTTAGGTATCAGTGAGAAAGAGAAAAGAAGAAGATGGATAGATGCAG
>JAVIAB010000099.1:10763231-11328231 GCA_032433765.1 Megaustenia siamemsis | reverse complement strand
GGGAAGAGTCATAATTTATTGGCTAAATAAGGAGAAGGGAAGAGTCATAATTTGTTGGTTAAATAAGGAGAAGGGAAGAGTCATAATTTAATCTCTAAATAATGAGAAGGGAAGAGTCATAATTTAATCTCTAAATAAGGAGAAGGGAAGTGTCATAATTTAATCTCTAAATAATGAGAAGGGAAGAGTCATAATTTAATCTCTAAATTAGGAGGAGGGAAGAGTCATAATTTAATCTCTAAATTAGGAGAAGGGAAGAGTCATAATTTAATCTCTAAATTAGGAGAAGGGAAGAGTCATAATTTAATCTCTAAATAATGGGAAGGGGACATTCATAATGTGTTGTGGAGATTGTGCGAAGGGAACAACTAGAATATATTTTGTGAAAACTGGAAAGACCACAGAAGAAGAGATCAAGTTAAACTGACAGAAAAGACAACTGACGATTTAGGAGAATAGTTTGGTAGATATTTTACAACATAGTTGATAAATGTATGGTACAGAAACATGGACATTAGACAAGAAAACGGAACAGAAAAGTGAAGCCTTTGACGTGTAGATTTATTGAAGAATATGAAGAATTGGGTGGAAAGAAAAGAAAACAAACGATGAAGTCTTAAAACAACTAAAAATGAAAAGAGAACTACTAAACACAATTCAAACAAGACAAATGCGATTTTGGGGGCATGTTAAAAGATACAGCAGCCAACTAAAAGTAATCTTTGAGGGGAAAATATAGGGTAAAAGAGGCAGAGATTGAACAAGACTAACTTGGACGAGCAGCATCAAAAGATAGACAAGTCAACCTGTGACAACCTGCACCATCAAAGAAAGAGACAGTGGTATGGCGCGCCGTGGTAGCCAACTTCGATGTGGAGACGGCACTCTATGTTGAGTTGGTAAACAACGGTTGTTGTGAGGCATGGTCGCCTACACCATCAGGCAGGAAACTTAATGATGATGCATTCCATCCACGATATTTGACAATGGAACCGCGATAGCTCAGTGGTTAGTCAACTGAACTACAAAGCACAAGAGGCAGGGTTCGATCCCAACCGCCGGCTTCCGGTTCACCCAGCCTTTAATGGGTACCGGATATTTTTCTGGGAAAGTAAAGCAGCACGGGCGTAACACCGACCTCATTACCCCAAAAATCATGTGCAGAAGGTCTGTAAAATGTATGGTCACAAACACCATATTCCCTATACGCCACTTGGCGTGACGGGGTACTTTACCTGCTTTTGTTTTTTTTTATGTTTGACAAGATTATTATGCTAAACAGTTCCTTAACTGATATGTCCCGGAATGGGAAGGAAGTGGCTCGGTGTTACACTTGAATTAACTTGTAATTTGCAGCATCTATTTTTCTATTTTGTATATTTCATAATGAAGAAATGCTGCACTGGTAATAAAGGCATCGAATGGATACAAGGAGACCATTTGGAGGACCTCGACTTTGCTGATGACATAGTTCTCATCAGCAGTCAGATAAAAACGATGCAGGAAAACACAAATGAACTATCATCAATAGCCAGCAAAATTGGGCTTGAGGTAAATCATGAAAAGACTAAAGTCATGAAAAGTTTAATTCCAACAAGTGACAAAATATACATGGAAAACAAACCAGTAGAAGAGATCGATCACTTTATCTATCTTGGAAGTCACATTGATCGAGAAGGGGATACGAGCAAAGAAATTAGAATCAGACTGGCTAAAGCAGCAATGTCTTTCAGAAGCCTTGAAAAGTTGTGGAAATCAAAACTCATTAGCACAAACACAAAACTTAGGCTATTCAAATCAAATGTACTATCAACCCTTACGTATGCGTGTGAAAGCTGGAAAACAACAAGAGATATAGAAACAAAGTTGAACGCATTCGAAAATAAATGTCTAAGGAAAATACTTGGTATAGAATGGAACGAATTCAAAACAAACGAGGAAATTAGAGAAATCGCCAATCAACCACTAATATCTTCAGTAATAAAGAAAAGACGATGGTCATACGTTGGACATGTGATGAGAAGAGATAATAATCGAATAGCAAAGCAAGCCCTCATATGGGAAACAACAGGTAAAAGAAAAAGAGGAAGACCCAGGGAGACACTGAGAAGAACATTGATGAGAGAGGCAAGAGCAGCAGGAATCGGCTCCCTCAATGAGATAGAACTGCTTGCACAGAACAGAGACAGATGGCGAGATTTGATAAAATATCTTTAAAAGAAAACTGCTAGAACAAAAATTCATATAGGAGAAGGTGTATCTCTTGGTCTACGCCCTATGGGCCGGTTACGGCTCGAAAGGTCAATAGATAGATAGATATTTCATATCTTTGTATATTTGTTTGGTTGTACACTCATACATCTATGTGTTTGCCTATACGCACACTCGCATATCTGCCTCTTTGTCTGACTGTATGTCTATCTATCTACCTACCAATATATCTGACCCTCCGTCCCTTCAATCAACCAACTAATCTATTCATCCGTCCATCATTTCATCTATTGAGTTATTGAGTTATTTGCGGGTCATCATCATTGCACTCCGAACATGTCCATAGGTGCTAAGATCCCCTCCTCAGCAATTCCCTCAGTGTCCAGCGACTGACGACTCCAGTTCTATAAACTATCATCTATCTATCTATCTATCTATCTATCTATCTATCTATCTATCTATCTATCTATCTATCTATCTATCTATCTATCTATCTATCTATCTATCTATCTATCTATCTATCTATCTATCTATCTATCTATCTATCTATCTATCTATCTATCTATCTATCTATCTATCTATCTATCTATCTATCTATCTATCTATCTATCTATCTATCTATCTATCTATCTATCTATCTATCTATCTATCTACCAATATATCTGACCCTCCGACCCTCCAATCAACCAACTAATCTATTCATCCGTCCATCATTTCATCTACCTACCTACCTACCTACCTACCTACCTACCTACCTACCTACCTACCTACCTACCTACCTACCTACCTACCTACCTACCTACCTGCCTACCTACCTACCTACCTACCAACCTACCTACCTGCCTGCCTCCCTGCCTGCCTGCCTGACTGCCTACCTACCTACCTACCTACCTACCTGCCTGCCTACCTACCTACCTACCTACCTACCTACCTACCGACCTACCGGTCTACCTGCCTACCGACTGACCTACCTACTCACCTACCTTCCTATCCATCTACCTGCCTGTTAAATATTCTCTACCTCCTCAAATATACCTCTCCCAGAAATTCAATGTTGTCAAGTACTCTCATCTTGTCGATCTACCTACCTACCTACCTACCTACCTACCTACCTATCCTTCTACCTTCCCGCCGCCTATTCTCTGCCTCATCAAATATACCTCTCCCAACATTCAATGTTGTCGAGTACTCTCATCTTGTCGACCTACCTACCTACCTACCTACCTACCTACCTACCTACCTATCCTTCTACCTTCCCGCCGCCTATTCTCTACCTCCTCAAATATACCTCTCCCAGCTTTCAATGTTGTCAAGTACTCTCATCTTGTCTCAATAATCTCTACAAATATGCAAGCCGCTGTATTGATTTTGCTTTACAAACCACTTCAGTCTTTTATGTCTCAGATCTTTTCTGTTTTTGTTAACCGCTCTTTCTCCTGATCTTTATTGTGTCGATGTTTGTTGTATTTGTTTGTTAAGTGAAGGGTGGGTGGTGGTAGAAGGGAGAGAGGAGGAGGAGAGGGGGAAGCGAGGAAGGAAGGAAAGGAAGAAGGGAGAAAGAAATGGATGAAAGAACGGAGGGAGAGAAGCAGGTAGGAACAAATGAAGGAACTGAGAAAGAAAGAAGAGATGGAGTAAGTAATGAATGGAGGGATTAAAAAAGGAAGGAAGGAAGGAAGGAAGGAAGGAAGGAAGGAAGGAAGGAAGGAAGGAAGGAAGGAAGGAAGGAAGGAAGGAAGGAAGGAAGGAAGGAAGGAAGGAAGGAAGGAAGGAAGGAAGGAAGGAAGGAAGGAAGGAAGGAAGGAGTAGTGAAGTAAGAGAGATGAGAGGGAACAAGAAAGAAAAGAAGAAAGGAATAAGTTCGGAAAGTGAAGGTTAACCAATGGTTCACACTAGATACACAATTCGACACCCTGAGGTTTGAACTCACACCACCTTGTCTTCAGGCAAATCCACTAACACCTTCCCAACGACTGCTCCTGTTACACGTCCGTCATCACCATCGAGTAATATAGTTGTGCAATTTAGACGCAACGAACAATTAAAGTGACAGTGAGCGAGACAGTCTCACAGCGTTCATGCTCCATAAGGGGTATGATTCAGTAATGTAGTTGTGCAAGTTAGACGCAACGATCAATTTAAGTGACAGTGAGCGAGACAGTCTCACAGCGTTCATGTTCCATAAGGGGTATGATTCAGTAATGTAATTATGCAATTTAGAAGCAACGAACAATTTGGGTGACAAGGGGCGAGACAGCGTTTGCCGAGACATGCTCAATAACGAGTGTACTCTACCAAGGAGTTATGAAACTCAGAAATAACGAACGGTATAGGTGAGATTGAGCGAGTCAGATATCGCCAACTTATGAGCTCAGCATTGAGGTACTATTATGAGTTAGGGGTGGATGTCAGAAGCAACGAATCATTCAGGTGAAGGTTGGCGAGACAGCCATCGTCGAATTCATGCTCGATACCGTGGGTGCTGTTACAGGCACGAACAGACAACAGTGGGAGATTCATCGGCGCAAACCAGTGGCTGATAGCTAGCGGAAGATTCCGCGCAGTGTCATCAAGAGAGTCCGACTGAGTGGAGTCGGTCCAACATGAGGTCACCACAATGCATGGTGGCTTGAAGGGAGTATTGCAGTTCTGTACTATTGCGGCCCTTAGATAACAGCCCAGACAAGTTGGGGTACGCCTCGTAATTAACATGCAATATGAGAAAGGCCGCTAACAAGCATACTGTTGTTGTAATTGTGAAACTTGTTGTAATTGTGTAACTTGTTGTGAGAGGTTGATCTGCCAGAATTAAACCTCGAATGTCTAATTTACATGGTGTTCCTTGACTACTTCTTAGAAATCAATCTGTAATTGTCTGTGCCTAGCGAAGAACGGAAACTGGGAGGGGCCGTCAAGCACAGGCCGATAGACGCAGAGGTGGTCGCCACCCCGAAACAGCGTGAAGTACAAGAGTATACGATCAGGACAGACGGACAAGTGGGTGTCCGGGCTATGTTTGAGTTCAACATTAGGCAAGCAGAAGGCAGATAAGTGGCTACAGAATCCCGAGTCAAATCTAGCACACTCGGTCCAAGGCTGATCCGGGGTCAAGACGAGCTGCCCAGTGCAAGACGTCACCGGGCAATTTACGTGCCTTCAACGCAACTCCAGACGTTGAGGTCAAACGCCCAGTCGTTCCAAGCGTGTTCAAGTTGTTAAAAAGTGTTCAGTGCTGGTATAACAGTGTTGGTATATTTAGGAAAGGCGCTGCTATACGGGGCTCTTTACTTTTTTAAAAATTATTATATGGCTGTGAAACATGGAGAACAACAAAATTGACAATCATCAAGATACAGACTTTCATTAATGAATGCTTACGCAGAATAAAAGGATGAAAATGGCATTACAAAATCCTTAACATAGAATTATGGAAATGTACCAGTCAAATACCAGTGGATAAAAGATATACACTCTATACAGCGAAGACGATGGCGCAGGATAGGGCACACACTGCGGAAGCCACCTGAGAGTAGTACACAACAGGCCCTTTTTGGAATACCCAGGGGGAAAATACAAAGAGGAAGACCAAGGAATAGTTGGAGAAGACAGATAAGAAGCAGAGATGAAGATGATGGGGAAGACATGGAATGATCTTAAAAGAATGACAAGAAACAGAACGATTTGGAAAGTGTTTGTTAAAGACACAAGACTATAGTTCATTTCATGAGTCCAGTCCACCGTATGTGCAAATAAGAAGCAAGACACAAGATTATAGTTCATTTCATGAGTCCAGTCCGATAAAAAATCATCAAATAATTTGACTAATCAAAAATTAGTCAATAAACGTTCCACATGTACTACAAGTGCACATATTGATCACGTACATACGGATATAATGGTGCTGTTGTTAGTTTCATCATCACTGCACACCAGGTGAATCCATAGGTGCTCTGATATCTCCCCCCCCCTCGAGAAAGTTCAACGGGAACCCTAACCTATGCGCACGAACTCCGTAGCATGGCTTGGGACCCATGTTGTTTGTTGATTTACGCTGACAATTTTTCCCGCTATTTTTTTTTATTGATTTGTATTGCCAAGGGTACTTTAACGTGCGCGAGTGCACACGGGACCTCCTGTTTATTGCCGTAACCTGAGAGGGCTAGACGTCGGGACTCGCTATCCAAGATATTATGAAGAAGTTAAAAAATTGTTTAAGCATATGGATGTGAATCATGGACAATAGGACAACAGACAAGAAAATCACTGGAGTCTGTAGAAATGTGGTTTTACAGAAGAATGTTGACAATACCATGGACAGCTAAGAAGAGTAATGAAAACGTTCTGAAAGAGGTCAAAGCAAAAAGAGAGCTAATTTCCAATATTAGGAAGAAACAATCATCATTTTTTGGCCATGTAATGAAAAGAGAACAACTAGAATATATTGTAACAACTGGGAAAATTGAGGGATGAAGAGATAGAGGGAAGCAAAGAGAAAAGATACCAGAAAACTTAAGAGAATGGCTTGGCAGAAGGTCAAAAGCAGAAATTATAAACAACTGTCGTGATCGAAAGTTGTGTAGATACATGATCACCTACACCAGCAGGCCCGGTACTTGATGATGATGATGATGAACATAGACAAGTTGGGGGCCTCGGTAGCCAAGTTAGGATAACCACCCGACTAGGATAACCACCCAACTAGGATAACCACCCGACTAGGCTACCAACGTTCGGAAGCAGTATGAGTTGTACTCGTGGAAAAAAAAATACCCCCGTGGTCGACCCAGCCAATGGCAGAAATGGGTACCAGGGTAGTACTCTGGGAAAGTGAGGAATGCCGCCTCGTGAGTTTCGATGATTGAAGCGATACTATCCAGAAGTCTCCGAACACTTGTGGACGCCTACAGGCGGTCGGACACATAGAGGTCAAAGTTCGCGTGCTAAGACGCTGATTCAAGTCTCGTACTTTCATCATCATCATCATCAAGTACCGGGCCTACTGGCGTAGGTGATCATGTCTATCCACAATTTTCGATCTCGAAAGCTATTTATCATTTCTGTTGTTGACCTTCTGCCAAGCCTTTCTCTTAAGCTGTCTGGTATCATTTCTCTTTGCTTCCCTCTATCTCTTCGTCCCTCAATTTTCCCAGCGAGCTTATCAGCTATTTCATTACCGACTACACCAGCGAGCTTATCAGCTATTTCATTACCGAGTACATCAGTGAGCTTATCAGCTATTTCATTACCGAGTACACCAGCGAGCTTATCAGCTATTTCATTACCGAGTACACCAGCGAGCTTATCAGCGATTTCACCCATTCCATTTCCCAATCATTCTCCTTAGTCTTTCAATACATACATCATTGTCCCACCCATTCTCCTTAGTCTTTCAATATATACATCATTGTCCTGCCCATTCTGCTTAGTCTTTCAATACACACATCATTTTCCCACCCATTCTCCTTAGTTTTTCAATACATACATCATTGTCCCACCCATTCTCCTTAGACTTTCAATACATACATCATTGTCCCACCCTTTCTCCTTAGTCTTTCAAGACATACATCATTGTCCCACCCATTCTCCTTAGTCTTTCAATATATACATCATTGTCCCACCCATTCTCCTTAGTATTTCAATACATACATCTTGTCCCACCCATTCTCCTTAGTCTTTCAATACATACATCATTGTCCCACCCATTCTCCTTAGACTTTCAATACAGACATCATTGCCCCACCCATTCTCCTTAGTCTTTCAATACATACATCATTGCCCCACCCATTCTCCTTAGTCTTTCAATACATACATCATTGTCCCACCCATTCCCCTTAGACTTTCAATACATACATCATTGTCCCAACCATTCTCCTTAGTCTTTCAATACATACATCATTGTCCCACTCATTCCCCTTAGACTTTCAATACATACATCATTGTCCCACCCATTCTCCTTAGACTTTCAATACATACATCATTGTCCCACCCATTCACCTTAGTCTTTCAATACATACATCATTGTCCCACCCATTCTCCTTAGTCTTTCAATACATACATCATAGTCCCACCCATTCTCCTTAGTCTTTCAATATGTACATCATTGTCTCACCCATTCTCATTAGTCTTTCAATATGTACATCATTGTCTCACCCATTCTCCTTAGTCTTTCAATATGTACATCATTGTCTCACCCATTCTCCTTAGTCTTTCAATACATACATCATTGTCCCACCCATTCTCCTTAGGATTTCAATACATACATCATTGTCCCACCCATTCTCCTTAGACTTTCAATACATTCTTCATTGTCCCACCCATTCTCCTTAGACTTTCAATACATACTTCATTGTCCCACCCATTCTCCTTAGACTTTCAATACATACTTCATTGTCCCACCCATTCTCCTTAGACTTTCAATACATACATCATTGTCCCACCCATTCTCCTTAGACTTTCAATACATACTTCATTGTCCCACCCATTCTCCTTAGACTTTCAATACATACATCATTGTCCCACCGATTCTCCTTAGACTTTCAATACATACATCATTGTCCCACCCATTCTCCTTAGACTTTCAATACATACATCATTGTCCCACCCATTCTCCTTAGACTTTCAATACATACTTCATTGTCCCACCCATTCTCCTTAGACTTTCAATACATACTTCATTGTCCCACCCATTCTCCTTCGTCTTTCAATACATACATCATTGTCCCACCTATTCTCCTTAGTCTTTCAATATATACATCATTGTCCCACCCATTCTCCTTAGACTTTCAATACATACATCATTGTCCCACCCATTCTCCTTCGTCTTTCAATACATACATCATTGTCTCACCTATTCTCCTTAGACTTTCAATACATACATCATTGTCCCACCCATTCTCCTTAGACTTTCAATACATACATCATTGTCTCACCTATTCTCCTTAGACTTTCAATACATACATCATTGTCCCACCCATTCACCTTAGTCTTTCAATACATACATCATTGTCCCACCCATTCTCCTTGTCTCTTAAGGAGTGAAGAACAAACCTGATTATGTCCTCTTTGTCCAGAGTAAAGCCTCACTCAGTATCAGAGCTGCCAGCGAGATTATCAGGTATTTCATTACTGAATACACCAGCGAGCTAATCAGCTATTTCATTACCGAGTACAGCAGCGAGCTTATCAGCTATTTCATTATCGAGTACAGCAGCGAGTTTATCAGCTATTTCATTACCGAGCACACAAAAGAGCTTATCAGCTATTTCATTAGCGAATACACCAGCGAGCTTATCAGCTATTTCATTACCGAGTACACCAGCGAGCTTATCAGCTATTTCATTATCGAGTACAGCAGCGAGTTTATCAGCTATTTCATTACCGAGCACACAAGAGAGCTTATCAGCTATTTCATTACCGAGTACACCATAGAGCGTATCAGCTATTTCATTACCAAGGACACCATCGAGCTTATCAGCTATTTCATTACCGAGTACAGCAGCGAGCTTATCAGCTATTTCACTACCGAGTACATCAGCGAGCTTATCATCTATTTCATTACCGAGTACACCAGAGAGCTTACCAGTTATTTCATTACCGAGTACACCAGCGAGCTTATCAGCTATTTCATTACCGAGTACACCATCGAGCTTATCAGCTATTTCATTACCGAGTACACCAGTGAGCTTATCAGCTATTTCATTACCGAGTACACCAGAGAGTTTATCAGCTATTTCATTACCTAGTACACCAGCGAGCTTATCAGCTATTTTATTACCGAGTACACCAGCGAGCTTATCAGCTATTTCATTCCCAAGTACACCAGAGAGTGTATCAGCTATTTCATTACCTAGTACACCAGCGAGCTTATCAGCTATTTCATTACCGAGTACAGCAGCGAGCTTATCAGCTATTTCACTACCGAGTACATCAGCGAGCTTATCATCTATTTCATTACCGAGTACACCAGCGAGCTTATCAGCTATTTTATTACCGAGTACACCAGTGAGCTTATCCGCTATTTCATTACCTAGTACACCAGCGAGCTTATCAGCTATTTCATTACCGAGTACACCAGCGATCTTATCAGCTATTTCATTACCGAGTACACCAGCGATCTTATCAGCTATTTCATTACCGAGTACACCAGAGAGCTTATCAGCTATTTCATTACCGAGTACACCAGAGAGCTTATCGGCTATTTCATTACCGAGTACACCAGAGAGCTTATCAGCTATTTCATTACCGAGTACACCAGAGAGCTTATCGGCTATTTCATTACCGAGTACAGCAGCCCGCTTATCAGCTATTTCATTACCGAGTACACCAGAGAGCTTATCGGCTATTTCATTACCGAGTACAGCAGCGAGCTTATCAGCTATTTCATTACCGAGTACACCAGAGAGCTTATCAGCTATTTCATTACCGAGTACACCAGAGAGCTTATCGGCTATTTCATTACCGAGTACACCAGCGAGCTTATCAGCTATTTCATTACCGAGTACACCAGAGAGCTTATCGGCTATTTCATTACCGAGTACACCAGAGAGCTTATCGGCTATTTCAAGCTAAACCAAGATATTCCTCCTGTGTGATGGCAATTGTGGAGGGGGGAGTGTCTGAATGCCAGGAGTTGTCTTTCCCTAGATCCCCGTGCCTGTTGACCTAGATGCCTCAACACAGATGATTCTGACCGATTATACATGAAAGGATGTGTTATCCTTCTGGGTTTCCTCGGCGTTTTACTCTTCATTCTTGTGAGTTTGTTTTCTTTGATTTATCATAGTTTCTATCGTTTTAATAGTCATGTCTTTACGTTCACTTTCTGTCACATGTTCATCTAATAGTTTGTGCAGATCTTGCTGGTTTTATGCTTTCAATAGCCTGTCATCTGGAATTGTTTATGCTGCTTCACCCTTCTGTAATGTCATATTTCCTATGTACAGTGTCCACAAAGCAAATGTCTATCAGTTTCTTTGTGACTTTGATTGTTGACTGCTGTAAGTGAAAGACTGTATATCAGTCTTGGGATGATGGAGGTGTGTGCAATGACGCCCATGCCGAAATGTGTGGATGTTTTGTATTTCTATCTGTGCAGTATATCTGTTATCGTTGTGACTAGATGTTGCCATATTCGTTTTTTTATTCCTCTTAATTAATTGTCATTATGAAACCAACGATGTCAGGTTTGAAAAATAATGCTCATTATATTGCTCCTTATATAAGTTTTATATTATAAAATTATACATTTTATATATCTCTCTCTCTCTCTGCGATCAGGACTCAATCAGAGTAGGACGCCCAGACTCTCATACGAAGACAGCTGTTTAAGCCTGTTAGATCCACTCCGATTGAGTACCCGTTAAAACGTTGCACTGTGTTCTGCGCCAGTGGCCCAGTGCATCCGATTTTAGCCAGCATTTTTTCAGGTTTGCTTTCCTTAGCCTTTGATTGTCCCCAATCTTCCTGAAAGGCAGCAGTTGATCTTTTCTGTCGGGGGATTCTGCCCTTAGATGGTCTGCCTTCCCAGGTTTACGAGCACCATCTGCCCGAGTCACTAGAGGTGACTAACACAGACATGCGACTTGTAATATGAGGAAACTGCAACTAGGAACACTTTTCATGCATAGCCTTCAATTGTTCCCTCCGCCTATCCCCATATACCGGTAAGTTACGTCCTCTTGAAAATGATGATCATCGTAGCACTTGATGATGTTAGGCCATCGTTGATGACTCCAATTCCGAACATACAGACACACAGTCAGTCGTCAAATGATCCTCGTCGCACATCAAACAGCAGACCGTAAGATTTGCGCACGGCCGGTTTAGGGAACCAATACGATGACGTAGGACACAATGTCGCCAAACTCATAATCTCGATACCTTTAGACTTATGTCTGATTACTCAAGTGTAAGCAGCCTACGACGAACAAAACACGAAGCAACTTCCCCAAAGAGACAAAACTGCGACTGACGAAGTAGTTTACACATCTATTTTTGACAATAGAAGCAAGAAAAAAGTGTTCTAAAATGTTATGTAGAGCGAGTCTTAACATATGTATGTGAATCATGGACAATAGGACAACAGACAAGAAAATCACTGGTGTCTGTAGAAATGTGGTTTTACAGAAGAATGTAGAGAATTCAATTCGATTATCAAATGAGGTTCCGAAAAAAAAACAGAGGATGTACTGACACTCTATTCACCTTAAAACAGCTTGCAGAAACAAAAAAACGACTGAACACAATCAAAATCTGTACAAAGCTTTCATTGACCAGGAAAAAGCATTCGACAGAGTAAATAGAGAACAGTTGAGGAAGATACTAACATCATACGGAGTAAGCCAACATCTAACCAGTCGATGATGATGATGATGATGATGATGCGTTCGTCCGATGATTTGAGGTATTCTAACGGATACGAACCGTAGACTTCCTCCTCGTCATCCGCCCTTAAAAGGACGTTAAGTGGACGTAGTTACGTTGTGTTGAAGTTTGCAGTGTAACATTGTGATATCTGCGCCTTTCGGCCCAACACATCCGATTTCAGCCGACGCTTTTTTGTGTACCGGGTTCGTCTTCCCACTTCGATCCCTGCTCGCTTGGCCAGACTAGACAGGTTAGTCTGTTTCTAGAGGCACCACGAAGAGGTGTAGCAGGGTCTGGATGGTTCTGGTTCACCGATCCTGGCGCAAGCCATCAGTTGTGAGTCACTGACGACTTCCAGCTCTGGTGCTGGGGGGGGCGCGCCTTCGCCTCCTAACCAGTCTAATTAACAGTCTCTACATCAACAGCAGTTGCACAGTCAGAACAGCAGCAGGCTACACGGGCCACTTCGAAATTAGATCAGATGTAAGACTAGAGTGCGCGCTATCCCCCATACTGTTTATTACGTACATGGACTATATATGCAAGTTAGCCAACCCATCAGATAAAGAAGAGATCAACGAGCTTTTATTTGCAGACGATCAGTCACTAATACATGAAAAAATAGAAGATCTACAAGAACACTTAAATGAACTCAACAGCACAGGCACAAAGTACAACATGAAATCAACATCACAAAACATAAGTCATGAATGTCGCCAAACAAAAAACAGAACATCAACATAACTATAGACGGCAGACAACTAAAACAAATAGAGGAATTCAAATACCTATGAAGTCTATCGTCAAACGACAATTCCCAACCAGCAGAAACTGACTTTAGGTGCAACACAAAGCTTGTCAAATCATTGGACAGCTATCACCACTACTGTCTAGTAAGGAAATAACTTTAGAGGCAAAACGGGCACTCTACAATATAATCTTCATCCCAACGTTGTGCTACCAATGCCAGTCCTAGACCCTAGATGCAAGAACAATAACAAAAATAACCTCTACCGAGATGAAATGTGTCAGACGAATGACAGGAAACAGTCTGAGATATAAGATTAGAAATGAATAACTGAGAAAAAAAGCTAGGAATAGCCCCCGCCATAGAATATGTAAAGAAACAACAGATATAAAGGTTTGACCACGTGACAAGGCAGAGTATTCAGAACACAACACAACGAGCCCTTAATAAATGTTGCGAGAATACCAGACCCAAGTGTCGACCACGAAAAAGATGGTTCGATGGAATATTAGAAGCACTAGGAAACATAACAGCAGCAGAGGCGAACAGAAGAGCAAAAGACCGAAAAATTATATCTCCGGGGGAAAATTGAAAAAAGTAGAAAAAATGGTATGTTAGAAGTTTTACGTGATTAGTAGACGACACAGATTCGAACGACGTTTCGGCCCAATAGGCCTTCAGCAGTATATCAAATTATATCTCCCCTCGACGCTGAAAGGGAAAGAAGCAGAAGAATTATTTTTTTAATTCCCTTGAAGAAAGATATCAAATATTATCTCCCTTTACAGGGTGTCCTTTTAAAAACAAACTGATGGTGTCTGTGCAATATATAAGCAATAAATAGATTGAGTTAAAAAATATCAACTGGAGACTCATTTGTAACGTGAGGCAGTCAGTGGGTGACATCATCATTATCGCGTGCCTTCTCCGCAACGAAAGTTGGCTACCATGGAGCGCTATTCTACTCTGTTTCTTGTTTTGATTGTGCAGGCTGACATAGATTGACTTGTCCATCTTTTGATGTTACTCGTCCATGTTAGTATTGGTCTGCCTCTGCCTCTTTTACCTTGTATTTTCCCTTCCAATATTACTTTTAGTAGGCTGTTGTGTCTTTTAACATGCTCCAAAAATTTCATTTGTCTTGTCTTAATTGTATTTAGTAGTTCTCTTTTTATTTTCTGTTGTTTTAAAACTTCATCGTTTGTTTTCTTTTGTTTCCATCCAATTCTACCTATTCTTCTATAAATCCACATTTCAAAGGCTTAAATTTTCTGTTCTGTTTTCTTGTCTAATGTACATGTTTCTGCACCATACAGGAATATTGAGAAGACGTATCATTTTTGTGGGTGACAACTAGAATTAAAAGAACAAAGATGTAAGTGATTGGCACTAACGAACCAGATAACCCAGTTATTATTTTTTTTTCCCCTTACAGACTGTCTTCTATATAGTTTTTAATTGTTAATTCAGGACCTTGAACCTTAGAGTCTACGGGACTGTGTGGTGGAAGGTCAAAGTTCAATGATTAGAAATGTTTTAACAAAATTCTGAAAAGTGCAAGGCGAGACACATAGAAAGCTTAGTAGCTCGTCCTCTTTATTTTTATTATTTTCTTCCTCATTTGACTTTCAAAGTTTTTCATGACTTTTGCACAGCATCATCATGTTCTGTTATATGCATATATTCCTTCAGCGCTGTGTGTTAAAAGAGCGGTAACCACGACAAGTTATAACGCTAAGCTATGTTCACATTCTTGACATATACACTCACGTTATTGTCTATCACCAAGCCCTACCCACATTCTTGACATATACACTCACGTTATTGTCTATCACTAAGTTCTACCCACATTCTTGACATATACACTCACGTTATTGTCTATCACTAAGCCCTACCCACATGCTCGAAATATCCTCACGTTATTGTCCATTGTAAAAGTATAGTGACTAGAGCATGTGTGCATGGAAATTGTGGGGATATGGCAGTGCGTGACGAGAGAATTAAGTCGATAGAAAATATTAGTCCGTAAATGTATCCAAGGTCGAAAGTTCAAGGTAGTGTGATCTTGAAGTTTCTAAAGTTGGAAAGAGGGCAGTGACGTGTTTGTAAATTGGAGACAACGTGGAGTAGTTTGATTGGATGCGGAAATGAGCTTGGGATAATGATACTGGGGATTTATAAACTAGGGACAGTGGAATAGTTGGACACACAGAAGAACAGTTGGACACACAGAAGCAGATTCAGCTTAGACAGACTAGAGCAGATAAGTTCCATCGAAGATTTTGGACAACTTTGTTTCTTATACACAAAATGCCTGCCAATGTCTCGAGTAAAGGAGCCAGGTAAGTGTTTTCAATGCTATAACGATCTAGTTATTTTTTGTGCCAGGAATCAACAAGACGACTGTTTTACAAATACCGACAAGAGACACGATTTGCCAAAGAATATCGATCGCGTGGCTGCCACTTCAGCTGAATTCACACGATCATCATCATCATCATTGAGTGCCGTCTCGCATCGAAGGTTGGCTACCATAGAGCGCCATTCCACTCTGTCTCTTGCTTTGATGGGGCAGATTGTCATAGGTTGACTTGTCCATCTTTTGATGTTACTCGTCCATGTTAGTCTTGGTCTGTCTCTTTTACCTTCTATTTTAGCTTCCAATATTACTTTTATTAAGCTGTTGTGTCTCTTAACATGCACCAAAAATTGCATTTGTCTTGTTCTAATTGTGCTTAGTAGTTCTCTTCTCATTTTTAGTTGTTTTAAAACTTCATCGTTTGTTTTCTTTTCTTTCCATCCAATTCTACATATTCTTCTATAAATCCACATTTCAAAGTCTTCAACTTTCTGTTCTGTTTTCTTGTCTAATGTCCATGTTTCTGCACCATAAAGGAATATTGAGAAGATGTAACATTTTGCTATGCTTAGTTTTAGCCCTGGTCTTATTTGTTTTGATGTTAATATATTTTTCATGGCATTAAAATTGTCTCTAAGACAAACATACTCAGGTACTGGAGTCTCATCGATGTCCCTAAGACAAACATACTCAGGTACTGGAGTCTCATCGATGTCTCTAAGACAAACATACTCAGGTACTGGAGTCTCATCGATGTCTCTAAGACAAACATACTCAGGTACTGGAGTCTCATCGATGTCTCTAAGACAAACATACTCAGGTACTGGAGTCTCATCGATGTCTCTAAGACAAACATACTCAGGTAATGGAGTCTCATCGATGTCTCTAAGACAAACATACTCAGGTACTGGAGTCTCATCGATGTCTCTAAGACAAACATAATCGGGTACTGGAGTCTCATCGATGTCTCAAAGACAAACATACTCAGGTACTGGAGTCTCATCGATGTCTCTAAGACAAACATAATCAGGTACTGGAGTCTCATCGATGTCTCTAAGACAAACATACTCAGGTACTGGAGTCTCATCGATGTCTCTAAGACAAACATACTCAGGTACTGGAGTCTCATCGATGTCTCTAAGACAAACATAATCGGGTACTGGAGTCTCATCGATGTCTCTAAGACAACATACTCGGGTACTGGAGTCTCATCGATGTCTCTAAGACAAACATACTCGGGTACTGGAGTCTCATCGATGTCTCTAAGACAAACATACTCAGGTACTGGAGTCTCATCGATGTCTCTAAGACAAACATACTCGGGTACTGGAGTCTCATCGATGTCTCTAAGACAAACATACTCAGGTACTGGAGTCTCATCGATGTCTCTAAGACAAACATACTCAGGTAATGGAGTCTCATCGATGTCTCTAAGACAAACATACTCAGGTACTGGAGTCTCATCGATGTCTCTAAGACAAACATACTCAGGTACTGGAGTCTCATCGATGTCTCTAAGACAAACATACTCAGGTACTGGAGTCTCATCGATGTCTCTAAGACAAACATACTCAGGTAATGGAGTCTCATCGATGTCTCTAAGACAAACATACTCAGGTACTGGAGTCTCATCGATGTCTCTAAGACAAACATACTCAGGTAATGGAGTCTCATCGATGTCTCTAAGACAAACATACTCAGGTACTGGAGTCTCATCGATGTCTCTAAGACAAACATAATCGGGTACTGGAGTCTCATCGATGTCTCAAAGACAAACATACTCAGGTACTGGAGTCTCATCGATGTCTCTAAGACAAACATACTCAGGTAATGGAGTCTCATCGATGTCTCTAAGACAAACATACTCAGGTACTGGAGTCTCATCGATGTCTCTAAGACAAACATACTCAGGTACTGGAGTCTCATCGATGTCTCTAAGACAAACATACTCAGGTACTGGAGTCTCATCGATGTCTCTAAGACAAACATAATCGGGTACTGGAGTCTCATCGATGTCTCAAAGACAAACATACTCAGGTACTGGAGTCTCATCGATGTCTCTAAGACAAACATACTCAGGTAATGGAGTCTCATCGATGTCTCTAAGACAAACACACTCAGGTACTGGAGTCTCATCGATGTCTCTAAGACAAACATACTCAGGTACTGGAGTCTCATCGATGTCTCTAAGACAAACATAATCGGGTACTGGAGTCTCATCGATGTCTCTAAGACAAACATACTCAGGTACTGGAGTCTCATCGATGTCTCTAAGACAAACATACTCGGGTACTGGAGTCTCATCGATGTCCCTAAGACAAACATACTCAGGTACTGGAGTCTCATCGATGTCTCTAAGACAAACATACTCAGGTACTGGAGTCTCATCGATGTCTCTAAGACAAACATACTCGGGTACTGGAGTCTCATCGATGTCTCTAAGACAAACATACTCAGGTAATGGAGTCTCATCGATGTCTCTAAGACAAACATACTCAGGTACTGGAGTCTCATCGATGTCTCTAAGACAAACATACTCAGGTACTGGAGTCTCATCGATGTCTCTAAGACAAACATACTCGGGTACTGGAGTCTCATCGATGTCTCTAAGACAAACATACTCAGGTACTGGAGTCTCATCGATGTCTCTAAGACAAACATACTCAGGTACTGGAGTCTCATCGATGTCTCTAAGACAAACATACTCAGGTACTGGAGTCTCATCGATGTCTCTAAGACAAACATACTCGGGTACTGGAGTCTCATCGATGTCTCTAAGACAAACATACTAAGGTACTTGAGTCTCATCGATGTCTCTAAGACAAACATACTCAGGTACTGGAGTCTCATCGATGTCTCTAAGACAAACATACTCGGGTACTGGAGTCTCATCGATGTCTCAAAGACAAACATACTCAGGTACTGGAGTCTCATCGATGTCTCTAAGACAAACATACTCGGGTACTGGAGTCTCATCGATGTCCCTAAGACAAACATACTCGGGTACTGGAGTCTCATCGATGTCTCTAAGACAAACATACTCAGGTACTGGAGTCTCATCGATGTCTCTAAGACAAACATACTCAGGTACTGGAGTCTCATCGATGTCTCTAAGACAAACATACTCAGGTACTGGAGTCTCATCGATGTCTCTAAGACAAACATACTCAGGTACTGGAGTCTCATCGATGTCTCTAAGACAAACATACTCAGGTACTGGAGTCTCATCGATGTCTCTAAACCAAACATACTCATGTACTGGAGTCTCATCGATGTCTCTAAGACAAACATACTCAGGTACTGGAGTCTCATCGATGTCTCTAAGACAAACATACTCGGGTACTGGAGTCTCATCGATGTCTCTAAGACAAACATACTCGGGTACTGGAGTCTCATCGATGTCTCTAAGACAAACATACTCAGGTACTGGAGTCTCATCGATGTCTCTAAGACAAACATACTCGGGTACTGGAGCCTCATCGATGTCCCTAAGACAAACATACTCAGGTACTGGAGTCTCATCGATGTCTCTAAGACAAACATACTCGGGTACTGGAGTCTCATCGATGTCTCTAAGACAAACATACTCAGGTACTGGAGTCTCATCAATGTCTCTAAGACAAACATACTCAGGTACTGGAGTCTCATCGATGTCTCTAAGACAAACATACTCAGGTACTGGAGTCTCATCTATGTGTCTAAGGCAAACATACTCAGGTGCTGGAGTCTCATCGATGTCTCTAAGACAAACATACTCGGGTACTGGAGCTTCATCGATGTCTCTAAGACAAACATACTCAGGTACTGGAGTCTCATCGATTTCCCTAAGACAAACATACTCAGGTACTGGAGTCTCATCGATGTCTCTAAGACAAACATACTCGGGTACTGGAGTCTCATCGATGTCCCTAAGACAAACATACTCGTGTACTTAAGTCTCATCGATGTCTCTAAGACAAACATACTCGTGTACTTAAGTCTCATCGATGTCTCTAAGGCAAACATACTCGGGAACTAACGTCTTTCGCTTGTCACTAACAAATATAGTAAACAATGGAATGGAGAGACTTTTAAAATGTGTTTTTGCTTTCGAATATAATCATTCATTCATTCATTCCCTCATTCATTCATTCTTTCTTTCTTTCTCGCGAGTTAAATTATGTTTTTCTTTAAAGATCCACTTTGATTGCTGATTATAGATGTATACAAACAGGTTAGGATTCAGTTTTAAATTGAAATGTGACCGCATTTGGACAGGTCCACACTAAATTTCTGTATTCAGATAGTGAATAAGTGATTTTGTGAAGTATTCTTGTGTTACTGTTTTTGGCAGTGATTTGAGTATAAAAGATCTGTACAGGGCTACCTGCTGTGTGGTGTGTGTTTCTAGTATGTGTTGTAACGTCATTCTTGCTGTTATGATTGCGCTGTATTCGTAGAATTTGTGTTTTTCTGTTTCTTGTAAGTTTCGTCTGCAAAGTTAACACTTGGCCGTCTGTCCTGACAGGTGAGGTTATCTTTCTTTTGTGGGTGTCACGCTGTATATGAGTCTGTAGGTGACTTCCCTTGCTTTGGGAGCGGATGTGTGGATTCTGGATGTTTGAGAAGGTGCTGGTGTAGTCCGTGAGAAAGTATTTTTGGCCTCTCTTGATTCTGAGCGGTAGAAAGGATTTTAAAAAAATAAAATAAAATGCTCCTTCACGCCAAGTGGCGTTCAGGTATTATGGTGTTAGTGAGCATAATTTGTTTAGACTTTCGGCACATCATTTTTGGTGTAATGTGGTCGGTATTACGCCCGGATAGTAGAAGTGCTTGCTGTTTAATTCGGTGTTTGTAAATGGTATTTGTTCTTTGCTGTAATAAGTTGTCATGTCCTTGGAATGTAAGTTTTATTGAACGTGAGTATTGAATTAAGTTTTGTGAATTAAAAAAAAAAAAACAACCTCAGTCCCATGTAATAATGTGCAAATATGTGATTGGTTGTTGGATGATGCGGCTCACGTGACTTAATCTGAGAGATTTAAATTGTGTGTGTATGTCCTGTAGTGAAATCCCTCCGTGTTTTTTTGTGCTGTATCATTGTCTTGTGTTGTATGCTGTATATGATGTGTCCAACAACTAAATGTCTAATCAGTTTGTTTATTTATGTTTTTGTTGGCTACGGTGGGTCAAAGACTGTGGCTGTGTGTGTTAGTTTTGGGATGATGTAGGTGCCTACAATTATGCTACTGTGCATAATTGTGGATGTTTTGTATTTGTGTCTCTGCATCATGTCTGTTATCGTTGTGAATAGGTTCGGTCTGTGTTACATTGATATGTTATCTTTGTGAATAGGTTCGGTCTGTGTTACGTTGATATGTTATCTTTTTGAATAGGTTCTGTCTGTGTTACATTGATATGTTATCGTTGTGACTAGGTTCGGTCTGTGTTACATTGATATGTTATCTTTGTGAATAGGTTCGGTCTGTGTTACATTGATATGTTATCTTTGTGAATAGGTTCTGTCTGTGTTACATTGATATGTTATCTTTGTGAATAGGTTCGGTCTGTGTTACATTGATATGTTATCTTTGTGAATAGGTTCTGTCTGTGTTACATTGATATGTTATCTTTGTGAATAGGTTCTGTCTGTGTTACATTGATATGTTATCTTTGTGAATAGGTTCGGTCTGTGTTACATTGATATGTTATCTTTGTGAATAGGTTCTGTCTGTGTTACATTGATATGTTATCTTTGTGAATAGGTTCGGTCTGTGTTACATTGATATGTTATCTTTGTGAATAGGTTCGGTCTGTGTTGCATGGATATGTTACCTTTATGAATAGGTTCGGTCTGTTTTGCATGGATATGTTATCTTTGTGAATAGGTTCGGTCTGTGTTGCATTGACATGTTATCTTTGTGAATAGGTTCGGTCTGTGTTGCATGGATATGTTATCTTTGTGAATAGGTTCGGTCTGTTTTGCATTGATATGTTATCTTTGTGAAGAGGTTCGGTCTGTTTTGCATTGGTATCTTATCTTTGTGAATAGGTTCGGTCTGTGTTACATGGATATGTTATCTTTGTGAATAGGTTCGGTCTGTGTTACATGGATATGTTATCTTTGTGAATAGGTTCGGTTTGTGTTACCTGGATATGTTATCTTTGTGAATAGGTTAGGTCTGTGTTACATTGATATGTTATTTTTGTGAATAGGTTCGGTCTGTGTTACATTGATATGTTATCTTTGTGAATAGATTCCGTCTGTGTTACATACATTATCTTTGTGAATAGGTTCGGTCTGTGTTACATTGATATATTATCTTTGTGAATAGGTTCTGTCTGTGTTACATTGATATGTTATCTTTGTGAATAGGTTCGGTCTGTGTTACATTGATATGTTATCTTTGTGAATAGGTTCTGTCTGTGTTACATTGATATGTTATCTTTGTGAATAGGTTCGGTCTGTGTTACATTGATATGTTATCTTTGTGAATAGGTTCGGTCTGTGTTACATTGATATGTTATCTTTGTGAATAGGTTCTGTCTGTGTTACATTGATATATTATCTTTGTGAATAAGTTCGGTCTGTGTTACATTGATATGTTATCTTTGTGAATAGGTTCGGTATGTGTTACCTGGATATGTTATCTTTGGGAATAGGTTCGGTATGGGCTACCTGTATATGTTATCTGTGTGAATAGGTTAGGTCTGTGTTACATTGATATGTTATTTTTGTGAATAGGTTCGGTCTGTGTTACATTGATATGTTATCTTTGTGAATAGATTCCGTCTGTGTTACATTGATATATTATCTTTGTGAATAGGTTCGGTCTGTGTTACATTGATATATTATCTTTGTGAATAGGTTCGGTCTGTGTTACATTGATATATTATCTTTGTGAATAGGTTTGGTCTGTGTTACATTGATATATTATCTTTGTGAATAGGTTCGGTCTGTGTTACATTGATATATTATCTTTGTGAATAGGTTCGGTCTGTGTTACATTGATATATTATCTTTGTGAATAAGTTCGTTCTGTGTTACATTTATATGTTATCTTTGTAATTAGGTTCGGTCAGGGTTACATGGATATGTATTTCTGATTATATATTACAATATAATGTTCGAGATCGGTGTTATGGGAGGTACTCTCTTTTCTTCCACCTACCTAAGCCCATGATGAATGGCAGTACATTATATGTAGGACACGAATTAATATTACCGGCAAGAGTTATCAGCGACAGTTACCGTGATAGGATGTTCATTTAATAAGGAATCAGTACGTCATGTAATAAACTTAGTGCTATTGTTTAACAGAAAATAAAAATAAATATTGCAAAACATATTTTTATGATCGTATAAAGAAATTACTTTCTAATAAGACATCTTGCAAATATATTTGCCAATTTTAAATTTAGTTTGGAATAATCCAATATAACTTTCTAAGTATTGTTTTATTATTTTTTCCAATCATCGTACCAATATTGATAAAGAAAGGTAGCGAAAAAAAACAGAGGATGTACTGACACTCTATTCACCTTAAAACAGTTTGCAGAAAAAAAAACGACTGAACACAATCAAAATTCGTACATAGCTTTCATTGACCAGGAAAAGCATTCGACAGAGTAAACAAAGAACAGCTGTGGGAGATACTAACAACATACGGAGTAAGCCAACATATAACAAATCTAACTAACAGTCATTACATCAACAACAACTGCACAGTCAGAACAGCGGCAGGCTACACGGACCACTTCGAAGTTAGATCAGGTGTAAGACAAGGGTGCGTACTATCCCCCATACTGTTTATTACATACATGGACTATATATGCAAGTTAGCCAACCCATCAGACACAGAGGAGATCAGCGAGCTTTTATTTGCAGACGATCAGGCACTAATACATGAACAAATAGAAGACCTACAAGAACACTTAAATGAACTCAACAGCACAGGAACAAAATACAACATGAAATCAACATCACAAAAGATAAGTCATGAATGTCGCCAAACAATAAACAGAACATCAACATAACTATAGAAGGCAGACAACTAAAACAAGTAGAGGAATTCAAATACCTATGAAGTTTAGTGACAAACAACAATTCACAAACAGCAGAGATAGACTCAAGATGCAGCACAAGTCTTGTCAAATCATTGGACAGCTATCACCACTATTGTCCAACAAGGAAATAACTCTAGAGGCAAAACGGGTGTGTACAATACAATCTTCATCGCAACGTTGTGCTACCAATGCCAGTCCTGGACCCTAGATGCAAGAACAATAAGTAAAATAATCTCTACTCAAATTAAATGTGTCGGACGAATGACAGGAAACAGTCTGGGAGATAAGATCAGAAATGAATAACTCAGAAAAAAAAAGTTAGGAATAGCCCCCGCCATAGAATTTGTAAAGAAACAACAGATATATTGGTTTGGCCATGTGACTAAGCAGAGTAATCAAAACACAAAACAACGAGCCCTTTATAAACGTTGAAAGAATACCAGACCCAAGTGTCGACCACGAAAAAGATGGATCCATGGAATATTAGAAGCACTAGGAAACATAACAGCAGCAGAGGCGAACAGAAGAGCAAAAGACAGCAAAATTATATCTCCCCTCGACGCTGAAAGGCAAAGAAAATAGAAGAATTATTTTATGAATTCCCTTGAAGAAAGATATCAATTATTTTCTTCCTTTACTGGGTGTCCTTTAAAAATAAAAATGAAGGTGTTTGTGCAATACATAAGCAATAAATAGATTGAGTTAAAAATATCAACTGGAGACTCATTTGTAACGTGAGGCAGTCAGTGGGTGACAACTAGAATTAAAAGAACAAAGATGTAAGTGATTGGCACTAACGAACCAGATAACCCAGTTATTATTTTTGTTTCCCCCTTACAGACTGTCTTCTATATAGTTTTTAATTGTTAATTCAGGACCTTGAACCTTAGAGTCTACGGGACTGTGTGGTGGAAGGTCAAAGTTCAATGATTAGAAAGGTTTTAACAAAATTCTGAAAAGTGCAAGGCGAGACACATAGAAAGCTTAGTAGCTCGTCCTCTTTATTTTTATTATTTTATTCCTCATTTGACTTTCAAAGTTTTTCATGACTTTTGCACATCATCATCATGTTCCGTTATATGCATATATTCCTTTTTTTATGTTTTATTTATTTTGTAAATTGGGTGGAAGTTAGCCAGCCCTCTAGTTATTGTGCCATCAGCGCTGTGTGTTAAAAGAGCGGTAACCACGACAAGTTATAACGCTAAGCTATGTTCACATTCTTGACATATACACTCACGTTATTGTCTATCACTAAGCCCTACCCACATTCTTGACAAATACACTCACGTTATTGTCTATCACTAAGCACTACCCACATTCTTGACATATACACTCACGTTATTGTCTATCACTAAGCACTACCCACATGCTCGAAATATTCTCACGTTATTGTCCATTGTAAAAGTATAGTGACTAGAGCATGTGTGCATGGAAACTGTGGGGATATGGCAGTGCGTGACGAGAGAATGAAGTCGATATAAAATATTAGTCTGTAAATGTATCCAAGGTCGAAAGTTCAAGGTAGTGTGATCTTGAAGTTTCTAAAGTTGGAAAGAGGGCAGTGACGTGTTTGTAAATTGGAGACAACGTGGAGTAGTTTGATTGGATGCGGAAATGAGCTTGGGATAATGATTCTGTGGATTTATAAACTAGGGACAGTAGAATAGTTGGACACTCAGAAGAATAGTTGGACACACAGAAGAACAGTTGGACACACAGAAGAATAGTTGGACACACAGAAGAACAGTTGGACACACAGAAGAATAGTTGGACACACAGAAGCAGATTCAGCGTAGACAGACTAGAGCAGATAAGTTCCATCGAAGATTTTGGACAACTTTGTTTCTTATACACAAAATGCCTCCCAATGTCTCGAGTAAAGGAGCCAGGTAAGTGTTTTCAATGCTATAACGATCTAGTTATTTTTTGTGCCAGGAATCAACTAGACGACTGTTTTACAAATACCGACAAGTGACACGATTTGCCAAAGAATATCGATCGCGTGGCTGCCACTTCAGCTGAATTCACACTATCATCATCATCATCATTGAGTGCCGTCTCGCATCGAAGGTTGGCTACCATAGAGCGCCATTCCACTCTGTCTCTTGCTTTGATGGGGCAGATTGTCATAGGTTGACTTGTCCATCTTTTGATGTTACTCGTCCATGTTAGTCTTGGTCTGTCTCTTTTACCTTCTATTTTAGCTTCCAATGTTACTTTTATTAAGCTGTTGTGTCTCTTAACATGCACCAAAAATTGCATTTGTCTTGTTCTAATTGTGTTTAGTAGTTCTCTTCTCATTTTTAGTTGTTTTAAAACTGCATCGTTTGTTTTCTTTTCTCCATCCAATTCTACCTACCTATTCTTCTATAAATCCACATTTCAAAGTCTTCAATTTTCTGTTATGTTTTCTTGTCTAATGTCCATGTTTCTCCACCATACAGGAATATTGAGAAGATGTAATATTTTGCTATTCTTAGTTTTAGCCCTGGTGTTATTTGTTTTGATGTTAATATATTTTTCCTGGCATTCAAATTACTTTTTGCCATACCTCTTCGTTTGTTTATTTCAGTTATACATTTTTCATCACTGGTTATAGTGTGTCCCAGGTAGTTGTAGCTCTGAACTATCTCCAGATGTATTCCTTCAACTTTGACATTTAATTGTAGGTCTTGAGAATTTTCTTTGCTTATGATCATAGTTTGTCTTTTTTGATTTTCATATCTTATCCATATATTTTGCTTGTCATGTTTATTACATGAAGTAATTGTTGTAGATCTTTAGAATTCACACGATACTTCCCGGTAAACAGATGGACATTTCGGTTTTCGACATCGACGATGTCAGGCTCGAAGGTAGATAGATCCACAGTAAAGGGACTGTAGTTGGCGGATATCAGTGGGTCAGAAGCCCATAAAATGATCCACTCAACCCTGATGTGTATATTGATGGGACCAGTTGGCCTCGGAACAAGCGGACTGGCCACATTATACCGCTTTGCAAACGCCCGTAGGTGGTTTTGTTTTCATTATCGGCAGCAGCCCACCTAACCCGCTATAGGAAAATTGATTATTAAAATATAAAAAAAAATAAATAAAAAAATAAAAAATAAAAAACTCTGCAACGACAAACCGCATCGTTTCGGAAAAATGCCGTCCTTCTACAAGACCTGCTTCCATGCCCTTAAAGGAAATGACCGTCTGATGCGTCACAAAACACAAGACATCTACAAGCAACTCCTCAAGCAGCAGGAACAATCACTCAAAAGTAGAATCAAATGGGGCTACACACAAAACCACCTTTGAAAACCTGCATAATACCTGCTAAGTAATTTAATTAATGCTATTAAAGTTACTAACATTAAATACAACTAGATTAGATAATTTAAATTACTAACACTAGAGAAAATAAAGGCAATGCCTAGGGAATCCACGATGATGTAAACGTTTTAATGAAAATCGCACTCGGGATCATATACGGTTCTATGGCACGTTTAAAAAAATCCACCTGTCACTGCATCCTAGTAGTGCAGGAGAAAAAGAACAAATCACTGAGTGGAAAACAATTAAAGAGTCACAGGAAAAGGAAAAAAGATTTTGGTAGTAACAGCAAGTTTGTATGTCAGGGTAGTTTTAGGAAACTGCTTCAGGCAGTGGAGTTTAGAGTGATGTAGTTAGACCGATATTCGCCATCGAAGCTTTTGGACGTACCAGCAAAAATGTAGCAGACGAGTTCAGAGATCTGTCTCAGGCAGTGGAGTTTAGAGTGATGTAGTTAGATCGATATTCGCCATCGAAGCTTTTGGACGTACCAGCAAAAATGTAGTAGACGAGTTCAGAGACCTGTCTCAGGCAGTGGAGTTAGGAGCTAGAATAGTTTTGAGAAGTCATCAGTGGAAATGTAGAAACATTAGGATATAAATTAATAGTTTTTAGAGATTGTTCATTGGATTTATTATAATATTTATCAGCACGAGAGATTTTCTTAGAGATTCTATAACGTCCTCACGAATTACAAGAGTAGAACTGTGTGAATTGAACAAAGAATGACAAGCTAACCACTATATATTGTCAAAGAAACTTCAGTACGGCCAAGGAGTTACTTGCTATAAACACCGCCGATTGGCTCTTCAAAGTATCGCTGCCAAAAGTTGTAGAATGATAGAACATTGCTGATTGTGTCTGAAGAATGTTGTCAAGCAATGCGGAGATTAAGAATAAAGACTGTTGTATCTTGTTACAACAACAAAAAATGAGACGAGATGTAGTCAGTCAGTCAAGTAGAAGAGTAACTTCAGAGTTATGAGATAGACACGACTGATAGAAATGGTTGGACGTAATGACATTAGTTTAGCTCACTAGTAGTGAGAGTTAGTTGTTCAGAGTTATGAGATAGACACGACTGAGAGAAATGGTTGGACACACTGGCATTAGTTTAGCTCACTAGTTGTGAGAGTTAGTTGTACAGAGTTATGAGATAGACAACTGACAGAAATGGTTGGGCACACTGACATTAGTTTAGATCACTAGTAGTGAGAGTTAGTTGTTCAGAGTTATGAGATAGACAACTGATAGAAATGGCTGGGCACATTGACATTAGTTTAGATCACTAGTAGTGAGAGTTCGTTGTACAGAGTTATGAGATAGACAACTGATAGAAATGGCAGGACACACTGATATTAGTCTAGATCACTAGTAGTGAGTAAGTTGTTCAGAGTTATGAGATGGACACGACTGATAGAAATGGCTGAACACACTGGCATTAGTTTAGATCACTAGTAGTGAGAGTTAGTTGTTCAGAGTTATGAGATAGACAACTGATAGAAATGGTTGGACACACTGGCATTAGTTTAGATCACTAGTAGTGAGAGTTAGTTGTTCAGAGTTATGAGATAGACAACTGATAAAAATGGCTGGATATAGGCATTAGTTTAGATCACTAGTAGTGAGAGTTAGTTGTTCAGAGTTATGAGATAGACAACTGATAGAAATGGCAGGACAAACTGACATTAGTTTAGATCACTAGTAGTGAGAGTTAGTTGTTCAGAGTTATGGGATAGACACAACTGATAGAAATGGCTGGACACACTGGCATTAGTTTAGATCACTAGTAGTGAGATTTAGTTGTTCAGAGTTATGGGATAGACACGACTGATAGAAATAGCTGGACACACTGGCATTAGTTTAGATCACTAGTAGTGAGAGTTAGTTGTTCAGAGTTATGAGATAGACACGACTGATAGAAAAGGTTGGACGCACTGACATTAGTTTAGATCACTAGTAGTGAGAGTTAGTTGTTCAGAGTTATGAGATAGACACGACTGAAAGAAATGGCTGGATACACTGGCATTAGTTTAGATCACTAGTAGTGAGAGTTAGTTGTTCAGAGTTATAAGATAGACAAGACTGATAGAAATGGCTGGATACAATGACATTAGTTTAGATCACTAGTAGTGAGAGTTAGTTGTTCAGAGTTATGAGATAGACACGACTGATAGAAATGGCTGGACACACTGACATTAGTTTAGATCACTAGTAGTGAGAGTTAGTTGTTCAGAGTTATGAGATAGACACGACTGATAGAAATGGCTGGATACAATGACATTAGTTTAGATCACTAGTAGTGAGAGTTAGTTGTTCAGGGTTATGAGATAGACAACTGATAGAAATGGCTGGATACAATGGCATTAGTTTAGATCACTAGTAGTGAGAGTTAGTTGTTCAGAGTTATGAGATAGACACGACTGATAGAAATGGCTGGATACAATGACATTAGTTTAGATCACTAGTAGTGAGAGTTAGTTGTTCAGGGTTATGAGATAGACAACTGATAGAAATGGCTGGACATACTGGCATTAGTTTAGATCACTAGTAGTGAGTTAGTTGTTTAGAGTTATGTGATAGACAAGACTTTTAGAAATGGCTGACACACTGGCATTAGTTTAGATCACTAGTAGTGAGAATTAGTTGTTCAAAGTTATGAGACTAAAGTCATGACAATTTTAATTCCAATAGATGACAAAATATACATGAAAAACAAACCAGTGGAAGAGATCGATCACTTTATCTATCTTGGAAGTCACATTGATCGAGAAGGGAATACAAGCAAAGAAATTAGAATCAGAATGGCTAAAGCAGCAATGTCTTTCAGAAGCCTTGAAAAGTTGTGGAAATCAAAACTCATCAGCACAAACACAAAACGTAGGCTATTCAAATCAAATGTACTATCAACCCTTACGTATGCGTGTGAAAGCTGGAAAACAACAAGAGATTTAGAAACAAAGTTGAACGCATTCGAAAATAAATGTCTAAGGAAAATGCTTGGTTTTAGCGTGGAACGAATTCAAAACAAACGAGGAAATTAGAGAAATAGCCAATCAACCACTAATATCTTCAGTAATAAAGAAAAGACGATGGTCATATGTTGGACATGTGATGAAAAGAGATAATAACCGAACAGCAAAGCAAGCCCTCATATGGGAAACATGTAAGAGAAAAAGAGGAAGACCCAGGGTGCCACTGAGAAGAACATTGATGAGAGAGGTAAGAGCAGCAGGATTCGGCTCCCTCAATGAGATAGAGCTGCTTGCACAGAACAGAGACAAATGGCGATATTTGATAACATATCTTTAAAAGAAAACTGCTAGAACAAAAATTCAGATAGGAGAAGGTGTATCTTGTTCTACGCCCTATGGGCCGGCTACGGCTCGAAAGGTTAATAAATAGAAGTATAATGAAGCAGTAAAATACTCCTTTAGAAATTTGGATGTGAAATAAATCAAGCTATATGATGAAGTATTTCTTTTAAAAAAAAAAATCCCCAAGAACCTAGCTGTCAAGAATATTTAAACAATGTTACAAAGTATAACAAGAAAATACGTATTATATTAACAGTATAAATGTTGATATGAAATCTAACTTACGAAGTAAATCAATTTGCAAGAAAAGTCAGGTTCAGTGCATGGAATTAGCAAGTTATATATATTCAAGTTAATATTTAATATGCAAGTCGAACAAATGATCAAGAACTGGAAATATCAAAGTTATCATAGTAGCTCAAGATAAAACATGCTCAAGTTATCATAGAAGTTCAAGATAAAACATTCTCAAGTTATCATAGTAGCTCAAGACAAAACATACTCAAGTTAGCATAGTAGCTCAAGACAAAACATGCTCAATTTATCGAGACAAGTAAAATTTATGCAAACAATTTCACAACTAAAGAATTCAAGTAATTTCAGCCCGTCATGTCACGACTCACAAATTTTGCAAGATAACAGAGCACGTTTAAGACTGATTAATATTGAAATCGTCAATTAGCGTACGACAAATCCAGGTCAACTAGGGAACATTGTGAGATCGTCGAACTTAAAACGTTGTCTGGAGAGAGAGCCGTGTAATCACGTGACCGCGTGAGTGTAACCTGCTTCCTGCTCAAGAAATATAAACATCGCGTGTGTACTTTCATTTTCCAAGGATCAGGTGTGAATTACTTACTTATTTAATTATATTTAGGAATTTATTGATTGCCATTTTGAATTGATTGTTGAAATGAAAATTACTGAATTATTTAGTTGAATACAAGCGTTATAAAATAGGATTTAATTGAAATATAGTTTTAAATTAATAAATTGAATTGAAATTTGTCCACAGCAGTTAATATAAACTGTGTTTTCCTTCCAGAGAGACGAAGCAAGACCTTTGTATTATGAATTGAAAATATGTTGTTAAATTATATTAAATTATCAATCGTCTCATGCAAATGACAGTGTACAAAAGGCAAATGTTAATTGCCTAATTATATACATATGGAACACATTCTTGCACATATAGAATCAAAAGTTAGATCTAAGCAGACGATAGAAAATTTGTTTACAGCCGAGTCAATCGATCGAAGTGAGAAATTATATTAGTGCTAAAGATAACATAGGAAAACATGGCAACAACCTTAGATCATGGCAATGAAGCGATCAAACTAGTAACTGAAACGGTTGGTGAATTGAGGCTAGCAATGAAGCGATGAGACTAGTAACTGAAACGGTTGGTGAATTGAGGCTAGCAATGAAGCGATGAGACTAGTAACTGAAACGGTTAGTGAATTGAGGCTAGCAATGAAGCGATGAGACTAGTAACTGAAACGGTTAGTGAATTGAGGCTAGCAATGAAGCGATGAGACTAGTAACTGAAACTGTTGGTGAATTGAGGCTAGCAATGAAGCGATGAGATTAGTAACTGAGACGGTTAGTGAATTGAGGCTAGCAATGAAGCGATGAGACTAGTAACTGAAACTGTTGGTGAATTGAGGCTAGCAATGAAGCGATGAGACTAGTAACTGAAACGGTTGGTGAATTGAGGATAGCAATGAAGCGATGAGACTAGTAACTGAAACGGTTGGTGAGTTGAGGCTAGCAATGAAGCGATGAGACTAGTAACTGAAACGGTTGGTGAGTTGAGGCTAGCGATGAAGCGATGAGAATAGTAACTGAAACTGTTGGTGAATTGAGGCTAGCGATGAGACTAGTAACTGAAACGGTTGGTGAATTGAGGCTAGCGATGAAGCGATGAGACTAGTAACTGAAACGGTTGGTGAATTGAGGGTAGCAATGAAGCGATGAGACTAGTAACTGAAACTGTTGGTGAATTGAGGCTAGCAATGAAGCGATGAGATTAGTAACTGAGACGGTTAGTGAATTGAGGCTAGCAATGAAGCGATGAGACTAGTAACTGAAACGGTTGTTGAATTGAGGCTAACAATGAAGCGATGAGACTAGTAATTGAAACGGTTGGTGAGTTGAGGCTAGCAATGAAGCGATGAGACTAGTAACTGAAACGGTTGGTGAGTTGAGGCTAGCGATGAAGCGATGAGAATAGTAACTGAAACTGTTGATGAATTGAGGCTAGCGATGAGACTAGTAACTGAAACGGTTGGTGGATTGAGGTTAGCGATGAAGCGATGAGACTAGTAACTGAAACGGTTTGTGAGTTGAGGCTAGCAATGAAGCGATGAGACTAATAACTGAAACGGTTGGTGAATTGAGGCTAGCAATGAAGCGATGAGACTAGTAACTGAAACGGTTGGTGAGTTGAGGCTAGCAATGAAGCGATGAGACTAGTAACTGAAACGGTTGGTGAGTTGAGGCTAGCGATGAAGCGATGAGACTAGTAACTGAAACGGTTGGTGAATTGAGGCTTGCAATGAAGCGATGAGACTAGTAACTGAAATGGTTGGTGAGTTGAGGCTAGCGATGAAGCGATGAGACTAGTAACTGAAACGGTTGGTGAATTGAGGCTAGCAATGAAGCGATGAGACTAACTGAAACAGTTGGTGAATTGAGGCTAGCAATGAAGCGATGAGACTAGTAACTGAAATGGTTGGTGAGTTGAGGCTAGCAATGAAGCGATGAGACTAGTAACTGAAATTGTTGGTGAGTTGAGGCTAGCAATGAAGCGATGAGACTAACTGAAACAGTTGGTGAATTGAGGCTAGCAATAAAGCGATGAGACTAGTAACTGAAACGGTTGGTGAGTTGAGGCTAGCAATGAAGTGATGAGACTAGTAACTGAAATGGTTGGTGAGTTGAGGCTAGCAATGAAGCAATGAGACTAGTAACTGAAACGGTTGGTGAATTGAGGCTAGCAATGAAGCGATGAGACTAACAACTGAAACGGTTGGTGAGTTGAGGCTAGCAATGAAGCGATGAGACTAGTAACTGAAATGGTTGGTGAGTTGAGGCTAGCAATGAAGCGATCAAACTAGTAACTGAAACAGTTGGTGAATTGAGGCTAGCAATGAAGCGATGAGACTAACAACTGAAACGGTTGGTGAGTTGAGGCTAGCAATGAAGCGATGAGACTAGTAACTGAAACGGTTGGTGAGTTGAGGCTAGCAATGAAGCGATGAAACTAGTAACTGAAACAGTTGGTGAATTGAGGCTAGCAATGAAGCGATGAGACTAGTAACTGAAACGGTTGGTGAATTGAGGCTAGCAATGAAGCGATGAGACTAACAACTGAAACGGTTGGTGAATTGAGGTTTGCAATGAAGCGATGAGACTAGTAACTGAAATGGTTGGTGAATTGAGGCTAGCAATGAAGCGATGAGACTAGTAACTGAAACAGTTGGTGAGTTGAGGCTAGTAATGAAGCGATGAGTCTAACTGAAACAATTGGTGAATTGAGGCTAGCAATGAAGCGATGAGACTAGTAACTGAAACGGTTGGTGAATTGAGGCTAGCAATGAAGCGATGAGACTAACAACTGAAACGGTTGGTGAATTGAGGCTAGCAATGAAGCGATGAGACTAGTAACTGAAACGGTTGGTGAATTAAGGCTAGCAATGAAGCGATGAGACTAGTAACTGAAACGGTTGGTGAGTTGAGGCTAGCAATGAAGCGATCAAACTAGTAACTGAAACGGTTGGTGAATTGATGCTAGCAATGAAGCGATGAGACTAACTGAAACAGTTGGTGAATTGAGGCTAGCAATGAAGAGATGAGACTAGTAACTGAAACGGTTGGTGAATTGATGCTAGCAATGAAGCGATGAGATGAGTTGAGGCTAGCAATGAATCGATGAGACTAGTAACTGAAACGGTTGGTGAGTTGAGTCTAGCAATGAAGCGATGAGACTAGTAACTGAAACGGTTGGTGAGTTGAGGCTAGCAATGAAGCGATGAGACTAGTAACTGAAACGGTTGGTGAGTTGAGGCTAGCAATGAAGCGATGAGACTAGTAACTGAAACGGTTGGTGAGTTGAGGCTAGCAATGACGCGATGAGACTAGTAAGTGAAACGGTTTTGTGAATTGAGGCTAGCAATGAAGCGATGAGACTATAGCTTGTTTCATAAGTGTTGCCCAACTTTAAAAATCAATATCTTTTAAACCGCTTTTTGTATTTTTTTCAAAATTTGCATGTAAAGTTATAATGATTAGAACCCAACAGGGAATTAATTTCATTAAAAACAAACATTTGGTTATTATTATTGCTTATTTGATTTATATAAATTTATAACGACCCATTGATGTAGTCAAAACTTAGTGTTTACAGTATTTAAGTTAAAAATAGCGATTACAAATCTATACACGCTGAAATTTACGATTTTTCACGCTTTCCGCGTGAGTTTTCTGACACAAATAGACACTTGTAGTAAACACGAGACATTGTTTGTTCCATTTCCGTTAATTCAGCGGCGTAACGTGGAACAATAACATTTATCATGAGTCTTAAAATGAAATTCTGCAGTTTACAAAACATCGCAATAAAAATGTATGACTATTTTTGCAAAGAGGCTAAACGAGGAAGATTATTTCATTCTTTAGAAAACCCTGAGAATAGGACAAGACACATTTTGGATTTATCTAAACGGTCATTTAATCCCTGGATTCAAGCACGTGACCGTCAATGTTCCAAATATACAAAATCACAAGGAAGAGCAAAAATGTTGGATAATTTCGACAGTGAACTTATTAGAAGTGAAATTCGCAAAATGTTGGGTATGAATGAAACTGTTACAATAAGAAAATTAAAAGTATCGCTGAAAAAGAACAACAGTATTGAAATATCAAAGTCTACATTATGGAGGAATGTGAGAGCTGCAGGCTTTACATTCAGAAAGTATCCCAATGGACGAAACATCATCTGTGAGAAGCCACATATAGTAGTCATGAGAAGCAAGTACTTACGTGAAGTAAGAGGTGCGCAAGCAAGGTTATGATATTGTGTACTTGGATGAAACATGGATCAATGCTCACCACACTAACCAAAGGGAATGGCAGTCATCAGATGGAAAGATTAAGAGATTAATACCTAGCAGCAAAGGACAGCGCTTGATAATTGCTCATGCAGGTAGTCGACAACATGGACTAATACAGAATGCAGAGCTCATTTTTCTTTCAAAATCCATAGACAATCGGGATTATCACTCTGAGATGAATGGTCACATATTTAGACATTGGATTGAAAATTCTGTTCTCCCAGCACTAGATCGACCATCTTGCCTAATAATGGACAATGCAGCGTACCACAACATTGTTGCACTTGAAGATAAAGTGCCGACGTCATCCAGTACAAAAGATGCTATTAAGATATGGCTCACAAAGGAGCACATACAATTTAATAACATGTACTTAAAACCTGAATTACTATCTCTAGTAAAGCAAAAACAGAGGACAAAGATTTTTCAAATAGATAAGATTATCCAAGAGCACGGTCATATAAGTTTGAGGCTGCCACCTTACCATGCTCATTTAAATCCAATAGAACTAATCTGGGCAAAATTAAAAGGACAAGTGGCAGATGAAAATATAACATTCAAAATATGCGATGTAAAGACTCTTGCTAATCTCGCTTTATTAAATATAGACAAAGATTATTGGGCTAAATGTGAAGACCACGTCTTAAAACAGGAAGAGGAATATTGGAAAAATGATGGTTTGTGGAATGTTCAACCCCAAACAGTTATTAATCTTTTAGACTCGTCTGATTCAGAATGAAAGTATATAGCCCCCACAATGTTGGCCCCTATATTACCTTAAATTATTTCAACAAACGGTCCTTTTCAGGACCACACAACTATGAAAATTGGACATACAGGTATACCTTGATATTATTATCGTCCGTCCTCGAACTGAGCAGACAATAATTCTCCTGGTGTTTTGTTTTATACAGTTATTTCCCCATTACGGCCACGCCTTTACCTAGTGAAAATTAATCGTAGACCAGCAACTACGGTAATTTCTATTCTTTAGGGCTTCACAATTTACAATTTTGACAAACATCAAAGAAATATCGCCGCTTTAAGAAAACTGCAGCTGCAAGATATTTGTTAAATATACATTTAAAGGGTCTTTTGCATTCTAATAACATTTGGAAAATTTCAAAAGTATTTAACAAACGGTTAGAGAGTAATAGCGTTTTGAAGTTGGGCATATGTTTTGAAACGAGCTATAGTAACTGAAACGGTTGGTGAATTGAGGCTAGTAATTAAGCGATGAGACTAGTAACTGAAACGGTTGGTGAATTGAGGCTAGCAATGAATTATCAAAATATTAGCAATAGTATTGCCATGTTCAAAGGAGAACCATCGCTATTTAGAGAGTGGATAGAAAGTATAGACAATTTAGCTCACTTAACAACAAATAAAGAACTAAGGAATATAAATTTTAGATCTGATGAAGAGACAATTTTGCGTTCTTAAGAAGAAGATTAAAATCATTATCCGAGGAAATGTGGGAGAAAAGGAACAAATATTAGCCTGATTGTTGTGTGTGCTACGTTATCATGTTGATGGCTGATCGTATATTCCTAGACCGGCCGTACGCTATTGGTAAAAGACGACATGACGGTGCTTTGTTCATGACTTTGCAGCAGCGGGGTGACTCCCATAGTTTCCTGTTAGTCAGGAGGGATGTTGTCTAGTTTCAAGAGGGCTACTGTGAGATAGAGGGTAGACATGTGATCTAGTTTATAATTTCACAAATTCACATTGCCGGGAGATCTTTCGATCTGTTATCTGATGTGCGACGGGGATAATCCGATGACTAACAGTGTTTCATATGTTCGGATTTAGAGACAAAAACGATGTCCTAACATTTTCAAGCGCTATACATAAAAAAAAAAAAATATGACGATCATCATTTTGAGGAGGGCGTGAACTTCATGTCAGTATGGTGGATAGGCTGCAGGAACCATTAAAGGCTATGTCTGAAAAATGTTCATTGTTGCAGTTTCCTCATATTCCAAGTCCGGCTTGTTGCAGAAGCTACTGAGTTAAGTGCTCTGTGAACACCGTGAGCTGTGCGTTTCATCCACTTTAATCGTGTTTCAATATTCCGACTTCTGATATTGATGATATCGTATGAGAGGGAAGAGACGGATTTGTTAACTTGGTGTTCGGTTTCGCCTTATGTATTTTGGCGTGTGCTGAGACTGCTATCAAGGGGACTACAGATAACTTTCTTTTTTTTGGGAGATGAGATAGCAATTCGGATGATTTTACTGGCACAGGCGGTTGAGCAATTATGGATTTCAATTTGTTTGCAGTGATACCAGGGCCTTTCATAACCATAATCATATTGGCCTTTAGGTATGCAGAAGAAAGATGTTCACAAAATATAAAGAAAAAAGTTAACCTCAAGGCTTACCTCATCTTTATTTTAAGCATCACCGTAGCAAAAATTTACTTAAAATCACTTTTATGAATTTTTAACCCTTGATCATTTTTTTAGGGATACGCCTATTAAACTGTTAAAAAAAATAAACTTAACCTCTAGATTTTCCCAAAACTTCATATTAGACATCCTCGTAGCAAGATTTTGAATAAAAATCACTTTTATGAATTTTACCCTCGGCCATTTTTTTATAGATACGACCATGAAATCACTAAAAATAGTAAATTTAAACACTAGGCCTACTTCAAACTTCATATTAGACATCCTCATAGCAAGATTTTGAATAAAAAAATCACTTTTATGAGTTTTACCCCCAGCCATTTTTTCATGGATACGACCATGAAATCACTAAAAATAGTAAATTTTCACGCTAGGCTTTCCCCAAACTTCACACATATACACAGATGGCTCTGCTACAAACGCAACCAGAAATGGAGGAGGAGGTGTGTTCTTGAGGCTGAATAACCAAGATGAGATCACCAAGTCAATAGCTACTGGGAAATTCTCAAACAACTTTAATGCAGAAACCGAAGCCCCCAAAGACGCTGCAAAACTGGCTATCCAACACAAAAATAGCACGCACAAGATATTGGTGATACTGACTGATGCACTGTCAGTCCTAACAGCTCTAAAATCCTCAGGAACATTAAGCTAGACGACTTGAGAACAACCCTTACCAGCTGTGCAATAACTTCCAGAGAGTGGTCATCCAGTGGGTACCATCACACTGTAATATACGTGGAAACAAATGCGCAGACAAATTAGCTAAAGAGAGAGGAAGATTACCACAAGAGAACCATCTAGTAAGCTACGATGAAGCCAAATCCATCATCAAAGGAAAATAACATGAAAAATGGAAACAAGAACACTCGAAGTATAACGAGAGGGATGGATACCTCCAACTATCAAGGAGGGATCAAGTCATCATACTTCCATACGCACTGGCCACAAGCGAATGAGAAATCACATGTTCACTAAACTCAAAATAGGAACTATACGGGGCAACTTTGGTTCTTTGGTCATGGAAGGCCCCAGTATCACTGCAAACGAATTAAAATCCATAATTGCTCAACCGCCCATGCCAGTGGAATCATCCGTATTACTAACTCATCTCCCAAACAAAGAAAGGTAGCTGTAGTCTCCATCATAGCAGTCTCAGCACATGTCAAACGACGTAAGTCGAGACCGCACAGAAAGTGAAGGCCAATAAATGTGCAATAACTTCCAGAGAGTGATCAACCAGTGGGTACCATCACACAGTAATGTACACGGAAACGAACGCGCAGACAAATTAGCTAAAGCGAGAGGAAGATTACCATCATAAGAGAGTCCGGAGTCATAGATTTAAAGAGCAATGATCGTAGAAGAAGATGAAACAAACGGACACGGCAGAGATTGCCAAAGCTTTCGAGTATTACTACCGGAAGCTCTATACACAAGAAGACACACGGGAAGACGTAAAAGACAAATGTATGCAACACACAAAATTATTGACAGAAACAGACAACCAATCATTGAACGCTGAGATAACACTCGCGGATTTGACGAACTCAATGAGAGCCATGCAATAGAACAAAACGCATGGACCGGATGGACTCACAGTAGAGTTTTATCTACATTTTCTTCCCCACAGGCCCACTGCTTGTGTGGGTCGCCGCTGAATCATTCGTCAAAGGACAGCTCTCTGCGAGCATGAATGCGTCATACATTTCACTACAGATGTCCGACAGTAGTGACCAATAATAACAGCACTACAACACATAATAGAAGCTCAACGAGACAAGTGAATGAACTAATACAAAAATCGCCGACGTAGTAGTTACTTATCAAGCCAGCTATAAAAAATATTTAAACAGTGTTATCAAAGTATATCTAGAAAATACGAATTATATTAACAGTATAAAGGCTGATATTGTATCTAACTCACGAAGTAAATCAAGTAGCAAAGAAGTCACGTTCAATGCAAGGAATATGCAAGTTATATATAACGGGAAATTGGAAAATCTAATTCAAGAAGCAGAACGGATAAACATATATATTTTAGGCATATCAGAGAAAAGATGGAAAGAAAGTGGGTACATAGAGGACGAAAAATATACATTTATATACTCAGGAAACACAACAGAACATCAAAGAGGGGTAAGAATACTAATAAAAAGAGAGCTACAAAAATATATAAGTACGCACTGGACATACAATGATAGGATTATACTACTCATGATGAAAGCAAAACCATTCGACATAGCAATAATACAGACATACGCACCTACTCAAGACTACACAGATGAACAAATAGAGGCATACTATGAAGACCTAAATAAAGTTATGAAGTAAGTGAAATCTGTGGACATCTTGATTGTAATGGGTGACATGAACGCTAAAGTAGGAACAGGTAAATATAAGACCATTATAGGAAACCATGGTGTAGGAAAAAATAAATGACAGGAGAAAGATTAATACAATTATGTGAAGTAAACAAGCTAATAATATATAACAACTACTATGAGCCAGAAAAAGGTAACTATACACATGGAAAAGCCCTGGAGATAAGAGGAATCAAATAGATTAGATAATGATAAAAGAAAGGTACCGTAACAGCGTAAAGAAAGCCAAAACCTACCCAGGAGCAGATATTAATTCAGATCACAATCCTGTAATGATTAAAATGAAAATCAAACTAAAGAGAAACAAGCAAAAGTCTAATTCATCAACATTACCACTAGATATAACAGCTTTAAATCAAAAAGATATTAAAGATACCTATACAATACAAGTAAAGAACACATATCAGAAGCTGCTAGAAGAAGGATTTGAGCAATTCCGAAGAGAAAATCCTGATGAAAAAAGTCACAACCAAATGGCAATGCAAAAAGAAAAGCATACAAGAAACCTGCGACACCTTGCCCATAAAAAGAAAAGAACAAAAAACAAAAATGGATAACTGACAACACCTTAGAAAAAAATGGAAGAAAGGAGACAAGCGAAGAACACTGCCCAAAACAATAAAATAGATAATGAAATACGCAAAATGTACAAAAAGGCAAAAGAAGACTGGCACAGCCAAAAATGTATAGAAATAGAAAATGTGGAAAGCAAACAAGACTTAAGAATAATGCACGTATGAATGAACCAATATATGCCTGCTTCATAAACTACACCAAAGCTTTTGACGGAGTACACCACAAACAACTTATAAAATGCCTAAAAGAGATACATCTAGATGACTTGGACATACGACTAATATGTAATCTATACTGGGGCAAACAGCAATAATAAAATATAACAAAGAGAACTCTACACCAATTGATATAACAAGAGAAGTAACACAAGGATGCATCCTATCACCAAGCTTGTTCAATCTATACACTGAGCAAATCTTTAAAAACATCACAGAGATGCTAGGCCTACAAATTAATAGAAAGATAATCAATAACCTAAGATATGCTGACGATACTGTACTACTAGCAGAAAATCCAAAACATCTACAATTAATTAATGAAATAAACATAACAAGCAAAAAATATGGACTAGATATGAATATCAAAAAGACTAAAACTATGATCATAAATAAAGAAAATACTCAAAACCCACAAGTGAATATCAAAATTGAAGGAATAGAGTTGGAGACAGTTCAGAACTACAACTACCTAGAACATACTATAACCAATGATGGAAAATGTACAACTGAAAAAAAAAAGAATCGGAATGGCAAAAAGTTATTTTAATGCCATGAAGAACATACTAACATTAAAACAAATAACACCAGGGCTAAAACTAAGAATAGCAAAATGTTATGTCTTCTCAACATTCCTATATGGTGCAGAAACATAGACATTAGACAAGAAAACAGAACAGAGAAAGCCTTTGAAATGTGGATATTTATAGAAGAATAGGTAGAATTGGATGGAAGGAAAAGGAAACAAATTATGAAGTCTTAAAACAACTAAAAATGAAAGGAAAAATACTAAGCACAATTCAAACAAGACAAATGCGATTTTCGGCCATGTTAAAAGACACAACAGCCTACTAAAAGTAATCCTAAAGGAGAAAATACAAGGTAAAAGAGCCAGGGTCAGACCGAGACTAACATGGACGAGTAACATTAAAAGATGGACAAACCAGCCTATGAGAACCTGCACCATCAAAGCAAGAGACATTGCAGAATGGCGCTTCATGATAGCTAACCTTCGTTGCAGAGATGGCACCCGATGATGATGATGATGAACTGATCACGAACTCAAAATAGCAAGTTATCTTGAAAGCTCAAAACAAAGCATGCTCACGTTGTTGTGACAAGTCAAATTGATGTCAACAAGTTCACAACTAAAGAATTCAAGTAACTTCAGCTCGTCATGTCACGAGAAACTCCCGAATATTGCAAGACAACAGAGCACGTTTAAGATTGAAATCATCAATTGTCAATTAGCGTACGACAAATCCAGATTAACTAGGGTACATTGTGAGATCGTCGAACGTAAAACGTTGTGTCTGGAGAGACAGTGTGCAATCACGTGATCGTGTGAGTGTAACCTACTTCTGGCTTAAGAAGCCTAAACATCGCGTGTGTTCTTTCATTTTCCAAGGATTATTAAGTATGAATTACTTAGTTTATTATATTTATGAATTCTTATGTAAAACCAAATTTATAGCCTCCAATGATTTTCTTCTCTGTTGTCCTGTTGTCCATGATTCACATCCATATGTTTAGACTGGCTCTGCATTAGTCTGCAATAATAAATATAAATAAACAACACTTCAAATATAAAAGTAATACTTCAGAAATAGATTATAAAGAACAGGATACCAATAGTTCTAATAAGAGCAGATGTCACAATTATTCACAGCGGCCAGCGATCACACATCTCGCTCGGCCAGTCACACACCATATCACAGAATTCACGTCTCTACTGGACACTCTCGCATGTGTGCGTCTGCCTACTCAGGCTTGCTTTACTTAATGCTTCAGAAATAGATTATAAAGAATAAGACACCAATAATTCTAATAAGAGTATATGACATCAAATAGGTCTGAGGATTTACAACGCTGGCGAGGAGTAGTTTACCTGTGCCTACGTCATACAGGGGCACATTCTCGTGTATTTTCACACTCCACGGAAAATGTAGGGAACATAAGTTAAAGGGGATAACCATTCATGTCATTTGTGTAAATGGAAGGGCTGCTGTCCCCAGGATCCCCACCTCACTAGGACTGATGCCCCAGGCTAGGAGCTGCCTAGCTAGTGGAAACTAGCCCAGATTCAACAGCACACAGACGTGCCGATTGCAATCTCGGCACTAAGAACATCGGGTGTTACCCTAGTCCGACCACGCATCTTCCACCCCCCCAATTTTCTGTTCAAACTTTGACATAATGGGAGGTAGCAAAGCAGTACCCAAAGACTACTGTGTCACGTAGCCGACGTGACACAGTCTGTGTTGCTAGAGCAGGCAACACGGCTTTGCACCTAGGACAAGGTTTATAAGCCTTGCGTCTTAGCCAAAGAGAAAATTGGGCAGTTGGTTTATAAATATTCACTAGAATTTCATAAACCCGGCCACTGAAAACTACATACAAAATAGTTAATTATATAAATCTCTTGCTATTGTAATTTTTTAAGAGTACCAAAATTTTGCATATAATTTGAAAAAAAAATATTTTCTTAAAAATGTTTATGTTTAAATATACAAAAAGATATTAGGCAATGTGTCTTACAATGCACTAAATTTAAATCTTATCAATCAAAGTGTATGTGCTATTAATTTATGATGCAACTAAAAATAGTACTTTTATATGAAATTTTTAAAGCATTATTTCCCTGGCTTATTGAGGGAAGCCACTACAAAATGTAATTTTTCGTAAAGTACAAGTTATTGTTCCTAGGGGTAATTCATTTTAACTTTTAGACTGTTAATAATATTCTCTAAAGCATTAATCATTAGACATGTTCAGCAATGCATATAAATTTAAATTATAAATGTGCTACTAAGTTTTGTGCAAATTGTATGAAATAAATTTGTTTTTAAATAGTAACAATTTAAAATTATCAAGTATGCATAAAGTTCAATTAGTACTCAAATCAATAGGTCTCAAAATGGCGGTCTATTAAAAAATATATTAATCATTAGATATGTTTAGCAATGCATATGGACAAATTAATACAATAAATAAATGTGCTTATATGTTTTGTGCAAATTATATTAAATTTAATTTGTTATTAAATGGTAGGATTTTTAAATTATCCAGTATGCATACAATTATTAGAACTTCTCGATTGATTTCAAGATTGCACTGTGTAAATAAACAAGATATTTATTTTCTTCTTATCCCCACAAAATGCAAGGTAGGTGGTCAAAATGAAATAATATTTTCAGAAATATAGAGGCCATATCATTTCAGGTTCTCTAACAAAATAACTTAGAATATTCTCAATTAGTGATTCTGATGAGTCCTTTAAACAATGATGTCACAGTTTGAGTTACTTCAATCTAAATTTTTAGACTGAAATGACAAATAATAAATACTTAATTTAATTAAATTAAATTTATATTCAATTAGTTAATTATATAAATTTCTTGCTATCATTCGATGTGTTTAGCAATGAATATAGATTAAAATTAATTCAATAAATACATGTGCTTCTACGTTTTGTGCAAATTATAGGAAATTAATTGGTTTTTAAATGATAGCGATTAAAAATAATCCAGTATGCGTAAAATTCAACAAGATTTCCACGATTGTTATTAAAATGGATCCTATATAAACAATATATTTTATTTTCATCTTATCCTCACAAAATGCAGAGTTGATAGTCAAAGTCAAATAATATTTTCATGAACATGGAGACCATATTATTTCAGGTTCTCAAACAGAATACCTAAGAATATCTTCAAATAGTGATTAGATGCATTTTATAAATACTATTGTACAGTTCAAGCTACTTCAATCTTTATATTGAAAATGAATTAATATTCATTCATTATTATTCAATGTCTATTTGCCATGAAGGACGAAGAGATAGAGGGAATCAAAGAGAAAAGATACCAGACAGCTTAAGAGAATGGCTTGGCTGAAGGTTAACAACAGAAATAACTGTCAAGATCAAAAGTGGTGGAGAAACATGATCACCTAGCCAGCAGGCCTGGTACTTGATGATGATGATTTGTCATGATTCTAACTTCAAAAAGAGCTATGTAAGTTCGCCACAAATAAAAATTATATATTTGTCATTCCAATATTACAAATAGTAATAAGAATTACCTTAACCTACCAATTGTTATGTTAAAATTAAATAAATTAAATTAAATAAGTAATATTAAAAGCTCTCTCACACATACATTATTTTTGCAGTCACAATTAATACAGTTCTGGATAAAAATGGATTAGAAGCTCTATCTTATAGACATTATTATTAAGTTATAGTTAGAGTATAAATGAGAAACCTTTTTAAAAAAAAAAGGAAGATAATTATTTTAGTATAAGACAATAAAACAAACTGCTCTCCTTGTTTGTTGGATAAAAACTGACAGTATGTTAATTATATTATTAATTCTAAACTTTGTTTTCTCACAATCATATTTGGTTTGACAATGACACAGTGGATTGATTAAGGACAGCATTATTAAATATAAAATAAAAATGAAGAAAGGTGTTCCATGTTCTGGGAGCTGGAGAAACTAAATATAATCAAATCAAAATATAAACAAACTGCTAAATTTAAGTTTTAAACTTTACCCTATATGTGTGAAATTAACAACCTGTCATCTATTACATTAAATTGACAGTTTTGAAGATGAAAGAGTTCAATTACTTGGGAACAATGTTAACTTTAGTTGGTAGATTTACAGCAGTTGTGAGAAAAAAATAAATGGAAGATAAGGATGAATTTGAAAGAGGAATATACATATATATATATATATATATATATATATATATATATATATATATATAATATATATATAATAATATATATAATATATATATATAATATATATATAATATATATATATATAATATATATATAATATATATATATATATATATATATAAACTATGCCAATGTGAAAAGAAAAAAGAGCTCTACAGATAATTTATGGAAATTGTTCAGTAGGCATTTTATTTTAAAAAGTATCCCGAAATTGCCAAAAAATTAAATACCAGCATCATTGAAGAGCGGCATAGTTCTTTTGAAAATCTCTCTTCAGTAATGATTTCACTCATCATTAATGCTCTTTTAATTTCTAGAAATCATATAAGGGAATTCAAAATTGGTTGATGAGATGTTAAAGCTACCATGATTTTTCACAAATTTGTTATATTTCACTCTAAAGAGTGTCAGATTAGTGATTCTATTAATTTTGTTATTTTACACATTAATTTATTACAAATATTAGTAATATGTATGTGTGTATGTCTGTCTGTTTGTATCTCTGTCTCTGATAGCATTTCCCAACAAACTTTGTGTAATGTTGCTGTTGCTGTATTGCAGGTTTTGCTCACTTCTTGGCCAGGCAGGATCCGTTTAGCCTCAGATCAAGTCTTTCAGGTTATATAAGACCGTGATTGCCATCCAAGATTAAAAACGTAAGTCACTTTTGCTTCATAAATTGAACATATCTGTAATTGTTGTTGACTTGTGTGACACCGCAAATATTTGTACTCAGATTTTTTTCTTTAAATTATTTATTACATTAACTCTTTCCATACGTTTCGCCACACTGTGCACCAATGCGATTCCGGCAACGTACGTTTCAACGGATAGTGCACTATGCTCAATTTGATTAGTGTGAATGCCATCAAACCATATTCTTTTTACATGTCTTATATCATCTGGATATTGGTGAAATTTTATATCTTGTTCAATTATCTAAAGAATCAAATATAATATGTTATATGTTAGATGAATATAAATATATAGATTGATTCTTAAAGCCATGAACAATTTGTCTCTGAAATCTCTTCTGTTGCGTCAATAAAAAGCTTCCATATAGAAAGAGTTAACCAAAAATGTACAGTATAGACATATTTTTTTCCCGCGTTTGCAGCTTTCACCTAAGGCAAAGTCCTTACAGCCTAGGAACTGAATTTTGCATGTTAATTCATTTTACCCTGGCAGCCATGTGCACAGGGGCCCCTCGCCAATCAGGCAGATAACTCCATCTTCAGAGGTACTCATATTTCTTCTGTTGATGTGTAATTGACAACCTCTAATTTAACAACCTCTCTGTGTCAAGACTGCCATAACTTGAGATTGAAAACTTCCTCTTCAAGCAAATTCCAAAGAGAATTGTGAATTGCTTTAGGCTCATAACTTTACACTGTGAGAATTTCAATCACAGCTTATAGCTTCTGACACGTATTCAGTGCATCCACCATTTTGATAACTAATACAAGGAAGCATGTGACACCAGACTGTGGAAACATTTTTTGGAAGAGCAGAATTAAAAAAAAACTTGCTTTACATTGGAAACAATACATTTTATAAAAATTGTGCAGTGCAGATACAGACTTTCACATCTTATCAGTTTAAAATTGTTTCTTAAGAGAGCTAAGTATACATTTTATTTTACATTTTCATTTATGTCATTCAGTGCTGTCTCCATATCCAAAGTTGGCTACGATGGAGCACCTTTCTGCTCTGTCTCTTGCTTTGATGTTGTAAGGATCGAACCCTACCTCTTGTCCTTTGTAGTCCAGTTCACTAACCACCGAGCTATCGCGGCTTCCCATTTCTTTGGTAAAGCTATGAATATTGATTTTAATAGGCCATCTGTTATATTTCACCTGTTATAGATTTGCATTTACATGGAACATACAATAAATAAATAAATATTCAGTTAATAAATAATATTCTATACAATAAATACATATTCAGTAAATATTCAAATATTCAGTTTAACTGTTTAAAACTTTTCTTTGTAAATTTAGTTATTCTCTTTTTGTCATGTCATTAAACAATTTAAAAGTTCTTCCTTCGACAAGCTTACGAGAACTGAGACTGAGTGATTGCAAAAGTGTAGCTGATCTAGGCATGCAAGAGTGGTCAAATTACGTAAGACTCTACGTAACCTCATTGTGGCAAGTGTAAGAAGGTAATGGAGGATTTTACATTCTAATGTCTCTTTATTTTTTAAAGTTGTGCAGTTTTGGTAAAAGTATGTTAGTACTCATATATTTTCATGATTGTCTTAATTCTAATGCTCTGGAGTGCCATCAGATATCACAGGGTTTTTGATGTACTTTGTCATATGTCCTTATTTTGGCAGAGTTTCTCAATCTTTGCTAAAATTCTGCCTTACTCAACATTGAAAAAAAAGTATAAACCCAAGGTAGTATAGCAATTATTGAAAAGACACCACCTTGAAGAAACCACTAGTCCTGAAATTGATGTAAGTACCATCTGTACTACCACCAACCACCTGCATTCACAAGTTTAACAGCCAAATATTTATAATAGAAAATATTGGTCTACGTGTGATGTGTATCATGCTATTTTTATCACTGCAAACATTTGTGCTCAGATTATTTTCTTTAAAATGATTTATTACATTAACTCTTTCCATACGTTTTGCCGCACTGTGTGTCAATGCAATTCGGGTAACATACGTTTCGCCATATAGTGCGCCACACTCAATTTGATTAGTGTGAATACCATCAAACCATATTCTTTTTACATGTCATATATCATTTGGATATTGGAGAAATCTTATATCTTGTTCAATTATCTAAACATTCATATATAATATATTATTTGTTTAAAAAAATATAAATATATAGATTGATTCTTAAAACCATGAACAATTTTGTCTCTGAAATCTCTTCTGTTGCGTCAATAAAAAGCTTCCGTATGGAAAGAGTTAACCAAAAATGTACAGTATAGACATTTTTTTTTTCGTTTGCAGCTTTCACCTAAGTTGAAGTCCCTATAGCCTAGGAATAGGAACTGAATTTTGCATGTTAATTCATTTTACCCTGGCAGCCATGTGCACAGGGGCCCCTCGCCACTCAGGCAGATAACTCCATCTTCAGAGGTACTCATATTTTTTCTGTTGTGTAATTGACGTGTGAAGCCAGGCCTCACTGTTGAGACCAGGGGTGGTTGCCACAGAGAGAAATCACAAATAAAAATCCCAACTTGTACAGTCGGATTTGAACTAACAACCTCTCTGTGTCAAGACTGCCATAACTTGAGATTGAAAACTTCCTCTTCAAGCAAATTCCACAGAGAATTATGAATTGCTTTAGGCTCAAAACTTTCCACTGTGAGAATTTCAATCACAGCTTATAGCTTCTGACACATATTCAGTGCATCCACCATTTTGATAACTAATACAAGGAAGCATGTGACACCAGACTGTGGAACCTTTTTTTTTTGGAAGAGCAAAAAAAAAAAAAAAATAAATAAAAATAAAAAATCTTGCTTTACATTGGAAACAATACATTTTATAAAAATGTTGCAGTGCAGATAGAATTTCACAGCTTATCAGTTTAAAATTGTTTCTTTAGAGAGCTAAGTATAATTTTTATTTGACATTTTCATTTATGTCAGTCATTAAGTGCTGTCTCCATATCCAAAGTTGGCTACCATGGAGCACCTTTCTGCTCTGTCTCTTGCTTTGATGTTGTAGGGATCGAACCCTACCTCTTGTCCTTTGTAGTCCAGTTCACTAACCACCGAGCTATCGCGGTTTCCAATTTCTTTGGTAAAGCTATGAATATTGATTTTAATAGGCCATCTGTTATATTTCACCTGTTATAGATTTGCATTTACATGGAGCATAAAATAAATAAATATTCATTTAATAAATAATATTCTTTACAATAAATAAATATTCAGTAAATATTCAAATATTCAGTTTATCTGTTTAAAACTTGTTTTCTTTGTAATTTTAATTATTCTCTTTTTGTCATGTTATTAAATAATTTTAAAATTCTTCCTTCGACAAGCTTTCGAGAACTGAGACTGAGTGATTGCAAAAGTGTAGCTGATCTAGGCATGCAAGAGTGGTCAAATTACGTAAGACAATACGTTACCTCATTGTGGCAATTGTAAAAGGTAATGGAGGATTTTACTTTCTAATGTCTCGTTATTTTTTAAAGTTGTGCGGTTTTGGGAAAAATATGTTAGTACTCATATAATTTCATCTATCTATCTATTGACCTTTCGAGCCGTAACCGGCCCATAGGGCGTAGACCAAGATACACCTTCTCCTATATGGATTTTTTTGTTCTAGCAGTTTTCTTTTAAAGATATTTTATCAAATCTCGCCATCTGTCTCTGTTCTGTGCAAGCAGTTCTATCTCATTGAGGGAGCCGACTCCTGCTGCTCTTGCCTCTCTCATCAATGTTCTTCTCAGTGTCTCCCTGGGTCTTCCTCTTTTTCTTTTACCTGTTGTTTCCCATATGAGGGCTTGCTTTGCTATTCGGTTATTATCTCTTCGCATCACATAATATATATAACATATAATTTCATGACTGATTTAATTCTAATGCCCTGGAGTGCCATCAGATGGCACACAGGGTTTTTGGTGTGTACTTTGTCATATGTCCTTATTCTGGCCGAGCTTCTCAATCTTCGCTAAAATTCTACCTTACTCAACATTGAAAAAAAAGTATAAACCCAAAGTAGTATAGCAATTATTGAAAAGACACCGCTTTGAAGAAACCACTAGTCCTGAAATTGATGTAAGTACCATCTGTACCACCGCCAACCACCTGCATTTACAAGTTTAACAGCCAAATATTTATAATAGAAAACTAATACAAGGAAGCATGTGACACCAGACTGTGGAAACATTTTTTTGAAAGAGCTAAAAAGAAAAAAAAAAAGAAAATCTTGCTTTACATTGGAAACAGTACATTTTATAAAAATTGTTCTGTACAGATAGACTTTCACAGCTTATCAGTTTAAAATTGTTTCTATAGAGTGCTAAGTATAAATTGTATTTGACATTTTCATTTATGTCATTCATTAAGTGCTGTCTCCACTTCCAAAGTTGGCTACCGTGGAGCATCTTTCTGCTGTCTCTTGCCTTAATGATGAAGATTATCATAGGCTGATGTTACCATCTTTTGATGTTGCTTGTCCATATTAGTCTTGGTCTATCTCTCCCTCTTTTACCTTGCATTTTCCCTTCCAAGATTACTTTTAGTTGACCATAGTGTCCTTTAACATGTCTCAAAAATCTCATTTGTCTTGTTTGAATTGTGTTTAGTAGTTCTTTTTACATTTTTAGTTGTTTTAAGACTTCATTTGTTTGTCAATCCAAATCATTGGACGGTTATCACCACTATTGTCGAACAAGGAAATATAAGAGGTAAAATGAGCACTATACAATACAATCTTCATCCCTACATTGTGCTACCAATGCCAGACCTGGACCCTAGATGCAAGAACAATAAGTAAAATAACCTGTACTAAAATGAAATGTGTCAGACAAATGACAGGAAACAATCTGAAAGATAAGATCAGAAAGGAAGAACTGAGGAGAAAGCTAGGAATAGCTCCTGCCATAGAATATATAAAGAAACAACAGATAACACTTTTTGGCCGCATGACAAAGCAGAAAAATCAAAACACAACACAACGAGCCTTCAACAAATGTGAGAATACCAGACCCAATGGTCAATCACGAAAAACATGGATGGATGGAATATTAGAAGCACTAGGAAACAAAACAGCAGCCGAGGCGAACAGAAGAGCAAAAGACCACAAATTATATCTCCCCTCGATGCTGAAAGGCAAATGAGGAAGGAAAGAGGAAGAAGAATTGTTTGTTTCCTTTTCTTTCCTTTCAATTCTTCTTATTCTTCTATAAATCCATATCTGAAAAGCTTAAATTTTCTGTTCTGTTTTCTTGTCTATTGTCCATCTTTCAGCACCATACATGAATGTTAAGAAGATATAACATTTCGCTATGCTTAGTTTTAGCCCTGCTTTATTTGTTTTAATGTTAGTATATTTTTTATGACATTAAAATTACTTTTTGCCATTTTCTTTTTTCCTCCAGTCTTACATTTTACATCACTGGTTATAGTATGTTCAAAGTAGTTGTAGCTTTGAACTGTCTTCAGGTGTATTTCTTGAAATTTGATATCCACTTGTAGGTTTTGAGTACTTTCTTTGTTTATGATCAAAGTTTGTCTTTTTGATATTCATATCTAATCCATATTTTTTGCTTATCATGTTTATCTCATTTAGTAATTTATGTAGATCTTCAGGATTTTCTGCTAGTAATACAGTATCATCAGCATATCTTAGGTTACTGACTCATCATCATTGAGTGCCGTCTCCGCAACGAAGGTTGGCTACCATGGAGCGCCATTTTGCTCTATCTCTTGCTTTGATGGTGCAGGTTGTCATCGGTTGATTTGTCCATCTTTTGATGTTACTCGTCCATGTTAATCTTGGTCTGCCTCTGCCTCTTTTACCTTGTATTTTCCCCTCCAGGATCACTTTCAGTAGGCTGTTGTGTCTTTTAACATGGCCTAAGAATCGCATTTGTCTTGTTCTAATTGTGTTCAGAAGTTCTCTTTTCATTTTTAGTTGTTTTAAGACTTTGTCGTTTGTTTTCTTTTCCTTCCATCCAATTCTACCTATTCTTCTATATATCCACATTTCAAAGGCTTCAATTCTCTGTTCTGTTTTCTTGTCTAGTGTCCATGTTTCAGCACCATATAGGAATATTGAGAAGATGTAACATTTTGCTATTCTTAGTTTTAGCTCTGGTGTTATTTGTTTTGATGTTAGTATGTCCTTCATGACATTAAAATTACTTTTTGCCATTCCTATTCTTTTGTTTATTTCAGTTGTACATTTTCCATCACTGGTTATAGTATGTCCAAGGTAGTTATAGTTCTGGACTGTCTCAAGGTCTATTCCTTCAATTTTGATATCCACTTGTGGGTTTTGAGTATTTTCTTTGTTTATGATCATAGTTTTAGTCTTTTTGATATTCATATCTAGTCCATATTTTTTGCTTGTCGTGTTTATTTCATTAAGTAATTGTTGTAGGTCTTTAGGATTTTCTGCTAGTAGTACAGTATCGTCAGCATATCTTAGGTTACTGACTATCATTCCATTATTGTTTATGCCTGGCATCTTTGTGATGTTTTTAAAGATTTTCTCATTGATTAGTTTGAACAAGCTTGGTGATAGAATGTGTGTCACTGTTAAAATATTTACATATTTATATATGGCCTGCTTCAAAAATGTATTTACACATCTACCATTTTATGTTAAAAGGTAGTGCAGCATTGCTTGATTCTGGTCATGACTTTTATAAAAGTCCTGTTTGTCATAAAAAATATGACCACTAACATCATTATTCCTCCATATATTAAAAGGAATGATGTTTAATTTGTACATGTTTACTAGTGTTATGTTTATGTACAATGTTCAAACATTTAAAGAAAAATATTATAATTCTTGACAGATATTTATATGGACTATTTACATTTACATATATAATTGCTCACAAAGGCCTGTTATAAACTTTTTACACATTTTTTCATGTTTACCAAGGTGTCAGACCAAGGGGTCATTCACATTACTAAGAACTACAACAAGCTATGCGACTTCAACGCTTGGGGCTGTGAGGCTATCTCAGACATTGGCTTAGATTTTCTGGCACAAAACTGCTCAAGACTTTGCTCGTTGGACATAAGCAAATGTGACATAACAGGCGATGGATGCCTTATCTATGCACTGTCCAAATCTACATAAACTTGAGATGAAGTCATGTGATGTAACAACAGACAAAGGAATAGTGATGATTGCTTATAGGTATTCTTCATTTCAACAGTTGCATGTCCAGGATTGTTGTCTGTCCCCTGATGCATATGCTATGATTAGAAAGTACTGCAAGAGAGCCTTCACAGAACACAAAAATCTGACAATTCTATAAAGCAGCTTTTTATATTAATTTTGTTCTTTTGAGCTGTGTCCAACTTTTGTAATAGATGAGGATGTTCTAAAAGAGTAACAAGGGTATTCTGAAAGAGTAATGGGGATATTCTAAAAGAGTAATCCGGATATTCTAAAAGAGTAATCCGGATATTCTAAGAGTAATTAGGATGTTCTAAAAGAGTAATTAGGATGTTCTAAAAGAGTAATTAGGATGTTCTAAAAGAGTAATTAGGATGTTCTAAAAGAGGCCAAATCAAAAATGAAAGCTAATTTCCAACAACAGGAGACATTCATCACTTGGTGTCATGTCAGGAGAAGGGAACATCTGTGATCTTTTGTGACAGCTGGGATATTCTGTAACAGCTGTCGTGTTTTATGACAGCTGTGTTGTTTTGTGATAGCTGGGATATTTTGTAACAGCTGTGATGTTTTATGACAGCTGTGTTGTTTTGTGACAGAGGGGATATTTTGTGACAGCTGGGAAGTTTTGTGACAGCTGGGATGTTTTGTGGCAGCTGTGATGTTTTGTTAAGCTGTAACATTTTTGGCAACTGTAAATTATGTTATAGCTGGGATATTTTGTTACAACTGGGATATGTTGTTACAACTGTAACATTTTTGACAACTGTACATGATGTTATAGCTGGGATATTTTGTTATAACTGGGATATTTTGTTACTGCTGTGATGTTTTGTGACAACTGAAATACATTGTGACAACTTAAATACTTTGTGACAACTGAGATATTTCGTAACAGCTGACATATTTTATGAGAAATATATTTTGTGACAGCTGGGATATTTTGTTATTGCTCGGGTTTTTGTGTCATCTGGGATATTCTGTGACAGCTGGGCTATTTTGTGACAACTGTGATATTTTGTGACAAATTATATATTTTGTGACAGCTGTGATACTTTGTTATTGCTGGGATATTTTGTTACTGCTGGGATATTTATGTGACATCTGGGATATCTTTGTGACATCTGGGATATTTTGTGACAGCTGGAAGATTTTTTGACAGCTGGGATATTTTGTTACAGTTGGGATATTTTGCGTGAACTGATATATATTTTGACTGCTGCAATATTTTTTATTACAGCTGGTATATTGTGGTACAGCTGGTATATTTTATAACAAATTGTATATTTTGTGACAGCTGGGATATTTTGTAACAGCTGGAATATTTTGTTATGACCTGGATAAAATTGTTGCAGCTGGGATATTTTATGACAATTGATATATTTTGTGACAACTGTGATATTTTGTGACAGCTTTGATGGTTTGTTGTAGCTGGAATATTTTGTTAAAGATGTCAACATTTTGTAACAACTGAGACATTTTGTTACAGCTGAGATATTTTGTGACAGCTGGTTTATTTTGTGACAGCTGTGATATTTTATGAAAACTGAGATATTTTGTGACAACTGTGATGTTTTGTGACAGCTTAGATGTTTTATGACAGCTGGGTTGTTTTGTTGAAGCTGGGATATTTTGTTACAGCTGTAACATTTTGTAACAAATGAGACATTTTGTGACAACTTGGGTATATTTTGACAGCTGGGATTATTTTTGACAGGTGTGATATTTTGTGACAGCTGGGTTATTTTGTGACAAATGGGATATTATGTTACAACTGGTAAATTATGTTACAACTGGGATATTGTTACAACTGGGATATTGTTACAACTGGGATATTATGTTACAACTGGGATATTATGTTACCACTGGGATATTATGTTACAACTGGGATATTATGTTACAACTGGGATATTATTTTGCGACTGGGATATTATTTTGCGACTGTTGGGATATTTTGCGACTGTTGGGATATTTTGCGACTGTTGGGATATTATGCTACTGTTGGGATATTTTACTACTGTTGTGAAATTTTTCTACTGTTGGGAAATTTTTCTACTGTTGGGATATTTTGCTACTGTTGGGATATTTTGCTACTGTTGGGATATTTTGTTGCTGCTGTGTCTATTTGAGACTGCTGGAATATTTTGTGATAGCTGTTTATTTTGTTACTGCTGATATATTTTGTTACTTCTGGGATTTTTTGTGACATCTGAGAAATTTTATAACTGAGATATTGTGTTATATTTTGTGACAAATGATATATTCTTTGACAGCTAAGATATATTTTTTGCAGCTGGGATATTTTGTGTGAACTGAGATATATTTTGACTGCTGGAATATATTTTATTACATCAGGGATATTTTGGTACAGCTGATATATTTTGTGACAGCCGGGATATTTTGTTACTGCTAGGATATTTTCTTACTGTTGTGACATTTTGTGACAACACAAATATTTTGTGACAGCTGGAATATTTTTTTACCACTGTGATACTTTGTTGCATGTGGAATATTTTCTGACACCTGAAATATTGTTACAATTTTGATATTTTTTGACAACTGAAATATTTTGTGGTAATTCAGATATTTCATGTAGGATATTTTGTGACAGCTGGGGTATTTTGTGACAACTGAGACATTTTGTAACAGCTGTGATATTTTGAGACAACTGATATTTTATGACAGCTGTGATATTTTGTGACAGCTGTGATATTTTGTGAAAGCTGGGATATTTTGTGACAGCTGGGATATTTTGTGACAGCTGGGATATTTATGTGACATCTGGGATATTTTGCTATAACTGAGATATTTTGTGACAACTTTGATATTTTGTAACAGTTGGCATATTTTTTGAAAACTATGATATATTGTGACAGCTTTATTTTGTGACAACTGGGATATTTTGTGACAGCTGGAATATTTTGTGGTAGCTGGCCTATTTTGTGACAAATCACATATTTTGTTACAGCTGGGATATATATGATAACTTGTATATTTTGACAGCTGGGATATTTTGTGACAGCTGGGATATTTTGTTACAGCTGGAATATTTTGTGACAACTGGTATATTTTATGTGACAGCTCTGATATTTTGTGGCAGCTAGGATATTTTGTGACAGCTGGGATATTTTCTTTGAGCTGTGATATATTGTGACTGCTGGAATATATTTTATTACAGCTGGATTATTTTGGTACAGCGGGTATATTTTATGACAACTTGTATATTTTTGGACAGTTGGGATATTGTGTGACAGCTGGGATATTTTGTTACTGCTGGGTCATTTTGTTATTGCTGTGCCATTTTGTGACAATAGAAATATTTTGTAACAGATTGGAATATTTTGTTATGACTGGGAAACTCTGTTGCAGCTGGGATATTTCTGACAACTGAGATATGTTGTTACTGCTGCAATATTTTGTGACAACTGAGATATTTTGTGACAGCTGGGATATTTTATGACAGCTGTGGTGTTTTGTGACAGCTGGGATATTTTGTGACTGCTGTGGTGTTTTGTGACAGCTGGTATATTTTATAACAAATTGTATATTTTGTGACAGCTGGGATATTTTGTAACAGCTGGAATATTTTGTTATGACCTGGATAAAATTGTTGCAGCTGGGATATTTTATGACAATTGATATATTTTGTGACAACTGTGATATTTTGTGACAGCTTTGATGGTTTGTTGTAGCTGGAATATTTTGTTAAAGATAACATTTTGTTACAACTGAGGCATTTTGTTACAGCTGAGATATTTTGTGACAGCTGGTTTATTTTGTGACATCTGGGATATTTTATGAAAACTGAATTACTTTATGACAGCTGTGATATTTTGTGATAACTGAGATATTTTGTGACAGCTGCATGATTTTTTGATTGCTGTGATATTTTGTGACATCTGGGATATTTTGTGACATCTGGGATATATTGTGACAAATGAAATATATTCTGTGACAGCTGGGATATTTTGTTTGAACTGAGATATATTTTGACTGCTGGAATATATTTTATTACATCAGGGATATTTTGGCACAGCTGATCTATTTTGTGACATTTGGGATATTTTGTTACTGCTGGGATATTTTGTTACTGCTGTGACATTTTGTGACAGCTGGAATATTTTTTTACCACTGGGATACATTTTTGCATGTGGGAAATTTTCTGACAACACAATATGTGTGTTATAGCTATGATATCTTGTTACAACTGAGATATTTTGTGGCAAATGAGATATTTTGTTACAGCTGGGATATTTTTTGACAACTGAGATATTTTGTGACAACTGTGATGTTTTGTGACAGCTTAGATGTTTTATGACAGCTGGGATGTTTTGTTGAAGCTGGGATATTTTGTTACAGCTGTAACATTTTGTAACAAATGAGACATTTTGTGACAGCTTGGGTATTTTTTGACAACTGGGATTATTTGTGATAGCTGTGATTATTTGTGACAGCTGTGATTATTTGTGACAGCTGTGATATTTTGTGAAAGCTGTTTATTTTGTTACTGCTGATATATTTTGTTACTTCTGGGATTTTTTGTGACATCTGAGAAATTTTATAACTGAGATATTGTGTGATATTTTGTGACAAATGATATATTCTATGACAGCTAAGATATATTTTTTCCAGCTGGGATATTTTGTGTGAATTGAGATATATTTTGACTGCTGGAATATATTTTATTACATCAGGGATATTTTGGTACAGCTGATATATTTTGTGACAGCCTGGATATTTTGTTACCGCTGGGATATTTTCTTACTGTTGTGACATTTTGTGACAACACAAATATTTTGTGACAGCTGGAATATTTTTTTACCACTGTGATACTTTGTTGCATGTGGAATATTTTCTGACACCTGAAATATTGTTACAATTTTGATATTTTTTGACAACTGATATATTTTGTGGTAATTCAGATTTTATGTAGGATATTTTGTGACAGCTGGGGTATTTTGTGACAACTGAGACATTTTGTAACAGCTGTGATATTTTGAGACAACTGATATTTTATGACAGCTGTGATATTTTGTGACAGCTGTGATATTTTGTGACAGTTGTGATATTTTGTGACAGCTGGGATATTTTGTGACAGCTGGGATATTTTGTTACTCCTGGGATATTTATGTGACATCTGGAATATTTTGCTATAACTGAGATATTTTGTGACAGCTGGGATATTTTGTGACAAATGAGATATTTTATGACAACTTTGATATTTTGTAACAGTTGGCATATTTTGTGAAAACTATGATATTTTGTGACAGCTATATTTTGTGACAGCTGGGATATTTTGTGACAAATGAGATATTTTGTTGTAGCTGGCCTATTTTGTGACAACTGGGATATTTTGTTACTGCTGAGATATTTTGTTATTGCTGGTGTATTTTGTGACATCTAGAATATTTTGTGATAACTGAGATATTTTGTGACAGCTGGAATATTTTGTGGTAGCTGGCCTATTTTGTGACAAATTACATATTTTGTTACAGCTGGGATATAAATGACAACTTGTATATTTTGTGACAGCTGGGATATTTTGTTACAGCTGGAATATTTTGTGACAACTGGTATATTTTATGTGACATCTCTGATATTTTGTGGCAGCTAGGATATTTTGTGACAGCTGGGATATTTTCTTTGAGCTGTGATATATTGTGACTGCTGGAATATATTTTATTCTATCTATCTATTGACCTTTCGAGCCGTAACCGGCCCATAGGGCATAGACCAGGATACACCTTCTCCTATATGAATTTTTTGTTCTAGCAGTTTTCTTTTAAAGATATTTTATCAAATCTTACCATCTGTCTCTGTTCTGTGCAAGCAGTTCTATCACATTGAGGGAGCCGATCCCTGCTGCTCTTGCCTCTCTCATCAATGTTCTTCTCAGTGTCTCCCTGGGTCTTCCTCTTTTTCTTTTACCTGTTGTTTCCCATATGAGGGCTTGCTTTGCTATTCGGTTATCTCTTCTCATCACATGTCCAACGTATGACCATCGTCTTTTCTTTATTACTGAAGATATTAGTGGTTGATTGGCGATTTCTCTAATTTCCTCATTTGTTTTGAATTCGTTCCATGCTATACCAAGTATTTTCCTTAGACATTTATTTTCGAATGCGTTCAACTTTGTTTCTATATCTCTTGTTGTTTTCCAGCTTTCACACGCATACGTAAGGGTTGATAGTACATTTGATTCGAATAGCCTAAGTTTTGTGTTTGTGCTGATAAGTTTTGATTTCCACAACTTTTCAAGGCTTCTGAAAGACATTGCTGCTTTAGCTATTCTGATTCTAATTTCTTTGCTCGTATCCCTTTCTCGATCAATGTGACTTCCAAGATAGATAAAGTGATCGATCTCTTCTACTGGTTTGTTTTCCATGTATATTTTGTCACCTGTTGGAATTAAACTTGTCATGACTTTAGTCTTTTCATGATTGATCTCAAACCCAATTTTGCTGGCTATTGATGATAGTTCATTTGTGTTTTCCTGCATCGTTTTTATCTGACTGCTGATGAGAACTATGTCATCAGCATAGTCGAGGTCCTCCAAATGGTCTCTTGTATCCATTAGATGCCTTTATTACCAGTGCAGCATTTTTTCATTATGAAGTCCATAACAATTCCAAATAACAAGGGCGATAAAATACATCCTTGTTTAACCCCAGTTTCTATTGGGAAACATTCGCTCAGTCCTTCCTCTGTTCGAACTGCACATGTGTAACCATCATACATGTCTTTGATAATATTTGATTTTTTATGGTAAACCATATTGCTTCAGAATTTTCCACAAAGAATCTCTATGAATACTATCAAATGCTTTTTTGAAGTCGATGAAGTTAAGTACAAAAGGTTTTTGCTTTTCAATGTGTTCCTCCAATATAAGTCGTAGAGTGAAAATGTGGTCAATATAGCTTCTCCCTTTTCTAAACCCAGCCTGTTCTTCACGCATTACTGTATCTATTGAATCCTGTATTCAATTTAGGATGGTTTTGCAGAATAACTTTGAGGCAACTGACAAAAGTGTCACGCTACTCCAGTTGTTACAATCTCTAAGATTGCCCTTTTTTGGGATCTTAACAATGATTCCTTTTTTCCATTTATGAGGCGTCTTCTCTGTTTTCCAAATGATGTTGAACATTTTTTGGAGATGTATTAGATTATGGCTATCAATTGCCTTGAGGATCTCAGCTGTTAACTTATCCTCTCCAGCAGCCTTGTTATTGGTCATAAGCTTTAAGGTGGTTTCTATTTCACTCAAGGTGAAGTCATCTAAATTTACATCTAATTCTGCTGCTGGTGTTTCAGCTTCAAAATCTATTAAACTGTGGGGTAGTGGACGGTTAAGAATTTCTTTGAAGTGTTCCGCCCAACGGGCTTTTATGTCTGCGCTTGTTGTTAGCATTAATCCAGATTTATCTAGAATTGGTGTTCCACTGGATGTATAGGTGTTTGTCAGCATCTTTTGTACAGTATAAAGAGTTCTGCTGTCTCCTGTAATTGCAGCTGTCTCTGCTTTCTCTGCCAAATTGTCTATATAAGCTCTTGTATCTCTTCTTGCTGAACTTTTCACTTTGTTGTCTAATTCTTTGTATGTTGCTTTTGCCAGAACCTTTCCAAGACCTGTCTTTACATTAGTCATGGCTCTCTTCGCTTCTCTTCTTTCTTTGATGTATTTCCACGTGGTGTCTGAGATCCAAGCTCGTTTTTCCATTTTCTTCAGTCCAGCACTTGCTTCTGCTGCTGTCATTAGTATTTTGCTCTGTGAGTCCCACATTTCATTGATATCTAAGTCTATTTCACCGAGTGCTGTATAACAATTACTTAGCTCTATGTTAAACTTTTCCTTTAGGGCTTCATCTTTCAGTTTATGACTATCAATTTTATGTGTAATTGACCTCTTCTGTTGGTTTCTAAATTTTAATCTTATTTTCCCAATGCACAGGTTGTGGTCACTATTAACATCAGCACCTCTGTAAGCTCTTACATCTATTAATGATGATCTGAATTGTTGTTTAATACATAGGTGGTCAATTTGATTTGAGGTTCTATCATCAGGAGATAACCATGTTGTTTTGTGAATATTTTTGTGTGGAAATAATGTCACACCTATAACTAAATTTTCTATTAAACATAATTCTATTAATCTTTCTCCATTCTGACTTGTATTATCACAGCCTTCTCTCCCCATCACATGTTCCACTCCTGCGTTATTTTTTTCCCACTTTGGCGTTGAAATCCCCATTACAATTAAAAGATCGTGTTTTGGTATTTTGTTTATAAGTTGTTGTAGTTGGTTATAAAAATCGTCCTTAACTTCATCATCAGCTTCGTTAGTAGGCGCATAACATTGAATAATTGAAAGTTTTCCATGTTTTGTTTTGTAGCATGTTCGTATCAGACGGCTATTTACCGGTTCCCATTCTAATAAACTTCTTGCAGCTTTGTCTGTCATCATTATGCCTACTCCTTCACGGTGTTTTCCATCTTCCCTTCCAGAAAAAACTACTATTTTATTATCAATAGATCTCCTACCTGTTCCAAGCCAGCGTATTTCGCTTAATCCTAAAATATCTAGATCGTATCTGTCCATCTCGCTCGCGACCTGTGCATGTTTCGTTGGTGCGGCCATTGTTCGCACATTCCAGAATCCTATTTTTGTTGTTGTTTTAGGGCCGAAAAACTATCACTACTATCTACTGCTAATTTACACATTCTGTATCAGGTGTACGTTTCATTAACAACATCGTTTTTAAGATAGCGGCTTGTTAAACCTCTGATCAACGGTTATATACCAAGCCTGAGAAAATTTAGAATAAAATTTAGAATAGAATGAAAGAATATTTTATTACAGCTGGATTATTTTGGTACAGCTGGTATATTTTATGACAACTTGTATATTTTTGGACAGTTGGGATATTGTGTGACAGCTGGGATATTTTGTTACTGCTGGGTCATTTTGTTATTGCTGTGCCATTTTTTGACAATAGAAATATTTTGTAACAGATTGGAATATTTTGTTATGACTGGGAAACTCTGTTGCAGCTGGGATATTTTCTGACAACTGAGATATGTTGTTACTGCTGCAATATTTTGTGACAGCTGGGATATTTTATGACAGCTGTGGTGTTTTGTGACAGCTAGGATATTTTGTGACAAATGAGATATTTTGTTACAACTTTAATATTTTGTGACAATTTTGATATTTTGTAACAGTTGCCATATTTTGTGAAAACTATGATATTTTGTGATAGCTATAATTTGTGACAACTGGGATATTTTGTTACTGCTGAGATATTTTGTTATTGCTGGTGTATTTTGTGACATCTAGAATATTTTGTGACAGCTGAAATATTTTGTGGTAGCTGGCCTATTTTTGTGACAAATAAGATATTTTGTTACAGCTGGGATATTTTATGACAACTTGTATATTTTGTGACAGCTGGGATATTTTGTTACAGCTGGAATATTTTGTGACAACTGGTATATTTTATGACAGCTCTGATATTTTGTGGCCGCTAGGATATTTTGTGACAACTGGGATATTTTCTTTGAGCTGTGATATATTGTGACAGCTGTGATTTTTTTGTGTGTGACAGCTAAGACAACTGAAAAAATTGTAGTAGGTAGTCATTTGAGCTGAAATAGAGAAAAGATGCAAGACAATTTCAGAAATGCTCTATTTGTTAGTCAAAATGAAAAAAAATTACGTAACATCTTGGTAGAGGTGTTAATATCAGCTTTGATGGCTTCCAAAGGAATTTCACCTGGTCCTATGGCTTTACCATTTTTTAATAGCTTGATGGCTTTCATTATTTCTTCCTTGCTTGGTTTTCCACAGTTAACGTGTAACTCCTCTTCTGCTGGTAGTATATCTGGAGGGTTATTTGAGCCGGGTCTGTTCAAAAGTTCTTCCAAGTGCTCTTTCCCTCTCTCCATTAGTTCACTTATATTACTAAGCAGATGTCTTTTTTTAATCTTTAATAAAGGCATTTATCTGTTTGTATTTTCCACTTAGTTTCTTTGTGCTGTTGTACAGTTCTTTCATATTCCCTTTATTTGCTGCTTCCTCTGCCTCTTTAACTAGTTCATCTGTATATTTCCTCTTATCCCTTTTAATGCATCTTCTCACGTCTTTGTTCACCTCTGTGTAAAGCTTCCTTTCCTGTGTCTTGGCTTTATTACTTCTTGTTTTGTTTTTATTTATGTCTGCTTTCTTATTATTTCTTTCTTTAATTTTATCCTCATTTTGTTTTTATTTATGTCTGCTTTCTTATTATTTCTTTCTTTAATTTTATTTTCTTTTATTTTGTCTCTGCTGTCATCCATGCCTTATTCTAGCATTCTCTTTTCCCTCAGCGCTTCTTCGCATGTCTCTTTCCATATATCCTTTACCTGTTTCCAATGATCTTCTATATTGATTGCATTTTCTAGTTGTTGGAGGACTTGGTATTTGTTTGATATTGTGACTGCAAATTTGTCTTTAATTCCTTGTTCTTTAAGAAATTATACATTGAAATACTTTCTGCCCTTATTTGTTGTAGTATCTAGTTTGGCTAGCAGAAGATGATGGTCTGAAGCCACATCTGCTCCTCTATATACTTTTACATTCTGTAAGGATGACTTCAACTTTCTATTAATACATATGTGGGCAATTTGATTCTCCGTTCTATGATCTGATGACACCCATGTAGCTTTATGTATTTTTATGTTGGAATATTGTTCCTCCTAGGCTCATTTGATTAAGAAGAGCACAGAAGTTCATGAATATCTCGCTATTCTCATTTATATCTCCAAGTCCATGTTTTCCCATAATCTCTTCGAAGCCTTTGTTGTCTGATCCTAATTTTGCATTTAGATCTCCCATCAAGATTATAATATCCTTGGCTCATCTTTTATCCTTCTGACATTGCAACTGTTTATAGAATTCACCTTTAACTAAATCATCCTTATTATTGGTTGGTGCGTTGCATTGGATAATGTGTTTTTTTACTTTGTTTTTTGTTGTTTTAAATGTTGCTCTCATTAGTCTTAGCCCTACTGCTTCCCATTCTATCAGTGTCTTCTGTGCATTCCTTGATAACATTATGATAACTCCTTGACTATGTTGTGCTCCAGGTTCCCAGTGTCCTGATGATAAAATCATCTCTCCTGTATTTAGTTTTATCCTTTCCATTCCTAGCCATCTTGTTTCACACACTCCTAGAATATCTATTTTGTAATTTCTAATTTCTGTTGCTACCTGTGCAGCTTTTTCTTGTTCATTTAGGGTACATACATTCCAGGTGCCAATTCTGGAGGATTTCCTGGTAGACATAAGGTGAGTCAGCAACCCGGACTCCTTATGGCTTTTTCTGAATTGCGTCATACATCTCTTAAACAGAGAGCCTCTATCTTACCTGGATGGCAAATTTACTTACTTGTCCATATTTGTGAAGTTTTTTAGGCTTATTTTTTTACAGTACAGGTTAGCCAGTCCCAATCCAACTCTCCTTAGTCACCTCTTACGAATTTGTATGGAAAGGAACAGCGCCACTATTCTTAACTCCCCTTTGTGCCTCACAGCGCACAGGCACATTTAACTTATTAGTTATCCCAAAATCTAGCTTTCAAGTTTTTTTTAAAAAAATATGTTGTGATTTCTTTCTTTGTCAATAATGATATCGTTTTGACTAAAATTTGGCTTGCTTTTCTGCATCATAAGTCCACTCTTCCATTGCTTGGAGATAGGGGACAAATATAAAATATACAATATATTGAACATCACGTGTTGGTGCAAGAAGAGCTACAGAAAAGTAAATCTATAGAAAGATGAGACAAACTACAACATTTCAGCAAAAACCTTCATCAGCTACAAACCAACAGATAATATTATGAAAAAACAAACACAAAAAGCTGGCAAGTACACATTTTAATGTGGATAAGGAGGTCTAATTATAGTGTATAAGGTAATGTTCTTAATACCATTTTGTGTTTATTTTACACATCTACCACTGCTTGCTTGTTGTCATGTTACATGACAGCAAGGTATTTGAGATCTTCTGCTACTAATTTTATTAATTATTTATTTGTCACTTATCAACTTGTTGAAATCATTTTTCTTATTTGAAATTTCACTGCACCATCTTAGAGGTCATCTTTTTTATTTTATTTTACTGTTTCATCTGATTGCTGTTGGATGCTCTTTTCTTTCTTTGCTGTTTCATCTAACTACAGTTGGATGCTCTTTTCTTTCTTTGCTGTTTCATCTAACTACAGTTGAATGCTCTTTTCTTTTTTGCTGTTTCATCTAACTGCAGTTGGATGCTCTTTCCTTTTTTTGCTGTTTCATCTAACTGCAGTTGGATGCTCTTTTCTGTTTTTGCCGATTCATCTCTTTGCTGTTGGATGCTGTTTTATTTTTTTGCTGTTTCCTCTGATGCGTTGGATGTTATATCAAAATTATATAATTTCTTGTTTTTGAATGAAACTCAGAATTGGCCTGACATCTACTTTTCTTTTTAATATCTTTACCATTGCATGTCATACCTTTTTGTTACATTCAGCATTCTTCTGTGATGGTTCATTCTAGTGGTTGTAAATCTTTCTTTTGTAGTCATATTTTCATTTTAAAAAAAATTTAAATAAAGTAAATTGAATACATTGAAAGAGGATTATCAATTATAAATCTAATGTAATATTTAATAACATTGCTGATGAAGAATGATGCATCTGGACAACCACTTTCAAAATGTATGGCGGAATGTTTCTAAAACAAAGATCATGCCATCTTCCACATTTAGCTTGCTTCTTTTTGTTCTTACTATTGGTTATTGGTTATAGAAGGCCTCGGTGTCACTGCAAACGAATTAAAATCCATAATTGCTCAACCGCCCGTGCCAGTGGAATCATCCGTATTACTAACACATCTCCCAAACAAAGAAAGGTAACTGTAGTCCCCATCGTAGCAGTCTCAGCACACGCCAAAAGACATAAGGCGAAACCGCGCAGAAAGTGAACACAGCCAACAGTTTCCTGTCATACGATATCATCATTCATCGTAAACAAGCGGGATATCGAAACAGGATCAAAACGGATGAGGCACACAGCTCACGGTGTGCACAGAGCACTTAACTCAGTAGCTCCTGCAACAAGCCGGACTTGGAATATGAGGAAACTGCAAGAAGGAACACTTTTCAGACATAGCCTTCAATGGTTCCTGCCACCTATCCACCATATACCATGGATGTTCGTGTCCTCCTGAAAATGATGATCGTCGTAGCACTTGATGATGTTAGGCCATCATTGATGACTCCAATTCAAAACATATAGACATACAGTGGTGGTAAGTTATCATTTCCAATCCAACAGAAGCCACCTGACCTGTAGTTAGTAAAACCACAGAGAGAATATGATTTTGTGACCTTCACTGATTCACTCTTGGATGTATGTTTGAGGCAAATGAAAGTAAAATATTTAGGGTGATCTTCTACAGTGTTAAAAGAGCACCTCAACCATTTCTCAATATTTCTTTGTTGAAAGTCAAGAGTCTGAAACAACGGGACGCAAATTTAAAAATGCTATTTGATATTTAAGTCTATGTTATTGTGAACATCTGTTACTTGTAACATATAAATTTATTGTAATAATAATGCAGAATTTGTGTTATTGTCAATATCTCTTTGATTGTATAATATAAATTTATTGTAATAATGATGCAAAATTTGTATGTTATATTTGTTGAAGGATTGAATCAAGGTGTGATGAGGCTGATATAGAAATGAAATATCTATAATGATCTCAAGGGGAACCCCTGATTAGTTAACAATTTTCTAATTTAAATGAGTGTCATACATTAATTGAGAGACTGAAAGAAAGTGAGATACAGGTGAAGAAAGAGATATCAGCCGGGGGGGGGGTGTGTGGAGAGATAAAATACAGAGAGAAATATAGTTATTGAATTATTTATTTAAAAATTGGATGATTAGAAAATGAATATGTAATCTTTTTTGATATAGATATTATATGTATTTTCATGGTTTTTCTACTTAACTCATTAGTTGCAAGCTGGGATTTGTTTGTCATGTCCAAAAGTGAATAAATGTGGAGAAATAACTTATAGACCACATAGTTTTTTGCAGGATCAGCAACTCAAAATAGATCAAAACATCACTGTATTATTTATATTGAGTTATATAGCAACAGTGTTTGTCTAGGGTGATTGGAACTTTGATATAGAAGACTTATTGCATTGTATTACCTTCTAGGACAGACAAGATGTACCCTTTCCAGTGAAAATCTGAAAATAAAAATTCACTCTAGTCATTTCATCACCAGGATCTAAGAACCAATGGCTAAGATCAAACATACAATATTTGACTCTGCCCATCACCAGCTTTACTGTACCCACAAGCTGAATTTGTATTGTAGCCTAGTTCTGTGCTTTTTTAACTCCTATTTCTCTATTGGTGGTTGATCTACTTTCATTTCCCAGACATCCAAAGCTCAACCGATGTCAGATCAACTCTACTTCCTCAAAGACCGGATGAATGAACACCTTATATGGAGCTACAAGGCAACTCAGAAATACCTGCAGATATCATTACATGGCAATGTGCCAAAGGGCATCAGCTCATAGGCTTCTGAACCCATAAAAACATCTCCCATACTTAACCATCAAAACAACACAGGAAAGGGTGTCAGGTTAAAAAAGAGGCAAATCATGGGTGGGCCGAACAGATGTCATCAAACAGGTCTGTGGGCTTACCAATATCAATGCTGGCGAGGAGTGGATGCCGGTGCCTACGTCATTCAAAGGGACATTCTCGTGTATTGTCACACTCGACAGGAAATGTAGGGAACCGGACTCAGTCATGGTCAAAATGAAGGTCAATGGTGCTCATCTGGGATAACACCAATGAGAAAGAGTCATCTATACAGACGGATCTGTAAGACGACACCAAAGGAGTGCATGGGCATTTACAGCATGCTCAGCAGGCAGAATAGTCAAGGAAAACAGTGGTGCATACATTATGACCATGAGTAGCATGACGATAAAGGTGATGGCAGTGACCAAGGCTTTCATCTGGTTAGAGTCACAAGACTACCCCCATGCCTGTATACTGAGTGATTCGATGAGCATGATAAGAAAAGTGGAGGTGGGATCTGTATGTATGCAATGGGTAGAGTCATTACGGAAGTAAAAAATACGTATGTAAGGTCACCTTTGTCTATGTCCCAGAACATGCGGAAGTACAGGGAAATGAAAGAGTGGACAGATTGGCTAGCTGTGCTATTCTTTATGATGGTCAACCAATGGATTGGGTGAACATTATCAATGCCTTCTGGGTAGGACACAGGACTTCGACAACCATGAGTTCACATCACTCCTTCAGATAAAAGAAGTGGGAGTTAAGATGGGCATTGCCAGAAAAGAGAAACTTAGTGGGCATATAAGAAGACTAATCAACCAACACAGAACTGGAGTCGTCATTCGCTGGACATTCTGAGACTTGCTGAGGAGGGGATCTAAGCACCTATGGACATGTTCGGAGCGCAATGATGATGACCCGCTAATAACTCAATATCCACAAAAACCTATCCAAAATTTGCTGACATATAGTTTTGCAAGTGGTTACACTTTTAAGGATTGTTTTATTCTATTTATTTGCAAATTACATTTTTACCAACTTGTACAAAATATATCTTTGTTTTTAGAAAAGACAATTTGTTAAATTATTAAATAAATTTGTAACAGCCATTAATGTCATCCTACAACTTTATCATTCACAAACTTATAAAAAACTACTAGAATTTTTCATGAAAGAATATTCAACATCATAGACAGTTGTTTATCACTGACAGTTTAGTTAATTTGCTCATTTTTGTCTTTGCTAGAAGTTACAATACATTTCTTCTGTTATACATTCAAAATGATGAAGAAGCCATATCTTAAAATTTAAATACTTTTGTCATTACAAATTGGACATTGCATCCCCCAAAACTCTCAGATTTACCATTCTTTGATCTTTTTGTTAGATGCATTAACTCTTAAATTATCATTCACACACAAATATTGACACTAGCTAAACATTTTACATTTTGTATGTGATGTCACAAATTGAAACCACTCACATAAAATATCTTTTATAAGAATAAGAATGTACTAGTATCAGGACATCTTCATACATAAATGCTGTTAAATTTCAAAGATTAGAACCAAAATACCACTTTGATATAGCAACTAGCAGCTGTGCAATTTAAAATGTAAAGTACTTTAATACCCAGTGAAGCTGTGCTGTATATTTGATTTTGTTCAATTCATTGTTCATGCCTTAACATGGGCAATCAATGAGGCCCACAATTCTTGTTCATGAACTTTATTGTTGAATAGCCTCCTTCATGCTATTAGATCTCAGATTATATATGATTTTATTTATTTGTCATCCTATGCAATTTTTTTGCATGGAATTTTGTAAAAGGTTATCAAAACTTTTAGACATATTTAATTTTGAAAGTAAACAAAATCTGTGTATTTTTATCAAGTGCAAATATATAATTTAACAAAAGCAATTATTTGTTACTGACATCTGACAACCAGTTAGCACTCTTGTCAGATGTGATGTTCTGTATTGTTACTAATGCTCTAAGAAATAAAGAATCAGTTTCATTAATTTGTATTAACTATTGTTAATTTATTTCTTTAATACACAAAAGCATATATATCAGGTGCAAAGTAGGTCTACTTGTTAAAGGTGAAATTGGCTCTTTTTACACAAAGAGCCCAGGGTTTGAGATTGGGTTCATCAGTCATCTCAGCTGAATAAAATAGATATGTGACCTGTAGTGAGGGAAGTAATGGCATAAAGAGGAAGATATACAATGTGACCAAGAGAGTGATGCCCCATTACTCCACTCCTCAATGTTGGGAATGCTTGTAATCATGTGATGACTAAAAGAGTATGCCTCTTCTACATCCACCCCTAAAAGAAAGTTAAGTGAGTGTGGTTGTATTGTGATGCCACTTTACTACACTCCTCAATGTTGGTAATGCTTGTAATCATGTGATGACTAAAAGAGTATGCCTCTTCTACATCTACCCCTAAAAGAAAGTTAAGTGAGTGTGGTTGTATTGTGTTCTGGTCTGGAGTAAAATTCTGATATTTCCACTTTTGGCCCAACACTTCAGCGCCTCATTTTTCAGTACTGGATTGTCTTCCCTAATCATTTGTCCAGATTAGACAAGTTACCTGGTAAAGGCATCAAGATGCATAGGTATTTGAAGCTGCTGTAAAGCTAATTATAATCATGAAAATTAAAAAAAAGGAAAAAGTGGTATGGTAATAGCTTTAAATGGTGAGAAACAAAACAAAAGTAGAACATTTCAGCCAAGAAGGCCTTCAGCTGGAACAATAAAGCTTTTAGTAAAGGCTGGCATAACCTTACACAAAAATACATTTTATGAAAATAAAAGATTACTTACTGACTTATGCACATGCACCACCAAGAATTGTGAGGAGCTGCAATATTTTTGTCCAGAGTCTAAGTGTATTGTATTTGACAGTTATTAACCTTTACTGCTGCTAGGTTTTCTGTGACATTGTCTATCTGTATGACTTTTGGTCTTCCTTGAGCCTTGAAACCAGTCTATCAACTCTTGCAGGTACACAGCAAGTTACTGGTTCAGTAGTTTAATGCAAAGACTCCAAAATTTGCTTGTGTCTCTATGCATTTAGTGCTAGTTGTGATTTCAACAGTTCACCTGAATTTCACCATTTCTTATTCTGTGTTTTACTGTAACCAGTAATAGGTTGTGACATTTCACATGTTGTGATCTTTCTCTCCAATATGTCTACCTTAAATATAGGACTATGTTTGACATAGTTAAATTAATAGAGTACTTGCAACTAAACTCGTGCTAAGTCAAATGTAAGACATTTATTACAGAGTTTGAAAAGCTAAATTTTAATGGAGGAAAACTTAATATATTTAATACAATATTTGTAACTTAAACTTTCATCTTTAGAAATGTAAAACAGTCAGAGTACATCAAACGAAACTTTAATCTTTGGAAATGTAAAACCATTAATGCAGTACTTCATCTAAACTTTAATCTTTGAAAATTTAAGACCATTAATACAGTACTTCAAACTAAAATTTAATCTTTGGAAAATTAAGAACCATTAATAAAGTACTTCAAACTAAACTTTAATCTTTGGTAATATAAGAACCATTAATACAGTACTTCAAACTAAACTTTAATCGTAAATTTAAGAACCATTAATAAATTACCTCAAACTAAACTTTAATCGTAAATTTATGACAGTTAATACATTACCTCAAACTAAACTTTAATCATTGTAAATTTAAGACAGTTAATACATTACCTCAAATTAAACTTTAATCGTTGTAAATTTAAGACAGTTAATACATTACCACAAACTAAACTTTAATCGTTGTAAATTTAAGACAGTTAATACATTACCACAAACTAAACTTTAATCGTTGTAAATTTAAGACAGTTAATACATTACCTCAAACTAAGCTTTAATCGTTGTAAATTTAAGACCGTTAAAATATTACCTCAAACTAAACTTTAATCGTTGTAAATTTAAGACAGTTAATACAGTGCTTGCAACTAAAACTTTGACAAAGAGGAATTCATGTTAGTTAAAACACAATCCATATCAAACGTCAGCAAAGATCTGTATGATACTTTCTCTTGTAGAGTTCACTCAGAGGCAGTACTTAGTGAATGGTTTCAGAAAGGGTTGAAGCAAGAGTGTACTTCATTTCCCTTGTTTTATGGAACTGCCATCAACGTCATACAGCAGTGATGCTTTACATGTTCCAAAGGCATTGAATAGTTACTTGAGTCTCATATAGAGGATCTTGACTTTGTAGACACGATAATTCTTATCTGTACTTATGTGAAAACAGTATAAGAAAAAAACAAATGTCATATCATCAATTGGTCGCAGAATATTTTCTGCTGCTTTACTCCCAAGTTTGAGACCTGATCATCTATGTTGATGGCTTGGTCACAAGAGATGTTCAGAGTGGTTGGTATTTTGTTGTGTAATCTAATGGAAAGATGATAGATAAAGGTGCAGAAGCCCACAAGTCCTCCAGCAAATTTATGGAGATTGTGGCTTGACGGGAGCTATCACTTAACTGGTTAAGAGACCAAAACATATGTTGTCTTCGTGATTGATTTGACTGACTAAGGATGTTTCGTCGGATTGACAAGAACACACTCCACAGGCAGTCTTCTACTTCTTCTCCTTCTTTCCTTCCTCATCTGCCTTTCAGCGTCGAGGGGAGGTATAATTTGCGGTCTTTTGCTCTTCTGTTCGCCTCTGCTGCTGTTATGTTTCCTAGTGCTTCTAATATTCCATCGATCCATCTTTTTCGTGGTCGACCCTTGGGTCTGTTGTTCTCACAACGTTTGTTGAAGGCTCGTTGTGTTGTGTTTTGTTCTTTCTGCCTTGTCACGAGGCCGAACCATTTTATCTGTTGTTTCCTTATATATTCTATGGCTGGGGCTATTCCTAGCTTTTTTCTCAGTTCTTCATTTCTGATCTTATCTCTTAGACTGTTTCCTGTCATTCGTCTAACACATTTCATCTCCACAGGCAGTGGGTGCACCTATTCCACATGTTTCCTGTTAGCAAACAAGCTTGGATATACTAGGTACAAATAATAATACATAAATATTATTATATGGGGAAGATATATCCATAATTATGATATGTTCCCCATATAATAATATTTATGTATTATTATTTGTACCCAGTATACAACCACTGGGAACTACTATTCGTGCTGTTTCGTCCAATAAATGTTTGTCTACAACACAAGTATTCAGCCCTACTGGGAGATACTTGCATTAATAGGAAAGTACAAATATACAATTTATTTCCGGTCTGTGATCGTTACCCTATGCTATAGTCATTGAGAGCGCCTTTCGTGCAAGACACTGCTGCAATAGCCAATTTTTTAGTTGGCTGCGTGGCAGTGTGCCAAGCGTTCGGCTTCTCGTGGCAAGACGCGGTGCCACTGAGTACGGGTTCGATCCCACTTCGGACCATATATTGTTCTTCGTTTTTTTCTATTGTTGTTTGTCTGTCAATTTTTCCGAGTGCTAACACATACTTCTTTGTTCTTTTATTCCCTTGGATATACTACCCTGGACACTCGGATGTTCGTGGCAATGAAATAACCGAGAAGTTGGCGGGGTCTGTAATTATGCAAGAAATATTAGAAAATTGACATGTATCACATAATGATGGCTTTAAAAGAACCTGTCACAGGATGGCTACAAGAAAGCTGAGGATAACCCATGTATCAAAAGAATGGTGGAACAAGGCGTCATGAAGGACGAAAGCATGAAGGAACCCAACACGATGAACCATCAGTGGATGAACATTTTTATGGTTGCTGGAGCGGGCGGCGGAGCAGATATGGGAATGCCCTGACTTTGGTGGCGCCAGTTCGTACTAAAGACTTACATAATATGACTTGTAATCAACCAAGAAAATTAAATAAATGTAGAAAAAATGAACCTGAAAGAAATAGCATTTGATGAAATAAATCACTAGATATAAATCAGAAGCTGCATAGATCAAGAAGAAGACACAAATACATACTTTAGAATCGGAAGAGTAAAGGCAGCAATAACTTTCGAAAACTAGGGACAATATGGAAATCAAAATTACTCAGCACAAAAACAAAGCTCGGAATTTGTAAAACGAATGTAGTGCTCACCCTTAACTTATGTATACGAGAGAAGAAAAAACGAATGTTATAAGAAATATAAAAGAAAGATAATTCTCCAAATCTCGCATAAGGATAAAACGCCTGGTACAGACAGACTCGCTGCGGAGTTCTATAAACATTTTCCCCCCTTCATAGGAACACTCCTGCTGAAGGTTTTTAAGGATTCCTTCCACAAAGGACATCTACCTGCGAGGATCAGCGTGTCATACATCTCCTTACTCCTGAAGAACAATATAGAGAAGACACAAGTAACAAACTACAGACTAAACAGACCGATATCGCTGCTCAACGTAGACTATAAAATACTGACAAAGTCCCTGACGAATAAGCTAAAGCCGTTCATGTTCTCACTCGTCCCCGAAGACCAGCAATGCAGCATCCAAGGCTAAAATAAAAACAACCACTTCATACGATACATCATCACCTACACACATACAAGCAACATACCTTCATCGATTCTGTCCTTGGACCAAGAAATGGCTTTTGACAGGGCGTTGTACACTCCTACCTACAGAAAACGCTGCACAACTGCAATATGGGAGACAACTTTCGAGGATGCATCAACATCCTGTACTCCAGACCTGAGTGTTGCCATACCACTTTTTTCTTAATCTTTTTTTTTAAATTGTCCAAATTCTGTGAATGTATTGAGGATGTTGTCTATTGATCTAGTGTTTGATGGAAAGAAGACAGCGATGTCAGCATACGCTAACAATTTCTGCTCTCCTTTCCCTGACATGAATGTGCCCTTTATGGAACTGTCTCGTCTGATACTCTCAGTGTTTTGTGGGGGGGGGGGGGTGTTAGGAATGAGCTTCTCTAGAAGACTTTTTCTTTGTCGAGAGATAGGATGGAAGACTGGCTGGCTTTGTCATGAGTGTACTTTATAATGTCTCGTATAAAGTGTGTGTGCTGGTGGACGTTTCTGTCGAGAGATAGGATGGAAGACTGGCTGGCTTTGTCATGAGTGTACTTTATAATGTCTCGTATAAAGTGTGTGTGCTGGTGGACGTTTCTGTCGAGAGATAGGATGGAAGACTGGCTGGCTTTGTCATGAGTGTACTTTATAATGTCTCGTATAAAGTGTGTGTGCTGGTGGACGTTTCTGTCGAGAGATAGGATGGAAGACTGGTTGTCTTTGTCATGAGTGTACTTTATAATGTCTCGTATAAAGTGTGTGTGCTGGTGATGTTTCTGTCGAGAGATAGGATGGAAGACTGACTGTCTTTGTCATGAGTGTACGTTATAATGTCTCGTATAAAGTGTGTGTGTTGGTGGACGTTTCTGTCGAGAGATAGGATGGAAGACTGGCTGGCTTTGTCATGAGTGTACTTTATAATGTCTCGTATAAAGTGTGTGTGCTGGTGGATGTTTCTGTCGAGAGGTAGGATGGAAGACTGGCTGTCTTTGTCATGAGTGTACTTTATAATGTCTCGTATAAAGTGTGTGTGCTGGTGGACAGTTCCTCTCTTGCACATTACACTGTTGGCCTTTATGATGGAGTGTTGTCATGAAAGGTTTGAGTTTGTTAATGCTTTTGTTAGAATGTTGTAGTCTGTGTTAAGTAGGGAAATGGGGGTGTAGTTTTTAAGAAGCTACTTGCCTGTGTTGTCTTTCCGGAGCAAAGTTATGTAAGAAATGTTTATACTTGGAGTAAGTTATTTCTTTGTGAATGGGTCTGTGTACATTCTGAGAAGAAGAGAGCCTAAGAGAGAAAAGAAATGTTACAAGAATTATATTGTGATGCCGCCAGGCGCCAAAGTTTTGTAATTCTGCACAACTTGTACTGCCTCTGTTTAGCCAGCTAGTGTGAGTTCTGCGTAAAGTTGTTCCCAGTCGGCGTCTGGTAGTTTCCCTGTGTATTGCATTAATTTGTCTCGTATTTGTGAATGTGAACAGGATTTTAAGCTGCTTTCATTTTCATATTAGCATTATTGTCTACTTCTTTCTTAATAGTGTGATTTTTTAATGTCTTTCTTTCATACTATGATTTTAAACTGATTTTTCTCATGCTAGTATTTTAAATTGTTTCTCTGGTCATTCTAGGATTTTCAAAAGGATAACTTTTGAAGCCAGAAAAATAAACTCTCTCAACTCTCTTAACTCATACATTTTAATCTCTGTCTATTACTGCTAGACATTTTAACAGCCTCTCTCTCATTCTCTTTCTTCTATATATATCTTAATGTTTAATATATATAACTGCATCTCTCTTTCACCCCCCTCTCTCTCTCTCAGCCTCTCTCTCAATCTCTTAATGTTAGAATTTTAAACTGCCACTCTCCCTCTTCCAGTGACATGGATTATGTGCAACTATCTATCTCCAACTCCTCTTCCTTTTTCTACTACAATTTGAAATTTCAACAGCATTGTGTTTTCCTATTTTTTTTTACCTTTCTCTCTCTCTCTCTCTCTCTCTCTCTCTCTCTCTCTCTCTCTCTCTCTCTCTCTCTTTATAATTATCTTTTCTAGACTCTACAGTGAAGTGATGAAACGGCATCAACTAATTTTTATAAATTAACTTCTTTGGTCCTGTGGTCTATAAAAATGTTTAGAAACTTTAAACAGTTGATTATCAGCTAATAAATATAATAATTTTTTGAAGAATATGTATTTAAATGTTGCATAATATTTACAGGCATGGTTCGCTCTAACATATCAAACTTAATTGCAAAAAATGTGTTCTACCGTTGAATTGTTGATGAAAATGTTGATACAAACTTATTTGCTTAAGAAATTAAATGTTATCTGTTTTATTATAAGGGAAGCAACTCCAGTTATATTAATAGTTAAGAATTCTTTATACGTCGATAGATTGTAATTGTAAATTGTCAAAAGTTTTAATCCTATGCATATTGTTTCCTGGAAAATAATTTTCTCACAAAATCTGCATGTTCTTTAAAAATTTCAATAAGAAATTGCATATTCTAAAGTATAAAATTAAAATAAATGTACCTTTGCTTAATTTGTGTTGCAAATATTAATTATTTATAATTTCTCTCAAAAATTAAGAGTTATCTTACTTTGCTCACAGAAAGTAAACTTCTGTCTTAAATGAAAAAACGAGGGTGTATTAAGTCAGGTTCAGTGAACATATTTTTTAATTTACGTGAAATTGTATATAAAATTTGTGTTATTCATCTAGATACTACTGCTGTTGGCTGGCTTGTATTAGGTAAAGAAGCTGTTCACGCGATGGAGTTGTGTTCACAGCATGTGTTCAAAATATACACAGCAGGCCTCAAGACATTCTGAGACTTGTCTCTTAATATTTTGAAAACATTCTGGATCTATATATCTATCTTTCGTTCGTCTGAAGTATTGTCTATAACTGCAATGTCGTTTTCTGTATAAATGTTATCGTCTTTTGTCAGTCTTGCAGTGGTGCATATAGTCTTGTCTGTAGTGTTGTATTATTGGTATAGGTGGACTTTCCTCAGTCTACCATAATCAGTGCATTCTTGAAATATGCGTTCCGATGTGTGGGGCACCTGTACACATGTACATGTAGTTGAGGTGCCGATCTTGAATTTTGTAGACACGTGACTGTGGAGTGAATTGTGTCCTGTCCTAATGCGTATTATAACTGGTTCCCATCTATTCATATAATGAAAGGCATCCTGATTTGGAGCATTTGATCTTCTGATTGATTTGATTATCTGTATCCTATGATGGTATGTAACAGGCGTATCTGGTTGTGTGCATGTTGCACATTCTTTTGAAAGCTGATCTGCTCTAAAGTTTCCTGGTATTCCATAGTGAGATGGGATCCACTGCAGGGCAACCCTGTGGTGTTTGTAGAGTTCAGTCAATAAAGTTTGCAGATGTAGCAACTTTCTGGATTGCAGTGCCTGGAGCATTGATCTTGCATGTGTCAAAAACTTCACCGGCTGTGGGCTAAAATTACTGTTCAGCAGTTTTTCTATTGCCAACTTTATTGCTTGCATTTCTGCATCGTATTTGTGATAATATTTCTCTGTTGCTATCTTTTCCATATCCCTAGTGTACTCTATGTAGACCACTGCTCCCCTTTCTTTTCTATATATTGATCGAGTCAACCCACACAGAGACATTATAAACACCAGGTTATAACACTTGTTGCTACAAGTTTGATAAACTATTCAGAACTTGATTCTCATTATAAAAATATAAAAGAATGACTGTTTCTCTATTTTAATGCTTGAGATGTAATTGTCTATCGCTATTTACATAACAGGATTTTAAGCTGCTATTATTTCCATTTTAGAATTATTAACTGTTTCTTTCTTAGTAGTTAGACTTTGATATGTATCTCTTTTTATACTAAGATTTTAAACTGCTTTTATCTTCATGCTTGTATTTTAAATTGTCTCTCTTGTCATTCTAGGTTTTTCAAAAGGTTAACTTTTGATGCTAGAAATATAAACTCTCTCAACTCTTTTAACTCCTACATTTTAATCTCTATCTATTAATGCTAAAAATTAAAAATGCCTATCTCTCATTCTCTTTCTTCTATCTATATCTTAATGTTTAATATATATAACTATATCTCTCTTTTTCGCTCTTTCTCTCTCCATCTCTCTCTCTCTCTCTCTCTCTCTCTCTCTGTTTCTTAATGTTAGACTTTTAAACTGCCACTCTCCCTCCCCAGTGACATGAATTATGTGCAATTGTCTCTCTAACATTATCTTTTCTAGACTCTACAGTGAAGTGATGAAAGGGTGTCCGGTTAGCGCAATCGATAGGCGGTTGGCTTACCACGGCAACAGCCGGGGTTCGTACCCTGGCGAGGACACCTGGGTTTTACTAATTCCCTAAAAATTAGTACCTCTGAAGTCGGAGTAAATCTGCCTGCATGGCGAGGGGCATCCTGTAATGGGATAAAACAGACTTTACACGCAAAATTCAGTCCCACAAAATTGAGTGGGTGGGACTTCGTCAGAGGTCGAAAGCTGACGAAAGCGAACGAACGAAGTGATGAAACGGCATCAACTAATTTTTATCAATAACTTCTTTGGTCCTGTGATCTATAAAAATGTTTAGAAACTTTAAACAGTTGATTATCAGCTAATAAATATAATAATTTTTTGAAGAATATGTATTTAAATGTTGCATAATATTTACAGGCATGGTTCGCTCTAACATATCAACTTAATTGCAAAAAAAAAGTGTTCTACCGTTGAATTGTTGATACAAAATTATATGCTTAAGTAATTAAAAGTTATGTTTTATTATAAGGGAAGTAACACCAGTTATATTAATAGTTAAGAATTCTTTATATGTCGGTATATTGTAATTGTAAATTGTCAAAAGCTTTATCCTATGCATATTGTTTCCCATAAAATAATTTTCTCATAAAATGTGCACGGTCTTTGAAAATTTCTATAAGAAATTGCAAATTCTAAAGTACCAAATTAAAATAAATGTACCTTTCCTTAATTTGTGATTGCAAATATTAATTATTTATAATTTCTCTCAAAAATTAAAAGTTATCTTCCTTTGCTCACAGAAACGTCAACTTCTGTCAAATAAGAAAACGAGGCTGTATAAAGTCCGATGCAGTGAACATATTTTTAATTTTCGTGAAATTGTATATAAATTGGTGTTATTCATCTAGATACTACTGCTGTTGGCTGTCTTTATTAGGAAAAGAAGCTGTTCACGCGATGAAGCTGTGTTTACAGCCTGTGTTCACAATATTCACTGCAGGCCTCAAGACATTCTGAGACTTGTCTCTTAATATTTTCGATAACCTTCTGGATCTATATATCTATCTTTCGTTCGCCTGAAGTATTGTCTATAACTGCAATGTCGTTTCCTGTATAAATGTTACAGTCTTTTGTCAGTCTTGCAGTGGTGCATATAGTCTTGTTTGTAGTGTTGTATTAATGGTATAGGTGGACTTACCTCAGTGTACTATATTCAGTGCATTCTTGAAATATGCGTTCCGATGTGTGGGGTACCTGTTCACATGTACATGTAGTTGAGGTGCCGATCTTGAATTTTGTAGACACGTGACTGTGGAGTGAATTGTGTCCTGTCCTAATGCGTATAATAACTTGCTCACATCTATTCATATAATGAAATGCATCCTGATTGGAGCATTTGATCTTCTGAATTGATTTGATTATCTGTATCTTATGATGGTATGTAACCGGCGTATCTGGTTGTGTGCCTGTTGCACCTTCTTTTGAAAGCTGATCTGCTCTCTAGTTTCCTGGTATTCCATACTGAGATGGGATCCACTGCAGTGCAGTCCTGTGGTGTTTGTAGAGTTCAGTCAATAAAGTTTGCAGATGTAGCAACTTTCTGGATTGCAGTGCCTGGAGCATTGATCTTGCATGTGTCAAAACTCTACAGGCTGTGGGTTAAGATTACTGTTCAGCAGTTTTTCTATTGCCAACTTTATTGCTTGCATTTCTGCATCGTAATTGTGATAATATTTCCTGTTGCTATCTTTTCCATATCTCTAGTGTTATTTTTTTGAGTACTCTATGTAGACCCCTGCTCCCCTTTATTTTCTATATATTGATCGAGTCACCGCACAGAGACATTATAAACACCAGGTTATAACACTTGTTACTACAAGTTTGATAAACTATTCAGAACTGGATTCTCAATTAAAAATTTAAAAAAGAATGACTGTCTCTATTTAATGCTTGAGATGTAATTGTCTATCGCTATTTACATAATATGATTTTAAGCTTCTTTCATTTTCATATTAGCATTATTAACTGTTTCTTTCTTAGTATTTAGACTTTTAAATGTATCTATTTTTAACTAAGATTTTAAACTGCTTTGATCTTCATGCTAGTATTTTAAATTGTCTCTCTGGTCATTCTAGGATTTTTTAAATTTAACTTATGATGCTAGAAATATAAACTCTCTCAACTCTCTTAACTCCTACATTTTAATCTCTATCTATTAATACTAGAAATTTAAAATGTCTATCTCTCATTCTCTTTATTCTATCTATATCTTAATGTTTAATTTATATAACTGCATCTCTCTTTTTCGCTCTCTCTCGCTCTCTCTCTCTCTCTCTCTCTCTTTCTCTCTCTCTCTCTCTCTCTCTTTCTCTCCTCTCTCTCTCTCTCTCTCTCTATCTATCTATCTATCTCCTTTAATGTTAAACTTTTAAACTACCACTCTCCCTCTCCAGTGACATGATTATGTGCAATTTTCTATCTCCAACTCCTCTCCATTTTTCGACTACAATTTTGAAATTTCCACAGCATAGTATTTTACTAGTTTTTTGTATACCTCTCTCTCTCTCTCTAACAGTATCTTTTCTAGACCCTACAGTGAAGTGGTGAGACTGCATCAGCCAAATTTTATAAATTAATTCTTTGGACCTGTGATCTATAAAAATGTTTAGAAATTTTAAACAGTGATTATCAGCTAAGAAATATAATAATTCTTTGAAGAATATATATTGAAATGTTGCATAATATTTACAGGCATGGTTCGTTCTAACAAATCAAACTTAAATGCAAAAAAGTGTTCTACCGTTGAATTGTTGATGAAAATGTTGATATAAACTTATCATCATCATTGAGTGCCGACTCCGCAACGAAGGTTGGTACCATGGAGCGCCATTTTGCTCTATCTCTTGCTTTGATGGTGCAGGTTGTCATCGGTTGATTTGTCCATCTTTTGATGTTACTCGTCCATGTTAATCTTGGTCTGCCTCTGCCTCTTTTACCTTGTATTTTCCCTCCAGGATCACTTTCAGTAGGCTGTTGTGTCTTTTAACATGGCCTAAGAATCGCATTTGTCTTGTTCTAATTATGTTCAGAAGATCTCTTTTCATTTTTAGTTGTTTTAGACATCGTCGTTTGTTTTCTTTTCTTCCATCCAATTCTACCTATTCTTCTATATATCCACATTTCAAAGGCTTCAATTCTCTGTTCTGTTTTCTTGTCTAATGTCAATGTTTCAGCACCATATAGGAATATTGAGAAATGTAACATTTTGCTAATCTTAGTTTTAGCTCTGGTGTTATTTGTTTTGATGATAAACTTATATGCTTTAGAAATTAAAAGTTAACTTATAATAATATAGGGAAGTAACTCATTTAATATTAATAGTTTAGAATTCTTTATACGTCGATATATTGTAATTGTAAATTGTCAAAAGTTATATCCAGTGCATATTGATTTTCCATAAAATAATGTTATCATAAATGTGCACGGTCTTTGCAAATTTCAATAAGAAATTGCAAACTTTAAAGTATCAAATTAAAATAAATGCACCTTTCCTTAATTTGTGGTGTAAATATTAATTATTTATAATTTTTCTCAAAATTTTAAAGTTATCTTCCTTTGCTCACACAAAAAGTCAACTACTGTCTTAAATAAGAAAACGAGGCTGTATAAAGTCCGATACAGTGAACATATTTTTGAATTCACGTGAAATTGATATATAAAATGTGTGTTATTTCATCTATATACTACTGCTGTTGGCTTGCTTCTATTAGGTAAGAAGCTGTTCACGCGATGAAGCTGTGTTTACAGCATGTGTTCAAAATATCCAGTACAGGCCTCAAGATATTCTGAGACTTGTCTCTTAATATTTTCGATAACCTTCTGGATCTATATATCTATCTTTCGTTCGCCTGAAGTATTGTCTATAACTGCAATGTCGTTTCCTGTATAATATTACCGTCTTTTTGTCAGTCTTGCAGTGGTGCATATAGTCTTGTTTGTAGTGTTGTATTAATTGTTATAGGTGGACTTACCTCAGTGCACTATATTCAGTGCATTCTTGAAATATGCGTTCCGATGTGTGGGGCACCTGTTCACATGTACATGTGTGAGGTGCCGATCTTGAATTTTGTAGACACGTGACTGTGGAGTGAATTGTGTCCTGTCCTAATGCTTATAATAACTTGCTCACATCTATTCATATAATGAAATGCATCCTGATTTGGAGCATTTGATCTTCTGAATTGATTTGATTATCTGTATCTTATGATGTTATGTAACCGGGCGCATCTGGTTGTGTGGCCTGTTGCACCTTCTTTTGAAAGCTGATCTGCTCTCTAGTTTCCTGGTATTCCATACTGAGATGGGATCCACTGCAGGGCAATCCTGTGGTGTTTGTAGAGTTCAGTCAATAAAGTTTGCAGATGTAGCAACTTTCTGGATTGCAGTGCCTGGAGCATTGATCTTGTATGTGTCAAAACTCTACAGGCTGTGGGCTAAGATTACTGTTCAGCAGTTTTTCTATTGCCAACTTTATTGCTTGCATTTCTGCATCGTAATTGTGATAATATTTCCCTGTTGCTATCTTTTCCATATCTCTAGTGTTATTTTTTAGTACTCTATGTAGACCCCTGCTCCCCCTTTATTTTCTATATATTGATCGAGTCACCGCACAGAGACATTATAAACACCAGGTTATAACACTTGTTACTACAAGTTTGATAAACATTCAGAACTGGATTCTCAATTAAAAATTTAAAAAAAGAATGACTGTCTCTATTTTAATGCTTGAGATGTAATTGTCTATCGCTATTTACATAATAGGATTTTAAGCTTCTTTCATTTTCATATTAGCATTATTAATTGTTTCTTTCTTAGTATTTAGACTTTTAAATTTATCTATTTTTTAACTAAGATTTTAAACTGCTTTGATCTTCATGCTAGTATTTTAAATTGTCTCTCTGGTCATTCTAGGATTTTAAAAAATTTAACTTATGATGCTAGAAATATAAACTCTCTCAACTCTCTTAACGCCTACATTTTAATCTCTATCTATTAATACTAGAAATTTAAAATGTCTATCTCTCATTCTCTTTATTCTATCTATATCTTAATGTTTAATTTATATAACTGCATCTCTCTTTTTCGCTCTCTCTCTCTTCTCTCTCTCTCTCTCTCTCTCTCTCTCTCTCTCTCTATCTCCTTTAATGTTAAACTTTTAAACTACCACTCTCCCTCTCCAGTGACATGAATTATGTGCAATTTTCTATCTCCAACTCCTCTCCATTTTTCTACTACAATTTTGAAATTTCCACAGCATAGTATTTTACTAGTTTTTTGTATACCTCTCTCTCTCTCTCTCTCTAACATATCTTTTCTAGACTCTACAGTGAAGTGGGGAGACGGCATCAGCCAAGTTTTATAAATTAATTTCTTTGGACCTGTGATCTATAAAAATGTTTAGAAATTTTAAACAGTTGATTATCAGCTAAGAAATATAATAATTCTTTGAAGAATATATATTGAAATGTTGCATAATATTTACAGGCATGGTTCGTTCTAACAAATCAAACTTAAATGCAAAAAAGTGTTCTACCGTTGAATTGTTGATGAAAATGTTGATATAAACTTATCATCATCATTGAGTGCCGTTTCCGCAACGAAGGTTGGCTACCATGGAGCGCCATTTTGCTCTATCTCTTGCTTTGATGGTGCAGGTTGTCATCGGTTGATTTGTCCATCTTTTGATGTTACTCGTCCATGTTAATCTTGGTCTGCCTCTGCCTCTTTTACCTTGTATTTTCCCCCAGGATCACTTTCAATAGGCTGTTGTGTCTTTTAACATGGCCTAAGAATCGCATTTGTCTTGTTCTAATTGTGTTCAGAAGATCTCTTTTCATTTTTAGTTGTTTTAAGACTTCGTCGTTTGTTTTCTTTTCCTTCCATCCAATTCTACCTATTCTTCTATATATCCACATTTCAAAGGCTTCAATTCTCTGTTCTGTTTTCTTGTCTAATGTCCATGTTTCAGCACCATATAGGAATATTGAGAAGATGTAACATTTTGCTAATCTTAGTTTTAGCTCTGGTGTTATTTGTTTTGATGATAAACTTATATGCTTTAGAAATTAAAAGTTAACTTATAATAATATAAGGGAAGTAACTCATTTAATATTAATAGTTTAGAATTCTTTATACGTCGATATATAGTAATTGTAAATTGTCAAAAGTTTTAAGCAAATGCATATTGTTTGTCAAAAAATAATGTTATCATAAATGTGCACGGTCTTTGCAAATTTCAATAAGAATTTGCAAACTTTAAAGTATCAAATTATAATAAATGCACCTTTCCTTAATTTGTGGTTGCAAATATTAATTATTTATAATTTTTCTCAAAATTAAAAGTTATCTTCCTTCGCTCACACAAAAAGTCAACTACTGTCTTAAATAAGAAAACGAGGCTGTATAAAGTCCGATGCAGTGAACATATTTTTGAATTCACGCGAAATTGTATATAAAATGTGTGTTATTCATCTATATATTACTGCTGTTGGCTTGCTTCTATTAGGTAAAGAAGCTGTTCACGCGATGAAGCTGTGTTTACAGCATGTGTTCAAAATATCCAGTACAGGCCTCAAGATATTCTGAGACTTGTCTCTTAATATTTTCGATAACCTTCTGGATCTATATATCTATCTTTCGTTCGCCTGAAGTATTGTCTATAACTGCAATGTCGTTTCCTGTATAAATATTACCGTCTTTTTGTCAGTCTTGCAGTGGTGCATATAGTCTTGTTTGTAGTGTTGTATTAATTGTATAGGTGGACTTACCTCAGTGCACTATATTCAGTGCATTCTTGAAATATGCGTTCCGATGTGTGGGGCACCTGTTCACATGTACATGTAGTTGAGGTGCCGATCTTGAATTTTGTAGACACGTGACTGTGGAGTGAATTGTGTCCTGTCCTAATGCGTATAATAACTTGCTCACATCTATTCATATAATGAAATGCATCCTGATTTGGAGCATTTGATCTTCTGAATTGATTTGATTATCTGTATCTTATGATGTTATGTAACCGGCGCATCTGGTTGTGTGCCTGTTGCACCTTCTTTTGAAAGCTGATCTGCTCTCTAGTTTCCTGGTATTCCATACTGAGATGGGATCCACTGCAGGGCAATCCTGTGGTGTTTGTAGAGTTCAGTCAATAAAGTTTGCAGATGTAGCAACTTTCTGGATTGCAGTGCCTGGAGCATTGATCTTGCATGTGTCAAAAACTCTACAGGCTGTGGGCTAAGATTACTGTTCAGCAGTTTTTCTATTGCCAACTTTATTGCTTGCATTTCTGCATCGTAATTGTGATAATATTTCCCTGTTGCTATCTTTTCCATATCCTAGTGTTATTTTTTTAGTACTCTATGTAGACCCCTGCTCCCCCTTTATTTTCTATATATTGATCGAGTCACCGCACAGAGACATTATAAACACCAGGTTATAACACTTGTTACTACAAGTTTGATAAACTATTCAGAACTGGATTCTCAATTAAAAATTAAAAAAAGAATGACTGTCTCTATTTTAATGCTTGAGATGTAATTGTCTATCGCTATTTACATAATAGGATTTTAAGCTTCTTTCATTTTCATATTAGCATTATTAATTGTTTCTTTCTTAGTATTTAGACTTTTAAATTTATCTATTTTTTAACTAAGATTTTAAACTGCTTTGATCTTCATGCTAGTATTTTAAATTGTCTCTCTGGTCATTCTAGGATTTTAAAAAATTTAACTTATGATGCTAGAAATATAAACTCTCTCAACTCTCTTAACGCCTACATTTTAATCTCTATCTATTAATACTAGAAATTTAAAATGTATATCTCTCATTCTCTTTCTTCTATCTATATCTTAATGTTTAATATATATAACTGCATCTCTCTTTTTCGCTCTCTCTCTCTCTCTCTCTCTCTCTCTCTCTCTCTCTCTCTATCTCTCTCCTTTAATGTTAAACTTTTAAACTACCACTCTCCCTCTCCAGTGACATGAATTATGTGCAATTTTCTATCTCCAACTCCTCTCCATTTTTCTACTACAATTTTGAAATTTCCACAGCATAGTATTTTACTAGTTTTTTGTATACCTCTCTCTCTCTCTCTAACATTATCTTTTCTAGACTCTACAGTGAAGTGGTGAGACGGCATCAGCCAAGTTTTATAAATTAATTTCTTTGGACCTGTGATCTATAAAAATGTTTAGAAATTTTAAACAGTTGATTATCAGCTAAGAAATATAATAATTCTTTGAAGAATATATATTGAAATGTTGCATAATATTTACAGGCATGGTTCGTTCTAACAAATCAAACTTAAATGCAAAAAAGTGTTCTACCGTTGAATTGTTGATGAAAATGTTGATATAAACTTATCATCATCATTGAGTGCCGTCTCCGCAACGAAGGTTGGCTACCATGGAGCGCCATTTTGCTCTATCTCTTGCTTTGATGGTGCAGGTTGTCATCGGTTGATTTGTCCATCTTTTGATGATACTCGTCCATGTTAATCTTGGTCTGCCTCTGCCTCTTTTACCTTGTATTTTCCCCTCCAGGATCACTTTCAGTAGGCTGTTGTGTCTTTTAACATGGCCTAAGAATCGCATTTGTCTTGTTCTAATTGTGTTCAGAAGATCTCTTTTCATTTTTAGTTGTTTTAAGACTTCGTCGTTTGTTTTCTTTTCCTTCCATCCAATTCTACCTATTCTTCTATATATCCACATTTCAAAGGCTTCAATTCTCTGTTCTGTTTTCTTGTCTAATGTCCATGTTTCTGCACCATATAGGAATATTGAGAAGATGTAACATTTTGCTAATCTTAGTTTTAGCTCTGGTGTTATTTGTTTTGATGATAAACTTATATGCTTTAGAAATTAAAAGTTAACTTATAATAATATAAGGGAAGTAACTCATTTAATATTAATAGTTTAGAATTCTTTATACGTCGATATATTGTAATTGTAAATTGTCAAAAGTTTTAAGCAAATGCATATTGTTTCTCAAAAATAATGTTATCATAAATGTGCACGGTCTTTGCAAATTTCAATAAGAAATTGCAAACTTTAAAGTATCAAATTAAAATAAATGCACCTTTCCTTAATTTGTGGTGCAAATATTAATTATTTATAATTTTTCTCAAAAATTAAAAGTTATCTTCCTTCGCTCACACAAAAAGTCAACTACTGTCTTAAATAAGAAAACGAGGCTGTATAAAGTCCGATGCAGTGAACATATTTTTGAATTCACGCGAAATTGTATATAAAATGTGTGTTATTCATCTATATATTACTGCTGTTGGCTTGCTTCTATTAGGTAAAGAAGCTGTTCACGCGATGAAGCTGTGATTACAGCATGTGTTCAAAATATCCAGTACAGGCCTCAAGATATTCTGAGACTTGTCTCTTAATATTTTCGATAACCTTCTGGATCTATATATCTATCTTTCGTTCGCCTGAAGTATTGTCTATAACTGCAATGTCGTTTCCTGTATAAATATTACCGTCTTTTTGTCAGTCTTGCAGTGGTGCATATAGTCTTGTTTGTAGTGTTGTATTAATTGTATAGGTGGACTTACCTCAGTGCACTATATTCAGTGCATTCTTGAAATATGCGTTCCGATGTGTGGGGCACCTGTTCACATGTACATGTAGTTGAGGTGCCGATCTTGAATTTTGTAGACACGTGACTGTGGAGTGAATTGTGTCCTGTCCTAATGCGTATAATAACTTGCTCACATCTATTCATATAATGAAATGCATCCTGATTTGGAGCATTTGATCTTCTGAATTGATTTGATTATCTGTATCTTATGATGTTATGTAACCGGCGCATCTGGTTGTGTGCCTGTTGCACCTTCTTTTGAAAGCTGATCTGCTCTCTAGTTTCCTGGTATTCCATACTGAGATGGGATCCACTGCAGGGCAATCCTGTGGTGTTTGTAGAGTTCAGTCAATAAAGTTTGCAGATGTAGCAACTTTCTGGATTGCAGTGCCTGGAGCATTGATCTTGTATGTGTCAAAAACTCTACAGGCTGTGGGCTAAGATTACTGTTCAGCAGTTTTTCTATTGCCAACTTTATTGCTTGCATTTCTGCATCGTATTGTGATAATATTTCCCTGTTGCTATCTTTTCCATATCTCTAGTGTTATTTTTTGAGTACTCTATGTAGACCCCTGCTCCCCCTTTATTTTCTATATATTGATCGAGTCACCGCACAGAGACATTATAAACACCAGGTTATAACACTTGTTACTACAAGTTTGATAAACTATTCAGAACTGGATTCTCAATTAAAAATTTAAAAAAGAATGACTGTCTCTATTTTAATGCTTGAGATGTAATTGTCTATCGCTATTTACATAATAGGATTTTAAGCTTCTTTCATTTTCATATTAGCATTATTAATTGTTTCTTTCTTAGTATTTAGACTTTTAAATTTATCTATTTTTTAACTAAGATTTTAAACTGCTTTGATCTTCATGCTAGTATTTTAAATTGTCTCTCTGGTCATTCTAGGATTTTAAAAAATTTAACTTATGATGCTAGAAATATAAACTCTCTCAACTCTCTTAACGCCTACATTTTAATCTCTATCTATTAATACTAGAAATTTAAAATGTCTATCTCTCATTCTCTTTCTTCTATCTATATCTTAATGTTTAATATATATAACTGCATCTCTCTTTTTCGCTCTCTCTCTCTCTCTCTCTCTCTCTCTCTCTCTCTCTCTATCTCCTTTAATGTTAAACTTTTAAACTACCACTCTCCCTCTCCAGTGACATGAATTATGTGCAATTTTCTATCTCAACTCCTCTCCATTTTTCTACTACAATTTTGAAATTTCCACAGCATAGTATTTTACTAGTTTTTTGTATACCTCTCTCTCTCTCTCTCTCTAACATTATCTTTTCTAGACTCTACAGTGAAGTGGTGAGACGGCATCAGCCAAGTTTTATAAATTAATTTCTTTGGACCTGTGATCTATAAAAATGTTTAGAAATTTTAAACAGTTGATTATCAGCTAAGAAATATAATAATTCTTTGAAGAATATATATTGAAATGTTGCATAATATTTACAGGCATGGTTCGTTCTAACAAATCAAACTTAAATGCAAAAAAGTGTTCTACCGTTGAATTGTTGATGAAAATGTTGATATAAACTTATCATCATCATTGAGTGCCGTTTCCGCAACGAAGGTTGGCTACCATGGAGCGCCATTTTGCTCTATCTCTTGCTTTGATGGTGCAGGTTGTCATCGGTTGATTTGTCCATCTTTTGATGTTACTCGTCCATGTTAATCTTGGTCTGCCTCTGCCTCTTTTACCTTGTATTTTCCCCTCCAGGATCACTTTCAGTAGGCTGTTGTGTCTTTTAACATGGCCTAAGAATCGCATTTGTCTTGTTCTAATTGTGTTCAGAAGATCTCTTTTCATTTTTAGTTGTTTTAAGACTTCGTCGTTTGTTTTCTTTTCCTTCCATCCAATTCTACCTATTCTTCTATATATCCACATTTCAAAGGCTTCAATTCTCTGTTCTGTTTTCTTGTCTAATGTCCATGTTTCAGCACCATATAGGAATATTGAGAAGATGTAACATTTTGCTAATCTTAGTTTTAGCTCTGGTGTTATTTGTTTTGATGATAAACTTATATGCTTTAGAAATTAAAAGTTAACTTATAATAATATAAGGGAAGTAACTCATTTAATATTAATAGTTTAGAATTCTTTATACGTCGATATATAGTAATTGTAAATTGTCAAAAGTTTTAAGCAAATGCATATTGTTTGTCAAAAATAATGTTATCATAAATGTGCACGGTCTTTGCAAATTTCAATAAGAATTGCAAACTTTAAAGTATCAAATTAAAATAAATGCACCTTTCCTTAATTTGTGGTTGCAAATATTAATTATTTATAATTTTTCTCAAAAATTAAAAGTTATCTTCCTTCGCTCACACAAAAAGTCAACTACTGTCTTAAATAAGAAAACGAGGCTGTATAAAGTCCGATGCAGTGAACATATTTTTGAATTCACGCGAAATTGTATATAAAATGTGTGTTATTCATCTATATATTACTGCTGTTGGCTTGCTTCTATTAGGTAAAGAAGCTGTTCACGCGATCAAGCTGTGATTACAGCATGTGTTCAAAATATCCAGTACAGGCCTCAAGATATTCTGAGACTTGTCTCTTAATATTTTCGATAACCTTCTGGATCTATATATCTATCTTTCGTTCGCCTGAAGTATTGTCTATAACTGCAATGTCGTTTCCTGTATAAATATTACCGTCTTTTTGTCAGTCTTGCAGTGGTGCATATAGTCTTGTTTGTAGTGTTGTATTAATTGTATAGGTGGACTTACCTCAGTGCACTATATTCAGTGCATTCTTGAAATATGCGTTCCGATGTGTGGGGCACCTGTTCACATGTACATGTAGTTGAGGTGCCGATCTTGAATTTTGTAGACACGTGACTGTGGAGTGAATTGTGTCCTGTCCTAATGCGTATAATAACTTGCTCACATCTATTCATATAATGAAATGCATCCTGATTTGGAGCATTTGATCTTCTGAATTGATTTGATTATCTGTATCTTATGATGTTATGTAACCGGCGCATCTGGTTGTGTGCCTGTTGCACCTTCTTTTGAAAGCTGATCTGCTCTCTAGTTTCCTGGTATTCCATACTGAGATGGGATCCACTGCAGGGCAATCCTGTGGTGTTTGTAGAGTTCAGTCAATAAAGTTTGCAGATGTAGCAACTTTCTGGATTGCAGTGCCTGGAGCATTGATCTTGCATGTGTCAAAAACTCTACAGGCTGTGGGCTAAGATTACTGTTCAGCAGTTTTTCTATTGCCAACTTTATTGCTTGCATTTCTGCATCGTAATTGTGATAATATTTCCCTGTTGCTATCTTTTCCATATCTCTAGTGTTATTTTTTTAGTACTCTATGTAGACCCCTGCTCCCCCTTTATTTTCTATATATTGATCGAGTCACCGCACAGAGACATTATAAACACCAGGTTATAACACTTGTTACTACAAGTTTGATAAACTATTCAGAACTGGATTCTCAATTAAAAATTTAAAAAAGAATGACTGTCTCTATTTTAATGCTTGAGATGTAATTGTCTATCGCTATTTACATAATAGGATTTTAAGCTTCTTTCATTTTCATATTAGCATTATTAATTGTTTCTTTCTTAGTATTTAGACTTTTAAATTTATCTATTTTTTAACTAAGATTTTAAACTGCTTTGATCTTCATGCTAGTATTTTAAATTGTCTCTCTGGTCATTCTAGGATTTTTAAAATTTAACTTATGATGCTAGAAATATAAACTCTCTCAACTCTCTTAACGCCTACATTTTAATCTCTATCTATTAATACTAGAAATTTAAAATGTATATCTCTCATTCTCTTTCTTCTATCTATATCTTAATGTTTAATATATATAACTGCATCTCTCTTTTTCGCTCTCTCTCTCTCTCTCTCTCTCTCTCTCTCTCTCTCTCTATCTCCTTTAATGTTAAACTTTTAAACTACCACTCTCCCTCTCCAGTGACATGAATTATGTGCAATTTTCTATCTCCAACTCCTCTCCATTTTTCGACTACAATTTTGAAATTTCCACAGCATAGTATTTTACTAGTTTTTTGTATACCTCTCTCTCTCTCTCTCTAACATTATCTTTTCTAGACTCTACAGTGAAGTGGTGAGACGGCATCAGCCAAGTTTTATAAATTAATTTCTTTGGACCTGTGATCTATAAAAATGTTTAGAAATTTTAAACAGTTGATTATCAGCTAAGAAATATAATAATTCTTTGAAGAATATATATTGAAATGTTGCATAATATTTACAGGCATGGTTCGTTCTAACAAATCAAACTTAAATGCAAAAAAGTGTTCTACCGTTGAATTGTTGATGAAAATGTTGATATAAACTTATCATCATCATTGAGTGCCGTCTCCGCAACGAAGGTTGGCTACCATGGAGCGCCATTTTGCTCTATCTCTTGCTTTGATGGTGCAGGTTGTCATCGGTTGATTTGTCCATCTTTTGATGATACTCGTCCATGTTAATCTTGGTCTGCCTCTGCCTCTTTTACCTTGTATTTTCCCCTCCAGGATCACTTTCAGTAGGCTGTTGTGTCTTTTAACATGGCCTAAGAATCGCATTTGTCTTGTTCTAATTGTGTTCAGAAGATCTCTTTTCATTTTTAGTTGTTTTAAGACTTCGTCGTTTGTTTTCTTTTCCTTCCATCCAATTCTACCTATTCTTCTATATATCCACATTTCAAAGGCTTCAATTCTCTGTTCTGTTTTCTTGTCTAATGTCCATGTTTCTGCACCATATAGGAATATTGAGAAGATGTAACATTTTGCTAATCTTAGTTTTAGCTCTGGTGTTATTTGTTTTGATGATAAACTTATATGCTTTAGAAATTAAAAGTTAACTTATAATAATATAAGGGAAGTAACTCATTTAATATTAATAGTTTAGAATTCTTTATACGTCGATATATTGTAATTGTAAATTGTCAAAAGTTTTAAGCCAATGCATATTGTTTCCCATAAAATAATGTTATCATAAATGTGCACGGTCTTTGCAAATTTCAATAAGAAATTGCAAACTTTAAAGTATCAAATTAAAATAAATGCACCTTTCCTTAATTTGTGGTTGCAAATATTAATTATTTATAATTTTTCTCAAAATTAAAAGTTATCTTCCTTCGCTCACACAAAAAGTCAACTACTGTCTTAAATAAGAAAACGAGGCTGTATAAAGTCCGATGCAGTGAACATATTTTTGAATTCACGCGAAATTGTATATAAAATGTGTGTTATTCATCTATATATTACTGCTGTTGGCTTGCTTCTATTAGGTAAAGAAGCTGTTCACGCGATGAAGCTGTGTTTACAGCATGTGTTCAAAATATCCAGTACAGGCCTCAAGATATTCTGAGACTTGTCTCTTAATATTTTCGATAACCTTCTGGATCTATATATCTATCTTTCGTTCGCCTGAAGTATTGTCTATAACTGCAATGTCGTTTCCTGTATAAATATTACCGTCTTTTTGTCAGTCTTGCAGTGGTGCATATAGTCTTGTTTGTAGTGTTGTATTAATTGTATAGGTGGACTTACCTCAGTGCACTATATTCAGTGCATTCTTGAAATATGCGTTCCGATGTGTGGGGCACCTGTTCACATGTACATGTAGTTGAGGTGCCGATCTTGAATTTTGTAGACACGTGACTGTGGAGTGAATTGTGTCCTGTCCTAATGCGTATAATAACTTGCTCACATCTATTCATATAATGAAATGCATCCTGATTTGGAGCATTTGATCTTCTGAATTGATTTGATTATCTGTATCTTATGATGTTATGTAACCGGCGCATCTGGTTGTGTGCCTGTTGCACCTTCTTTTGAAAGCTGATCTGCTCTCTAGTTTCCTGGTATTCCATACTGAGATGGGATCCACTGCAGGGCAATCCTGTGGTGTTTGTAGAGTTCAGTCAATAAAGTTTGCAGATGTAGCAACTTTCTGGATTGCAGTGCCTGGAGCATTGATCTTGCATGTGTCAAAAACTCTACAGGCTGTGGACTAAGATTACTGTTCAGCAGTTTTTCTATTGCCAACTTTATTGCTTGCATTTCTGCATCGTAATTGTGATAATATTTCCCTGTTGCTATCTTTTCCATATCTCTAGTGTTATTTTTTTGAGTACTCTATGTAGACCCCTGCTCCCCTTTATTTTCTATATATTGATCGAGTCACCGCACAGAGACATTATAAACACCAGGTTATAACACTTGTTACTACAAGTTTGATAAACTATTCAGAACTGGATTCTCAATTAAAAATTTAAAAAAGAATGACTGTCTCTATTTTAATGCTTGAGATGTAATTGTCTATCGCTATTTACATAATAGGATTTTAAGCTTCTTTCATTTTCATATTAGCATTATTAATTGTTTCTTTCTTAGTATTTAGACTTTTAAATTTATCTATTTTTTAACTAAGATTTTAAACTGCTTTGATCTTCATGCTAGTATTTTAAATTGTCTCTCTGGTCATTCTAGGATTTTAAAAAATTTAACTTATGATGCTAGAAATATAAACTCTCTCAACTCTCTTAACGCCTACATTTTAATCTCTATCTATTAATACTAGAAATTTAAAATGTCTATCTCTCATTCTCTTTATTCTATCTATATCTTAATGTTTAATATATATAACTGCATCTCTCTTTTTCTCTCTCTCTCTCTCTCTCTCTCTCTCTCTCTCTCTCTCTCTCTCTCTCTCTCTATCTATTTCCTTTAATGTTAAACTTTTAAACTACCACTCTCCCTCTCCAGTGACATGAATTATGTGCAATTTTCTATCTCCAACTCCTCTCCATTTTTCTACTACAATTTTGAAATTTCCACAGCATAGTATTTTACTAGTTTTTTGTATACCTCTCTCTCTCTCTCTCTAACAGTATCTTTTCTAGACTCTACAGTGAAGTGGTGAGACGGCATCAGCCAAGTTTTATAAATTAATTTCTTTGGACCTGTGATCTATAAAAATGTTTAGAAATTTTAAACAGTTGATTATCAGCTAAGAAATATAATAATTCTTTGAAGAATATATATTGAAATGTTGCATAATATTTACAGGCATGGTTCGTTCTAACAAATCAAACTTAAATGCAAAAAAGTGTTCTACCGTTGAATTGTTGATGAAAATGTTGATATAAACTTATCATCATCATTGAGTGCCGTCTCCGCAACGAAGGTTGGCTACCATGGAGCGCCATTTTGCTCTATCTCTTGCTTTGATGGTGCAGGTTGTCATCGGTTGATTTGTCCATCTTTTGATGTTACTCGTCCATGTTAATCTTGGTCTGCCTCTGCCTCTTTTACCTTGTATTTTCCCCTCCAGGATCACTTTCAGTAGGCTGTTGTGTCTTTTAACATGGCCTAAGAATCGCATTTGTCTTGTTCTAATTGTGTTCAGAAGATCTCTTTTCATTTTTAGTTGTTTTAAGACTTCGTCGTTTGTTTTCTTTTCCTTCCATCCAATTCTACCTATTCTTCTATATATCCACATTTCAAAGGCTTCAATTCTCTGTTCTGTTTTCTTGTCTAATGTCCATGTTTCAGCACCATATAGGAATATTGAGAAGATGTAACATTTTGCTAATCTTAGTTTTAGCTCTGGTGTTATTTGTTTTGATGATAAACTTATATGCTTTAGAAATTAAAAGTTAACTTATAATAATATAAGGGAAGTAACTCATTTAATATTAATAGTTTAGAATTCTTTATACGTCGATATATTGTAATTGTAAATTGTCAAAAGTTTTAAGCAAATGCATATTGTTTGTCAAAAAATAATGTTATCATAAATGTGCACGGTCTTTGCAAATTTCAATAAGAATTTGCAAACTTTAAAGTATCAAATTAAAATAAATGCACCTTTCCTTAATTTGTGGTTGCAAATATTAATTATTTATAATTTTTCTCAAAAATTAAAAGTTATCTTCCTTCGCTCACACAAAAAGTCAACTACTGTCTTAAATAAGAAAACGAGGCTGTATAAAGTCCGATGCAGTGAACATATTTTTGAATTCACGCGAAATTGTATATAAAATGTGTGTTATTCATCTATATATTACTGCTGTTGGCTTGCTTCTATTAGGTAAAGAAGCTGTTCACGCGATCAAGCTGTGTTTACAGCATGTGTTCAAAATATCCAGTACAGGCCTCAAGATATTCTGAGACTTGTCTCTTAATATTTTCGATAACCTTCTGGATCTATATATCTATCTTTCGTTCGCCTGAAGTATTGTCTATAACTGCAATGTCGTTTCCTGTATAAATATTACCGTCTTTTTGTCAGTCTTGCAGTGGTGCATATAGTCTTGTTTGTAGTGTTGTATTAATTGTATAGGTGGACTTACCTCAGTGCACTATATTCAGTGCATTCTTGAAATATGCGTTCCGATGTGTGGGGCACCTGTTCACATGTACATGTAGTTGAGGTGCCGATCTTGAATTTTGTAGACACGTGACTGTGGAGTGAATTGTGTCCTGTCCTAATGCGTATAATAACTTGCTCACATCTATTCATATAATGAAATGCATCCTGATTTGGAGCATTTGATCTTCTGAATTGATTTGATTATCTGTATCTTATGATGTTATGTAACCGGCGCATCTGGTTGTGTGCCTGTTGCACCTTCTTTTGAAAGCTGATCTGCTCTCTAGTTTCCTGGTATTCCATACTGAGATGGGATCCACTGCAGGGCAATCCTGTGGTGTTTGTAGAGTTCAGTCAATAAAGTTTGCAGATGTAGCAACTTTCTGGATTGCAGTGCCTGGAGCATTGATCTTGCATGTGTCAAAAACTCTACAGGCTGTGGGCTAAGATTACTGTTCAGCAGTTTTTCTATTGCCAACTTTATTGCTTGCATTTCTGCATCGTAATTGTGATAATATTTCCCTGTTGCTATCTTTTCCATATCCTAGTGTTATTTTTTGAGTACTCTATGTAGACCCCTGCTCCCCCTTTATTTTCTATATATTGATCGAGTCACCGCACAGAGACATTATAAACACCAGGTTATAACACTTGTTACTACAAGTTTGATAAACTATTCAGAACTGGATTCTCAATTAAAAATTTAAAAAAGAATGACTGTCTCTATTTTAATGCTTGAGATGTAATTGTCTATCGCTATTTACATAATAGGATTTTAAGCTTCTTTCATTTTCATATTAGCATTATTAATTGTTTCTTTCTTAGTATTTAGACTTTTAAATTTATCTATTTTTAACTAAGATTTTAAACTGCTTTGATCTTCATGCTAGTATTTTAAATTGTCTCTCTGGTCATTCTAGGATTTTTTAAAATTTAACTTATGATGCTAGAAATATAAACTCTCTCAACTCTCTTAACGCCTACATTTTAATCTCTATCTATTAATACTAGAAATTTAAAATGTATATCTCTCATTCTCTTTCTTCTATCTATATCTTAATGTTTAATATATATAACTGCATCTCTCTTTTTCGCTCTCTCTCTCTCTCTCTCTCTCTCTCTCTCTCTCTCTATCTCCTTTAATGTTAAACTTTTAAACTACCACTCTCCCTCTCCAGTGACATGAATTATGTGCAATTTTCTATCTCCAACTCCTCTCCATTTTTCGACTACAATTTTGAAATTTCCACAGCATAGTATTTTACTAGTTTTTTGTATACCTCTCTCTCTCTCTCTCTAACATTATCTTTTCTAGACTCTACAGTGAAGTGGTGAGACGGCATCAGCCAAGTTTTATAAATTAATTTCTTTGGACCTGTGATCTATAAAAATGTTTAGAAATTTTAAACAGTTGATTATCAGCTAAGAAATATAATAATTCTTTGAAGAATATATATTGAAATGTTGCATAATATTTACAGGCATGGTTCGTTCTAACAAATCAAACTTAAATGCAAAAAAGTGTTCTACCGTTGAATTGTTGATGAAAATGTTGATATAAACTTATCATCATCATTGAGTGCCGTCTCCGCAACGAAGGTTGGCTACCATGGAGCGCCATTTTGCTCTATCTCTTGCTTTGATGGTGCAGGTTGTCATCGGTTGATTTGTCCATCTTTTGATGATACTCGTCCATGTTAATCTTGGTCTGCCTCTGCCTCTTTTACCTTGTATTTTCCCCTCCAGGATCACTTTCAGTAGGCTGTTGTGTCTTTTAACATGGCCTAAGAATCGCATTTGTCTTGTTCTAATGTGTTCAGAAGATCTCTTTTCATTTTTAGTTGTTTTAAGACTTCGTCGTTTGTTTTCTTTTCCTTCCATCCAATTCTACCTATTCTTCTATATATCCACATTTCAAAGGCTTCAATTCTCTGTTCTGTTTTCTTGTCTAATGTCCATGTTTCAGCACCATATAGGAATATTGAGAAGATGTAACATTTTGCTAATCTTAGTTTTAGCTCTGGTGTTATTTGTTTTGATGATAAACTTATATGCTTTAGAAATTAAAAGTTAACTTATAATAATATAAGGGAAGTAACTCATTTAATATTAATAGTTTAGAATTCTTTATACGTCGATATATTGTAATTGTAAATTGTCAAAAGTTTTATTCCAGTGCATATTGATTCCCATAAAATAATGTTATCATAAATGTGCACGGTCTTTGCAAATTTCAATAAGAAATTGCAAACTTTAAAGTATCAAATTAAAATAAATGCACCTTTCCTTAATTTGTGGTTGCAAATATTAATTATTTATAATTTTTCTCAAAAATTAAAAGTTATCTTCCTTCGCTCACACAAAAAGTCAACTACTGTCTTAAATAAGAAAACGAGGCTGTATAAAGTCCGATACAGTGAACATATTTTTGAATTCACGCGAAATTGTATATAAAATGTGTGTTATTCATCTATATACTACTGCTGTTGGCTTGCTTCTATTAGGTAAAGAAGCTGTTCACGCGATGAAGCTGTGTTTACAGCATGTGTTCAAAATATCCAGTACAGGCCTCAAGATATTCTGAGACTTGTCTCTTAATATTTTCGATAACCTTCTGGATCTATATATCTATCTTTCGTTCGCCTGAAGTATTGTCTATAACTGCAATGTCGTTTCCTGTATAAATATTACCGTCTTTTTGTCAGTCTTGCAGTGGTGCATATAGTCTTGTTTGTAGTGTTGTATTAATTGTATAGGTGGACTTACCTCAGTGCACTATATTCAGTGCATTCTTGAAATATGCGTTCCGATGTGTGGGGCACCTGTTCACATGTACATGTAGTTGAGGTGCCGATCTTGAATTTTGTAGACACGTGACTGTGGAGTGAATTGTGTCCTGTCCTAATGCGTATAATAACTTGCTCACATCTATTCATATAATGAAATGCATCCTGATTTGGAGCATTTGATCTTCTGAATTGATTTGATTATCTGTATCTTATGATGTTATGTAACCGGCGCATCTGGTTGTGTGCCTGTTGCACCTTCTTTTGAAAGCTGATCTGCTCTCTAGTTTCCTGGTATTCCATACTGAGATGGGATCCACTGCAGGGCAATCCTGTGGTGTTTGTAGAGTTCAGTCAATAAAGTTTGCAGATGTAGCAACTTTCTGGATTGCAGTGCCTGGAGCATTGATCTTGTATGTGTCAAAAACTCTACAGGCTGTGGACTAAGATTACTGCTTCAGCAGTTTTTCTATTGCCAACTTTATTGCTTGCATTTCTGCATCGTAATTGTGATAATATTTCCCTGTTGCTATCTTTTCCATATCTCTAGTGTTATTTTTTGAGTACTCTATGTAGACCCCTGCTCCCCCTTTATTTTCTATATATTGATCGAGTCACCGCACAGAGACATTATAAACACCAGGTTATAACACTTGTTACTACAAGTTTGATAAACTATTCAGAACTGGATTCTCAATTAAAAATTTAAAAAAGAATGACTGTCTCTATTTTAATGCTTGAGATGTAATTGTCTATCGCTATTTACATAATAGGATTTTAAGCTTCTTTCATTTTCATATTAGCATTATTAATTGTTTCTTTCTTAGTATTTAGACTTTTAAATTTATCTATTTTTTAACTAAGATTTTAAACTGCTTTGATCTTCATGCTAGTATTTTAAATTGTCTCTCTGGTCATTCTAGGATTTTAAAAAATTTAACTTATGATGCTAGAAATATAAACTCTCTCAACTCTCTTAACGCCTACATTTTAATCTCTATCTATTAATACTAGAAATTTAAAATGTATATCTCTCATTCTCTTTATTCTATCTATATCTTAATGTTTAATTTATATAACTGCATCTCTCTTTTTCGCTCTCTCTCTGTCTTTCTCTCTCTCTCTCTCTCTGTCTCTCTCTATCTATCTCCCTTAATGTTAAACTTTTAAACTACCACTCTCCCTCTCCAGTGACATGAATTATGTGCAATTTTCTATCTCCAACTCCTCTCCATTTTTCTACTACAATTTTGAAATTTCCACAGCATAGTATTTTACTAGTTTTTTGTATACCTCTCTCTCTCTCTCTCTAACATATCTTTTCTAGACTCTACAGTGAAGTGGTGAGACGGCATCAGCCAAGTTTTATAAATTAATTTCTTTGGACCTGTGATCTATAAAAATGTTTAGAAATTTTAAACAGTTGATTATCAGCTAAGAAATATAATAATTCTTTGAAGAATATATATTGAAATGTTGCATAATATTTACAGGCATGGTTCGTTCTAACAAATCAAACTTAAATGCAAAAAAGTGTTCTACCGTTGAATTGTTGATGAAAATGTTGATATAAACTTATCATCATCATTGAGTGCCGTCTCCGCAACGAAGGTTGGCTACCATGGAGCGCCATTTTGCTCTATCTCTTGCTTTGATGGTGCAGGTTGTCATCGGTTGATTTGTCCATCTTTTGATGTTACTCGTCCATGTTAATCTTGGTCTGCCTCTGCCTCTTTTACCTTGTATTTTCCCCTCCAGGATCACTTTCAGTAGGCTGTTGTGTCTTTTAACATGGCCTAAGAATCGCATTTGTCTTGTTCTAATTGTGTTCAGAAGATCTCTTTTCATTTTAGTTGTTTTAAGACTTCGTCGTTTGTTTTCTTTTCCTTCCATCCAATTCTACCTATTCTTCTATATATCCACATTTCAAAGGCTTCAATTCTCTGTTCTGTTTTCTTGTCTAATGTCCATGTTTCAGCACCATATAGGAATATTGAGAAGATGTAACATTTTGCTAATCTTAGTTTTAGCTCTGGTGTTATTTGTTTTGATGATAAACTTATATGCTTTAGAAATTAAAAGTTAACTTATAATAATATAAGGGAAGTAACTCATTTAATATTAATAGTTTAGAATTCTTTATACGTCGATATATTGTAATTGTAAATTGTCAAAAGTTTTAAGCAAATGCATATTGTTTGTCAAAAATAATGTTATCATAAATGTGCACGGTCTTTGCAAATTTCAATAAGAATTGCAAACTTTAAAGTATCAAATTAAAATAAATGCACCTTTCCTTAATTTGTGGTTGCAAATATTAATTATTTATAATTTTTCTCAAAAATTAAAAGTTATCTTCCTTCGCTCACACAAAAAGTCAACTACTGTCTTAAATAAGAAAACGAGGCTGTATAAAGTCCGATGCAGTGAACATATTTTTGAATTCACGCGAAATTGTATATAAAATGTGTGTTATTCATCTATATATTACTGCTGTTGGCTTGCTTCTATTAGGTAAAGAAGCTGTTCACGCGATCAAGCTGTGTTTACAGCATGTGTTCAAAATATCCAGTACAGGCCTCAAGATATTCTGAGACTTGTCTCTTAATATTTTCGATAACCTTCTGGATCTATATATCTATCTTTCGTTCGCCTGAAGTATTGTCTATAACTGCAATGTCGTTTCCTGTATAAATATTACCGTCTTTTTGTCAGTCTTGCAGTGGTGCATATAGTCTTGTTTGTAGTGTTGTATTAATTGTATAGGTGGACTTACCTCAGTGCACTATATTCAGTGCATTCTTGAAATATGCGTTCCGATGTGTGGGGCACCTGTTCACATGTACATGTAGTTGAGGTGCCGATCTTGAATTTTGTAGACACGTGACTGTGGAGTGAATTGTGTCCTGTCCTAATGCGTATAATAACTTGCTCACATCTATTCATATAATGAAATGCATCCTGATTTGGAGCATTTGATCTTCTGAATTGATTTGATTATCTGTATCTTATGATGTTATGTAACCGGCGCATCTGGTTGTGTGCCTGTTGCACCTTCTTTTGAAAGCTGATCTGCTCTCTAGTTTCCTGGTATTCCATACTGAGATGGGATCCACTGCAGGGCAATCCTGTGGTGTTTGTAGAGTTCAGTCAATAAAGTTTGCAGATGTAGCAACTTTCTGGATTGCAGTGCCTGGAGCATTGATCTTGCATGTGTCAAAAACTCTACAGGCTGTGGCTAAGATTACTGTTCAGCAGTTTTTCTATTGCCAACTTTATTGCTTGCATTTCTGCATCGTAATTGTGATAATATTTCCCTGTTGCTATCTTTTCCATATCCCTAGTGTTATTTTTTAGTACTCTATGTAGACCCCTGCTCCCCCTTTATTTTCTATATATTGATCGAGTCACCGCACAGAGACATTATAAACACCAGGTTATAACACTTGTTACTACAAGTTTGATAAACTATTCAGAACTGGATTCTCAATTAAAAATTTAAAAAAGAATGACTGTCTCTATTTTAATGCTTGAGATGTAATTGTCTATCGCTATTTACATAATAGGATTTTAAGCTTCTTTCATTTTCATATTAGCATTATTAATTGTTTCTTTCTTAGTATTTAGACTTTTAAATTTATCTATTTTTTAACTAAGATTTTAAACTGCTTTGATCTTCATGCTAGTATTTTAAATTGTCTCTCTGGTCATTCTAGGATTTTTTAAAATTTAACTTATGATGCTAGAAATATAAACTCTCTCAACTCTCTTAACGCCTACATTTTAATCTCTATCTATTAATACTAGAAATTTAAAATGTATATCTCTCATTCTCTTTATTCTATCTATATCTTAATGTTTAATATATATAACTGCATCTCTCTTTTTCGCTCTCTCTCTCTCTCTCTCTCTCTCTCTCTCTCTCTCTCTCTCTATCTCCTTTAATGTTAAACTTTTAAACTACCACTCTCCCTCTCCAGTGACATGAATTATGTGCAATTTTCTATCTCCAACTCCTCTCCATTTTTCGACTACAATTTTGAAATTTCCACAGCATAGTATTTTACTAGTTTTTTGTATACCTCTCTCTCTCTCTCTCTAACATTATCTTTTCTAGACTCTACAGTGAAGTGGTGAGACGGCATCAGCCAAGTTTTATAAATTAATTTCTTTGGACCTGTGATCTATAAAAATGTTTAGAAATTTTAAACAGTTGATTATCAGCTAAGAAATATAATAATTCTTTGAAGAATATATATTGAAATGTTGCATAATATTTACAGGCATGGTTCGTTCTAACAAATCAAACTTAAATGCAAAAAAGTGTTCTACCGTTGAATTGTTGATGAAAATGTTGATATAAACTTATCATCATCATTGAGTGCCGTCTCCGCAACGAAGGTTGGCTACCATGGAGCGCCATTTTGCTCTATCTCTTGCTTTGATGGTGCAGGTTGTCATCGGTTGATTTGTCCATCTTTTGATGATACTCGTCCATGTTAATCTTGGTCTGCCTCTGCCTCTTTTACCTTGTATTTTCCCCTCCAGGATCACTTTCAGTAGGCTGTTGTGTCTTTTAACATGGCCTAAGAATCGCATTTGTCTTGTTCTAATTGTGTTCAGAAGATCTCTTTTCATTTTTAGTTGTTTTAAGACTTCGTCGTTTGTTTTCTTTTCCTTCCATCCAATTCTACCTATTCTTCTATATATCCACATTTCAAAGGCTTCAATTCTCTGTTCTGTTTTCTTGTCTAATGTCCATGTTTCTGCACCATATAGGAATATTGAGAAGATGTAACATTTTGCTAATCTTAGTTTTAGCTCTGGTGTTATTTGTTTTGATGATAAACTTATATGCTTTAGAAATTAAAAGTTAACTTATAATAATATAAGGGAAGTAACTCATTTAATATTAATAGTTTAGAATTCTTTATACGTCGATATATTGTAATTGTAAATTGTCAAAAGTTATATTCCAATGCATATTGTTTCCCATAAAATAATGTTATCATAAATGTGCACGGTCTTTGCAAATTTCAATAAGAAATTGCAAACTTTAAAGTATCAAATTAAAATAAATGCACCTTTCCTTAATTTGTGGTTGCAAATATTAATTATTTATAATTTTTCTCAAAAATTAAAAGTTATCTTCCTTCGCTCACACAAAAAGTCAACTACTGTCTTAAATAAGAAAACGAGGCTGTATAAAGTCCGATACAGTGAACATATTTTTGAATTCACGCGAAATTGTATATAAAATGTGTGTTATTCATCTATATACTACTGCTGTTGGCTTGCTTCTATTAGGTAAAGAAGCTGTTCACGCGATGAAGCTGTGTTTACAGCATGTGTTCAAAATATCCAGTACAGGCCTCAAGATATTCTGAGACTTGTCTCTTAATATTTTCGATAACCTTCTGGATCTATATATCTATCTTTCGTTCGCCTGAAGTATTGTCTATAACTGCAATGTCGTTTCCTGTATAAATATTACCGTCTTTTTGTCAGTCTTGCAGTGGTGCATATAGTCTTGTTTGTAGTGTTGTATTAATTGTATAGGTGGACTTACCTCAGTGCACTATATTCAGTGCATTCTTGAAATATGCGTTCCGATGTGTGGGGCACCTGTTCACATGTACATGTAGTTGAGGTGCCGATCTTGAATTTTGTAGACACGTGACTGTGGAGTGAATTGTGTCCTGTCCTAATGCGTATAATAACTTGCTCACATCTATTCATATAATGAAATGCATCCTGATTTGGAGCATTTGATCTTCTGAATTGATTTGATTATCTGTATCTTATGATGTTATGTAACCGGCGCATCTGGTTGTGTGCCTGTTGCACCTTCTTTTGAAAGCTGATCTGCTCTCTAGTTTCCTGGTATTCCATACTGAGATGGGATCCACTGCAGGGCAATCCTGTGGTGTTTGTAGAGTTCAGTCAATAAAGTTTGCAGATGTAGCAACTTTCTGGATTGCAGTGCCTGGAGCATTGATCTTGTATGTGTCAAAAACTCTACAGGCTGTGGACTAAGATTACTGTTCAGCAGTTTTTCTATTGCCAACTTTATTGCTTGCATTTCTGCATCGTAATTGTGATAATATTTCCCTGTTGCTATCTTTTCCATATCTCTAGTGTTATTTTTTGAGTACTCTATGTAGACCCCTGCTCCCCTTTATTTTCTATATATTGATCGAGTCACCGCACAGAGAGACATTATAAACACCAGGTTATAACACTTGTTACTACAAGTTTGATAAACTATTCAGAACTGGATTCTCAATTAAAAATTTAAAAAAGAATGACTGTCTCTCTATTTTAATGCTTGAGATGTAATTGTCTATCGCTATTTACATAATAGGATTTTAAGCTTCTTTCATTTTCATATTAGCATTATTAATTGTTTCTTTCTTAGTATTTAGACTTTTAAATGTATCTATTTTTTAACTAAGATTTTAAACTGCTTTGATCTTCATGCTAGTATTTTAAATTGTCTCTCTGGTCATTCTAGGATTTTAAAAATTTAACTTATGATGCTAGAAATATAAACTCTCTCAACTCTCTTAACGCCTACATTTTAATCTCTATCTATTAATACTAGAAATTTAAAATGTATATCTCTCATTCTCTTTATTCTATCTATATCTTAATGTTTAATTTATATAACTGCATCTCTCTTTTTCGCTCTCTCTCTGTCTTTCTCTCTCTCTCTCTCTCTGTCTCTCTCTATCTATCTCCTTTAATGTTAAACTTTTAAACTACCACTCTCCCTCTCCAGTGACATGAATTATGTGCAATTTTCTATCTCCAACTCCTCTCCATTTTTCGACTACAATTTTGAAATTTCCACAGCATAGTATTTTACTAGTTTTTTGTATACCTCTCTCTCTCTCTCTAACAGTATCTTTTCTAGACCTACAGTGAAGTGGTGAGACTGCATCAGCCAAGTTTTATAAATTAATTTCTTTGGACCTGTGATCTATAAAAATGTTTAGAAATTTTAAACAGTTGATTATCAGCTAAGAAATATAATAATTCTTTGAAGAATATATATTGAAATGTTGCATAATATTTACAGGCATGGTTCGTTCTAACAAATCAAACTTAAATGCAAAAAAGTGTTCTACCGTTGAATTGTTGATGAAAATGTTGATATAAACTTATCATCATCATTGAGTGCCGTCTCCGCAACGAAGGTTGGCTACCATGGAGCGCCATTTTGCTCTATCTCTTGCTTTGATGGTGCAGGTTGTCATCGGTTGATTTGTCCATCTTTTGATGATACTCGTCCATGTTAATCTTGGTCTGCCTCTGCCTCTTTTACCTTGTATTTTCCCCTCCAGGATCACTTTCAGTAGGCTGTTGTGTCTTTTAACATGGCCTAAGAATCGCATTTGTCTTGTTCTAATTGTGTTCAGAAGATCTCTTTTCATTTTTAGTTGTTTTAAGACTTCGTCGTTTGTTTTCTTTTCCTTCCATCCAATTCTACCTATTCTTCTATATATCCACATTTCAAAGGCTTCAATTCTCTGTTCTGTTTTCTTGTCTAATGTCCATGTTTCAGCACCATATAGGAATATTGAGAAGATGTAACATTTTGCTAATCTTAGTTTTAGCTCTGGTGTTATTTGTTTTGATGATAAACTTATATGCTTTAGAAATTAAAAGTTAACTTATAATAATATAAGGGAAGTAACTCATTTAATATTAATAGTTTAGAATTCTTTATACGTCGATATATTGTAATTGTAAATTGTCAAAAGTTTTAAGCAAATGCATATTGATTCCCATAAAATAATGTTATCATAAATGTGCACGGTCTTTGCAAATTTCAATAAGAAATTGCAAACTTTAAAGTATCAAATTAAAATAAATGCACCTTTCCTTAATTTGTGGTTGCAAATATTAATTATTTATAATTTTTCTCAAAAATTAAAAGTTATCTTCCTTCGCTCACACAAAAAGTCAACTACTGTCTTAAATAAGAAAACGAGGCTGTATAAAGTCCGATACAGTGAACATATTTTGAATTCACGCGAAATGTATATAAAATGTGTGTTATTCATCTATATATTACTGCTGTTGGCTTGCTTCTATTAGGTAAAGAAGCTGTTCACGCGATCAAGCTGTGTTTACAGCATGTGTTCAAAATATCCAGTACAGGCCTCAAGATATTCTGAGACTTGTCTCTTAATATTTTCGATAACCTTCTGGATCTATATATCTATCTTTCGTTCGCCTGAAGTATTGTCTATAACTGCAATGTCGTTTCCTGTATAAATATTACCGTCTTTTTGTCAGTCTTGCAGTGGTGCATATAGTCTTGTTTGTAGTGTTGTATTAATTGTATAGGTGGACTTACCTCAGTGCACTATATTCAGTGCATTCTTGAAATATGCGTTCCGATGTGTGGGGCACCTGTTCACATGTACATGTAGTTGAGGTGCCGATCTTGAATTTTGTAGACACGTGACTGTGGAGTGAATTGTGTCCTGTCCTAATGCGTATAATAACTTGCTCACATCTATTCATATAATGAAATGCATCCTGATTTGGAGCATTTGATCTTCTGAATTGATTTGATTATCTGTATCTTATGATGTTATGTAACCGGCGCATCTGGTTGTGTGCCTGTTGCACCTTCTTTTGAAAGCTGATCTGCTCTCTAGTTTCCTGGTATTCCATACTGAGATGGGATCCACTGCAGGGCAATCCTGTGGTGTTTGTAGAGTTCAGTCAATAAAGTTTGCAGATGTAGCAACTTTCTGGATTGCAGTGCCTGGAGCATTGATCTTGTATGTGTCAAAAACTCTACAGGCTGTGGACTAAGATTACTGTTCAGCAGTTTTTCTATTGCCAACTTTATTGCTTGCATTTCTGCATCGTAATTGTGATAATATTTCCCTGTTGCTATCTTTTCCATATCTCTAGTGTTATTTTTTTGAGTACTCTATGTAGACCCCTGCTCCCCCTTTATTTTCTATATATTGATCGAGTCACCGCACAGAGACATTATAAACACCAGGTTATAACACTTGTTACTACAAGTTTGATAAACTATTCAGAACTGGATTCTCAATTAAAAATTTAAAAAAGAATGACTGTCTCTATTTTAATGCTTGAGATGTAATTGTCTATCGCTATTTACATAATAGGATTTTAAGCTTCTTTCATTTTCATATTAGCATTATTAATTGTTTCTTTCTTAGTATTTAGACTTTTAAATTTATCTATTTTTTAACTAAGATTTTAAACTGCTTTGATCTTCATGCTAGTATTTTAAATTGTCTCTCTGGTCATTCTAGGATTTTAAAAAATTAACTTATGATGCTAGAAATATAAACTCTCTCAACTCTCTTAACGCCTACATTTTAATCTCTATCTATTAATACTAGAAATTTAAAATGTCTATCTCTCATTCTCTTTATTCTATCTATATCTTAATGTTTAATATATATAACTGCATCTCTCTTTTTCGCTCTCTCTCTGTCTTTCTCTCTCTCTCTCTCTCTCTCTCTATCTATCTCCTTTAATGTTAAACTTTTAAACTACCACTCTCCCTCTCCAGTGACATGAATTATGTGCAATTTTCTATCTCCAACTCCTCTCCATTTTTCGACTACAATTTTGAAATTTCCACAGCATAGTATTTTACTAGTTTTTTGTATACCTCTCTCTCTCTCTCTCTAACATTATCTTTTCTAGACTCTACAGTGAAGTGGTGAGACGGCATCAGCCAAGTTTTTTAAATTAATTTCTTTGGACCTGTGATCTATAAAAATGTTTAGAAATTTTAAACAGTTGATTATCAGCTAAGAAATATAATAATTCTTTGAAGAATATATTGAAATGTTGCATAATATTTACAGGCATGGTTCGTTCTAACAAATCAAACTTAAATGCAAAAAGTGTTCTACCGTTGAAGAAAATGTTGATATAAACTTATCATCATCATTGAGTGCCGTCTCCGCAACGAAGGTTGGCTACCATGGAGCGCCATTTTGCTCTATCTCTTGCAGGTTGTCATCGGTTGATTTGTCCATCTTTTGATGTTACTCGTCCATGTTAATCTTGGTCTGCCTCTGCCACCTTGTATTTTCCCCTCCAGGATCACTTTCAGTAGGCTGTTGTGTCTTTTAACATGGCCTAAGAATCGCATTTGTCTTGTTCTAATTATGTTCAGAAGATCTCTTTTCATTTTTAGTTGTTTTAAGACTTCATCGTTTGTTTTCTTTTCCTTCCATCCAATTCTACCTATTCTTCTATATATCCACATTTCAAAGGCTTCAATTCTCTGTTCTGTTTTCTTGTCTAATGTCCATGTTTCAGCACCATATAGGAATATTGAGAAGATGTAACATTTTGCTAATCTTAGTTTTAGCTCTGGTGTTATTTGTTTTGATGATAAACTTATATGCTTTAGAAATTAAAAGTTAACTTATAATAATATAAGGGAAGTAACTCATTTAATATTAATAGTTTAGAATTCTTTATACGTCGATATATTGTAATTGTAAATTGTCAAAAGTTTTAAGCAAATGCATATTGTTTTCAGAAAATAATGTTATCATAAATGTGCACGGTCTTTGCAAATTTCAATAAGAAATTGCAAACTTTAAAGTATCAAATTAAAATAAATGCACCTTTCCTTAATTTGTGGTTGCAAATATTAATTATTTATAATTTTTCTCAAAAATTAAAAGTTATCTTCCTTCGCTCACACAAAAAGTCAACTACTGTCTTAAATAAGAAAACGAGGCTGTATAAAGTCCGATGCAGTGAACATATTTTTGAATTCACGCGAAATTGTATATAAAATGTGTGTTATTCATCTATATACTACTGCTGTTGGCTTGCTTCTATTAGGTAAAGAAGCTGTTCACGCGATGAAGCTGTGTTTACAGCATGTGTTCAAAATATCCAGTACAGGCCTCAAGATATTCTGAGACTTGTCTCTTAATATTTTCGATAACCTTCTGGATCTATATATCTATCTTTCGTTCGCCTGAAGTATTGTCTATAACTGCAATGTCGTTTCCTGTATAAATGTTACCGTCTTTTTGTCAGTCTTGCATTGGTGCATATAGTCTTGTTTGTAGTGTTGTATTAATGGTATAGGTGGACTTACCTCAGTGTACTATATTCAGTGCATTCTTGAAATATGCGTTCCGATGTGTGGGGCACCTGTTCACATGTACATGTAGTTGAGGTGCCGATCTTGAATTTTGTAGACACGTGACTGTGGAGTGAATTGTGTCCTGTCCTAATGCGTATAATAACTTGCTCACATCTATTCATATAATGAAATGCATCCTGATTTGGAGCATTTGATCTTCTGAATTGATTTGATTATCTGTATCTTATGATGTTATGTAACCGGCGCATCTGGTTGTGTGCCTGTTGCACCTTCTTTTGAAAGCTGATCTGCTCTCTAGTTTCCTGGTATTCCATACTGAGATGGGATCCACTGCAGGGCAATCCTGTGGTGTTTGTAGAGTTCAGTCAATAAAGTTTGCAGATGTAGCAACTTTCTGGATTGCAGTGCTTGGAGCATTGATCTTGCATGTGTCAAAAACTCTAAAGGCTGTGGGTTAAGATTACTGTTCAGCAGTTTTTCTATTGCCAACTTTATTGCTTGCATTTCTGCATCGTAATTGTGATAACATTTCCCTGTTGCTATCTTTTCCATATCTCTAGTGTTATTTTTTGAGTACTCTATGTAGACCCCTGCTCCCCCTTTATTTTCTATATATTGATCGAGTCACCGCACAGAGACATTATAAACACCAGGTTATAACACTTGTTACTACAAGTTTGATAAACTATTCAGAACTGGATTCTCAATTAAAAATTTAAAAAAGAATGACTGTCTCTATTTTAATGCTTGAGATGTAATTGTTTATCGCTATTTACATAATAGGATTTTAAGCTTCTTTCATTTTCATATTAGCATTATTAACTGTTTCTTTCTTAGTATTTAGACTTTTAAATGTATCTATTTTTTAACTAAGATTTAAACTGCTTTGATCTTCATGCTAGTATTTTAAATTGTCTCTCTGGTCATTCTAGGATTTTTAAAATTTAACTTATGATGCTAGAAATATAAACTCTCTCAACTCTCTTAACGCCTACATTTTAATCTCTATCTATTAATACTAGAAATTTAAAATGTATATCTCTCATTCTCTTTCTTCTATCTATATCTTAATGTTTAATATATATAACTGCATCTCTCTTTTTCGCTCTCTCTCTCTCTCTCTCTCTCTCTCTCTCTTCTCTCTCTCTCTCTCTCTCTATCTATCTCCTTTAATGTTAAACTTTTAAACTACCACTCTCCCTCTCCAGTCACATGAATTATGTGCAATTTTCTATCTCCAACTCCTCTCTATTTTTCTACTACAATTTTGAAATTTCCACAGCATAGTATTTTACTAGTTTTTTGTCTACCTCTCTCTCTCTCTCTCTCTCTCTAACATTATCTTTTCTAGACTCTACAGTGAAGTGGTGAGACGGCATCAGCCAAGTTTTATAAATTAATTTCTTTGGACCTGTGATCTATAAAAATGTTTATAAATTTTAAACAGTTGATTATCAGCTAAGAAATATAATAATTCTTTGAAGAATATATATTGAAATGTTGCATAATATTTACAGGCATGGTTCGTTCTAACAAATCAACTTAAATGCAAAAAAGTGTTCTAACGTTGAATTGTTGATGAAAATGTTGATATAAACGTATGTGCTTTAGAAATTAAAATTTAACTTATAATAATATAAGGGAAGTAACTCATTTTATATTAATAGTTCAGAATTCTTTAAACGTCGATATATTGTAATTGTAAATTGTCAAAAGTTTTAAGCAAATGCATATTCTTTCTCTGAAAATAATTGTATCATAAATAAGCATGGTCTTTGCAATTTCAAATAAAAAATTGCAAACTTTAAAGTATCAAATTAAAATAAATGCACCTTTCCTTAATTTGTGGTTGCAAATATTAATTATTTATAATTTCTCTCAAAAATTAAAAGTTATCTTCCTTTGCTCACACAAAAAGTCAACTACTGTCTTAAATAAGAAAACGAGGCAGTGAACATATTTTTGAATTCACGTGAAATTGTATATAAAATGTGTGTTATTCATCTATATACTACTGCTGTTGGCTTGCTTCTATTAGGTAAAGAAGCTGTTCACGCGATGAAGCTGTGTTTACAGCATGTGTTCAAATATCCAGTACAGGCCTCAAGATATTCTGAGACTTGTCTCTTAATATTTTCGATAACCTTCTGGATCTATATATCTATCTTTCGTTCGCCTGAAGTATTGTCTATAACTGCAATGTCGTTTCCTGTATAAATATTACCGTCTTTTTGTCAGTCTTGCAGTGGTGCATATAGTCTTGTTTGTAGTGTTGTATTAATTCTAAGGAGGTTGATCGATGGCTTGACAAGCTGTCATTGTAAAAAGTATTGTTATGGAAACAGCGCCATATATTTTAGAGCAGTGATCTCTGCAATATGTGCCGCTTTGGCACGCAAGGTTTCTGATTTTGAGATTGTGGCTCTGCCCTATGTGCCGTCTTCGGCTCGAAAGGACAATAGATAGATAGATTAATTGTATAGGTGGACTTACCTCAGTGTACTATATTCAGTGCATTCTTGAAATATGCGTTCCGCTGTATTGGGCACCTGTTCACATGTACATGTAGTTGAGGTGCCGATCTTGAATTTTGTAGACACGTGACTGTGGAGTGAATTGTGTCCTGTCCTAATGCGTATAATAACTTGCTCACATGTTATTCATATATTGAAATGCATCCTGATTTGGAGCATTTGATCTTCTGAATTGATTTGATTATCTGTATCTTATGATGTTATGTAACCGGCGCATCTGGTTGTGTGCCTGTTGCACCTTCTTTTGAAAGCTGATCTGCTCTCTAGTTTCCTGGTATTCCATACTGAGATGGATCCACTGCAGGGCAATCCTGTGGTGTTTGTAGAGTTCAGTCAATAAAGTTTGCAGATGTAGCAACTTTCTGGATTGCAGTGCCTGGAGCATTGATCTTGCATGTGTCAAAAACTCTACAGGCTGTGGGCTAAGATTACGGTTCAGCAGTTTTTCTATTGCCAACTTTATTGCTTGCATTTCTGCATCGTAATTGTGATAATATTTCCCTGTTGCTATCTTTTCCATATCTCTAGTGTTATTTTTTTAGTACTCTATGTAGACCCCTGCTCCCCCTTTATTTTCTATATATTGATCGAGTCACCGCACAGAGACATTATAAACACCAGTTGTAACACTTGTTACTACAAGTTTGATAAACTATTCAGAACTGGATTCTCAATTAAAAATTAGAAAAGAATGACTGTCTCTCTCTTTTAATGCTTGAGATGTAATTGTCTATCGCTATTTACATAATAGGATTTTAAGCTTCTTTCATTTTCATATTAGCATTATTAATTGTTTCTTTCTTAGTATTTAGACTTTTAAATGTATCTATTTTTTAACTAAGATTTTAAACTGCTTTGATCTTCATGCTAGTATTTTAAATTGTCTCTCTGGTCATTCTAGGATTTTAAACAATTAACTTTTGATGCTAGAAATATAAACTCTCTCAACTCTCTTAACTCCTACATTTTAATCTCTAAACTTTTAAACTACCACTCTCCCTCTCCAGTGACATGAATTATGTGCAATTTTCTATCTCCAACTCCTCTCCATTTTTCTACTACAATTTTGAAATTTCCACAGCATATTATTTTACTAGTTTTTTTTGTATACCTCTCTCTCTCTAACATTATCTTTTCTAGACTCTACAGTGAAGTGATGAGAAGGCATCAGCTAGTTTTTATAAATTAATTTCTTTGGACCTGTGATCTATATAAATGTTTAGACACTTTAAACAGTTCATTATCAGCTAAGAAATATAATAATTCTTTGAAGAATATATATTTAAATGTTGCATAATATTTACAGACATGGTTCGTTCTAATAAATCAAACATAAATGCAAAAAAGTGTTCTACCGTTTAATTGTTGATGAAAATGTTGATATAAACTTATATGCTTTAGAAATTAAATGTTATCTTGTTTTAATATAAGGGAAGTAACTCATTTTATATTAATAGTTTAGAATTCTTTAAACGTCGATATATTGTAATTGTAAATTGTCAAAAGTTTTAATAATATGGATATTGTTTCTCAGAAATAATTTTATCATAAAATTTGCAAGGTCTTAAAAATTTCAATAAGAAATTGCATATTCTAAAGTATCAAATAAAAATAAATGTAACTTTCCTTAATTTGTGGTTGCTAATCTTAATTATTGACAATTTATCTAAAAATTAAAAGTTATCTTCCTTTGCTCACAGAAAAGACACTTCTCAAATAAGAAATCAAAGCTGTATAAAGTCCGGTGCAGTGAACATATTTTTGAAATTACATGAAATTGTATATAAAATTGGTGTTATTCATCTAGATATTACTGCTGTTGGTGGCTTATATTGGGTAAAGAAATTGTTCACACGATGGAGTTGTGTTCACAGCATGTGCTCAAAATATCAACTGCAGGCCTCAAGGCATTCTGAGACTTGTCTCTTAATATTTTTGAAAACCTTCTGTATCTATATATCTATCTTTCGTTCTCCTAAAGTATTGTCTATATCGGCAATGTCGTTTCCTGTATAAATGTTATCATCTTTAGTAGTCTTGCAGTGGTGCATATAGTCTTGTCTGTAGTATTGTATGAATAGTATAAAAGGACGTTCCCCAGTCTACTATAATCAGGAGGGAGCCGCGATAGCTCAGTGGTTATTGAACTGGACTACCACGGACAATGGGTAGGGTTCGTTCCCACCGACGGCTTCCGGGTTCACCCAGCCTTAAATGGGTACCGGATTTTTTTCTGGGAAAATAAAGCAGCACGGGCATAATACTGACCACATTACCTCAAAATCATGTGCTGAAGGTCTGTAAAATATAGGGTAACTAACACCATATTTCCCTATACGCCACTTGGCGTGACGGGGGCACTTTACTTTTTACTTTTTTTACTATATTCAGTGCATTCTTGAAATATGCGTTCCGAAGTGTGGGGCACCTGTCCACATGTACATGTAGTTGAGGTGCCGATCCTGAATTTTGTAGACACGTGACTGTGGAGTCATTTGTGTCGTGTTCTAATGCGTATAATGATAACTTGTTCTCATCTATTCATATAATGAAAGGCATCCTGATTTGAAGCAATTAATCTTCTGATTGATTTGATTATCTGTATCTTCTGATGGTATGTAACCGGCGCATCTGGTTGTGTGCCTGTTACACATTCTTTTGAAAGCTGATCTGCTCTCAAGTTTCCTGGTATTCCATATTGAGATGGGATCCACTGCAGGGCAATCCTGTGGTGTTTGTAGAGTTCAGTCAATAAAGTTTGCAGATGTAGCAACTTTCTGGAATGCAGTGCCTGGAGCACTGATCTTGCATCTGTCAAAAACTCCACAGGCTGTGGTCTAAGATTACTGTTCAGCAGTTTTTCTATTGCCAACTTTGTTGCTTAGATTTCTGCACCGTAATTGTGACGATATTTCCCTGTTGCTACTTTATCCATACCACTAGTGTTATTTGGGTATTTTATGTATGCACCCGCTCACCCATTCTTTACTGCATTCTGTACTGACCTATCTGTGTACACACGAATCCATAGGTCTTGTGGGTATTCTTCATCCAAGAAACTGAGAGTTATTGTTTTACGCTGCATGTTATTCTGTTCATCCTTGTCAAGTATTCCTTTCACTTCTGTCCGTGTTTGTTTAGACAATACTGATTCCTCTGTTAAGGGAGTCTGTTCTGGTATGGGTTGTAGGGGGTTAAGAACTCTTGGTATGTCTGGTGTTTGTCTACAAAACATTCTGGACAATGACCGGTGATATTTGTTGTCTCTGGGTGACGATTTCTGCCTTCAGGTCATTATCTGTCTTCAGAATATTCGATAAACATTTCTTCTCAGCTCACCCCACAGATAATAATTAGGCGGGGTTAGGTCTGGTGAACGAGCAGGCCAGATTACAAGTGAAATAATGCGATTTGCATATACGCTTTCCTAATAAGTAAGTGGAAATGCAACACAGAAATAAAAAGGAGAATAGCTCAGGCCAAAATAGCATTTCAAAATAAAAAAATATCTTATGCAACAAATCTATGTCAATAGAAATGAGAAAGAGAGTTCATCGATGCTATATAGAACCAATTCTGACCTATTGAAGCGAATCATGGACAATAGACAAACAAATGACAAGACGATTAGAGGCCACAGAGATAGGATTTCTCAGAAGAATGTTGAAAGTTCTCTGGACAGCTAAAAAGACCAATGAGAAAGTTCTCAAAGAGGCCAACACAAAAAGGGAGCTCTTAAAAAACATCAGGAAGAAGCAATCAACATTTTTCGGGCACATCATGAGAATTGGAAAGTTGGAATACTTGGTTACAACTGGCAAGATATAGGGAAAGAAATATCGCGGACAACAAAGAGAGAATTTACTAGGCAGCTTGGTGTCATGGCACGGGAAACAGTCAAAAACAGAATTGATACGATGTACTGTGGATAGAGAATTTGTGGAACGACATGATCGCCAACGTCAACCGATACGGTACATGATGATGATGAATAAGTGATGTTGTTGCGGCTGTGTGTGCTGTTGCCCATCCCGCCTAAACCGAGCTTCTTAATTTCCCGCTCTGTAAGGTGGGCTATGAATGATTCCAGCATTAAAGTACGGTCAAGTTCTGCGTTGATTTTTGCATTGAAAAAAATGTTTCCCAATTATCCGCATACGACTTTCTGAACGTAAAGCGGTACTTGATGTAATTCATGCGGGTTTTTTTTACTGATCTACATAAGGTTGTTCTTACTTGTTGACGCAACCGGAGGGATGAAACCGTGCCTCATCAGTGAAGAATATCACGTCAAGGACTTCATCACTTGTTCAGAGATAAGGTTCTGAAACCACATGCAGTAGTTCAATCTGGATTCACAATGTCTTGCATGGAATTAAGACGATTCAATTAATCTGTAAGGACGATAGTGCAGCTAACACTTCAGAACCTTGTAGACGGTATTCATTGGAAAAGTTTGCATGTTGAGGCAACCACCTTAAAGATTTATTAGGGCTCATTGTAATTCTGGTTTGCATGTTGAGACAACCACCTTAAAGATTTATTAGGGCTCATTGTAATTCTGGTTTGCATGTTGAGACAACCACCTTAAAGATTTATTAGGGCTCATTGTAATTCTGGTTTGCATGTTGAGACAACCACCTTAAAGATTTATTAGGGCTCATTGTAATTCTGGTTTGCATGTTGAGACAACCACCTTAAAGATTTATTAGGGCTCATTGTAATTCTGGTTTGCATGTTGAGACAACCACCTTAAAGATTTATTAGGGCTCATTGTAATTCTGGTTTGCATGTTGAGACAACCACCTTAAAGATTTATTAGGGCTCATTGTAATTCTGGTTTGCATGTTGAGACAACCACCTTAAAGATTTATTAGGGCTCATTGTAATTCTGGTCTGCATGTTGAGGCAACCACCTTAAAGATTTATTAGGGCTCATTGTAATTCTGGTCTGCATGTTGAGACAACCACCTTAAAGATTTATTAGGGCTCATTGTAATTCTGGTCTGCATGTTGAGACAACCACCTTAAAGATTTATTAGGGCTCATTGTAATTCTGGTCTGCATGTTGAGACAACCACCTTAAAGATTTATTAGGGCTCATTGTAATTCTGGTTTGCATGTTGAGGCAACCACCTTAAAGATTTATTAGGGCTCATTGTAATTCTGGTTTGCATGTTGAGACAACCACCTTAAAGATTTATTAGGGCTCATTGTAATTCTGGTTTGCATGTTGAGGCAACCACCTTAAAGATTTATTAGGGCTCATTGTAATTCTGGTTTGCATGTTGAGACAACCACCTTAAAGATTTATTAGGGCTCATTGTAATTCTGGTTTGCATGTTGAGGCAACCACCTTAAAGATTTATTAGGGCTCATTGTAATTCTGGTTTGCATGTTGAGGCAACCACCTTAAAGATTTATTAGGGCTCATTGTAATTCTGGTTTGCATGTTGAGGCAACCACCTTAAAGATTTATTAGGGCTCATTGTAATTCTGGTTTGCATGTTGAGGCAACCACCTTAAAGATTTATTAGGGCTCATTGTAATTCTGGTTTGCATGTTGAGGCAACCACCTTAAAGATTTATTAGGGCTCATTGTAATTCTGGTTTGCATGTTGAGGCAACCACCTTAAAGATTTATTAGGGCTCATTGTAATTCTGGTCTGCATATCAAGTTCTGTGTCTTCTGAAGTTGAAGGCCCTCCAGATCCGTATGCATCTACAACACTTTCCGTAGCACGAAACTTGTCAATCAAAGTCATAGCCTCATTGCGGTGGGAGACTTGTGAGTCTGGACATTTCAACACAAATTGTTGAATAACTTCTTCTCTATATTTGCTATCATTACCAAAGACGTAATGTAAAAAAAAATATCCTGTTTCCATTGTACAACAGCATTTCCCTTCAGCGGTGAAACCGAGAATATAATAGCGGCTTACTGTGTTATGTTTGTGACGGGATTGTGGACGCAGAATGTGATGTAAATTTCATCAATCGGTGATTTCATTTCAAGAATATTAATCAAGTCACTCATAGCGACATTATAAACACCCCATATTACACTTTAGTCTACAAGTTTGATAAATTATTCTGAACTTGATTCTCAGTTTAAAAATAAAATAAAAAAGAATGACTGTCTCTCATTACTTTAATGCTTGAGATGTAATTGTCTATCTCTCTTTTCATAACATTATTTTAAGCTGCTTTTATTTTTCTTTTTAGTATTTCTAACTGTTTCTTTATTAATAGTAAGATTTTTAACTGTATCTCTTTCCATACCAATATTATAATCTGCTTTTCACATCGTGCTTGTATTTTAAATTGTCTCTCTGGTCATTCTAGGATTTTTAAAAGGTTAACTTTTGATGCTAGAAGTATAAACTTTCTCAACTCTCTTAACTCCTTCATTTTAATCTCGATCTGTATATATTACTGCTACAAATTTAAACTGTCTCTCTCTCTCTCTCTCTCTTCTATCTATATCTTAATGTTTAATATATTAAACTGCATCTCTTTTTTTCGCTCTCTCTCTCGCTCTTAATGTTAGGATTTTAAACTGCCTCTCTCTCTCTCTCTTAATGTTAGGATTTTAAACTACCTCTCTCCCTCTCCCGTGACATGAATTTCGCGTGCCCACGCGATGAGATAGTGCTGCAGTGCCACTGGCTCTTAAGTTTAGTAGAACGGTAACAGGTCTCGGCCTTGCCTTGGTACGGGGTGTATGATTTGTCTGTTTTCGAGTAAAAATTTGCCACAAGCTGGACCGTGGTCGAATCGAGTGTCTCACGGAAGTGGTGGCCTGACTTCATTTGTTGGGACAGCGACTATTGTTGTGGCATGCTCACTAATCTTAAGTCACCTTTTAGGTATCAGTGAGAAAGAGAAAAGAAGAAGATGGATAGATGCAGTGATAGAGACATGTAACAACAAAGGAAAAAATCACTAATTCAGACAGTTCGAGCAGCTCAAGAACGACAAATCATATAAACCACGACACCTTTTCGGTATCAGTGAGAAAGAGAAAAGAAGATGTAGCTCTGTTTCTGTTGTTACAATTCTTAACATTAAGTCTTTTGATCATGCCGATTTAATCAGTTTTATTTCTGTAGTGATGGGGATAGAAACAACAACATGATCTATGATGAACCAGTCTTGTTTGCATGTTTTCATTTTTACACTGAGAATAGGAACATTATGATTTAAGATGAGCCAGTCATGTTTTTAATTTTTACACTGAGAATAGGAAAATTATGATGTAAGATGAACCAGCCATGTTTTAATTTTTACACTGAGAATAGGAACATTATGATGTAAGATGAGCCAGTCATGTTTTCATTTTTACACTGAGAATAGGAACATTATGATGTAGGATGAGCCAGTCATGTTTTCATTTTTACACTGAGAATAGGAACATTATGATGTAAGATGAGCCAGTCATGTTTTCATTTTTACACTGAGAATAGGAACATTATGATGTAAGATGAGCCAGTCATGTTTTCATTTTTACACAAGGAATAGGAACATTATGATGTAAGATGAGCCAGTCATGTTTGTATATCTTGCTTTCTTCTCTCCAGATAGGAACATCATGATGTAAGATGAGCCAGTCATGTTTGTATATATTGCTTTCTTCTCTCCAGATAGGAACAACATCATGATGTGAGATGAGTCAGTCATGTTTGTATATCTTGCTTTCTTCTCTCCAGATAGGAACAACATCATGATGTAAGATGAGCCAGTCATGTTTGTATATCTTGCTTTCTTCTCTCCAGATAGGAACAACATCATGATGTAAGATGAGTCAGTCATGTTTGTATTATATCTTGCTTTCTTCTCTCCAGATAGGAACAACATCATGATGTAAGATGAGCCAGTCATGTTTGTATATCTTGCTTTCTTCTCTCCAGATAGGAACAACATCATGATGTAAGATGAGCCAGTCATATTTGTATATCTTGCTTTCTTCTCTCCAGATAGGAACAACATCATGATGTAAGATGAATCAGTCATGTTTGTATATCTTGCTTTCTTCTCTCCAGATAGGAACAACATCATGATGTAAGATGAGCCAGTCATGTTTGTATATCTTGCTCTTTCTTCTCTCCAGATAGGAATAACATCATGATGTAAGATGAATCAGTCATGTTTGTATATCTTGCTTTCTTCTCTCCAGATAGGAACAACATCATGATGTAAGATGAGCCAGTCATGTTTGTATATCTTGCTTTCTTCTCTCCAGATAGGAACAACATCATGATGTAAGATGAGCCAGTCATGTTTGTATATCTTGCTCTTTCTTCTCTCCAGATAGGAATAACATCATGATGTAAGATGAATCAGTCATGATTGTATATCTTGCTTTCTTCTCTCCAGATAGGAACAACATCATGATGTAAGATGAGCCAGTCATGTTTGTATATCTTGCTCTTTCTTCTCTCCAGATAGGAACAACATCATGATGTAAGATGAGCCAGTCATGTTTGTATATCTTGCTTTCTTCTCTCCAGATAAGAACAACATCATGATGTAAGATGAGCCAGTCATGTTTGTATTATATCTTGCTTTCTTCTCTCCAGATAGGAACAACATCATGATGTAAGATGAGCCAGTCATGTTTGTATATCTTGCTCTTTCTTCTCTCCAGATAGGAATAACATCATGATGTAAGATGAATCAGTCATGATTGTATATCTTGCTTTCTTCTCTCCAGATAGGAACAACATCATGATGTAAGATGAGCCAGTCATGTTTGTATATCTTGCTTTCTTCTCTCCAGATAGGAACAACATCATGATGTAAGATGAGCCAGTCATGTTTGTATTATATCTTGCTTTCTTCTCTCCAGATAGGAACAACATCATGATGTAAGATGAGCCAGTCATGTTTGTATATCTTGCTTTCTTCTCTCCAGATAGGAACAACATCATGATGTAAGATGAGCCAGTCATGTTTGTATATCTTGCTTTCTTCTCTCCAGATAGGAACAACATCATGATGTAATATGAGCCAGTCATGTTTGCATATTTTGCCTCTAATTCTGCACTGCAACTTCAACATTCCACCGTCAGCAAAACAAAAGGCTGCCAAAGAAGCAAGAACCAGAACTTTGCATCTCTCTCGACACTCGAAGCGTCAACAAGAGGAAAAGAATTCATGACGTATGTTCATTCATTTTCCTCGCAGGCCATAGAGCAGAAGCCATAGTTCTCCACGATTGACAATTTGCTGCTAGTTTTTGTAAGTTTTGTTAGTTTTTTTAGTCCTGTGATTGAGCCTTCCCCCAGTAATTGTTCTGCATAGCGATTCTATTGGTCCACCTTGTTTTCTTTTACCAGGTGGTTTCCACATGAATCCCTGATGTAGTAGTCTCTCTTCATTCATTCTCAGCACATGACCAATGTATGTATTTCCAATGTCATTTTCTTATCAAGCTTGAAAAGTATTCTTGTTTAGATTCGTCTCTTTATCAGTTCATTTGAACATGTTACCTCGACGTAAACAAGAACAAAAAAATGTGTACAAAACTTCCAGTAACATATACATTACTTATGCATAACACAACACTCCAGTAACATATACATAAATTCCAGTAACATAAACATAACTTCCAGTAACATATACATTACTTATGCATAACACAACACTCCAGTAACATATACATAAATTCCAGTAACATAAACATAACTTCCAGTAACATATACATTACTTCCAGTAACACACACAGCAGTAATTATTTTTGAATATTTATTTAACACACGACATTTGATATCAAGACAGCTTTGCTCTCATAATGGACAATCGTAGACATGTATGTTACGATCATCTGAGACCGAGACAATTTTTGAGCCAGATGGGTTGTATTTGACATCCCAAACCTGGAGAAAAGAAATAAGTTAAAAAATAAGAATTATTAACCTGCAGATGCCTGAAACTATATTATGCAGTAACAGAAAGATAATACAGAATACAAAAAAAGAAATACAAAAGAAAGAAATACAAATATAAAAAATTTCAACTCCAATATTAAGTCAGTCCTATTATATGGCTGTGAAACATGGAGAACAACAAAAATGATATTCTTGAAGATACAGACCTTCGTTAATGGATTCTTACACAGAATAAAAGGATGGAAATGGCAGGACAAAATTATAAATGTAGAATTATGGAAATGTACCAGTCAAACACCAGAGGATAAAGAGATACAGCAAAGACAATTGCACTGGACAGTACACACACTGCGGAAGCCAACTAAGAGTATTGCACAACAGGCCCTTTTTTGGAATCCCCAAGGAAAAAGACATAGAAGAAAACCTAAATATTCTTGGAGAAGACGGAAGCAGAGATGAAGATGATGGGGAAGACATGAAATGATCTTAAAAGAATGGCAAGAAAGAGAATGGGCTGGAAAGTGTTTGTTGAAGACCTATGCTCCACAGGGAGCTGAAAGTGTTTGTTGAAGACCTATGCTCCACAGGGAACTGAAAGTGTTTGTTGAAGACCTATGCTCCACAGGGAGCTGAAAGTGTTTGTTGAAGACATATGCTCCACAGGGAGCTGAAAGTGTTTGTTGAAGACCTATGCTCCAAAGGGAGCTGAAAGTATTTGTTGAAGACCTATGCTCCGCAGGGAGTTGAAAGTGTTTGTTCAAGACCTATGCTCCACGGGGAGCTGAAAGTGTTTGTTGAAGACCTATGCACCACAGGGAGCTGAAAGGTAGAAGAAGAAGAACAGAAAGATTGTATTTTCTTTTGATAGAATATAGACTCTATAGAGGGCCATTACTCAAAAGTATGCACAGCGAATACATCATGACATATAAACATCCAGGGAGAAAAGACTCATTAAAGTAAATCCACCATGAAGGAGCATGTTAGACCAGGTGGACAATTTCCCTAAGAGAAAGAAAATTGTATTGCTTGTACTGTTTGTTTGACAATGCCAGCTCAATCTTGTGAAAGCCCAAGGGACTGAATGTTGCATGAATATTACTTTTTCCTATATCTCACACAGGCAGCCATGTGCTAAGAATAGCAAAATGTTATCTCTTTTCAATATTCCTGTATGGTGCAGAAACATGGGCATTAGAGAAGAAAACAGGAAATTGAAGCATTTGAAATGTGGATATATAGAATAGGTGGAATTGGATGGAAGGAAAAGTAAACAAATGATGAAGTCTTAAAACAACTAAAAATGAAAAGAGAACTACTAAATACAATTCAAACAAGACAAATGAGATTTTTGGGGCATGTTAAAAGACATAATAGTCTACTAAAAGTAAACTTGGTAGGGAAAATACAAGGCAAAAGAGGCAGAGGCAAACCAACACTAACATGGACGAGTAGCATCAAAAGATGGACAAGTCAGCCTATGACAACCTGCACCATCAAAGCAAGAGACAGAGTGGAATGGCGTTCCATGGTAGCCAAACTTCGATGTGGAGACGGCACTCGATGGTGATGAGCCATGTGCTCAGGTGTCCCTTGCCTTAGGAGCAAATGTTCTCCAACTAAATAGGTACTCTCATTTCTTTTTATCTTTGAGAGTTTTACATTTTCGGTTTCATTTTTTTTTATCTTTGAAAGTTTTACATTTTCGGTTTCATTTTTTTCCTACAAACCTCCATGCACCCATGCCAAATCCACGTAGGCTTCAGGTTCAACAAGAAAGACTGTCCTCAAAAATTGTTTCTTGTCTCCACTTTGGTGAAACACTTGATATGAACGTAGTCCAGCTGGTGGCGAATTTGCAATTGAACACATCATGTCCCAATACAAGGCTGGGGCCTGGTACCACTCCACTTTAATCAATGGTCCATCACCTGCAGCACAAAACTCTGCATGTTGGTGCCACAACCATGTAATCAGGTGAATGTGACCAACCCACCAATGACTTCGCAAACAAAAATTCAGACCTGAACCTGATTGGACTAGGCGACCATTTTAGTCTGCCGTACCAACCGGATGTCAAATGAATGTATATATAACTCACCCAGCTCCTTCACTGTTTATTATCTTCTCTCAGTTGTCTACCTTTATCTGAAGAGTGCCAATCAACATCATCAAGTACCACACAGGCTGCCGTAGGTGATCATGTCTCTCCACAACTTTCAATCTCGTCAGTTAATCATTTCTGTTGTTGACCTTCTGAGAAGGTATTCTCTAAAGCTGTCTGGTATCTTTTCTCTTTGCTTTCCTCTATCTCTTCGTCCCTCAATTTTTCCAGTTGTTACAATATATTCCAGTCGTTACCTTCTCATTACATGGCCAAAAATTATGATTGTTTCTTCCTAATATTGGAAATTAGCTCTCTTTTTGTTTTGGCCTCTTTCAGAACATTTTCATTACTCTTCTTAGCTGTCCATGGTATTCTCAACATTCTTCTGTAAAACCACATTTCTACAGCCTCCAGTGATTTTCTTGTCTGTTGTCCTATTGTCTAATTTTCACATGCATATGTTAAGACTGGCTCTACATATCATTTAGGGTACCGGATTTTCTTCCTGGGAAAGTAAAGCGGCACCAGCGTAATACCGACCACATTACCTCAAAATTTTTTGTTGAATCTTTTTCTACTGTTTCTTGTTTCTGTCAAAAATGGATAGCACACAGCATCTTCCTCATTTTTTGGAAGCTACTTTGGCCTAGACTGCCAATAAAATACACATAAGAAAGAACAGACAGATTGTTTTAACCTGACACGAGAGGTCATAGAATGTTGATGGTAGATCATTTTAACTGCATATCTGACAAGTCTATAATGTTCACTTTGCACAATGTTTGAGGTAATGTGGTCGGTATTAAGCCCGAGCCGCTTACTTTCCCAGAAAAAATCTGGTACACATTTAAGGCTGGGTGAACCCAGAGGCCGGATCGAACCCGATCTTTAGTTCTTTGTAGTCCAGTTCACTAACGACTGAGCTACTGCGTCTCCCCCAATAAAATACGCTCATGGTGAAGTGTGTAAAAAAACACTCACAAAAGAAAGAACAACAAAGATATTATTTAAACCTGATCTGAGTGGTCATAGAATGTGTGGATGCACTGTCGAGTCCCAGCATCCCAGATCTTCACACACTTGTCCGATGACCTGTACAAGAAATATCATTCTGTTATTTGTTGCTTTAACTCTTTCCGTACGGAAGATTTTTATCAATGCAATGGAAGAGATTTCAGAGACAAAATTTTTCATGGTCTTAAGAATCAATCTACATATTTATATAACATATTATATATGAATTTTTAGATAACTGAACAAGGTATTAGATTTCCCCAATACCAAGATGATACAAGACATGTATCAAGAATATGGTTTGATGGTAAGTAAAAAAAAGTAAAGTACCCCCGTCACGCCAAGTGGCGTATAGGGAATATGGTGTTAGTGACCATAAATTTTACAGACCTTCAGCACATGATTTTTGAGGTAATGTGGTCGGTATTACGCCCGTGCCGCTTTACTTTCCCAGAAAAAATCTGGAACCCATTTAAGGCTGGGTGAACCCAGAAGCCGTTCATTTTGGGATCGAACCCTACCCCTTGTCCTTTGTAGTCCAGTTCACTAACCACTGAGCTATGGTTTGATGGTGGTTCACACTAATCAAATTGAGAGTGGAACGCTATGTGGCACAACGTACGTGGCCGAAATCAGCATGGCGCATAGTGTGGCAAAACGTATGGAAAGAGTTAAGAAATGAGATATATAACAGGTAGATGAGTGTGTTTTAACATTTAATGCCTTGATGGTCTGAAGAGCAAATAATGGTTTGACAAACTTAGCTAGAATGCTTTCTGACTCCATACTATACATTCATTCATTGGGTGCAATCTCCGTATCAAAGATTGGCTAACATGGAGGAGCATCACTTTAATGACGCTTGCCTTGTACACACTGTCACTGGTTCACCTGTCCAACTTTTGATGTTATCAGTCCATTTTGGCACTAGTCTACCTCTACTTCATCTACCTTGTACTTTACATAGGGTATGCTTTAACTCTTTATGTCCATGGGAACGCCGTCATGGTTACTTACTTACTTACATTTTGCCACTAGTCTACCTCTACTTTACATAGGGTATGCTTTAACTCTTTATGTCCGTGGAAACGCCGCCCAGGTTACTTACTTACTTACATTTTGCCACTAGTCTACCTCTACTTTACATAGGGTATGCTTTAACTCTTTATGTCCATGGGAACGCCGTCATGGTTACTTACTTACTTACATTTTGCCACTAGTCTACCTCTACTTTACATAGGGTATGCTTTAACTCTTTATGTCCGTGGAAACGCTGTCACGGTTACTTACTTACTTACATTTTGCCACTAGTCTACCTCTACTTTACATAGGGTATGCTTTAACTCTTTATGTCCGTGGGAACGCTGTCATGGTTACTTACTTACTTACATTTTGCCACTAGTCTACCTCTACTTTACATAGGGTATGCTTTAACTCTTTATGTCCATGGGAACGCTGTCATGGTTACTTACTTACTTACATTTTGCCACTAGTCTACCTCTACTTTACATAGGGTATGCTTTAACTCTTTATGTCCATGGGAACGCCGTCAAGGTTACTTACTTACTTACATTTTGCCAAGCAAAGGCTGACATGGTTACTTTCATTTTGTTTCGTTATAGTAAATACTACACATTTTAAGATACCATATCCGCAAGGGATATAACTCTAATAGAATTTCCTGTCTTTAGGCACACTTTGGTCGATCAATATGGGCTTAATTTGTTCACAAAATCATTAAAATTTGTGTTGTTTTCTAAAGTCTTCAATCAGCTGATTCGTGTTTATAAGTGAAAAATGGCTAGCAGCAGTGAAGTATCTAATGCTCCTAAACGTGAATTATTATTAACAGCAGAAAAAGCTAGGAATTATGTTCTGAGAACTTTCAATGTAATAGTGATCTTAGTGACTTAGTTTTAATAGCACTGTTGGATTAAAATGGACCCCCACTTTGGGTAAGTGAGTACCATTTTTTATATATATATATAAAAATTATAATATATTTAATATATAATAAATATACATAATATATATATAATAATCTAATAATATATAATTATAATATATATATATATATATTTTTACAAAGAATTTGTATTCTTTAATTGCTTAAATTCTTATCCTTCCATTTTTTTTTTCAAAATATTGTTTCTGATTATGTAGCTGTGTTCTTTTCTCCTCAATTTGATGCCTAATATATATATGTCTACGACTTGTTATAGTCATATAGTGAAAACATGAAAAATTTAGTGAAAGAAGTATTTTTCAGGGAGAAGAAATTATGGCAAAAACACTAATGACTGGGTAGAAAAAACTACGGACATTAAGAGTTAAGTAGGGTATTGTGTCGCTTCCCATGTCCCCCAAAATACCAGCTGTCTTTTTTGAATTGTGTTGAGTTGTATCTTTTTTTAACTGTTGTAGTTCTATTTTTTTTTTCTCTTCCAGCTGATTCAGAACTTCCTTGTTTGTCTTTTCTGTCCACCTAATTGCACACATTTAAAAACCTGACATTTTCTGCTGTTTTCTTATTTCATGTCCATGTTTCTGCACCACACTATACATCATCATCATGTGCCACACCGGTTGGCGTAGGCAATCATGTCCTTCTATAGTATATAAGGTATATTTTTTAAAAAGCATAAGGTTGAGGTCACTCAACTCATGACTATGTAAATGACCCATATCCTTTTGTCAAATAACATTTAATTGTAAATACGTGTTTTAGTTATCATTTTCCATATTTGGTATAGACTTGACATTAGCCAGCATATAAGCCTGATATTTATTTATAAGCAAGCCCTCATATGGGAAACAACAGGTAAGAGGAAAAGAGGAAGACCCAGAGAGACACTGAGAAGAACATTGATGACAGAGGCAAGAGCAGTAGGATTCGGCTCCCTCAGTGAGATAGAGCTGCTTGCATAGAACAGAGACAAATGGCGAGATTTGATAAAATATCTTTAAAAGAATTGAAAATTGCTAGAACAAAAATAAGACAAGACAAATGAAATTTTTGGGGCATGTTAAAAGACACAACAGCCTACTAAGTAATATTGGAAGGAAAAATACAAGGTAAAAGAGGCAGAGGCAGACGAAGACTAACATGGACGAGTAACATCAAAAGATGGACATGTCAATCTATGACAGCCTGCACCATCAAAGCAAGAAACAGAGAAGAATGGCGATCCATGGTAGCCAACCTTCGTTGCGGAGAAGGCACTCGATGATGATGAAGAGAACAAAAATTCAGATAAGAGAAGGAGTATCTTGGTCTACGCCCTATGGGCCGGCTATGGCTCGAAAGGTCAATAGATAGATTTATATCTACTTAAACCACTCTTCAATCAATTCAGTGGTTAGTCGAAGGCCCCGGTATCACTGCAAACGAATTAGAAACCATAACTGCTCAACCGCCTGTGTCAGTGGAATCGTCCGAATTAAAACTCATCTCACTGAAGGATCTAAACGAAAAAAGGGCAGCTGCAGTCCCCATCACAGCAGCTACAGCACATGCCAAAAGACAAGGCCAAGCGGCACCGAAAGTGAACGCAGCTAAACTGTCCTTCGGCAAATGATACCATTCATCGTAAACAATTGGAATTAACTGGAACATGATCTGGATGAAAAACACACAGTTCACGGTGTGCACAGAGCACTAAACTCAGTAGCTCCGGCAACAAGCCGAACATTAAATATGAGGAAACTGCAACAAGGAACACTTTTCAGACTGAGCCTCAATTGTCCCTGCAGCCTATCCACCATATTGACTGGAAGTACAAATCAGTTTTAAAACTAAGTCCTTACAACAACAGATGTTCACATAAAACCAAATAAAATAAACAAATAAAAAGAAATAAACAAAGACGCAAACAAAAAACAAATAAAATAAATAAAGAAGAAAACAAAAAACAAACAAATAAAACAAACAAACAAAGAAACAAACATAAACAACAAATTAAACAAAGAAAAACATAAAGAAGCAAAAAAAAACCCATACAAACAAAGAAGTAGATAAACAAACAAAAAAGCAAACAACAAACAAAGAAGCAAACAAGAAAAAAAACAAAGAAAACAAACAAATAAAGAACCAAACAAAAATAAACAAAAATAAAACAAACAAGTGCTCACCCAGAAACAAAATGTGCATTGTCTGCACAGAAGTCCACTCCAAGAACCCATGACCCATGCCCAGACAAGGTCCCAGCCAGATTTGCATGTTGGCTGGAAACAAAGTACAGGAAAAGGTCATACTTTCATGAAGAAACATCAAAAGTGACAAAGTTCCAAACAACAACAAAAATGTTGTTGAAATGAACAACAATCACAAATTAACTGGTATATTCTTTCCCGTGTGTTACCGGGGTCTCATTATGAGGGAAGTAAAGAATAGCGACACTGACCGTCCAGGCATGTCGTAAGAGGCGACTAAGGAGGTTGATCGATGGCTCGACAAGCTGTCATTGTAAAAAAGTATTGTTATGGAAACAGAGCCATAGATTTTAGAAGCAGTGATCTTTGCAATATGTGCCATTTTCGCACGCAAGATTTATGTTTTTGAGATTGTGGTTCTGCCCTATGTGCCGTCTTTGGCTCGAAAGGACAATAGATAGATAGATAGATATTCTTTTCAACCACTACCAAGATGGGGTGTGTCAGACGAATGACAGGAAACAGCCTGAAAGATAAGATTAGAAATGAAGCACTGAGAAAAAAGCTAGGAATAGCCCCCGCCTTAGAATTATAAAGAAACAAGAAAAAGTGGTTTGGCAACGTGACAAGGCAGAAAGATCAAAACACAACATAATAGCCTTCAGCAAACGTTGTGAGAATACCAGACCCAATAGTCGACCATGAAAAAGATGGATGGATGGAATATTAGAAGCACTAGGAAACATAACAGCAGGAGAGACCAACAGAGGAGGAAAAGACTGTGTCCCACCTCAACGCTAAAAGGCAAATGAGGAAAGAAAGATGAAGACATTTTCATATAAAGTAAACAAATCAATGGAAAAAGTACAGGAAATCAAAATGAATACTGCAGAAAAATAAGGGGGAAAAACAACAGGTAGATATAGGGGAAAAATACTGGAAACCAAGAGAACAAATACAGGAAACCAAGAGGGGAAAAATACAGGAAATTAAGGGAATAAATTCATGAATGCAAAAAAAAATAAATACATTTATTTGTTTGTTCCTTACAATAGTCAACATCAAGTGCCATGCCTGCTGGTGTAGGTGATCATGTCTCTACACAACTTTCGATCTCGACAGTTATTTATCATTTCTGTTGTTGACCTTCTGCCAAGCCATTCTCTTAAGCTGTCGCATGTTGAGAAGATATAACATTTTGCTATTCTTAGTTTTAGCCCTGGTGTTATTTGTTTTGATGTTAGTATATTTTTCATGGCATTAAAATTACTTTTTGCCATTCCTATTTTTTTGTTTATTTCAGTTGCACATTTTCCATCACTGGTTATAGTATGTCCCAGGTAGTTGTAGTTCTGAACTGTCTCCAGATCTATTCCTTCAACTTTGATATCCACTTGTTTATGTTTTGAGTATTTTTACAGACATTAAATTACATTATACAATCCTCCTTCTCCTGCAACTCTTCAAGTTAATAGCAGATGAACAAAAGAAAGACTAAAAAGTAATAGAGAACAGGATGAAATTAATAGCAGTATAAACACATGTTCATCATCGAATGCCCTCTCCGCATCGAAGGTTGGCTAACATGGAGCGCCATTCCACTCTGTCTCTTGCTTTGATGGTGCAGATTGCCATAGGTTGACTTGTCCATCTTTTGATGTTACTCATCCATGTTAGTCTCGGCCTGCCTCTGCCTCTTTTACCTTGTATTTTCCCTTCCAATATTACTTTTATTAGACTGTTGTGCCTTTTAACATGCCCCAAAAAATTTCATTTGTCTTGCTCTAATTGTGATCAGTAGTTCTTTTTTCATTTTTAGTTGTTTTAAAACTTCTTCGTTTGTTTTCTTTTCTTTCCATCCAATTCTGCCTATTCTTCTATAAATCCACATTTCAAAGGCTTCAATTTTCTGTTCTGTTTTCTGGTATAATGCCCATGTTATACACATGTTATGTAAGGATAATCATCACTGCACTTATGACTAACCCATAGGTGATCTGATTTTCCCCTAGAAATATCGAGAAAACTTCCAAGGGTCTGGCCCACATGCAAGAAATACGTAGAATGACCTGGGATTCATCAATGTGGGTTGATTTTGCTTGGACAGCATTTTACCATTTTTATCCAGGACAGCTAGACATGGGATATCACTACCCAGAGAGGGCTAGACATGGGATCTCACTACCCAGAGAGGGCTAGACATGGGATCTCACTACCCAGAGACCAGGCGAGGGTACGCCATGAAAAACCATATAATTTTGGAACAAATGCCGACTACATGCAGTGATATATGAACCACGATTGTCTTGTCCAGAGGCCAAGGTCTTACCCAAATATATATATATTTCTAATCTAATCTAATCTTATTCTTAATCTTATTTTATCCGTCCGTCCGTCCATCCATCTATCTATCTACCTACTGAGCCGTAGCCGGCCCATAGGGCGTAGACCAAGATACTTCTCTTATTTGAATTTTTGTTCTAGCAGTTTTCAATCCTTTTAAGGATATTCTATCAAATCTCGCCATTTTTCTCTGTTCCGTGCGAGCAGCTCTATCTTATTGAGGGAGCCAATTCCTGCTACTCTTGCCTCTCTCATCAATGTTCTTCTCAGTGTCTCTCTGGGTCAGCCTCTTTTCCACTTACCTGTTGTTTTCCACATGAGGGCTTGCTTTGTTATTTGGTTATTATCTCTCATCACATGTCCATCATATGACCATTGTCTTTTCTTGATTACTGAAGATATTAGTGGTTGATTGGCGATTTCTCTCATTTCTTCGTTTGTTTTGAATTCCTTACACGCTACTCCAAGTATTTTCCTTAGACATTTATGTACCCCAAATAGCAAAACATTAATTAACTACCTCTGGTAACATACATAAATGCATATACACACAGTGTACCCACACATCATATATCTTAATCTGACAATCGTCTGATGCTGTGATAAGTAACTGACTGTCTGGGGAGAAGGCCAGTGATCTGATGGGCATAGCATGACCTAGTGGGTGGAAAAAAAAAACCAGAAACAAATTAGTGTACAAATTATTGAAACCATCAAAACTACAAATGATTGAAGATGCATTCCCCTCCATAACCACCCCCCTCCTTATAGTAACAAAAAAATTAAAGAGCCCCATCATGCCAAGTGTTGTATAGGGAAATATGGTGTTAGTGACCATAAATTTTACAGACCTTCAACACATGATTTTTGGGGTAATGTGGTCGGTATTACGCCCGTGCCGCTTTACTTTCCCAGAAAAAAATCCGGTACCCATTTAAGGCTGGGTGAACCCGGAAGCCGTCAGTTGGGATCGAACCCTACCTCTTGCCCTTATGTAGTCCACAGTTCACTAACCACTGGGCTATTACGGCTACCCCTCCTTATACCTTCCAAAATATTGCTTCTGGTGACCCCTGAGTGTTTGATTTGTTTCCCCTGATGTTCAACTTTTTTTAAAAAAAAAAAAAAAAAAAACATTGTGCTCTTCGTAAAAATTACAAAAGTGTTGTAAGTATGCCGCTGTTTTTTTTTTCAAATAAATTTTGCCAATTTTAAAGAAATCCATTTTTTTTCATTCCTTTTTTTCTCAAGATGGTGGAAATCTCTTTGACGAGACATCAAACAAACCTTTATAACATGGGATAGGCAACAAACGACGCTAAAAGGAAGCCGAACATCGGTTCGAATGACGGCCAACTTGTGAATAGACAACATTAACACCTCTGGTAGCCACAAGGCCATGCATTTGAATTTGAGGCCATAAATCAAACATGAAAAATATAGTACCATCAAATCAAATATCATCATCAAGTGCCATACCTCCTGGCGTAGGTGATCTTGGCTCTCCATAACCTTCAATCTCGACAGTTATTTATCATTTCTGTTGTTGACCTTCTGCTAAGCCATTCTCTTAAGCTGTCTGGTATTTTTTCTCTTTGCTTCCCTCTATCTCTTCGTCCCTCAATTTTCCCAGTTGTTACAATATATTTCAATTGTTCTCTTCTCATTACATGGCCAAAAAATGATGATTGTTTCTTCCTAATATTGGAAATGAGCTTTCTTTTTGCTTTGGCCTCTCTCAGAACATTTTCATTACTCTTCTTAGCTGTCCATGGTATTCTCAACATTATTCTGTAAAACCACATTTCTACAGTCTCCAGTGATTTTCTTGTCTGTTGTCCTATTGTCAATGATTCACATCCATATGTTAAGACTGGCTATACATAACATTTAAGAACTCTTTTCTTGTTTCTATTGTCAAAATTAGATTGCACAGTATCTTTCTCATTTTTTGGAAAGCTGCTTTTGCCTGAGCCATTCTGCATCTCACCTCTTTTGTACATCTTCCGTTTGAGGTTAACAAAGTTCCCAAATATTGAAATACATTTACCTTTTTTAATCAAATAACACCAGAGCTAAAACTAAGATTAGTAAAATGTTATATCTTCTCAATATTCCTATATGGTGAAGAAACATGGGTATTAAACAAGAAAACATAACAGAGAATTGAAACCTCTGAAATGTGAATATATAAAAGAATAGGTAGATTTGGATGGAAAGAAAAGAAATGTTGAAGTCTTAAAACAACTAAAAATGAAAAGAGAACTACTAAACACAATTCAAACAAGACAAATGCAATTTATCTATCTCTATCTATTGTCTTTTCGAGCCGAAGAAGGTACATAGGGCAGAACCACAATCGCAAAAACAGAAACCTTGCGTGCCAAAATGGCACATATTGCAGAAATCACTGCTTCTGAAATCGATGGCTATGATTCCATAACAATACTTTTTACAATGACAGCTTGTCAAGCCATCGATCAACCTCCTTAGTCGCCTCTTAAGACATGCTTGGAAGGTTACAGTGTCACTGTTCTTAACTTTCCTCATAATGAGGCCCCGGTAATACACGGGAAATGTAATTTATGAGCCAAGTTAAAAGACATAAGTCTACTAAAAGAAATCTTGGAGGGGAAAATACAGGGTAAAAGAGGCAGAGGCAGATCAAGACTAACATGGATGAGCAACATCAAAAGATGGACAAATCAGCCTACGACAACCTGCGCCATCAAAGCAGAGAGTCAGAGCAGAATGGCGCTCCATGGTAGTGAACCTTCGTTGCGGAGATGGCACTCGATGATGATGATGAAATCAAAAGTAAGCCAGGAAATGATTACTACATCCGAGTCCCATGTTACTCCTAGTGCAAACAAACAGATGTGTAGCAAAAGTTCAAATAAAATAACTATTTTTGGAATTTCAAATGCTACATTTAGGGTTCATAAAATTATTATGAAAGTATCGTAAAAATGTGATCATCATCATCATCAAGTACCGGGCCTACTGGCGTAGGTGATCATGTCTCTCCACAACTTTTGATCTCGACAGTTGTTTAACATTTCTGTTGTTGACCTTCTGCCAAGCCATTCTCTTAAGCTGTCTGGTCTTTTCTCTCTTTGCATCCCTCTATCTCTTCGTCCCTCAATTTTTCCAGTTGTTACAATATATTCCAGCTGTTCTCTTCTCATTACATGGCCAAAAAATTTGGATTGTTTCTTCCTAATATTGAAAATTAGCTCTCTAGAAGATGTACAAAAAAGGTGAGATGCAGAATGGCTCAGGCAAAAGCAGTTTTCCAGAAAATGAGGAAGATACTATGCAATCCATTTTTGATAATAGAAACAAGAAAAAGAGTTCTTAAATGTCATGTAGTTCTTAAATCCAAATGTTATATGGATGTGAGTCATGGACAATAGGACAACAGATAAGAAAATCACTTGAGACTGTAGAAATATATCAATATATCTCTGTATAAAGAGTTATATCAATGATATTAAAACAGGTAAATGAATTTAAATACTTGGGAACTTTGTTAACCTCAGACGGAAGATGCACAAAAGAGGTAGGATGCAGAATAGCTCAGACAAAAGCAGCTTTCCAAAAAATGAGGAAGATACCATGCAATCCATTTTTGACAATAGAAACAAGAAAAAGAGTTCTTAAATGTTATGTAGAGCCAGTCTTAACATATGGATATGAATCATGGACAATAGGACAACAGACAAGAAAAAGAGTTCTTAAATGTTATGTAGAGCCAGTCTTAACGTATGGATGTGAATCATGGACAATAGGACAACAGACAAGAAAAAGAGTTCTTAAATGTTATGTAGAGCCAGTCTCAACGTATGGATGAAAACCGTTATAGCTGCCCTAATTAAGGGTTAAACTAGACAAGACAGACAGTGCACACTCAATGACTGACCTTCGAGTGTGTGAATGAGCTTTCCTGTTGTGATGTCAAAAACATTAACAATTCCATCCAAGGCTCCAGATGCTATGAACTTGCCATCCGGACTCTGTGGATAATAAAACAACAAACCATCATCATGTGTAACAGCACTTTTCATGCCAATTTAACAAAAAATTTACAGACATGAAATTAGTCAAATTGGAAAAATCTATTATGTGAGAAACTGAAAAAAAAAAAGAAATATGTGACTATCGGTGTGAAAGAATGAGTGGAGGAGAGAGAGAGAGAGAGGTAGCGAGAAAGAAAGAATAAAATAGAAGAGAATAAAGTAAAGTAAAGGTTACCTCCCCTGCCTTGCTAGGCGTATGGGGAATATGGTGTTAGTGACCATACATTTCTATGACCACGGTACGTTTTTGGGTGACGTGATCTGTATCACATTACTTCCCAGGAAAACCTCTGGCGTTCATTTTTAGAGGCTGGGTGAAGCCCGGAGCCTCGTCCGAAAAAAAAAGTCTGCCACTGCTGGGGATCGAATGGAATAGAAAGGTATAAAAGATCAGAGAGCATATGATAGCATGCCTGCTGGTGTAGGTGATCATGTCTCTCCACAACTTTCGATCTCGACAGTTATTTATCATTTCTGTTGTTGACATTCTGCCAAGACATTTTCTTAACTATTTCCATACAGAAGCTTTTTATCAACGCAACGGAAGAGATTTCAGAGACAAAATTGTTCACGGTTTTAAGAATCAATCTGCATATTTATATTTATCTAACATATAACATATTATATATGAATGTTTAGATAATTGAACAAGGTATTAAATTTCACTAATATCAAGATGATACAAGACATATAAAAAGAATATTGTTTGATGGCGCTCACACTATCAAATTGAGCATGGCGTACTATGCGGCGAAATGTACACTGCCGAAATCAGCATGGCGCACTATGCGGCAAAATGTACGCTGCCGAAATCGGCATGGCGCATAGTGCGGAAAGAGTTAAACTGTCTGGTATATTCATATATATAAAGCGTAATAAAAAAAGAAAGAAAAAAAAACTATGTTTACAACAATATCCCTTTACTGGGATCAGCGCTAGGAACTTATAGGACCAGACAGGCTGCGTGTCCTGAGGAGAACCCTGATCCTCGTGCACAAACTCCGTAGCATGGCCTGGGATCCATCGGTGGAGAGAGTAAAGCTGGGTTTGAACCAATACCTACTTCATTGCCTAGCCACAACACTAACCACATTCACCTGACCACCTATGGACATGTTTGAAGTGCAACGATGATAACCCGCAAATAACTCAAAAACAGAGCAGAAAGAAGCAATAAATAAAGAAAATGGATATAGGAGAAATGTATCTAACCATCAGCATCAATACAGACAAATGCAGTACTACACTTTTCACTTTCTCCCCAAAACAAAAAGCAGGAGCCATCTACATAAACAATGAGCCTGTGAAAGAAGACATATAGGGTGTCTCTTTAATGACTGTGCATTTTTTGTTGTTGAAATAATTACGCACCTAAATTTTATCTATGTATGACGTAATAGTTCAAGCACCATTTACGTGTTCATTTAAACATCACTGCTACATGATAGATCTGGCTTACAATGGTGTTAACGATTGAAGAAAGAGTATTTATAGTGGAACATGTGTTCCGTAACGGCGGCAAGTATTCGAATGGGGTTGTTGAACAATTTGTGAATAGATTTCCTGATACACCAGTGCCTCATCAAAATACTGTGAGTAATTTAATAATCAAATTTCAAAACACCGGTAGTGTACATGATGTTAGCCGTCCTGGTAGACCATCTGTTCTTGAAGTAACATCTCTCAACATCCAGGACAGCATTCTAATGAGTCCTGGCAAATCAATAAGAAAGCTGGCTCAACAAGTACACAAATCAAGCAGTACTGTTCATAGAGTTCTGAAAAAAAATTAAAGTTACATCCGTACAAATTTTCCGTCGTTCCTCAATTAAAAGAATTAGATCACCAATCCAGAATTAATTATTGTATGTGGTTTGAGAATTTTCTAGCCCAAGAAGGTGAGGAAATCCTTGATTTCACTTTCTTCACAGACGAAGCATGGTTCCATTTGTCTGGGTACGTGAATAGGCAGAATGATCGTCTTTGGAGTGATGAAAATCCACATGCATTGCACCCAGTGCCTCTCCACGATCAGAAAGTAGGAGTGTGGTGTGCAATGAGTCGTCAGCGGATAATCGGCCCAATTTTCTTCTATGACACAATAAATTCAGAAAGATACAGGATTAACATACTGGAGCGATTCGTAACCCAACTTTCTGAGCCAGAAATTGAAAAAGCTTGGTTTCAACAAGATGGCACAACTGCTCACACTGCTGTAAAATCACTGGAATTTTTATATGAAATTTTTGCTAATCGTATAATCTCTCGCGGAATTTGGCCTGCACGGTCTCCTGATCTTACTCCCATGGACTACTATCTCTGGGGTGAACTGAAAGGAAAAGTGTACGAAAACAATCCCCACACACTCGATGAGCTGCAGGTTTCAACTGCCAACAACATTAATAATGTTACACAGCCCATACTGCGTAAGGTTTTTGACAATATGAAAAAAACGTATCAACATTTGCCAACTAAAACGTGGTGGATATTTCGAATACCTTTTGTGAATAGTGATGTTATATGTTTAACTTTACCGAAAAAGGAACAAGCTACAGCAGTACATGATGCGTGATTTACATAAATAAATTGGAACAACTAGATTTTCAAATAATGCACAGTCATTAAAGAAACACCCACCGATCTGGAAGACCTTCAATTTCACAAGACCAAATTATGGAACTCCAAGACAGAATTACAATGAGTCCAAATGCATCTTTAAACCACTTGTCTCAACAGGTGCAAATATCTAAGAGTTCTGTTCACTCACAAGGTTTTAAGAAGTGAACTACACTATCGTCCATACAAATTAACTGAAGTGTCTCAACTCCAAGAAAGAGATTATGAATCCCGTTTAAACTACTGCATGTGGTTTCAGAATTTTATTTATGAACATGGCGCTGCCATCCTTGACGTCACTTTTTTCACTGATGAGGCCTGGTTTCATTTATCCGGTTATGTGAACAGTCAGAACAATCGGCTGTGGAGCAGTGAAAACCCCCATGAATTTCATCAAGTGCCGCTTTACGATCAAAAAGTCGGAGTGTGGTGCGCTATAAGTTGTATGCGGATAATAGGACCTATATTTTTTAATGAAACAATAAATGCAGAACGTTACCGTACTTTAATTCTGGAACCGTTCATAGCACACCTTACAGAACGGGAAATTATGGAATCCTGGTTTCAGCAGGATGGGGCAACAGAACACACAGCCACAACAACACTCAATTATTTAGAAAGCATATTTGCAAATCGCATTATTTCACGTGGAATCTGGCCTGCTCGTTCACCTGATCTAACACCCCCAGATTATTATCTGTGGGGAGCATTGAAGGGGAAAGTTTATGAAAATAATCCGCAGACAATTAATGACCTAAAGACTGAAATAGTAGACAAGATTAAACAAATATCACCAGACATTATTCTGAAGGTTTTCGCAAATATGGAAAGACGAATCACGACATGTCTTGAGGCCCGTGGTGGACATTTTCAACATATGCTTTAGGCACAACTTTATTGTGTTAATACCAACATTACCCATTATAAGCTCGCCGATAGCAGTCAAGTATATTTGAATAATACCATTTATTTTACAATTTGTGTGACGCATTAGTTAACCGCATTTCTGGTGACGTTTTTCTTCCGAGAGTAGAAATTCACTGCACTGCAACTTTAAAAACACCCTGTACAAGAAAACATACTGAGATACATATCTCAGAGCTACATTTGACAACAAACTATCTTGGAAACAGAAGATATATAAATAAGGCAACCCAATAAACAAGGAGAAAGTTGGCTATTCTAAGAATGCTGTGTGGAACACACGTGGGGTGTGAGTAGGAAAATACTCAGTAAAGTTTACCAACAAAGTATGCGCGCCCACATTTAGAATATGGATCATCCGCATGGTGCTTAGCATCAAACACCAAACTGCAAGAGCTGGATAAAGTACAAAACCAGGCACTTAGGAGCAATGAAATCAACACCAATATAGGAGATGGAGAAATTGTGGAGGATACCAGCTCTAAGAGAACGGAGTGACACAAAGGTGCTGATACAGGCAGAAAAATTGTCATGCATGTTGAGACATCCAATGAAGGACCGATTCCAAAATCTTGCATTGGGACTGTTTAAGAAAAGCAGTTTCATCCACCAAGCCAAGCGAATTTGTAGACAAATACCAGATATGCCAAGAGTTATTAACCCCCTACTGCCCATACCAGAACAGACTCCCTGGACAGAGGAATCAGGATTATCAATACAAATACGGACAGAAGTGAGAGGAATACTTGACAAAGAGAAACAGAATAGTATACAGCGTAAAAAAATAACTCTGTTTCTTGGTTGAAGAATACCCACAAGACCTATGGATTCGTGTGTACACAAATGGATCAGCACAGATTGCAGTAAAGAATGGGGGAGCAGGTGCATATATAGAATACCCAAATAACACTAGGGATATGAATAAAATAGCAACAAGGAAATATTGTCACAATTACGATGCAGAAATCCAAGCAATAAAGTTGGCAATAGAAAAACTGCTGAAATCTTAGCCACAACCTGTAGTGGACAGATGCAAGATCAGTACTGCAGGCACTACAATCCAGAAAAGTGCCACATCTACAGACCTTATTGACTGAACTCTGCAAGCACCACAGGGTTGCCCTGCAGTGGATCGATCCCATCCCACTGTGGAATACCAGGAAATAAGAAAGCAGATCAGTTGGCAAAGGAAGGTTCAACAGGCACACAACTAGATACACCGGTTACATACCATCATAAGAAACAGATAATCAAATCAATCAGAGGACCACATGCCCCAAATCAGGATGCCTTTCATAATGTGAATAGATATGAACAAGTTATCATTATACACCTCAGAACAGGACAGAATCGACTCCATAGTCACATGTATACAAAATTCAAGATTGGCACCTCAACTACTTGTACATGTGGATAGGCGCCCTAGACTGCTGAACACATATTTCAAGACTGCACTGAATATAGTAAACTGAGGAAAATCCACTGGCCCATAGATACAACACTACAGACACAACTATATGGGCCACTGCAGGAATTACAAAAGACAGTAAAATTTATTTAGGAAACAACATTACAAATATAGACAATACTTCAGGCAAACGAAAGATATACTAACCATCAAGCTACTGATAGTGCCAAGGAGAGAAATAGAGGCAGCCACAAATATAAAATAGAAGCCCCAATAGCTCAGTGGTTAGAGAACTGGACTAAAAAGGACAAGAGGTCAGGTTTGATCCTGATTGACAGCTTCAGGGTCCACCCAGTCTTAACTCTTTCCATACGTTCCGCCGTATGGTGCGCCAAATCCATTTCGGTTGCATGCGTTCAGCCGCATAGTGCCCAACGATCAATTTGTTTCGTGTAAACCATCAACAAACTGTATTCCTATATTTTAGATTGACTATTTTATATAGATTCCTTCACTGGAGAGTTCCTTCCTTCTTCCCCACGAGGTTCAAGTTGAAAGACATACTCTAACGTGTGATTTTTTCATTTGGATTTAGTGTATATCGTTTAAAAAAAATTGTAAACAAAAATCAGCTGATGGAAATGGCTTCCAGTAGCAGTGATTGTAATGCTAAAAGTCAGTTGATGACGGCTGAAGAAGCTTGTCAATTAATTTTTCTTGATGATCCAATGACAGTTCAGACACTGTAAGTGTTGATAACAACAATGGTGATGACCCCCCTCTCCCCCCGTCTCAGGTTGATTTATGGCCAAAATTGACGGCTGGGGGACAGGACATGGTCTATTCAGATTATTTGTCTACTAGTAAACTCATCAGCATGTTTGGCTACCTCAAAGTGTTATTCGCTGTGTTTCCTGAGTCACAAAGGGTTGTTTGATGTCGCAAACAACCAAGGAAAAACAGAGAAAGGAAAACAAAAATGAAAAACGATTAATTTCTTGAAATTTGGCTCATTTTTTTTCATATTATTATAGGATCATATCTCACGAAATTGGGGGGGGGGGGGGGGGGGAATTCAATATCAATAGAAACAAATTAAACACTCAGGGGTCACCAAATTTGGAAGGTACACGATGCGGGGGGTAATGTTTGAACACGGCAAACTATCAAATTTTGAAGAATTTGTGTTTTTGATGCAGTAATTGTTACTACTGTATGCTAGGGTTATTACCATTTCATATTTATTTTCTGTGAGAGAGAAACACAAGGAAGAAGAGAGAAATACAAGGAAGAAGAAAGAAATACAAGGAAGAAGAGAGAAATACAAGGAAGAAGAGAGAAATACAAGGAAGAAGAAAGAAATACAAGGAAGAAGAAAGAAATACAAGGAAGAAGAGAGAAATACAAGAAAGAAGAGAGAAATACAAGGAAGAAGAGAGAAATACAAGGAAGAAGAGAGAAATACAAGGAAGAAGAGAGAAATACAAGGAAGAAGAGAGAAATACAAGGAAGAAGAGATAAATACAAGGAAGAAGAGAGAAATACAAGGAAGAAGAAAGAAATACAAGGAAGAAGAAAGAAATACAAGGAAGAAGAGAGAAATACAAGGAAGAAGAGAGCAATACAAGGAAGAAGAGAGAAATACAAGGAAGAAGAGAGAAATACAAGGAAGAAGAGAGAAATACAAGGAAGAAGAAAGAAATGCAAGAAAGAAGAGAGAAATGCAAGGAAGAAGAGAGAAATACAAGGAAGAAGAGAGAAATACAAGGAAGAAGAGAGAAATACAAGGAAGAAGAAAGAAATGCAAGAAAGAAGAGAGAAATGCAAGGAAGAAGAGAGAAATACAAGGAAGAAGAGAGAAATACAAGGAAGAAGAGAGAAATACAAGGAAGAAGAAAGAAATACAAGGAAGAAGAAAGAAATACAAGGAAGAAGAGAGAAATACAAGGAAGAAGAGAGCAATACAAGGAAGAAGAGAGAAATACAAGGAAGAAGAGAGAAATACAAGGAAGAAGAGAGAAATACAAGGAAGAAGAGAGAAATACAAGGAAGAAGAGAGAAATGACAGAAATATATGGTGGAAGAGATTAAGGGAAAAATATTACAAGTGAAGGAGTCAGGGAGAAGAAACAAGGGAGAGATTATAAAAGAAAAAAATGAGAAGATGGGAGGGGGGAAAGTGAAAGGAAAAAAAAAAACAGAAAAAAAAAAAAGAGAAACAGAACAGATAAGAGAAATAATAACTCACATATGCAAGACTGAGTGTAAACTTTCCTCTTGTGTCCATTGAGGACTCCTTTCTCCCAGAGTCTACTCCAAACAAGTTAATCTTGCCTGTGGAGAGACAAGCATCCATTAAAAACAGACACTATAAATAAATGGATATATTTTAGATTCACATATGCAAGAGAGACGAGATTCCATTAAAAACAAAAACTATAAATGGACATCTAGATTCACATATGCAAAAGAAACGAGATTCCATTAAAAACAAAGACACTATAAATGGACATCTAGATTCACATATGCAAAAGAAATGAGATTCCATTAAAGACAAAGACTATAAATGGACATCTAGATTCACATATGCAAAAGAAATGAGATTCCATTAAAAACAAAGACACTATAAATGGACATCTAGATTCACATATGCAAAAGAAATGAGATTCCATTAAAAACAAAGACTATAAATGGACATCTAGATTCACATATGCAAAAGAAATGAGATCCATTAAAAACAAATATATATAAATGGACACCTTCTCAATTCACAAATGCAAGAGAGATGAGGTTAAATTTAAAACAAAGACACTATAAAGGGACATCTAGGTTCACATATACAAGAGAGACAAGTTTCCATTAAAAACAAAGACACTATAAAGGGACATCTAGGTTCACATATACAAGAGAGACAAGTTTCCATTAAAAACAAAGACTATAAATGGTTGAAACAAAGACACTATAAATGGTTGAAACAAAGACAATATAAATGACTGAAACAAAGACACTATAAATGGTTGAAACAAAGACACTATAAATCGACATCTAGATTCACAAATTCAAGAGAGATGAGGCTCCACTAACACTTTGCCTTCCCAATAATGCTCACTCTGGTACAATGCCTTTCCCTTCCCAGTAATGTTCACTCTGGTACAGTGCCTTTCCCTTCCCAATAATGCTCACTCTGGTACAATGCCTTTCCCTTCCCAGTAATGTTCACTCTGGTACAGTGCCTTTCCCTTCCCAATAATGCTCACTCTGGTACAATGCCTTTCCCTTCCCAATAATGTTCACTCTGGCACAGTGCCTTTCCCTTCCCAATAATGCTCACTCTGTACAGTGCCTTTCCCTTCCCAATAATGCTCACTCTGTACAATGCCTTTCCTTCCCAATAATGCTCACTCTGGTACAGTGCCTTTCCCTTCCCAATAATGCTCACTCTGGTACAGTGCCTTTCCCTTCCCAATAATGCTCACTCTGGTACAATGCCTTTCCCTTCCCAATAATGCTCACTCTAGTACAGTGCCTTACCCTTCCCAGTAATGCTCACTCTGGTACAGTGCCTTTCCCTTCCCAGTAATGCTCACTCTGGCACAGTGCCTTTCCCTTCCCAATAATGCTCACTCTGGTACAATGCCTTTCCCTTCCCAATAATGCTCACTCTGTCAAAGTGCCTTTCCCTTCCCAATAATGCTCACTCTGGCACAATGCCTTTCCCTTCCCAGTAATGCTCACTCTGTCACAGTGCCTTTCCTTCCCAATAATGCTCACTCTGGTACAGTGCCTTTCCCTTCCCAATAATGTTCACTCTGTTACAGTGCCTTTCCCTCCCAGTAATGCTCACTCTGGCACAGTGCCTTTCCCTTCCCAGTAATGCTCACTCTGGAACAATGCCTTTCCCTTCCCAATAATGCTCACTCTGTCACAGTGCCTTTCCCTTCCCAATAATGCTCACTCTGGCACAGTGCCTTTCCCTTCCCAATAATGCTCACTCTGGCACAGTGCCTTTCCCGTCTCAATAATGCTCACTCTGTTACAGTGCCTTTCCCTCCCAATAATGCTCACTCTGGCACAGTGCCTTACCCTCCCCAGTAATGCTCACTCTGGCACAGTGCCTTACCCTCCCCAGTAATGCTTACTCTGGCACAGTGCCTTACCCTCCCCAGTAATGCTCACTCTGGCACAGTGCCTTACCCTCCCCAGTAATGCTTACTCTGGCACAGTGCCTTACCCTCCCCAGTAATGCTTACTCTGGCACAGTGCCTTACCCTCCCCAGTAATGCTTACTCTGGCACAGTGCCTTACCCTCCCCAGTAATGCTTACTCTGGCACAGTGCCTTACCCTCCCCAGTAATGCTCACTCTGGCACAGTGCCTTTGCCTCCCCAGTAATGCTCACTCTGGCACAGTGCCTTTGCCTCCCCAGTAATGCTCACTCTGGCACAGTGCCTTTGCCTCCCCAGTAATGCTCACTCTGGCACAGTGCCTTACCCTCCCCAGTAATGCTCACTCTGGCACAGTGCCTTACCCTCCCCAGTAATGCTCTCTCTGGCACAGTGCCTAACCTCCCCAGTAATGCTCACTCTGGCACAGTGCCTTACCCTCCCCAGTAATGCTCACTCTGGCACAGTGCCTTACCCTCCCCAGTAATGCTCACTCTGGCACAGTGCCTTACCCTCCCCAGTAATGCTCTCTCTGGCACAGTGCCTTACCCTCCCCAGTAATGCTCACTCTGGCACAGTGTCTTACCCTCCCCAGTAATGCTCACTCTGGCACAGTGCCTTACCCTCCCCAGTAATGCTCACTCTGGCACAGTGCCTTACCCTCCCCAGTAATGCTCACTCTGGCACAGTGCCTTACCCTCCCCAGTAATGCTCACTCTGGCACAGTGTCTTACCCTCCCCAGTAATGCTCTCTCTGGCACAGTGTCTTACCCTCCCCAGTAATGCTCTCTCTGGCACAGTGTCTTACCCTCCCCAGTAATGCTCTCTCTGGCACAGTGTCTTACCCTCCCCAGTAATGCTCTCTCTGGCACAGTGTCTTACCCTCCCCAGTAATGCTCTCTCTGGCACAGTGCCTTACCCTCCCCAGTAATGCTCACTCTGGCACAGTGCCTTTGCCTCCCCAGTAATGCTCACTCTGGCACAGTGCCTTACCCTCCCCAGTAATGCTCACTCTGGCACAGTGCCTTACCCTCCCCAGTAATGCTCACTCTGGCACAGTGCCTTACCCTCCCCAGTAATGCTCTCTCTGGCACAGTGCCTTACCCTCCCCAGTAATGCTCACTCTGGCACAGTGCCTTACCCTCCCCAGTAATGCTCACTCTGGCACAGTGCCTTTGCCTCCCCAGTAATGCTCACTCTGGCACAGTGCCTTACCCTCCCCAGTAATGCTCACTCTGGCACAGTGTCTTACCCTCCCCAGTAATGCTCTCTCTGGCACAGTGTCTTACCCTCCCCAGTAATGCTCTCTCTGGCACAGTGTCTTACCCTCCCCAGTAATGCTCACTCTGGCACAGTGCCTTACCCTCCCCAGTAATGCTCACTCTGGCACAGTGCCTTACCCTCCCCAGTAATGCTCTCTCTGGCACAGTGCCTTTGCCTCCCCAGTAATGCTCACTCTGGATAGGTGGCCGAGCACATATGGGCGAAAACTAGCATGCTAAGAGGCCAATTCAAGTCTCGTACTTGACCTTGACCTTTGTTACAAAGTGACAATAAGTGTGTGAAGGACAATATCTGTGTGAAAAAAGATCTGCTGTGTCTTGGTGAAAATTTTCGAGACTTTTAAATTGCATAACGAAGCTTGCAGGGAGGACTGTTTGGGCAAAGACAATGCTATGAGTGGATTTCATATTTTAAAGATGGCAGGGTGTCATTTCTCATCAGCAGCCAAATAAAAATGATGAAGGAAAACACAAATGAACTATCATCAATAGCCAGCAAAATTGGGCTTGAGATCAATCATGAAAAGACTAAAGCCATGAAAAGTTTAAGTCCAACAGATGACAAAATATACATGGAAAACAAACCAGTAGAAGAGATCGATTACTTTACCTATCTTGGAAGTCACATTGATCGAGAAGGGGATACAAGCAAAGAAATTAGAATCAGAATAGCTAAAGCAGCAATGTCTTTCAGAAGCCTTGAAAATTTGTGGAAATCAAAACTCATCAGCACAAACACAAAACTTAGACTATTCAAATCAAATGTACTATCAACCCTTACGTATGCGTGTGAAAGCTGGAAAACAACAAGAGATATAGAAACAAAGTTGAACGCATTCAAAAATAAATGTCTAAGGAAAATACTTGGTATAGTGTGGAACGAATTCAAAACAAACGAGGAAATTAGAGAAATCGCCAATCAACCACTAATATCTTCAGTAATCAAGAAAAGACGATGGTCATATATTGGACATGTGATGAGGAAAGATAATAACCGAATAGCAAATCAAGCCCTCATATGGGAAACAACAGGTAAGAGAAAAAGAGGAAGACCCAGAGAGACACTGAGAAGAAATTGATGAGAGAGGCAAGAGCAGCAGGATTCGGCTCCCTCAATGAGATAGAGCAGCTTGCACAGAACAGAGACAAATAGCAAGATTTGATAAAATATCTTTAAAAGAAAACTGCTAGAACAAAAATTCAGACGAAGGAGTATCTTGGTCTACGCCCTATAGGCCGGCTACGGCTTGAAAGGCCAATAAATAGAATTAAAAATGAGAGAAACCCTGGTTCCCTATGGATATCTTTTTAAAAAGACTACAACAGAAATTGTAGCCCAGTTCACTAGCCACTGAGCTATCGCGACTCCCAAAAACCTTCCGTACTGAAAGATTTAATATCCATGTCTCTGAGATATATAAAAGACTGTTTTTAAATTTGTACTAAATTGGCTGGTCGTGGAGCTTGCTTTAATGCTCTAAATAGAATCACTGTCCAGTCAGGTAATTGTACCTGTTACTGTTTGCAGTACAATCTGAAATCTGTATTCTCCAGTCCTATGGTCCCCTCCGTAAACTTCATCATCATCATCATCATGTACCCTGCCGGTTGGCGTAGGCGATCATGTCCCTCCACAATCTTCTATCCACAGTGCATCGTATCAGTTCTGTTGTTGATTGTTTTCCATGCCATGACACCAAGTTATCCAGTATTTTCTCTCTTTGTCGTCCGCGATCTCTCTTTCCTTTTATTTTGCCAGTTGTAACCAAATATTCCAACTTTCCTCTTCTCATGATGTGCCTGAAAAATGTTGATTGCTTCTTTCTGATGTTTTTTAAGAGCTCCCTTTTTGTGTTGGCCTCTTTGAGAACCTCCTCATTGGTCTCTTTATCTGTCCAGGGAACTTTCAACATTCTTCTGAGAAATCCCATCTCTGTGGCCTCTAATCGTCTTTTCATTTGTTTGTCTACTGTCCATGATTCGCTTCCATAGGTCAGAATTGGTTCTATATAGAACCGATGAACTCTCATTTTTATTGACATAGATTTGTTGCATAAGATAAACTTCAGAAATAAGATAAAATTCAGCAAAGAGTTTTCACAGCTGTCCAGTTACCTAAACAAACAACTGAGGTAACAATGCAGCTTACACGTAAAACTGTAATCTGTAAACAACACACTTGCCTGTATGACTTCCTGAAGCAAGAAACCTGGAGTCTGGTGAGAATACAATTGTCCAAGCATCGACTGAAATAGTTCACGATAGTACAAGTTATTATTTGTATTCAAGGCAATTAACATAAGGTGGGAGATGTAGTTCAGAAATAAAAAACAGAAAAGACCAGACAACAGTAATAGGAGACTTTATACATAGCTTTGCAGCAAGAGGGAACCTGATCATCAGAAGTAGCCCCGTTGAGCAAGTGTTTCGGCCCCTTGACTTCTTGACACTCTGAAGGGGTCTGCCTGAGTATTGACCCCCTGCTGCCTTGAACTTGAAGGCTCGCATTATATTCTGCATGTAATAAATACACTTATATTGCACAACATCTCTAATCAAATCTACTGTCCATACATGACTGTCTTAGCATGAACCTAGGAGCATTGATGTTTACTCTGTGGTCGCGGTAGTCTAAAATGGCTTGCTACTCTGAGTGACATCTTTATATACTCTCATGGCTGCCTGTCCCCTGAAATGAATCCTCTTATCAGACAGTAACTTGGCAGAGTAGGGCAGGTCGATTACTTCATGGTGGCCTCAGTCTAAAATGGCTTTCTACTCTGAGTGACATCCTTATATACTCTCATGGCTGCCTGTCCCCTGAAACTAATCCTCTTATCAGACAGTAACTCGACAGAGTGGTGCAGGTCGACGGGTCACAACAAATTTGAGAACTGTGATTGTTTTTGGGGTACACTTTCATCATTTGTCTTTGGACCATGATTTCTAAACTAGGATAATAATGATAGGCATTCTAATCAGGGACAAAGGAATTTGTCAACACTAGGGTGACTCATAGCTGACCGCTTGCATCAGAATCAGTGAACCAAAAGTATCCAAATTCTACTACACCTTTTAAATGTATCCATTGTAACAGACTAACCAACCTGGCCAAGCAAATAAGAGTTAGAACAGGAAGGCTATCTGGCACTCAAAAATGCCACAATGATGTCAGATGTGTTGGATCGCAAAGGCTTGTTGTAACCCACATCACCCATGTCCACACCCACTTAACATCCTTTCAAGAGTGGAAAACGGAAGGGGTGTAGTCATCTTGTGAACTCAGAAGAATAATATTGGTCTCTTTCCAGAAATAAAGTAAATCCGCAGAACAACACAAACTCTACATCGCTGGCAAGGAGAGCTGTTTTTTTTTCTTCTTGCGTACAGATGGTTAATTATTGCAAAAGATGGCTAATTTTTTTTAAAGATAGTTAATTATTTTAGAGATGGCTAAATTTTTTTTAAAGATGGTTAATTATTGCAAAAGATGGCTAATTTTTTTTAAACATAGTTAATTATTGCAAGAGATGGCAAATTTTTTTTTTAAAGATAGTTAATTATTGCAAGAGATGGCTAATTTTTTTTTTAAAGATAATTATTGCAAGAGATGGCTAATTTTTTTTTAAAGATAGTTAATTATTGCAAGAGATGGCTAATTTTTTTTTTAAAGATAGTTAATTATTGCAAGTGATGGCTAATTTTGTGAAAGCTGGTAGGATATTTCTTATTTTAACTAGACCTTTGCAGTGGTACATAACCTACACTTCTCAAATGTTAAGGATTCATTTTACATGCTCAGCTTGAACACAGGACCTCAATTTTTGCCCTCCATTTGCAATAAGACTAGATATTTGACAACCACAATTTTAAGACCAAAAGGTGGAACAGAAGACAGTTCTATAACAGAAGACAAGACAATTCTAAAACAGAAGACAAGACAGTTCTATAACAGAAGACAAGACAATTCTTTAAGAGAAGACAATGTAGTTCTAAAATAGAAGAAAAGACTTCTAAAATAGAAGACAAGACAGTTCTAAAACAGAAGACAAGACAGTTCTTTAAGAGAAGACAATGTAGTTCTAAAACAGAAGACATGGCTTCTAAAACAGAAGACAAGACAGTTCTAAAACAAGACAAGACAGTTCTTTAACAGAAGACAATGTAGTTCTAAAATAGAAGACAAGACAGTTCTTTAATAGAAGACAAGACAGTTCTAAAACAGAAGACAAGACAGTTCTTTAACAGAAGACAATGTAGTTCTAAAATAGAAGACAAGACAGTTCTTTAACAGAAGACAAGACAGTTCTAAAACAGAAGACAAGACAGTTCTTTAACAGAAGACAATGTAGTTCTAAAATAGAAGACAAGACAGTTCTTTAACAGAAGACAAGACAGTTCTAAAACAGAAGACAAGACAGTTCTAAAACAGAAGACAAGACAGTTCTTTAACAGAAGACAAGACAGTTCTAAAACAGAAGACAAGACAGTTCTTTAACAGAAGCTACCAAGAATTCCTTGGTCTTCCTCATAGTCTTTTCCCCCCCGGGGAATCCAAAAAAGGGCCTTTTGTGTAATACTCTCAGTTGGCTTCCACAGTGTGTATCCTATCCAGCGCTATCGTCTTCGCTGTATCTCTTTATCCACTGGTATTCGACTGGTACATTTCCATAATTCTATGTTAGTGATTTTGTCCTGCCATTTCCATCCTTTTATTCTGCGTAAGCATCCATTAATGAAGGTCTGTATCTTCGTGGTTGTCAATTTTCATCATCAAATTAGGGAGGGAGGAAACAGGCACATAATTGCAGTTCTGCGGTAAAGCTGGTAGCAAGTGATGCACATTACACCCCACCACTCGCACCTTACATCAAATTAATTACAAAGTAGGGGGGGGGGGGTATGTTACCTCCTGTGTGTTACTGGGGCCTCAATATGAGGAAAGTAAAGAATAGTGACACTGTGACCTTCCAGGCATGTCGTAAGAGGCGACTAAGGAGATGTTGATCGATGTCTTGACAAGCTGTCATTGTAAAAAGTATTGTTATGGAAACAGCCATAGATTTTAGAAGCAGTGATCTCTGCAATATGTACCATTTTGGCACGCACGGTTTCTGTTTTTGAGATTGTGGTTCTGCCCTATGTCCGTCTTCGGCTCAAAAGGACAATAGATAGATTGGGGGGGTGGGGGGGGGTTAGTCTAGTTAGGAAAACCACCCGACTAGACTAGACTACCAACGTTGGGACAACCCGTGTTCAATTTCTGCTGGAAGTCGTGTGAGGTGCACTCATGGTTGGAAAAAAAAATACCCTATGGCAGAAATGGGTACTAACTAGGGTGTTACTCTGAGAAGGTAAGGAATGTCGCCTTGCATCGTGAGTTTTGATGCTTGAAATGACACTATCCAGAAATCTCTGAACACTTCTGGATAGGCGGCTGAGCACACATGGGTGAAAACTAGCGTGCTAAGAGGCCAATTCAAGTCTCGTACTTGACCTTGACCTTTGTTACAAAGTGACAATAAGTGTGTGAAGGACAATATCTGCGTGTAAAAAGATCTGCTGATTCTTGGTGAAAATTTTCGAGACTTTTAAATTGCATAACGAAGCTTGCAGGGAGGACTGTTTGGGCAAAGGCAATGCTATGAGTGGATTCAATATTTTAAAGATGGCAGGGTGTCATTGGGTGAAGATCAAAGACCTGGATAATCTTCTACAGCAATATAGACAATGACAACACAACAGAGTTATGGATAGGTGACAGAAATCATTGAGGCACTGTCTGAAAAGTGTTTCTTGTTGCAGTTTCCTCATATTCCAAGTCTGCCCTGCTGCCGGAGCTACTAAGTTTAGTGCTCTGTGCAAACCGTGAGCTGTGTTTTTCATCCGGATCATGTTTCAATATTCCGATTGCTAATGATGAATGATGATATCGTATGACGAAGGTCAGTTCAGCTGCTTTCATTTTTGGTGCAGCTTGGCCTTATGTCTTTTGGTGTGTGCTGTAGCTGCTATGAAGGGGACCTGCAGCTATCTTTCATTGTTTGGATCCTTCAAAGAGTTTTAATTCAGATGATTCCACTGGCTTTAACCATACCTTTTTTTCTATATATTTTTTTTTCATTTCTCCTAACTACTTAAAAGTGTGGCAGAATTTAAAATGCAGAAAAGTGAGGTTTAATCTTTACAGAGGAATTTTGGATGCTTTACGAAGAGCTCTAGATGTCCATATAATGTTGCTAAAGTCAAGTCATTGTGGGTGTCAAAGTATACCTGGACCGGCATCTATACTTTTTGCCATCTTGCCACTCTCCAGGTCCCATATTCTCACATGGCTGTCAAGACTGCTGGAGGCTGCCACTATAGATTACATGTAAGGAAATTCAAAAGGTAATGATGATAAAGACAGTTCTATAGCAGAAGACAAGACAGTTCTAAAACGGAAGACAAGACAGTTCTATAGCAAAAAGACAAGAGTGTTCTTTAAAAGAAGACAAGGTAGTTCTAAAACAGAAGACAAGACAGTTCTAAAATAGAAGACAAGACAGTTCTAAAATAGAAGACAAAACAGTTCTAAAACAGAAGACAAGACAGTTCTAAAATAGAAGACAAAACAGTTCTAAAACAGAAGACAAGACAGTTCTAAAACAGAAGACAAGACAGTTCTAAAACAGAAGACAAGACAGTTCTAAAACAGAAGACAAGACAGTTCTAAAACAGAAGACAAGACAGTTCTAAAACAGAAGACAAGACAGTTCTAAAACAGAAGACAAGACAGTTCTAAAACAGAAGACAAGACAGTTCTAAAACAGAAGACAAGACAGTTCTAAAATAGAAGACAAAACAGTTCTAAAACAGAAGACAAGACAGTTCTAAAACAGAAGACAAGACAGTTCTAAAACACAAGACAAAACAGTTCTAAACAGAAGACAAGACAGTTCTAAAATAGAAGACAAGACAGTTCTAAAACAGAAGACAAGACAGTTCTAAAATAGAAGACAAGACAGTTCTAAAATAGAAGACAAAACAGTTCTAAAACAGAAGACAAGACAGTTCTAAAATAGAAGACAAGACAGTTCTAAAACAGAAGACAAGACAGTTCTAAAATTGAAGACAAAACAGTTCTAAAATAGAAGACAAAACAGTTCTAAAATAGAAGACAAGACAGTTCTAAAATAGAAGACAAGACAGTTCTAAAACAGAAGACAAAACAGTTCTAAAATAGAAGACAAGACAGTTCTAAAACAGAAGACAAGACAGTTCTAAAATAGAAGACAAAACAGTTCTAAAACAGAAGACAAGACAGTTCTAAAACAGAAGACAAAACAGTTCTAAAATAGAAGACAAGACAGTTCTAAAATAGAAGACAAGACAGTTCTAAAATAGAAGACAAGACAGTTCTAAAATAGAAGACAAGACAGTTCTAAAATAGAATACAAAACAGTTCTAAAACAGAAGACAAGACAGTTCTAAAATAGAAGACAAAACAGTTCTAAAACAGAAGACAAGACAGTTCTAAAATAGAAGACAAGACAGTTCTAAAACAGAAGACAAGACAGTTCTAAAATAGAAGACAAAACAGTTCTAAAACAGTAGACAAGACAGTTCTAAAACAGAAGACAAGACAGTTCTAAAATAGAAGACAAAACAGTTCTAAAACAGAAGACAAGACAGGTCTAAAATAGAAGACAAGACAGTTCTAAAATAGAAGACAAGACAGTTCTAAAACAGAAGACAAGACAGTTCTAAAATAGAAAATAAAACAGTTCTAAAACAGAAGACAAGACAGTTCTAAAATAGAAGACAAGACAGTTCTAAAACAGAAGACAAGACAGTTCTAAAATAGAAGAGAAAACAGTTCTAAAATAGAAGACAAAACAGTTCTAAAACAGAAGACAAGACAGTTCTAAAATAGAAAATAAAACAGTTCTAAAACAGAAGACAAGACAGTTCTAAAATAGAAGACAAGACAGTTCTAAAACAGAAGACAAGACAGTTCTAAAATAGAAGAGAAAACAGTTCTAAAATAGAAGACAAAACAGTTCTAAAACAGAAGACAAGACAGTTCTAAAATAGAAGACAAGACAGTTCTAAAATAGAAGACAAAACAGTTCTAAAACAGAAGACAAGACAGTTCTAAAATAGAAGACAAAACAGTTCTAAAATAGAAGACAAAACAGTTCTAAATAGAAGACAAAACAGATCTAAAACAGAAGACAAGACAGTTCTAAAACAGAAGACAAGACAGTTCTAAAATAGAAGAGAAAACAGTTCTAAAACAGAAGACAAAACAGTTCTAAAACAGAAGACAAAACAGTTCTAAATCAGAAGACAAGACAGTTCTAAAACAGAAGACAAGACAGTTCTAAAATAGAAGACAAGACAGTTCTAAAATAGAAGACAAAACAGTTCTAAAATAGAAGACAAAACAGTTCTAAAATAGAAGACAAAACAGTTCTAAAATAGAAGACAAAACAGTTCTAAAACAGAAGACAAGACAGTTCTAAAACAGAAGACAAGACAGTTCTAAAACAGAAGACAAGACAGTTCTAAAATAGAAGACAAGACAGTTCTAAAATAGAAGACAAAACAGTTCTAAAATAGAAGACAAAACAGTTCTAAAATAGAAGACAAAACAGTTCTAAAATAGAAGACAAAACAGTTCTAAAATAGAAGACAAAACAGTTCTAAAACAGAAGACAAAACAGTTCTAAAATAGAAGACAAGACAGTTCTAAAACAGAAGACAAGACAGTTCTAAAACAGAAGACAAGACAGTTCTAAAATAGAAGACAAGACAGTTCTAAAACAGAAGACAAAACAGTTCTAAAATAGAAGACAAGACAGTTCTAAAATAGAAGACAAGACAGTTCTAAAATAGAAGACAAGACAGTTCTAAAATAGAAGACAAGACAGTTCTAAAACAGAAGACAAGACAGTTCTAAAATAGAAGACAAGACAGTTCTAAAACAGAAGACAAGACAGTTCTAAAATAGAAGACAAAACAGTTCTAAAACAGAAGACAAGACAGTTCTAAAATAGAAGCCAAAACAGTTCTAAAACAGAAGACAAGACAGTTCTAAAATAGAAGACAAGACAGTTCTAAAACAGAAGACAAAACAGTTCTAAAACAGAAGACAAGACAGTTCTAAAATAGAAGACAAGACAGTTCTAAAACAGAAGTCAAGACAGTTCTAAAATAGAAGACAAAATAGTTCTAAAACAGAAGACAAGACAGTTCTAAAATAGAAGACAAAACAGTTCTAAAACAGAAGACAAGACAGTTCTAAAATAGAAGACAAGACAGTTCTAAAACAGAAGACAAGACAGTTCTAAAATAGAAGACAAGGTAGTTCTAAAACAGAAGACAAGACAGTTCTAAAGCAGAAGACAAGACAGTTCTAAAATAGAAGACAAGACAGTTCTAAAACAGAAGACAAGACAGTTCTAAAATAGAAGACAAGACAGTTCTAAAATAGAAGACAAACAGTTCTAAAACGGAAGACAAGACAGTTCTATAGCAAAAAGACAAGAGTGTTCTTTAAAAGAAGACAAGGTAGTTCTAAAACAGAAGACAAGACAGTTCTAAAATAGAAGACAAGACAGTTCTAAAATAGAAGACAAAACAGTTCTAAAACAGAAGACAAGACAGTTCTAAAACAGAAGACAAAACAGTTCTAAAACAGAAGACAAGACAGTTCTAAAACAGAAGACAAGACAGTTCTAAAACAGAAGACAAGACAGTTCTAAAACAGAAGACAAGACAGTTCTAAAACAGAAGACAAGACAGTTCTAAAACAGAAGACAAGACAGTTCTAAAACAGAAGACAAGACAGTTCTAAAACAGAAGACAAAACAGTTCTAAAACAGAAGACAAGACAGTTCTAAAATAGAAGACAAAACAGTTCTAAAACAGAAGACAAGACAGTTCTAAAACAGAAGACAAGACAGTTCTAAAACAGAAGACAAGACAGTTCTAAAACACAAGACAAAACAGTTCTAAACAGAAGACAAGACAGTTCTAAAATAGAAGACAAGACAGTTCTAAAACAGAAGACAAGACAGTTCTAAAATAGAAGACAAGACAGTTCTAAAATAGAAGACAAAACAGTTCTAAAACAGAAGACAAGACAGTTCTAAAATAGAAGACAAGACAGTTCTAAAACAGAAGACAAGACAGTTCTAAAATTGAAGACAAAACAGTTCTAAAATAGAAGACAAAACAGTTCTAAAATAGAAGACAAAACAGTTCTAAAATAGAAGACAAGACAGTTCTAAAATAGAAGACAAGACAGTTCTAAAACAGAAGACAAGACAGTTCTAAAATAGAAGACAAGACAGTTCTAAAACAGAAGACAAGACAGTTCTAAAATAGAAGACAAAACAGTTCTAAAACAGAAGACAAGACAGTTCTAAAACAGAAGACAAAACAGTTCTAAAATAGAAGACAAGACAGTTCTAAAACAGAAGACAAGACAGTTCTAAAATAGAAGACAAAACAGTTCTAAAACAGAAGACAAGACAGTTCTAAAATAGAAGACAAGACAGTTCTAAAATAGAAGACAAGACAGTTCTAAAACAGAAGACAAGACAGTTCTAAAATAGAAAATAAAACAGTTCTAAAACAGAAGACAAGACAGTTCTAAAATAGAAGACAAGACAGTTCTAAAACAGAAGACAAGACAGTTCTAAAATAGAAGAGAAAACAGTTCTAAAATAGAAGACAAAACAGTTCTAAAACAGAAGACAAGACAGTTCTAAAATAGAAAATAAAACAGTTCTAAAACAGAAGACAAGACAGTTCTAAAATAGAAGACAAGACAGTTCTAAAACAGAAGACAAGACAGTTCTAAAATAGAAGAGAAAACAGTTCTAAAATAGAAGACAAAACAGTTCTAAAACAGAAGACAAGACAGTTCTAAAATAGAAGACAAGACAGTTCTAAAATAGAAGACAAAACAGTTCTAAAACAGAAGACAAGACAGTTCTAAAATAGAAGACAAAACAGTTCTAAAATAGAAGACAAAACAGTTCTAAAATAGAAGACAAAACAGATCTAAAACAGAAGACAAGACAGTTCTAAAACAGAAGACAAGACAGTTCTAAAATAGAAGAGAAAACAGTTCTAAAACAGAAGACAAAACAGTTCTAAAACAGAAGACAAAACAGTTCTAAATCAGAAGACAAGACAGTTCTAAAACAGAAGACAAGACAGTTCTAAAATAGAAGACAAGACAGTTCTAAAATAGAAGACAAAACAGTTCTAAAATAGAAGGCAAAACAGTTCTAAAATAGAAGACAAAACAGTTCTAAAATAGAAGACAAAACAGTTCTAAAACAGAAGACAAGACAGTTCTAAAACAGAAGACAAGACAGTTCTAAAACAGAAGACAAGACAGTTCTAAAATAGAAGACAAGACAGTTCTAAAATAGAAGACAAAACAGTTCTAAAATAGAAGACAAAACAGTTCTAAAATAGAAGACAAAACAGTTCTAAAATAGAAGACAAAACAGTTCTAAAATAGAAGACAAAACAGTTCTAAAACAGAAGACAAAACAGTTCTAAAATAGAAGACAAGACAGTTCTAAAATAGAAGACAAGACAGTTCTAAAACAGAAGACAAGACAGTTCTAAAATAGAAGACAAGACAGTTCTAAAATAGAAGACAAAACAGTTCTAAAATAGAAGACAAGACAGTTCTAAAATAGAAGACAAGACAGTTCTAAAATAGAAGACAAGACAGTTCTAAAATAGAAGACAAGACAGTTCTAAAACAGAAGACAAGACAGTTCTAAAATAGAAGACAAGACAGTTCTAAAACAGAAGACAAGACAGTTCTAAAATAGAAGACAAAACAGTTCTAAAACAGAAGACAAGACAGTTCTAAAATAGAAGACAAAACAGTTCTAAAACAGAAGACAAGACAGTTCTAAAATAGAAGACAAGACAGTTCTAAAACAGAAGACAAAACAGTTCTAAAACAGAAGACAAGACAGTTCTAAAATAGAAGACAAGACAGTTCTAAAACAGAAGTCAAGACAGTTCTAAAATAGAAGACAAAATAGTTCTAAAACAGAAGACAAGACAGTTCTAAAATAGAAGACAAAACAGTTCTAAAACAGAAGACAAGACAGTTCTAAAATAGAAGACAAGACAGTTCTAAAACAGAAGACAAGACAGTTCTAAAATAGAAGACAAGGTAGTTCTAAAACAGAAGACAAGACAGTTCTAAAGCAGAAGACAAGACAGTTCTAAAATAGAAGACAAGACAGTTCTAAAACAGAAGACAAGACAGTTCTAAAATAGAAGACAAGACAGTTCTAAAATAGAAGACAAACAGTTTTAAAACAGAAGACAAGACAGTTCTAAAATAGAAGACAAAACAGTTCTAAAGCAGAAGACAAGACAGTTCTAAAATAGAAGACAAGACAGTTCTAAAACAGAAGACAAGACAGTTCTAAAATAGAAGAGAAAACAGTTCTAAAATAGAAGACAAAACAGTTCTAAAACAGAAGACAAGACAGTTCTAAAATAGAAGACAAGACAGTTCTAAAATAGAAGACAAAACAGTTCTAAAACAGAAGACAAGACAGTTCTAAAATAGAAGACAAAACAGTTCTAAAATAGAAGACAAAACAGTTCTAAAATAGAAGACAAAACAGTTCTAAAACAGAAGACAAGACAGTTCTAAAACAGAAGACAAGACAGTTCTAAAATAGAAGAGAAAACAGTTCTAAAACAGAAGACAAAACAGTTCTAAAACAGAAGACAAAACAGTTCTAAAACAGAAGACAAAACAGTTCTAAATCAGAAGACAAGACAGTTCTAAAATAGAAGACAAGACAGTTCTAAAATAGAAGACAAAACAGTTCTAAAATAGAAGACAAGACAGTTCTAAAATAGAAGACAAAACAGTTCTAAAATAGAAGACAAAACAGTTCTAAAACAGAAGACAAGACAGTTCTAAAACAGAAGACAAGACAGTTCTAAAACAGAAGACAAGACAGTTCTAAAATAGAAGACAAAACAGTTCTAAAATAGAAGACAAAACAGTTCTAAAATAGAAGACAAAACAGTTCTAAAATAGAAGACAAAACAGTTCTAAAATAGAAGACAAAACAGTTCTAAAACAGAAGACAAAACAGTTCTAAAATAGAAGACAAGACAGTTCTAAAACAGAAGACAAGACAGTTCTAAAACAGAAGACAAGACAGTTCTAAAATAGAAGACAAGACAGTTCTAAAACAGAAGACAAGACAGTTCTAAAATAGAAGACAAGGTAGTTCTAAAACAGAAGACAAGACAGTTCTAAAGCAGAAGACAAGACAGTTCTAAAATAGAAGACAAGACAGTTCTAAAACAGAAGACAAGACAGTTCTAAAATAGAAGACAAGACAGTTCTAAAATAGAAGACAAACAGTTTTAAAACAGAAGACAAGACAGTTCTAAAATAGAAGACAAAACAGTTCTAAAGCAGAAGACAAGACAGTTCTAAAATAGAAGACAAGACAGTTCTAAAAAGAAGAGAAACAGTTCTAAAATAGAAGACAAAACAGTTCTAAAATAGAAGACAAAACAGTTCTAAAACAGAAGACAAGACAGTTCTAAAATAGAAGACAAGACAGTTCTAAAATAGAAGACAAAACAGTTCTAAAACAGAAGACAAGACAGTTCTAAAATAGAAGACAAAACAGTTCTAAAATAGAAGACAAAACAGTTCTAAAATAGAAGACAAAACAGTTCTAAAACAGAAGACAAGACAGTTCTAAAACAGAAGACAAGACAGTTCTAAAATAGAAGAGAAAACAGTTCTAAAACAGAAGACAAAACAGTTCTAAAACAGAAGACAAAACAGTTCTAAATCAGAAGACAAGACAGTTCTAAAACAGAAGACAAGACAGTTCTAAAATAGAAGACAAGACAGTTCTAAAATAGAAGACAAAACAGTTCTAAAATAGAAGACAAGACAGTTCTAAAATAGAAGACAAAACAGTTCTAAAATAGAAGACAAAACAGTTCTAAAACAGAAGACAAGACAGTTCTAAAACAGAAGACAAGACAGTTCTAAAACAGAAGACAAGACAGTTCTAAAATAGAAGACAAAACAGTTCTAAAATAGAAGACAAAACAGTTCTAAAATAGAAGACAAAACAGTTCTAAAATAGAAGACAAAACAGTTCTAAAATAGAAGACAAAACAGTTCTAAAACAGAAGACAAAACAGTTCTAAAATAGAAGACAAGACAGTTCTAAAATAGAAGACAAGACAGTTCTAAAACAGAAGACAAGACAGTTCTAAAATAGAAGACAAGACAGTTCTAAAATAGAAGACAAAACAGTTCTAAAATAGAAGACAAGACAGTTCTAAAATAGAAGACAAGACAGTTCTAAAATAGAAGACAAGACAGTTCTAAAATAGAAGACAAGACAGTTCTAAAACAGAAGACAAGACAGTTCTAAAATAGAAGACAAGACAGTTCTAAAACAGAAGACAAGACAGTTCTAAAATAGAAGACAAAACAGTTCTAAAACAGAAGACAAGACAGTTCTAAAATAGAAGACAAGACAGTTCTAAAACAGAAGACAAAACAGTTCTAAAACAGAAGACAAGACAGTTCTAAAATAGAAGACAAGACAGTTCTAAAACAGAAGTCAAGACAGTTCTAAAATAGAAGACAAAATAGTTCTAAAACAGAAGACAAGACAGTTCTAAAATAGAAGACAAAACAGTTCTAAAACAGAAGACAAGACAGTTCTAAAATAGAAGACAAGACAGTTCTAAAACAGAAGACAAGACAGTTCTAAAATAGAAGACAAGGTAGTTCTAAAACAGAAGACAAGACAGTTCTAAAGCAGAAGACAAGACAGTTCTAAAATAGAAGACAAGACAGTTCTAAAACAGAAGACAAGACAGTTCTAAAATAGAAGACAAGACAGTTCTAAAATAGAAGACAAACAGTTTTAAAACAGAAGACAAGACAGTTCTAAAATAGAAGACAAAACAGTTCTAAAGCAGAAGACAAAACAGTTCTAAAATAGAAGACAAGACAGTTCTAAAATAGAAGACAAACAGTTTTAAAACAGAAGACAAGACAGTTCTAAAATAGAAGACAAAACAGTTCTAAAGCAGAAGACAAAACAGTTCTAAAATAGAAGACAAGACAGTTCTAAAACAGAAGACAAAACAGTTCTAAAACAGAAGACAAGACAGTTCTAAAACAGAAGACAAAACAGTTCTAAAACAGAAGACAAGACAGTTCTAAAATAGAAGACAAACAGTTCTAAAACAGAAGACAAGACAGTTCTAAAATAGAAGACAAAACAGTTCTAAAACAGAAGACAAGACAGTTCTAAAATAGAAGACAAACAGTTCTAAAATAGAAGACAAAACAGTTCTAAAACAGAAGACAAAACAGTTCTAAAATAGAAGACAAGACAGTTCTAAAATAGAAGACAAACAGTTCTAAAACAGAAGACAAGACAGTTCTAAAGACAAGCTTTTTCATGTTTCTAAATATCAATCTACATGTTTATATCTATCTAATACTTAATATATTATATATGAATTTTTAAGATAACTGAACACAGAATTAGATTTCACCAATACCAAGATGATCTATCTATCTATCTATTCACCTTTCGAGCGGTAACCGGCCCATAGGGCGTAGACCAAGATACACCTTCTCCTATATGAATTTTTTGTTCTAGCAGTTTTCTTTTAAAGATATTTTATCAAATCTCGCCATCTGTCTCTGTTCTGTGCAAGCAGTTCTATCTCATTGAGGGAGCCGACTCCTGCTGCTCTTGCCTCTCTCATCAATGTTCTTCTCAGTGTCTCCCTGGGTCTTCCTCTTTTTCTTTTACCTGTTGTTTCCCATATGAGGGCTTGCTTTGCTATTTGATTATTATCTCTTCTCATCACATGTCCAACATATGACCATCGTCTTTTCTTTATTACTGAAGATATTAGTGGTTGATTGGCGATTTCTCTTATTTCTTCATTTGTTTTGAATTTGTTTCACTATACCATGTATTTTCCTTAGACATTTATTTTCAAATGCATCTATCTTTGTTTCTGTGTCTCTTGTTGTTTTCCAGCTCTCACATGCATACATAAGGATTGATAACACAATATTTTCACTACTCAACGACAAATGCTATGGGACTCACCTTTACCATATACCAAGTCAAACAAATCAGTTAGCCGAAGGTAATAAGGACAAAAGGATACATGAGCCATCAGAATTAATATCCACAGACACCACGCCCAACTGGTGGCCTTCAAGGGTGTGTTTCAGCTCCAACTTGTTGTTCAGCCTGGTTAGACAGAAACAGGTGAATATACACTGAACAAGATACAATTATTATTAGATGTACCAGCAATTATTGGTTTATATAATAAACATGAAGTTTGGTTTATATCACAGTTGTGGTAAAGATCTTTGGTTTATATCACAATAGAAATATTTGATTTATGTTGTGATAAAGATGTTTGGTTTATATTATGAACATGAAGTTTGGTTTATATTATAATAGAGATGTTTGATTTATATTGTGGTAGAGATTTGTTTTTATTATAGTAAAAATTGGTGGCGATTAGCTGACATTTGTTTATATTGCAACAGAGCTAATTGTTTTATATCAGGGCAGAGATGGTTGGTCCATGTTGGGACTGACGAAAGGTTTATATTGGGACAGATGATTGATTCATATTGGAACAAAGAAGATTGGTTTATATTGGGACAGAGGAGATTGGTTTATATTGGGACAGAGGATTGGTTTATATTGGGACAGAGAAGATTGGTTTATATTGAGACAGAGGAGATTGGTTTATATTGGGACAGAGGAGATTGGTTTATATTGAGACAGAGGAGATTGGTTTATACTGGGACAGAGAAGATTGGTTTATATTGAGACAGAGGAGATTGGTTTATATTGAGACAGAGGAGATTGGTTTATATTGAGACAGAGAAGATTGGTTTATATTGAGACAGAGGAGATTGGTTTATATTGGGACAGAGGATTGGTTTATATTGGGACAGAGGATTGGTTTATATTGAGACAGAGGAGATTGGTTTATATTGAGACAGAGGAGATTGGTTTATATTGGGACAGAGGAGATTGGTTTATATTGGGACAGAGAAGATTGGTTTATACTGGGACAGAGAAGATTGGTTTATATTGGGACAGAGGAGATTGGTTTATATTGGGACAGAGAAGACTGGTTTATGCTGGGACAGAGAAGATTGGCTTATATTGGGACACAGAAGACTTACCATTTCCAAACTTTGACAGTGTCATCAATTGACCCAGTGATGATAGTTTCTGAGCCAGATGGGTCGCTTTCATGCCTTCCAAATGCACAGCTCCATATACTATCCTCATGAGCTTAAAGAACAAAACCAAAATAAAAACAAATTATATCACTTAATACTCACAACAGTAACTGAACTTTCAAGAAAAATGATATTCCTCAATGACTACAAATAATTTTCAGCATTTTATATATCTTCTTCTTCTTCTACCTTTCAGCTCCCTGTGGAGCATAGGTCTTCAAAAAACACTTTCCAAACCATTATGATTCTTGCCATTCTTTTAAGATCATTCCATGTCTTCCCCATTATCTTCATCTCTGCTTCCACCAGTCATCTCCAAGAATATTTTGGTCTTCCTCTTTGCCTTTTTCCTTGAGGATAACAAAAAAGGGCATATTGTGTAATACTCTCAGTTGGCTTCCGCAGTGTGTGTCCTATCCAGTGCCATCGTCTTCGCTGTATCTGTTTATCCACTGGTATTTGACTGGTACATTTCCATAATTCTATGTTAGTGATTTTGCCCTGCCATTTCCATCCCTTTATTCTGCGTAAGCATCCATTAATGAAAGTCTGTATCTTCATAATTGTCAATTTTGTTGTTCTCCATATTTCACAGCCATATAATAGGACTGACTTAACATTGGCGTTCAACATTTTTATTTTTGTATTTAACCTAAATTCTTTGGACTTCCATATGTTTCCCAGTACAATGAATGCTCCTCTTGCTTTTGATATCCTTATTTTGGTATCATTCTCTGTCCTCACTTTTGTCTACATTACTTTATATATCTTGTCTTGCTTTAATTACCATTCCAGACTGTTATTTGTCCAGCCCATGTTTTTATTCTCCCTTCTATAATATTGTTAGGAAAGAAATAAAAACAAATATGACCATGCTGTGTCATGACAAAGATTTATCTCAGATTACCTAGTTTCCACAAAATTGCCTAATCCAGCACAAGATTATGATGGGCTCCACCTTCAGAAGTATGGGATCATCGTCAATGCTGGAGACGAAGGCGCACCTCCCAGCACCAGAGCTGGAAGTTGTCAGCGATCCATAGCTGATGGTTTGCGCCAGGACTGGTGAACCAGAACCATCCAGACCCTGCTCCACCTCTCCGTGGTGCCTCTAGTAACAGACTAACCTGCCTAGTCTGGCCAAGCGAGTAGGGATTGAAGTGGGTGGGAAGACAACAAGGGACTCAAAAATGTCATGATGAAGTAGGATGTGTTGGGCCGAAAGGCGCAATTAACATAGTTATACTGCAAACCACAACACAACACAGACATGTCTACTTAACGTCCTTTTAGGGGCGGATGATGACGAGGTACACTCCTTAAGTCATCGGGCGAACGCAAGCAAGCAAGCACCGTCAATGCTAATGTTCAGCCATTTCTTACATTGTGGTTTTAATGTTACAGATATTAGTTTGTAAAGCACATACTGGCAACAAACAGCAGCCATAAGAACAAGAAATCAATTGAGAATGATTTAACAAATAAAACAGGGTGTTAGGCAAGGTTGTGTGCTGTCACAGATTTATTTAATATGTATAGTGAGATCATTTTAAGATCCATAATGGGCATGCCTAAAATAACAATTGGAAGGTCATAATATAAATAAACTCAAATATGCTGATGATACAGTCTAAATCGCTAAGAGTGAAAATGAGTTACAAGAAATTTTAGACATTACAGTGAAGAAAAGCAAGAAATAGAGGACTCAGCCTCAATAGCAAAAAGAAAGAAGTAATGGCAGCAACAAAGAAAAATACATCACCGCAATGCACAATAAAAACAAATGAAACAATATTAAAACAGGTAAATGAATTTAAATATTTGGCAACAATGTTAATCTCAGATGGTAGATGTACAACAGAGGTGAGATGGTAGATGTACAACAGAGGTGAGATGGTAGATGTACAACAGAGGTGAGATGGTAGATGTACAACAGAGGTGAGATGGTAGATGTACAACAGAGGTGAGATGGTAGATGTACAACAGAGGTGAGATGGTAGATGTACAACAGAGGTGAGATGGTAGATGTACAACAGAAGTGAGATGGTAGATGTACAACAGAGGTGGGATGACTTAAAATGACTCAGGCAATAGCATCTTTCCAAAAAATGAGGAAGATGCTGTGCAATCCCTTTTTGACAATAGAAACAAGAAAAAGAGTTCTTAAATGTTATGTAGAGCCAGTCTTAACATATGGATGTGAATCATGTACATTAGAACAGATGAAAAAATCACTTTTAGCTGTAGAAATGTGGTTTTACAGAAGAATGTTCAGACTACCATGGATAGCTAAAGAGTAAAGAAAATGTTCTGAAAGAGGCCAAAGCGAAAAGAGAGCTAATTTCCAATTTTAAGAAAAAACAATCATTTTTTTGGCCATGTAATGAGAAGTGAAGACTTATTTTATGGCTATGAAACATGGAGAACAACTAAAATGACAATCATGAAGACACATACTTTCATTAATGGATGCTTACGCAGAATAAAAGGATGGAAATGGCAGGATAAAATCACTAACATAGAATTATGTAAATGTACCAGTCAAACACCAGTGGATAAAGAGATACAGCGAAGATGATGGCACTGGATAGGACAAACACTACGGAAGTCAACTGAGAGTATTACACAACAGGCCCTTTTTGGAATCCCCAGGGAAAAAAACAAAGAGGAAGACCAAGGAATTTTTGGAGAAGACAGATAGAAGCAGAGATGAAGATGATGGGGAAGACATGGAATGATCTTAAAAGAATAGCAAGAAACAGAACGACTTGGAAAGTGTTTGTTGAAGACATATGCTCCACAGGGAGCTGAAAGATAGAAGAAGAAGAATGAGAAGTGAACAGCTGGAATATTTTGTAACAACTGGGAAAATTAAGGGATGAAGAGATATTGGGAAGCAAAGAGAAAAGATACCAGACAGCTTAAGAGAATGGCTTGGCAGAAGGTCAACAAGAGAAATGATAAATAACTGTCGAAATCAAAAGTTGTGGAGAGACATGATCACCTACAACAGCAGGCATAGTACTTGATGATGATGATGATGAGTTTCAACAAATTTACACTAGGAAAGAGAAACATGTAAAATGTAACCAACATTTTCTACCTTTTAAAACTTTCTGCACAAAAATCTTAATACGGGATATCTGCACCTGCTACCAAACCCGGCAATTTAATGTTTACCATGAAACACTCGCACCTCCAGTGTCTACCAACACATTTCCCAGCTATCATGAGGGAACTCACAGGAACTGTTCACTAACAGTCATGAACAATAACCGTATTGTGTAGGTAAAAAAAGTAAAGTACCCCAAACACGCCAAGCGGTGTTAGGGAATATGGTGTTAGTGACCACAAATTTTACAGACCTTTGGCACATGATTTTTGGGGTAATGTGGTCGGTATTGCACCCGTGCCGCTTCAATTTGCCATTAAAAAATATGGAACCCATTAACGGCTGGGTGAACCGGAAGCCGTCGATTGGGATCGAACCCTTCATCTAGTCCTTTGTAGTCCAGTTCACTAACCACTGAGCTATTACGGCTCCAATGTGTAGGTACCCCCCCACCAAAATGACACAGACTGGCAAGGAGGCATGTCAGGCAGGCTACACTATTCAGTATCGCAACAATTAAGCGCCACACACACTACACGCGTATATCTGTTAATTTCTCTCACAATGAACACACTCCTGTTCAAATTTCATTATAATATCATCTATGGTGTTTAAAGTATTGAGGATCATTACAATATCATCTATGGTGTTTAAATTATTGAGGATCATTATATCATCTATGGTGTTTAAATTATTGAGGATCATTATAATATCATCTATGGTGTTTATAATTATTGAGGAAATGCCAGGTTCAGTAGCGAGAGAGAGACACACGTTGTAGCATATGAACTTTAAGGGTCAAAGCAAAGAAATGCATAAAAAATGTGAAGATGCAATAAAGCTAATGGTAAGGTGAAATGAAACAAAAATACAAAAAAAAACCGTATGGTTAAAGCTTTACCTAATAAGTGGATGACACAAATTAGAACAATGTTCCGGTTCAATAGGCCTTCAGTAGGAACAAACATACAACACACACAGATATTTAAAACCAAAAATATTCAAAACTATTAATTTTTTGTGTATTATTTATTATTTTTTTGTTTTAAATTCATATTTGTGTATTTATTGTATGTTTGTTCCAAGTGAAGGCCTACTGAGCCGAAACGTCATTCTAATTTGTCTTGTCCACTTATTAGGTAAAGCTTTAATCATACAGTTTTTTTCTATTTGTTTTTTTAATATATATGTTTTTCATTTCTCTATTTGAACTCTCACCTTGCTCTTGTTTGAATATCAGTGTTTGCTGTGAAAAGAAAATCATAAACAAATTACTGAACTACTTCTATTATTCACCCTTTTAGCAGATTTGTATAATGGTTCTAACATTCCATGTAGCTATTTTTAATTCGTTCTTAAAACAATAGTTAGAATTTCTCTCCATGGCTTTCTTTGGAGTGTTACGTGATGAGGCTTCAATCTCTTTCACGGTAGAATGGCGATCCATGGTAGCCAACCTTCGTTGCGGAGAAGGCACTCAATGATGATGATGATGTATAATGGTTAATTTTATAAATTACAAGACAAAAGCCACTCTATTGTGGTATGGGAGGCCTTCTATCTGATCTTTATTCTGTTGTACAATCCTAGAATCATTTCAGGGAAAGAGGTACGATTACAGCACTTGGGAAAAAGTGACAAATAATCATCATCATCATCATGTGCCATACCGGTTGGCATAGGTGATCATGTCCCTCCACAATCTTCTATCTACAGTGCATCGTATCAGTTCTGTTGTTGACTGTTTTCCATGCCATGACACCAAGCTATCCAGTATTTTCTCTCTTTGTCATCCGCGATCTCTCTTTCCTTTTATTTTGCCAGTTGTAACCAAGTATTCCAATATTCCTCTTCTCATGATGTGCCCGAAAAATGTTGATTGTTTCTTTCTGATGTTTTTTAAGAGCTCCCTTTTTGTTTTGGCCTCTTTGAGAACTTCCTCATTGGTCTTTTTCACTGTCCAGGGAACTTTCAACATTCTTCTGAGAAATCCCATCTCTGTGGCCTCTAATCGTCTTTTCATTTGTTTGTCTACTGTCCATGATTCACCTCCATAGGTCAGAATTGGTTCTATATAGCACCGATGAACTCTCTTTCTCATTTCTATTGACATAGATTTGTTGTACAAGATATTTTTCATTTTCTGAAATGCTATTTTGGCCTGAGCTATTCTGCTTTTTGTTTAAAATACAACAATACAGACAAATAATCAACAACAGAAAAAAAACAAAGAACAATATTATGGTCTGAAGCAGGATCGAACCCGTACTCCTTAGCACAGCGTCTTGCCACGAGAAGCCAAACACTAGGGAACACTGCCATCTCATACAAAGAACACACCACAAACAAAACAATTCATAAAACCATTACCAAGTACACAGGCCCACACATAAGCTGTTTACATGAGCAAGAAAGGAGACATTACTCTGGTACAGGCACACCACAAGATGTAAGTCTTTTCTTCTACTCTACTACTTATGCAATACAAATGAAATTTTTTGGTCATGTTAAAAGACACAACAGCCTACTAAAAGTAATATTAGAAGGGAAAATACAAGGTAGAAGAGGCAGACCAAGACTAACATGGACGAGTAACATCAAAATATGGACAAGTCAGCCTATGGCAATCTGCACCATCAAAGCAAAAGACAGAGTGGAATGGCCCTCCATGGTAGCCAACCTTCGATGTGGAGACGGCACTCAATGATGATGACTACTTATGCTGTATTGTTACAGAGAGGAGAAATTTGAAATTTTCTAGCCTTTGTAACATGTGTTAAATTGAGTTGTCATTATAGTATGGCCCTTTTCGTCTTGCAAGACGGTCTAGTGGAGGTCTAATGTCCATTTTTTTTAAACAGCTTCTCTCATGGCAAATTCTACCAATGTTTGACAACACACACAGCCACAGAATGAACAAGTCAGGCCCACTGACCCAGAGCGTTTTCCATGAGTCTTTTCTCTTCTAAGTTTTGCATTCGCACAGTCGCAAATGATGTTATCATGCTCTCCATGATGTGCGATCACTAGCCAGATGTTCCCAGTCATTTAAAGCTTTTTATCTTAGTTGTCATTATGTTGAATCTATAATTTGATGTCTCAATTCCACAAACTTTTCTCTTTCTTGGTGTCAACTTGTCTCCTGAAGTCTATCATTTCAAAATGTTTGATTTATGTATAGTACCGGACCGTAACAGGAGGCTGTAGAAAAGTGGTTTTACAGAAGAATGTTGAGAATAACTTGGACAGCTAAGAAGAGCAATGAAAACATTCTAATATCCTATATTAGGAAGAAACAATCAACATGGGCGGCTAAGAAGTAATGAAACATTCTAATATCCTATATTAGGAAGAAACAATCAACATGGACAGCTAAGAAGAGCAATGAAAACGTGCTAATATCCAATATTAGGAAGAAACAATCATCATTTTTTGGCCATGTAATGAGAAGAGAACAACTGGAATATATTGTAACAACTGGAAAAATTGAGGGGCGAAGAGTTAGAGGAAAGCAAGAGAAAAGATACCAGGCAGCTTAAGAGAATGGATTGGCAGAAGGTCAACAACAGAAATGATAACTGTTGAGATTGAAAGTTGTGGAGAGATATGATCACCTACGGCCAGCAGGCTTTGTACTTGTGATGATGATTATACGGGATATCAGACTAAGACACTCTATCAAAAGTAAGTGTGAACTGTGATTGAACTTAGAACAGAGAGAAATGATTTAGTAGTACAAGTAATTAACTACAGCAGTGAGTAAAGATCAGATCAGATGAGTGTCTTTACTTAAGTTAACAAGTTTCAGTTCTCTCTCTCTCTCTCTCTCTCTGTCTGCAATCAAGACTCAGACTCAATCAGAGTAGGATTCCAGACTCTCTCATGAAGTCAGCTGTCTGTTTAAGCGATTCGGTTGCCCCATTATAGTTTCTCTTCCAGGGAGGTGGGTGTGGACCACATTGCTCTTCTCAGGTCTGTGTACTGGGGCAATCCTGTAGAACATGTTTTGTAGTCATATTGTCCAGTGTATAGTGGCATAGGCTGGTTGTGCCTATTTTGAATTTGGCGAACATGTGATTTCTCATTCGATTGTGGCCAGTGCATAGGTGAAGAATGATGACTGGATCCCTCCTTGATAGTTGATGGTATCCGTCCCTCTCGCTATGCTTTGGGTGTTCTCGTTTCCATTTTTCATGGAACTGACCCTTGAGGGTGGATTTGGCTTCATCAAAACTGAGTGGATGGTTCTCTTGTGGTAATCTCCCTCCCTCTTTCTTTAGCTAATTTGTCTGCGCGTTCGTTCCCGCGTATATTACACTTTACAGTGTGATGGTATCCACTGAATGACTACTCTCTGGAAGTTATTGCATAGTTGGTCCAGGGTTGTTCTCAAGTCATCTAGTTCATTGTTTTTTTTTTTCAGTTCTTTGTAAGTTATTATTCAATTCCATGTGATGATGATATTAAATATGTCTCCCTACTTTTGGTTTCGGATTGATTATTATTTCCTAAGAAAGTTCAGAACTGAATTAGAAGAATTAGAATTACTAGTGATAGTGAATAAGAATGTCCTAAGATGACTTCATATAAATTATTAATAATTTATAAATCCTAACAAGAACAAAAACAGGCTCGTCGCTTTGATAAAATTAAGTGATTTAATATTGAAAACATGTCATGATCATGATACAACAACAAGCATCAAATAATATTACAGACCGCATTCATGACTGGTCTGTGTTGGTAGGAACTGTTGACAGGAAGTCATATTCAACTTCCGGTAGTTGTTGGACGTTGTCGTCTTTTTCTTCTATCATAAAATGAGGAAGATACTATGCAATCCATTTTTGACAATAGAAACAAGAAAAAGAGTTCTTAAAAGTTATGTAGAGCCAGTCTTAACATATGGATGTGAATCATGGACAATAGAACAACAGACAAGAAAATCACTGGAGTCTGTAGAAATGTGGTTTTACAGAAGAATGTTGAGAATACTATAGACAGATAAGAAGAGTAATGAAAATGTTCTGAAAGAGGAAAAAGCAAAAGAGAGATAATTTATAATATTAGGAAGAAACAATCATCATTTTTTGGCCATGTAATGAGAAGAGAACAGCTGGAATATATTGTAACAACTGGAAAAATTGAGGGACGAAGAGATAAAGGGAAGCAAAGAGAAAGATAGCAGACAGCTTAAGAGAATGGCTTGGCAGAAGGTCAACAAGAGAAATGATAAATAACTGTCGAGATCGAAAGTTGTGGAGAGACGTGATCACCTACGCCAGCAGGCCCGGTACTTGATGATGGTGATCATATAATATCATGGACAGTAACCAAAGAAATGAAAGAAAAGACGATAAGACGCCACAGAGATGGGATTTCTCAGAAGAATGTTGAAAGTTCCCTAGACATCTAAAAAGACCACCAAGGAAATCATCAAAGAGGGCAACACAAAAAGGGAGTTCCTTAGAAACAACGGAAAGAAACAATCAACATTTTTCGGACACATCATGAGAAGAGGAAAGTTGGAATACTTGGTTACAACTGGCAAAATACAGGGAAAGAGAGATCGCGGACGACAAGGAGAGAACATACTGGATAGCTTGGTGTCATGGCATTGAAAACAGTCAACAACATAATTGATACAATGCACCGTAGATAGAAGATTGTGGAAGGACATGATCGCCTACGCCAACCAGTATGGCACATGATGATGATATAATTACTTATATCCAAACGTGGTCAATGCGGAGGTCAATGTGCTATTTTTTGACAACACCGATGACGAAGACGCAGTCATCTATACAGATATCCATAATACAACATGGATCCATAATACAACATGGATCCATAATACAACATGGATCCATAAAACAACATCGATCCATAATACAACAAGGGAGTGCGTGGGCATTTACAGCAGGCTCTGTAGGTAGAATTGTCACGTAATGAAGGTGATGGCAGTGACCAGGGCATACATCTGATTGGATGTCGTAAAACCTACGCCTGTGTATTAAGTGATTCGATGAGCATGATAAGAAAAGCGGAGGCGGGTTCTGTACGTAGGCAATGGGTCGAGTCCTTACAGAAGTCAACGATATGCAGAGTGACAGTTCGATCTTGGGTATGGAGAACGAGAGAGAGCCCCCGTCACGCCAAGTGGCGTATAGGAATACGGTGTTAGTGACCATACAATTTACAGACCTTCGGAACATGATTTTTATCCTGGGTACGTGGGAGGGTAATCGCTAAGAGTGAAAATGAGTTACAAGAAATGTTGGACATTATAGTGAAGGAAAGCAAAAATAAAGGACTCAGCCTTAATAGCAAAAAGACAGAGGTAATGGTAACAACAAAGAAAAAGACATCAACTCAGTGCAAAATAAAGACAAGTGGAACAATATTAAAACAGGTAAATGAATTTAAATATTTGGGAACTTTGTTAACCTCAGACGAAAGATGTACAAAAGAGGTGAGATGCAGAATGGCTCAGGCAAAAGCAGCTTTCCAAAAAATGAGGAAAATACTATGCAATCAATTTTTGACAATAGAAACAAGAAAAAGAGTTCTTAAATGTTACGTAGAACAAGTCTTAACATATGGATGCGAGTCATGGACAATAGGACAACAGACAAGAAAATCACTGGAGTCTGTAGAAATGTGGTTTTACAGAAGAATATTGAGAATACCATGGACAGCTAAGAAGAGTAATGAAGAGGTTCTGAGAGAGGTCAAAGCAAAAAGAGAACTAATTTCCAATGTTAGGAAGAAACAATCATCATTTTTTTGGCCATGTAATGAGAAGAGAACCACTAGAATATATTGTAACAACTGGAAAAATTGAGGGACGAAGAGATAAAGGGAAGCAAAGAGAAAAATAACAGACAGCTTAAGAAGAATGGCTTGGCAGAAGTTCAACAACAGAAATGATAAATAGCTGCCGAGATCGAAAGTTGTGGAGAGACATGATCACCTACGCCACTGGGCCCGGTACTTGATGATGATGATGTGGGAGGATTATAAACCAACACCAGAACTGGAGTCGGCGAGGGAGGAGGAGGGGGAATTTGCACACCCATGGACATGTTCTTAGTGATAGGATGAAACCCCACAAATAACTCCATTATTTCTTCAACAATCAAAGGCTAGGGAAAGCAAACCCGAATAAAATGCTGGCTGAAATCGGATGCACTGGGCCACTGGCGCAGAACACAGTGCAACGTATTAACGGGTGTTCAATTAGAGTGGATCTGGCGGACTCTAATTGTGATGTTCTGTCTGTGGGGGCGATCAACACACTTAACCTGACAGCTGACCTCATGAGAGAGTCTGGAATCCGACTCTGATTGAGTCCTGATCGCAGAGAGAGAGAGAGAGAGAGAGAGAGAGAGAGAGATAAAGAGATTTCTTCAACATAATTCTCAAACAGCAGAGATAGACTCAAGATGCAACAAAGCTTGTTAAATCATCGGGCAGCTATCACCACTATTGTCCAACAAGGAAATAACTCTAGAGGCAAAACGAGCACTCTACAATACAATCTTCATCCCAACATTGTGCTACCAATGCCATACCTGGACCCTAGATGCAAGAACAATAAGAAAAATAACCTCTACTGAGATGAAATGTGTTAGACAAATGACAGGAAACAGTCTGAGAGATAAGATCAGAAATGAAGAACTGAGAAAAAAGCTAGGAATAGCCCCCGCCATAGAATATATAAGGAAACAAAAGATAAAATGGTTTGGCCACGTGACAAGGCAGAAAGAACAAAACATAATACAACGAGCCTTCAACAAACGTTGTGAGAACACCAGATCCAAGGGTCGACCACGAAAAAGATGGGTCGATGGAATATTAGAAGCACTAGGAAACATAACAGCAGCAGAGGCGAACAGAAGAGCAAAAGACCGCAAATTATATCTCCCCTCGACGCTGAAAGGCAGATGAGGAAGGAAAGAAGAATAAGAAGAATTGAGTTATTTGAGTTATTTGAGTTATTTGAGTTATTTGAGTTATTTGAGTTATTATTGAGTTATTTGAGTTATTTGAGTTATTGAGCTATTGAGTTATTTGAGTTGTTGATTTATTGAGTTATTGAGTTTTTGAGTTATTGAGCTATTGAGTTATTTGAGCAATTGAGTTATTGAGTTATTGAGTTATTGAGCCATTGAGTTATTGAGTTATTTGCGGATCATCATCATTGCACTCCGAACATGTCCATAGGTGCTCAGATCCCCTCCTCAGCAAGTCCAGCAGTGTCCAGCGACTGACGACTCCAGTTCTGTGTTGGTTGATAAGTCTTTGTTCGTACGCCCATTAAGTTTCTCATTTCTGGCTGTGCCCATCTTAACTCCCATCTCTTTCATCCGAAGGAGTGACGTGAACTCATGGTTGTCGAAGCCCTGTGCCCTTCCCATATCCCGGAGGGCATTGATGATGTCTGCCCGATCTATAGGTTGCCCGATCGTCTTCAACGACAGCACAGCTAGCCAACCTGTCCGCTATTTCATTTCCCAGTACTACTGCATGTCCAGGGAATGTATACAAATGTGATTGCGTATTTTTTTACTTCTGCAATGACTCTACCCATTGTATGCGTAGAGATCCCGTCTCCACATTTAAAAACAAAATTCATGCTCACTCAGTATACAGGCGTGGATGTAGTCTTGTGACTCTAACCGGATGAATGTCCTGGTCACTGCCATCACCTCCATCGTCATGTTACTGTCAGCGACTCACAGGTGATGACTTGCGTCAGGATCGGTGAAACAAAACCACCCAGACCCTGCTCCACCTCTCCGCGGTGCCTCAAGTAACAGACTAACCTGTCTAGTCTGGTCAAGCGTGCAGGGAGTTAATGTGTTATTTGCGGGTCATCATCATTGCACTGTGAACATGTCCATAGGTGCTTAGATCCCCTCCTCAGCAATTCCCTCAGTGTCCAGCGACTGACGACTCCAGTTCAATGTTGGTTGATAAGTCTTCTTACACGGCCACTAAGTGTCTCATTTCTAGCTGTGCCCATCTTAACTCCCATTTCTATCATCCGAAGAAGTGACGTGGATCTGTGTTTGTCGAAGTCATGTGCTCTTCCCACATCTCAAAATGTCGCGCTGAAGTCGGATGTGTTGGGCCGAAAGGCGCAAATATAACAGTTATACTGCAAACCACAACACAACGCAGACATGTACACTACGTCCTTGTAAGGGCAGATGATGAAGAGGAATATTCTAGTCTACCACGATACTCTAGAATACTTTAGTCATCGGGCGAACGCAACCAGCCACCATGTTACTTGTGAAAACTATTCGTATTATCTCTCTCTCTCTCTCTCTCTCTCTCTCTCTCTCTCTCTCTCTCTTTGCGATCAAGACTCAATCAGAGTAGGATTCCAGACTCTCTCATAAAGTCAGCTGTCTGTTTAAGTGATTCGATTGCCCCATATAGTTTCTCTTCCAGGGAGGTGGATGTGGACCACATTGCTCTTCTCAGGTCTGTGTCCTGTAGAACATGTTTTGTAGTCATATTGTCCAGTGTACAGTAGCATAGGCTGGTTGTACCTATTTTGAATTTGGTGAACATGTGACTTCTCATTCTATTGTGGCCAGTGCGTAGGCGAAGTATGATGACTTGATCCCTCCTTGATAGTTGGTGGTAACCGTCCATCTCGTTATGCTTCGGGTGTTCTCGTTTCCATTTTTCACGGAACTGACCTTTGAGGATGGATTTGGCTTCATCATAACTGAGCGGATGGTTCTCTTGTGGTAATCTCCCACCCTCTTTAGCTAATTTGTCTGCTCGTTCGTTCCCGTGTATATTACAGTGTGATGGTATCCACTGAATGACTACTCTCTGGAAGTTATTGCATAGTTGGTTTAGGGTTGTTCTCAAGTCATCTTGTTCATTGTTCCTGTGGATTTTTAGAACTGATAATACTGACAGTGCATCAGTTAGAATCACCAATTCGTATTATGACAACTAGCAAAAGCGAGGGAAGAAGGGATATAATAAAACAGAAAGAAAAGATACAATATAGTATAGATTTTTATCAGAATTATCTAGTTGGAAGTCAATAAGAGTAAAGATAAAAACAAAAGAGGTAGAAAGCTGTGAAAAGACAAGCTCGAATTATTGAGTTAGTTATTTGCGGATCATCATCATTGCACTCCGAACATGTCCATAGGTACTCAGATCCCCTCCTCAGCAAGTCTCGCAGTGTCCAGCGACTGACGACTCCAGTTCTATGTTGGTTGATAAGTCTTCTTACACGGCCACTAAGTTTCTCATTTCTGGCTGTGCCCAACTTAACTCCCATCTCCATCATCCGAAGAAGTGACGTGGATCTGTGTTTGTCGAAGTCATGTGCTCTTCCCACATCTCGGAGGGCATTGATGATGTCCGCCCGATCCATTGGTTGTCCATCCTCAACGACAGCGCAGCTAGCCAACCTGTCCGCTCTTTCATTTCCCCGTACTCTTGCATGTCCAAGGACATAGACAAAGGTGACCTTACGTATTTTGGATTTCTGCAACGACTCTACCCATTTCATGTGTACAGAGCCCGCCTCCACTTTTTTTATCATGCTCATCGAATCACTCAGTATACATGCGTGGGTGTAGTCTTGTGACTCTAACCATTTGAATGCCTTGATCACTGCCATCGCCTCCATTGTCATGCTACTCGTGGTCATGGCGTATGCACCACTGTCTTCCTTAACTATTCTGCCTGCCGAGCGTGCTGTAAATGTCCATGCACTTCTTTGGTGTCGTATTACAGATCCGTCTGTATAGATGACTGCATCTTTCTCATCGGTGTTATCGCAGATGAGACCGTTGACCTCAGCATTAACCACGACCGGGTTCTGTTCCCTACTTTTCCTGTCGAGTGTGACAATACACGAGAAAGTCCCCTTGAATGACGTAGACACCGGTATCCACTCCTCACCAACGCTGATATTGGTAAGCCCACAGACCTGTTTGATGACATCTTCTGCTCGGCCCACCCATGATTTGCCTCTTTTTTGCCTGTCACCTTTCTCTGTGTTGAGCACGTGGTGCAATGGATGCTCTTTATCTGTGCTAATCTTCAGGTATGCTCGTGCCCTCCAGATCTTGATTCTGTCATCCATGGTTGGAAAGTCAAGAAGATACCTCATTGCTACACAGGGAGTGTCCCTCGTACATCCCAGGATAATGCGCATGGCTTCATTTTGTATTTTCTCCAGCCTATCAATTTGAGTCGTACTGACAGTAAGAATTGCCAGGGCATATTCGATAGGTGCGAGGACTAATCCCTGGAACAGAAGAGTAAGTAGCCTTTGCTCGATGTTGACAGCTGCCATAACCTTCAAGGCGGCTAATCCTTTGCGGGATTTTGTTATCACATGGTCGACGTGGTCCCGAAAACACAGGCTGCGATCAAACTTAACTCCAAGGTATGTCATCAACTTGTCCCTGGTCACCTCATCAGCTCCCATTTGTACTACCGGTGTGGTCGTATGAACGATATGATTGTTAAGGGAGAACCATGAAACTGATGCTTTATTAGGATTAACCACGGCACCTGATACCCCACACCAGGAAGAAATGTGATCGAGTTCGTCTTGCATTGTGGAAGCGATTCCCCGTCTATCTCTTCCCTGTCGATATACCAGAATATCATCAGCAAAAGTCATAGTTCTTCCCCTCCCATCCAGCTGTTGTTCCGTGATCGTTATTGTGTACACGTTAAATAGAACTGGTAACAATGGTGAGCCTTGTGGCAGCCCTGGGCAAATGGATGTTGGCTCGGAAGACCAACTTCCACATCTGAGTATCCCCTTCCTCTGAAACAGTACCGCGGCTATCCATCTAATGAGGAAGGGGTGTACCGCCAGTTTGAGGAGCATATGCATGAGATATTCAAATGGTACCCTGTTGTATGCATCCTCCAGATCTATAGCAGCAGCACATGTCTCCTCTCGTCTGTGGAAGCCTTCGAAGACGTCATAGGCAAATACTGCCGCATTGAGCCATGTCTCTTTGTATAACCTCCGAGTGTGGGTGGGAATACACGTTTCTGTTCAAGGTGACAGGTAAGGACACGGGCAACTATTTTCTCCAGCAGCTTGCCCGCAGTGTTCTGCATTGTGATGATTCTGTAGGCACTGATCTGAGAATGGTCCTTGTTTGGCTTCGGTAGCGGTAGTAAGTAGCTGTGTAGCCACTCCTCCTTAATCTGGCCACTCCGAATACTGGCATTAAACTCATTGGCCAGTTTTGTCAAGTCGTCGTCAGCTAAATTGCCTATGTCATCGTACCGAACACCATCTGGACCAGGAACAGTGTTGTGTAACCTTTCAAGTGTCGTGCGAATGGTATTGGTTGTGATTGTGAGATCTTCTTCCAGCCCTACATCCTTACACAATTTTGACAGTGATCCCCATATCCTAATTCTTACAGCCTCATTTCTTTGGTCCGTCTGTTCAATGTAGCGGGCAAGCAGGACCTTCCCTTTGCTATCATCAGATTTGTGCCATATCCGGCCTGTGCTCTGAAAGTCTGGTATGCCTCTGTGTCGTGGTGTGCCATTCATGCACTGATGAAGGCACCAAAATGTGGCGAGCGATTTTTCTTGGCACACTTTTTTTTACAGTAGTCATTCCATTTGGCATCCTTAGCCTGCTTAGCGCATAGTTTAAAGTGCCCCATTTTTTGGTCGACCTCTACTTTCAGACGCTTCAAGAGCTCAGGTTGTGTTCTACCATTCCTTCTAGCTTTCTGCCATGTCTTGACCGTTTGTCTCTTGCTCCGCCAAGCTTCCTCGACATCTACGTTCCACCAAGGTGGCTGCGACCATCCTGCCTCCTACGAGGGGCGCTCTGTTTCCTATGCCCGATTTTGCTAATGGCGTCCTGGTCTGTTTTCTTGTAGTTGAATGTGTGGAGCTTTCTTTTCTGGCTTTTATTTCTGCTTTTCTCAATTAGGAGGACACATGGATAGTGATCACTTCCATGGAACCCCAGTGCATTCCACATGCAAACCGGTGCGAAGGTGGAAGACACCAGTGCCAGGTCTATGACACTATCAGAGTCCCCTGTTCGAGTGGCCATTCTTGTTGCCCTTCCATCATTCAAGCACACTAAATCGGCCGATACCAGTGCGTTCTCTAGGTCTTCTCCCTGCTTGTTGGTTATGACGTTACCCCACTGGTTTCCTCTAGCATTAAAGTCTCCGCAGAAAATGACATTCTCTTCATATTAGAAAGAACTCGAATAGATTCTGCTACTGTTGTGTGTTCACCTTCCCATTACAGGCATACACATTAACAAATCATGAAGAGGCAGAAGATCTGTCTTCTCCAAAATATTTTGGTCTTCCTCATCATGATCTAGCCAGATCTTCTGCCTCTTCAGTTGTCATGACTCTGTCTCTAGCCAGATCTTCTGCCTCTTCAGTTGTCATGACTCTGTCTCTAGCCAGCTCTTCTGCCTCTTCAGTTGTCATGATTCTGTCTCTAGCCAGCTCTTCTGCCTCTTCAGTTGTCATGACTCTGTCTCTAGCCAGATCTTCTGCCTCTTCAGTTGTCATGACTCTGTCTCTAGCCAGATCTTCTGCCTCTTCATGATCATGATCTTCATGATTATCATCAAATTCCGTTTTATCGTAGGTGATCAGATAGATTGGTTATTGGTTATTGGTTATGGAAGGCCTCGGTATCACAGCAAACGAATTAAAATCCATAATTGCTCAACCGCCCGTGCCAGTGGAATCATCCGAATTACTAACTCATCTCCCAAACAAAGAAAGGTAACTGTAGTCCCCATCGTAGCAGTCTCAGCACACGCCAAAAGACATAAGGCGAAACCGCGCAGAGAGTGAACACAGCCAACTGTTCCTGTCATACGATATCATCATTCATCGTAAACAAGCGGGATATCGAAGCAGGATCCAAAGGGATGAGACACACAGCTCACGGTGTGCACAGAGCACTTAACTCAGTAGCTCCTGCAACAAGCCGGTCTTGGAATATGAGGAAACTGCAAGAAGGAACACTTTTCAGACATAGCCTTCAATGGTCAGATAGATATGATCACCTACGCCAAAACAGGAAATTTGACGATAGTGTATCTACACATATCTCAACCACCAAATTTAAACTGTCATAAATTAAGTTATAAAGAGAAATTGTTAGGCACGTTTCGTTTTTTACTGCTTAGAGAAACATCCCAGAGGTTGTGTAGATGGCAACACCAGATCATTGTTCTAAAATACTGTATCCGGTTCGTTGCTATGATACATTGTTTAGCAATGGCGGACTGGCGGCTTAGCTTTCGTGATTTGTGTTTTGAATATTTTATGTAGTCGATGAGTGAAAATGTTGACTTATTGAAGAGTTGTCAGCGGAAAGAATTAATTAAGTAAGAAACTAATCATTTCTCAGTATCTAAAGCAGTGCTTTTTCATCTTAGTTTCACAAACTGTTAAGTTTAACGATGCGATAACATTTGGCGTTCCGTTATAATAATTAATAATTTAATACTATACTTGATTGATGAAAATCCATTGATTAATAATTAATAAAAGTAAATTGTAAATAATCACTAGCTATAATAATAAAATATACTTTAATTTATATATAATATATATATATATATATATATATATATTATATTATATATATTATATATAATTATATTTATTATTTCATTTTTAGTTTAGTCATTTCGTCCTTCATCATTTTATCATCTTCTTTTCTACCTTTCAGCTCCCTGTCAAGCATAGGTCTTCAACAAACACTTTCAACTCCCTGTCAAGCATAGGTCTTCAACAAACACTTTCAGCTCCCTGTGGAGCATAGGTCTTCAACAAACACTTTCAGCTCCCTGTCGAGCATAGGTCTTCAACAAACACTTTCAATTCCCTGTGGAGCACAGGTCTTCAACAAACACTTTCAGCTCCCTGTGGAGCATAGGTCTTCAACAAACACTTTCATCTCCCTGTGGAGCATAGGTCTTCAACAAACACTTACCAAGTCGCTCTGTTTTTTTTGTCATTCTTTTAAGATCATTCCATGTCATCCCCATCATCTTCATCTCTGCTTCTATCTGTCTTCTCCAAGAATATTTTGGTCTTCCTCTTTGTCTTTTCCTTGGGGATTCCAAAAAAGGGCCTGCTGTGTAATACTCTCTGTTGGCTTCCGCAGTGTGTTCTATTCAGTGCCATCACCTTCGCTGTATCTCTTTATCCACATTTGTGTTTGACTGGTACATTTCCATAATTCTATGTTAGTGATTTTGTCCTGCCATTTCCATCCCTTTATTCTGTGTATGCATCCATTAATGAGGGTCTGTATCTTCATGATTGTAATTTTTGTTGTACTCCATGTTTCACAGCCATATAATAGGACTGACATAACATTAGAGGAACATCATTTTGGTATCTTGATGGCTTATTTTTGTTGTGGATTGAATTGAATTTGAAGTTTTATATTATTATTATTTATTAATTATTCAGTATGATTTTAAGCATTCAGTATGATTCAGCACAGTCTGTCTGAAAGAATCACTCTCTGTGACTCTGTCTCTAGCCAGATCTTCTGCCTCCTCAGTTGTCATGACTCTGTCTCTAGCCAGATCTTCTGCCTCTTCAGTTGTCATGACTCTGTCTTTAGCCAGATCTTCTGCCTCTTCAGTTGTCATGACTCTGTCTTTAGCCAGATCTTCTGCCTCTTCAGTTGTCATGACTCTGTCTCTAGCCAGATCTTCTGCCTCTTCAGTTGTCACGTTAAAGGTCTCTTTGATGTCTTGAAATCACACTCTTTCTTCTTGGTTTATCTGCCCCCCCCCCACCCCCACATGCTTCATCCAGGAACCATGCTGTTCATTATTGTTCTTTCCAGCTAGCTGTGTCTTTTGATGTGGCCATAGCTGTAGTATTTTAAAATGATGTTTATAAGCCAGTTCTTTTAAATGTATTTTAATATGTCTTCATTGTTCTTTTTCGTTATCCAAGCTATCTTAAACATTTTTCTGTATCATTTTATTTTAAATGAATTAATTTTTTCCTTGCTGTTTGAGGGATTGTCTATGATTCTTAACCATATGTTACTAAATTATTATATATTTGTTCCCTTAATTATCAAATAAATGTGTTAATTATTATATATTTGTTCCCTTAAATATCAAATAAATATGATAATTATTATATATTTGTTCCCTTAAATATCAAATTAATGTGATAATTATTATATATTTGTTCCCTTAAATATCAAATTAATGTGATAATTATTATATATTTTTCCTAAATTCATATTTTAGAGTGGTGAGACAAGATGGCCACTAATCAGTTGGATTTGACCAACATGGATATGGACATGGACATGATGCAATCTCAAATGCTAGCATTTGATACTCTCTTAAGAAAGGATTATCTGCGAGAACGGCTGTATTCTTATGCCCCCATTGTTGCCAAGCCAAATCAAGATGCTTTGGTTTTTAGAGGCCTTACAAGATCACAAGCTAGAAGACTGCAGTCTCCTATTGGACCACACATTGAACCATTGGTATGTTGTTAATTTTGTTTATAAAAAAAGGTTTGAATCTCTTTTACTTGATACATGATATGGGTTCTTTCTTTATTACATTATCTATTAATTTTTTATTATTATCAATGGAAATCACTAACATAGAATAATGGAAATGTACTAGTTAAATACCAGTGGATAAAGAGATATAGCGAAGACGATGGCGCTGGATAGGACACATAATGCGGAAGCCAACTGAGAGTATTACACAACAGGCCCTTTTTTGGAATCCCCAGGAAAAAAGACAAATAGGAAGACCAAAGAATTCTTGGAGAAGACAAATAGAAGCAGTGGTGAAGATGATGGGGAAGACAGAACGATCTTAAAAGAATGGCAAGAAACAGAACGACTTGGAAAATGTTTGTTGAAGACCTATGCTCCACAGGGAGCTGAAAGTAGAAGAAGAAGAAGAAGATCATGGAGAGTAGGTGACTGAATCAATAACTTGTCATGCACTAAACCAGGAGAATGTGGTTTCGATTCATCATCATGTGTCATACTGGTTCGCATAGGCGATAATGTCCTTCCACAATGTTCTATCCACAGTGCATTGTATCAATTCTGTTGTTGACTGTTTTCCATGCCATGACACCATGCTATCCAGTATCTTGGGTAGAGGCATCAAGATGCATAGGAAAGCAAAGCTGCTGTAAAGCTGATGATCATAATGAAAATTTGTTGAAAAAAAGGACAAAATGGTATGGTAACAGCTTTACAAAAGGCCTTCAGATCTTTTGGCAGAAACGTTGTTTAACTTTTGTTTTATTTCTCGCCTGCGTAAAGCTGTTATGATACCACGTTTTCCTTTCCTTTTTAAAAATTTTCATTATCAAATATCTTTTCTCTTTGTCATCCGCAATCTCTCTTTCCTTTTATTTTGCCAGGTGTAACCAAGTATTCCAACTTTCCTCTTCTCATTATGTGCCGAAAAATGTTGATTGTTTCTTTCTGATGTTTTTTAGGAGCTCACTTTCTGTGCTGGCCTCTTTGAGAATGACCTCTTTGAGAATGCCCTCTTTGAGAATGACCTCTTTGAGAATGACCTCTTTGAGAATGACCTCTTTGAGAATGCCCTCTTTGAGAATGACCTCTTTGAGAATGACCTCTTTGAGAATGACCTCTTTGAGAATGACCTCTTTGAGAATGAACTCTTTGATTCATTGCGGGGTCAAAAGTGTTTTCTGTCTGTAACAAAACCTCAGATCTGAACAGCTTGTAGTGACTGCACTAGACAAGTGACCTTAATCCCTCCATTCCTATAAGTTCCCACCAGCAATTCAGGAATGGGATAAATGCTGCAAAGATACTTTTATTTTCTTCTTTAATTAATCATCAACCTTTTGTTTCCTAAACATCAATGTATATAAGTTGGGGTGTGTCTGTAATACCTTCGTAAGCATACCTGAGATAGTTATTATTTCATAATGTTATGTATCATTTTAGCCTTTTTTGTAACCACTACTAGTATTTCAGCTCTTCCTTGACTCTAATTTATTTACTTACATATCTGTGTGTGCATTGTTTGTTTGTTCCTGCTGAAGGTCTATTGAGCTGAAATGTCATTCAGATTTGTGTCGTCCATTTATTGCGTAAAGTTTTAACCATACCATTCCTGCTGAAGGTCTATTGAGCTGAAATGTCATTCAGATTTGTGTCGTTCATTTATTACGTAAAGTTTTAACCATATCATTCTTGCTGAAGGTCTATTGAGCTGAAATGTCATTCAGATTTGTGTTGTCCATTTATTACGTAAAGTTTTAACCATATCATTCTTGCTGAAGGTCTATTGAGCTGAAATGTCATTCAGATTTGTGTCGTCCATTTATTACGTAAAGTTTTAACCATATCATTCCTGCTGAAGGTCTATTGAGCTGAAATGTCATTCAGATTTGTGTCGTCCATTTATTGCGTAAAGTTTTAACCATATCATTCCTGCTGAAGGTCTATTGAGCTGAAATGTCATTCAGATTTGTGTCGTTCATTTATTACGTAAAGTTTTAACCTTACCAATCGTGCTGAAGTCGGATGTGTTGGGCCGAAAGTCGCAAATATAACAGTTATACTGCAAACCACAACACAACGCAGACATGTCCACTACGTCCATGTAAGGGTGGATAATGAAGAGGAATATTCTAGTCTACCATGATACTCTAGAATACTTTAGCCATCAGGCGAACGCAACCAACCAACCATACCATTTCTTAATTTCTTCTTGACTCTAGCTCGCTGGTTGTTATTCAAGTTGGTGACCAGATCCACCTCTGCCAGCATCCACATCCCTTTGGGCCTGGGGAGTATGAAAATCTTTATGCCTCTATCATAACACGCACATGATGATGATAACATACATTTGAAAACAGTATGATGTCTTATATAACATTTATCAACATGTGGTTCCAAACTGCATCAATGGTTTACTAACATGGAGCACCATTTTATTCTGTATCTTGATTTGAAGCACACTATCTGATTGATGTCCCAGTCCTCTTCTAGATGTTATCAGTCTATTTCATCTTCTCCTTCCTCTGGTACTTTTGCCCTAGCAGAAATGAAAAAATATAAATAGAAAAAAAAAACAGAAAAAAAGTGTTGATGAATTTATACGCATTTCTTTGCCTTGACCCTACTTTTGCCCTAGGAGAAATGAAAAAATATATATAAAATAAAAATAGAAAAAAAACGGGTATGGTTAACTCTTTCCGTACGTTTCGGCGCACTATGCACCATGCCGATTTCAGCAGCGTATGTTTCGCCGCACAGTGCGTCACTCTCAATTTGATTAGTGTAAACTGTCATCAAACCATATTCTTTTTACATGTCTTGTATCATATTGGTATTGGTGAAATCTAATACCCTGTTCAATTATCTAAACATTCATATCTAATATGTTATATGTTAGATAAATATAAATATGTAGATTGATTCTTAAAACCATGAACAATTTTGTCTCAGAAATCTCTTCCGTTGCGTCGATAAAAAGCTTCCATACGGAAAGAGTTAAAGCTATATAAAAAAAAACAGAAATAAATGTTGATGCATTTCTTTGCCTTGACTCTACTTTTGCCCTCCATTTTTCCTTCTAAGACAACTTTCAGGATGTTATCTTTTCTCCTCATGTGTAGAAATAAAAATAAAACCCTAGGGTTGTGAATTCACAGAAGTGTGGAAAGAATTTTGTTTCTCGTTCGACATCCAAAAAGATAAAAAGAGGAAGAAAAGAAGAAGAAGTTAGTTTTTATTATTGTAATTTTTGTAACTAATTGTTGTAGCTCTTCAAGGCTTGATATTACAAGTACAATATCGTTGAATACATTCGCTGTCAATGGGTTTAACGCGACGTGGCCCACCAATTTTTCAGAATAAAGAAAACATTTGATTTAACGGCGAGAAAATAAATGAAGCTTGGTCTAAAACACGCATTTTGTTGGGACAATTTGTTTACGAAGTTGGAAAAGCATTTAATAAGAGAATTACAAAGTTTTAGCGGAAAAAATTGTGAAAACATCAATAAATTAAAAGCAGCAAAACATGGCTTATAGCTTGGCGCAATTTTGTGGCTTATGATATGAAATTTTTAGACTACTGAAATCAAACGTACTATCAACCCTTAAGTATGCATGCGAAAGCTGGAAAACAACAAAAGACATAGAAACAAAATTGAATGTATTTGAAAATAAATGTCTAAAGAAAATACTTGGTATAGCGTGGAATGAATTAGAAACAAACAAGGAAATTAGAGAAATTGCCAATCAACCACTAATATCTTCAGTAATCAAGAAAAAAGTTGGGCATATGTTGGACATGTGATGAGAAGAGATAATAATCGAATAGCAATTAAAGCATTCAAGTGGGAAACAACAGGTAGGAGGAAAAGAGGCTGACCCATAGAAACACTGAGAAGAACATTGATCAGGGAGGCAAAGGTAGCAGGAATCAGCACCCTCAATGAGATCAAGATGCTTGCACAGAACAGAGACAAATGGCGAGATTTGATAAAAAATCTTTGCACGGATTGAGACTACTAGAAAAAAATTTTGAAACAGGGAAAGAGTATTTGAGTCTATGCCCTATTGGCCGACTATGGCTCAAAAGGTCATAGATAAATAGATAGATAGATACAAAATGTACTAATCGGCTTTTCACATTACTTTCAGCTATCCAAGCTGCTCTCAAATTTACTGTTGACTTTACAATCTATATTTTTAATTGTAGTTACTTTTCTAATTTTTTTGTCATGCTTCCACAGCCAGCCCTTCAAAAATATCAAACCGTGAACAAACCAGAATATATCCAGCAGAAGAACCGTGAAGCTTCGGAGCTCAAAAGAATAGCCCAGGAAGAAGCAGGGCTTGATGACCCAAAGAAAATAAAACGAGCTGGTTCAGTTGAGCCTCTTGAGGTAGTTCCAAAAGCACCAGATTTGCCTCAGGAACTGAAACAAAAACAAGTATGTGCTTTGTAGCTTGATTTTTTATTCTGAGCAGCGTTTCTTTTGGTTTCACTACTCATTATTTGTATTGAGTGTTGTGTCCATCTATCTTTTTCATTTCATTGAGTGTCGTCTCCTCGTCGAAGGTTGGCTACCATGGAGTGCCATTCCACTCTGTCTCTTGCTTTGATGGTGCAGATTGTCATAGGTTGACTTGTCCATCTTTTGATGTTACTCGTCCATGTTAGTCTTGGTCTGCCTCTTTTACTTTTGTATTTTCCCTTCCAATGTTACTTTTATTAGGCTAGTTGCCTATAAAGTAGGCTGAAGCGAATTATCTATCTTTCATCATCATCATCATGTACCATGCCGGTCGGCATAGGCGATCATGTCCCTCCACAAAAATCTTCTATCTACAGTGCATCATATCAGTTCTGTTGTTGACTGTTTTCCATGCCATGACACCAAGCTATCCAGTATTTTCTCTCTTTGTCGTCCGCGATCTCTCTTTCCTTTTATTTTGCCAGTTGTAACCAAGTATTCCAACTTTCCTCTTCTCATGATGTGCCCGAAAAATGTTGATTGCTTCTTTCTGATGTTTTTTAAGAGCTCCCTTTTTGTGTTGGCCTCTTTGAGAACTTCCTCATTGGTCTTTTTAGCTGTCCAGGGACTTTCAACATTCTTCTGAGAAATCCCATCTCTGTGGCCTCTAATCGTCTTTTCATTTGTTTGTCTACTGTCCATGATTCGCTTCCATAGGTCAGAATTGGTTCTATATAGCACCGATGAACTCTCTTTCTCATTTTTATTGACATAGATTTGTTGTATAAGATATTTTTCATTTTCTGAAATGCTATTTTGGCCTGAGCTATTCTGCTTTTTATTTCTGTGGTGCATCTCCCATCTGATGTTATTATTGTGCCCAAGTTTTTGAAACGCTGCACTTGTTTCAGATTTGTCTCGTTTATTTTTATGCTGCATGATGGTGATGATTGTTTCTTCGATATAACCATTACTTATCTATCTTTAGCAGTATTAATCAGAAATGCTTCTGTAGGCTTTAATTTCTCTTTGATGTGCTGAAAGGCAACAGTTTATAGCCGGAACATTTTTTTTTCTTTCTTTTTCTTTTTTTTTAAGAAACAGTGGTAGTGGTGGTGGTAGTAATGTGGTTGTTTTAGTAGTTGTAGTTGTGGTAGTAGTTTTAGGGGTATTAGTTGAAGAAGTAATAGTCAGTTGTAGTATAGTAGTAGTAGTAATAGTAGTAACAGTAGTAATAGTAATAATAGTAGTAGTAGTAGTAGTAACAGTAGTAATAGTAGTAGTAGTAGTTATAGTAGTAGTAGTAATAATAGTAGAAGTAGCAGTTGTTAGTAGTAGTAGTAGTAGTAGTAGTAGTAGTAGTAGTAACAGTAGTAATTGTAGTAGTAGTAATAATAGTAGTAGTAGTAGTAGCAGTTGTTAGTAGTAGTAGTAGTAGTTATAGTAGTAGTAGTAATAATAGTAGTAGTAGTAGCAGTTGTTAGTAGTAGTAGTAGTAGTTATAGTAGTAGTAGTAATAATAGTAGTAGTAGTAGCAGTTGTTAGTAGTAGTAGTTATAGTAGTAGTAGTAATAATAGTAGTAGTAGTAGCAGTTGTTAGTAGTAGTAGTAGTAGTTATAGTAGTAGTAGTAGCAGTTGTTAGTAGTAGTAGTAGTAGTTATAGTAGTAGTAGTAGCAGTTGTTAGTAGTAGTAGTTATAGTAGTAGTAGTAATAATAGTAGTAGTAGTAGTAGCAGTTGTTAGTAGTAGTAGTAGTAGTTATAGTAGTAGTAGTAATAATAGTAGTAGTAGTAGCAGTTGTTAGTAGTAGTAGTTATAGTAGTAGTAGTAATAATAGTAGTAGTAGTAGCAGTTGTTAGTAGTAGTAGTAGTAGTTATAGTAGTAGTAGTAGCAGTTGTTAGTAGTAGTAGTAGTAGTTATAGTAGTAGTAGTAATAATAGTAGTAGTAGTAACAGTTGTAAGTAGTAGTAGTAGTAGTTATAGTAGTAGTAGTAATAATTGTAGTAGTAGTAGTAGCAGTTGTTAGTAGTATTAGTAGTAGTTATAGTAGTAGTAGTAGTATCCTATCAGTCTTGAGAGTCAGCCAATATAATGTCTTTGTGAGTATTTTGTTAGAGCTTACTTTTTATGACTTTATGGATGTTTACAATCTTTTCTTCAATCAAATTCAATTGCTTTCAGTCTAGCGTTAACTGTCTTTATCCAATGCAGATGAATATGCATTTAATGAGTTCCTCTGTCAGTTATGTTCATGAAATGCTGGGATGGACGGTGGAGCAGATGAAACTCTGACCCAAACACCTTGTGGTGACTGCACTGGACAAGTAGCCTTTTTTCTCCGGTCCTATAAATCCCCCTGGCAGACTCCAGTAATGGGAAAATGCTGTAAAGATAGTTATTATAGACTTAAATGAGATGTCTTGTAGTTGTTTTGAGTTGTAAGATCATTATCAGATGTAGTTACGGCCTTTGGCGTCTTGATAGATGGTTGGAATCAAACAATCATTGTAAGTCAGTAGTTTGGTTAGTAACTCCAATGTTAAGTCAGTCTTATTGTATGACTGTGAAACATGGAGAATAACAAAAATGACAATCATGAAGATACAGACCCTCATTAATGGATGCTTACGCAGAATAAAGGATGGAAATGGCAGGACAAAATCACTAACATAGAATTATGGAAATGTACCAGTCATACACCAGTGGATAAAGAGATAAGCGAAGATGATGGCGCTGAATAGGACACACACTACAGAAGCCAACTGAGAGTATTACACAACAGGCCCTTTTTTTGAATCCCCAGGGGAAAAGACAAAGAGGAAGACCAAAGAATTCTTGGAGAAGACAGATAAAAGCAGAGATGAAGATGATGGGGAAGACATGGAATGACTGACTAACACCCCCCCCCCTCTATTCCAGAAGATGGATAATACACCACCAACTGCCTTAGGGTCTCTCCATCCAAATTTTCTGTCTGGGTTTACTCCTGTAGCCTTTGAACTCTCCCTAGTCTTCTCACAAGGCAGTGAGCAAACTAGACAAGAAAGTCTCTGTCAGATATAGACAATTGCCAGGCAGCAGTAAAAGCAATGATCTATCACTGATAGATCTATTCCAATTGAAAAGAAGAAGATAAACAGGAACTAAATGAGGTTTTTTTGTAGCAGTTTTGGGAATTGGAAAATATGGACTGGACTACAAAGGACAAGAGGTAGGGTTTGATCCCAACCGATGGCTTCCGGGTTCACCCAGCTTTAATGGGTACCGGATTTTTTTCTGGGAAAGTAAAGCGGCATGGGCGTAATACCAACCACATTACCCCAAAAATCATGTGCTGAAGATCTGTAAAATATATGGTCATTAACTTCATATTCCCAAATGCGCCACTTGGCGTGATGGGGGCACTTTACTTTATATATATATAGATTGAGAGAGAGATGAAGAAAATGTGTGTATGTTTGTTGGAATTTCTTTTCTCAGGAAGAGATGGTGCCTCGACCAGCTACACCACGAGATGCAAGAGTAAAATCTTCGACAGCACATGCCACAGGACCAACTCCCCCAGCCTCAACAAAAATGAAACGTAAGTCTAAAAACAGTCACTTTCATTATGTTTACTTCTTCAGTAATTTTTTTAGTATTTATTGTTATTGTTTCTTAGTTAATTTTCTCTTTTGTTTTGTTTATTGTGTTGTTTGTGCATAGTTATAGTTGTAGTTAGTCCAAGGCCCTGGTATCACTGCAAATGAATTAAAATCCATAATTACTCAACCGCCTGTGCCAGTGGAATCATCCGAACTAACATCTCTTCTCATTGAAGGATCTAAACAAAGAAAGGCAGCTGCAGTCCCCATCATAGCAGCTATAGCACATGCCAAAAGACTTAAGGCATGGACGCATCGAAAGTGAACACAGCTGAACTGTCGTCCTTTGTCATACAATATCATCATTCATCGTAAGTAATAGAAATATCAAATTATGATCCAGATGAAAAACACAGCTCACAGTGTGCACAGAGCACTCTTTGATACTACTCGAGTCCAGGAGTGCATTGGTAGCACAATGTTGGAATATATTATTTAACATTTCAATTATCTGAAATATTCTTATCTCATATTAATGTATTTTTTAATTTGCTCCAACGTAATATTTATGTGTTATTTAACATGCTCCTATGTAATATTTATGAATTATTTAACATTCATTGACCAAACACATTTTCCTTATTTTTAAATATTTAACTTTTTTCAATTATCTGACTGGAGAGTGGATTGTCAAATCAATAACTTGTCGTTATTGAGTTATTTACGGGTCATCATCATTGCATTCTGAACATGTCCATAAGTGCTCAGTCTCCTCCTCAGCAATTCCCATAGCATCCAGCAACTGACAACTCCAGTTCTGTGATGGTTGATAAGTCTTTTTATGCACCCACTAAGTTTCTCGTTTCTAGCAGTACAAATCTAAACTCTCCTTCATCAGGAGGAGAGACATTGACATGTGGTTGTCAAAGTCCTGTGCCCTTCCTGCATCTTGGAAGGCATTAATGACATCCGCACTGATCCACTGGTTGACGGTATTTAATGACAGCACTGCTAACCATCCCCTCCTCTCTTTCATTTCCCCATACTCCCGCATGTCCAAGGACATAAACAAAGGTGACCCTACATATTTTTTACTTTTGCAACAACCCTACCCATTGCATGCTTACAGAGCCGTCTCTTTTCTTATCATGCTCATCGAATCACTTAGTATGCAGACGTGGGTGTAGTCTTGTGACTCTAACCAGATGATAACTTGTCATGCTCCTAACCAAGAGAAAGTGGGTTTGAATCCCAGCAGAGTCACAAGTTTTTTATATCAGGGGTGAAATAAAAACTCAGACCTCAGACACCTTATGATAGCTGCATTGGACAAGCGGCCATTATTCTCTGGACTTATATGTCTCCCTGGCAGACCCCAGATATGGGATAATGCCATAAAGATCTGACATATACTGTTTTTTCTATTATTTTTAAAAATATATTTAAAAAAATTTCTCCTGACATATTCCAAATATTTTTCAGTGCCAGCATCATACAATGGCATACGGGATATGCATCGGATCATTTCTATCATTCGGAAAAACCCAAAGATAGGATTCCTGTACCTCAGCCCAGCTGTTCCCAAATCGTCAGTCCATTACCACTACTACAACCTCAAGTAGGTGATTTTTGTGGTAGAATTACTGTTGTTGTTTCAGTGGAAGTGGGGTCTTGAAAATAGATGACATGTGCTCAGTGCAGTTACCATGACAACATAACCTAGAAGACACTGAGGTTGAACAGAGAGTGCCTCACCTAAAGAAGGCATGGCTCCCCCCTCCCATTACTTTAATGCGTTCATATCCAAGTTTTTTTTTTTTTACCTCAGAAAAAACTTTGTGATCCAACTTTTTACCAGACCCAAGTCTATTTTTTGTTGTTGTACAGTGGCAGGTTGTTTAACCATCCAACCAATGCTTTTCAAACTCCTCATTTTTCAGTTAGATATCCTACATTATGTTCTAACTTCTATATTCTCAAAAACAAGTGCAGAGATTGCAGGCTGACTTAGAGCTATGACTTTGGTCCCTAGACAAGAGGGTCATATGTTTTTCTTCTTCTTCTTCGATCATATCATCATTCAGACTAGGAATCCGGACACTCTTATGAAGGCAGCTGTCTGTTTTAGTGATTTGGTTGCCCCGTATAGTTTCTCTTCCAGGGAAGTGGATGTGGGCCACATTGTCCTTCTCAGGTCTGTGTACTGGGGGCAATCCTGTAGAACATGTTTAGTTGTCATGTTATCCAGGGTACAGTGGCATTGGCTGGTAGTTCCTATTTTGAGTTTGGTGAACATGTGGTTTCTAATTCTGTTGTGGCCAGTGCGTAGGGAAGTATGATGACTTGATCCCTCCTTGATAGTTGGATGTATCCATCCCTCTCGTTATACTTTGGGTGTTCTTGTTTCCATTTTTCATGGTACTGGCCTTTGATGATGGATTTGGCTTCATTGTAGCTGACCAGATGGTTCTCTTGTGGTAATCTTCCTTCCTCATTAGCTAGTTTGTCTGCGCATCTGTTTCCTTGTATATTACAGTGTGATGGTATCCACTGAATGACCGCTCTCTGGAAGTTATTGCACAGTTGGTCTAGGGTTGTTCTCAAGTCATCTAGCTCACTGTTCCTAGGGGTTTTTAGAGCTGTTAGGATTGACAGTGCATCGGTCAACATTACCAATTTCTTGTGCATGTTATTTTTGTATTGGATAGCCAGTTTTGCAGCATCTTTGAGGGCTTCAGTTTCTACTTTGTTGTTTGAGAATTTCCCAGTAGCTATTGACTTGATGATCTCTTTCTGGTTATTCAGCTTCAAGAACACACCTCCTTCTCCATTTCTGTGGTATTTGTAGCAGAGTCATCTGTGGTTATGGATTCAAATCCCATTGGCAGTGCAAATTTTTACTTTGCATCTGTGGTCTCTTTATGGCTTTAACCTCGCCTGGTCTCTGGGTAGTGACATTCAATGTTAGACCTCTTGGATAACAGCAAAATATAGAAAGTCCTGTAGGCCTTCTGTGCATGTTAAAGAAACAGTGGGGATTTGTCAAAAATAGGACAAATTAATCCGTGGTTTATTTATAACGTTACTCACCCCTGATCTCTTTGACAGTCTAACTTTCTTGGATAACGGCAATAAACAGAAGGTCTTGTGTGCACTCGAGCACATTAAAGATCCCTTGGCAGTTAAAATCTAAATCTTTGGCAGCAAAAACCTATGCACACCGTGGATCCCAGGCAGTGCTACAGAGGTTGTGCATAAGGGCCAGGATTTTCTCAAGATTCTCGAGGGGGATATCAGAGCACCTATGGATTTGTTCAGTGTGCGGTGATGATGATCCTAACAACAAACAAGCATGTTAAAGAACTCTTGGCAGTTGGAAATAGAAAAGACTAGGCCAAAATTTGTTGCTGCTCAGGCAAATTTGATTGGAGAAATCTAACTGTATCATGACATGACATGGTGCACAATGTAATAAAGATAACTGTATCATGACATGGCATGGTGCACAAAGTAATAAAGATAACTGTATTACCTGTGATATGGTGCACAAATTAATAAAGATGATTGTATTACCCATGACATGGTGTACAAAGTGATAAAGATGACTGTATTACCTGTGACATGGTGCACAATGTAATAAATATGACTGTATTACCTGTGACATGGTGCACAAAGTGATAAAGATGACTGTATTACCTGTGACATGGTGCACAAAGTAATAAAGATGACTGTATTACCTGTGACATGGTGCACAAAGTAATAAAGATGTCTGTATTCTCCGTGACATGGTGCACAAAGTAATAAAGATGTCTGTATTCTCCGTGACATGGTGCACAAAGTAATAAAGATGTCTGTATTCTCCGTGACATGGTGCACAAAGTAATAAAGATGTCTGTATTCTCCGTGACATGGTGCACAAAGTAATGAAGATGTCTGTATTCTCCTTTACATGGTGCACAAAGTAATAAAGATGACTATATTACCTGTGACATTGTGCAAAAAGTAATAAAGATGACTGTATTACCCATGACATGGTGCACAAAGTAATAAAGATGACCGTATTCTCTGACATGGTGCACAAAATAATAAAGATGACTGTATTCTCTGACATGGTGCACAAAATAATAAAGATGACTGTATTCTCTGACATGGTGCACAAAATAATAAAGATGACTATATTACCCATGACATGGTGCACAAAATAATAAAGATGACTGTATTCTCTGACATGATGCACAAAATAATAAAGATGACTGTATTATCTGACATGGTGCACAAAGTAATAAAGATGACTGTATCCTCCGACATGGTGCACAAAGTAATAAAGATGACTGTATCCTCCGACATGGTGCACAAAGTAATAAAGATGACTGTATCCTCCGACATGGTGCACAAAGTAATAAAGATGACTGTATCCTCCGACATGGTGCACAAAGTAATAAAGATGGCTCTATTCTCCAACATGGTGCACAAAGTAATAAAGATGGCTGTATTCTCAGTGACATGGTGCACAAAGTAATAAAGATGACTGTATTTTCAGTGACATGGTGTACAAAGTAATAGAGATGGTGGTATTCTCAGTGACATGGTGCACAAAGTAATAAAGATGACTATTTTCAGTGACATGGTGCACAAAGTAATAAAGATGACTATTTTCAGTGACATGGTGCACAAAGTAATAAAGATGACTATTTTCAGTGACATAGTGCACAAAGTAATAAAGATGACTGTATTCTACAACATGGTGCACAAAGTAATAAAAATGGCTGTATATTCAGTGACATGGTGCACAAAGTAATAAAGATGACTCAATTCTTAGTGACATGTTGCACAAAGTAATAATGACTTCTTTGTTCTCAGTGATATAGTACATTGTTTCTGTCTATCTATCTGTCTGTCTGCTTGCCTGTCGACATCAACCTTTCAAGCCATTTTTGGCCCATAGGGCATAGACTCAGATACTCTTTCCCTGTTTCAAAATTTTCTCTCTAGCAGTCTCAATCTTTGCAAAGATCTTTTATCAAATCTCGCCATTTGTCTCTGTTCTGTGCAAGTATCTCGATCTCTTTCAGGGAGCCGATTCCTGCATCCTTTGCCTCCCTGATCAATGTTCTCAGTGTTTCACTGGATCAGCCTCTTTTCCTCCTACCTGTTGTTTTCCACTTTAGGGCTTGCTTTGCTATTTGGTTATTATCTCTCCTCATCACATGTCCAACATATAACCATCGTCTTTTCTTTATTACTGAAGATATTAGTGGTTGATTGGCAATTTCTCTAATTTCCTCGTTTGTTTTGAATTCGTTCCACGCTATACCAAGTATTTTTCTTTGACATTTATTTTCAAATGTGTTCAACTTTATGGTTTACTAAAGGACAAATATTTGTACTAATCTTAAATAATAATATTTTGCACTTTAATGTCTAACTACTCTGGCTTCCTTTTCCCAGAGTTGTGGGTCATGAGAATATCTTCAAGCCAGACTACTTGACCATCAGCCAAAAGGGCATAACCAGAATGCGGAACGATGATGAAACAGAGTTTGTTCTTCTCGACAGATGGGAGCGTGAGGTCTTTTACTTTGAAAAACTTATTAAGGTATTGTCTTATCCGTTTTTAAAGTATTTTCTTACATCCATTTTTAAGGTAGTGTCTTGTACCCATTTTTAAGGTATTGTCTTATCCATTTTTAAGGTGTTGTCTTATCCATTTTTAAGGTATTGTCTTATAACCATTTTAAGGTATTGTCTTATCCATTTTTAAGGTATCTGCTTTTAAGGTGTTGTCTTATCCATTTTAAGGTATTATCTTATCCATTTTAAGGTATTATCTTATCCATTTTAAGGTATTATCTTATCCATTTTAAGATATTATCTTATCCATTTTAATGTATTATCTTATCCATTTTAAGGTATTATCTTATCCATTTTAAGGTATTATCTTATCCATTTTAAGATATTATCTTATCCATTTTAATGTATTATCTTATCCATTTTAAGGTATTATCTTATCTATTTTAAGGTATTATCTTATCCAAATATTCATAGAACAGAAGGAACTGAATTATCTGGACTAACTGTGACTAGGTGTAGTCTGGATAATAAACAGATCTAGATAATCAATGACTAAGTTTCAACTGTATGGTGCAGAAACATGGACACTAGACAAGAAATCATTTGACAAAGTAAAACACCAAGATATAATCAAAATTTTAGAAAGCATAAACATAGACAGCAAAGATCTAAGAATAATAAAGAACATGTACTGGCAACAAACAGCGGCCATAAGAACTGGAAACCAATTGGGAATGTTTCAATAAATAAAAAAGGGTTACAGACAAGGTTGTGTGCTGTCACCAGATTTGTTTAATATATTTATAGTATAATTATTTTGAGATCCATAAGGAGCATGCCTGGAATAACAATTGGAGGTCATAATATAAATAATCTAAGGTATGCTGATGATACAGTCTTAATCGCTAAGAGTGAAAATGAGTTACAAGAAATGTTGGACATTATAGTGAAAGAAAGCAAAAATAAAGGACTCAACCTTAATAGCAAAAACACAGAAGTAATGGTAACAACAAAGAAAAATCACCTCAGTGCAAAATAAAAACAAGTGTAACAATATTGAAACAGGTAAAAGAGTTTAAATATTTGGGAACTTTGTTAACCTCAGACGGAAGATGTACAAAAGAGGTGAGATGCAGAATGGCTCAGGCAAAAGCAGCTTTCCAAAAAAATGAGGAAGATACTATGCAATCCATTGTTTTACAATAGAAACAAGAAAAATAGTTCTTAAATGTTATGTAGAGGCAGTCTTAACATATGGATGTGAATCATGGATAATAGGACAACAGACAGGAAAATCACTGGAGTCTGTAGAAATGTGGTTTTATAGAAGAATGTTGAGAATACCATGGACAGCCAAGAAGAGTAATGGAAATGTTCTGAAAGAGGTCAAAGCAAAAAGAGAGCTAATTTCCAATATTAGGAAGAAACAATCATCATTTTTTGGCCATGTAATGAGAAGAGAACAACTGGAATATATTGTAACAATTGGAAAAATTGAGGGACGAAGAGATAGAGGGAAGCAAAGAGAAAAGAAACCAGACAGCTTAAGAGAATGGCTTGGCAGAAGGTCAACAACAGAAATGATAAATAAATGTCGAGATTGAAAGTTATGGAGAGACATAATCACCTATGCCAGCAGGCCCGGTGCTTGATGATGATGATGAGAAAAGAAAACAGAAAAGAAAATTGAAGCCTTTGAAATGTGGATTTATAGAAGAATAAGAAGAATTGGATGGAAAGAAAAGAAAGCAAACAATGATGTCTTAAAACAACTAAAATTGAAAACTACTAAACACAATTCAAACAAGATAAATGAGATTGTTGGGGCATGTTAAAAGACACAGCAGCCCACTGTAAGTAATTTTGGAAGTATTTTAGAAAATACAAGCTAAAAGAGGCAGAGAATAGGCAAATAATTGCAATGCTGCGGTAAAGCTGGTAGCAAGGAGCCAGTGGTGGGGAGTGTTAAACACTCCAAGGTATGAAGACAGCTTTACAAGGGAGGAACACAACACAATACTGACGTTTCTGCCTGTGGCCTTCTTCGGAGTACAAGGACAACGAAAACAAACGGTGAAACAATGTTTCCTAAAAGAGGCAGAGGCAGACCAAGAGTAATATGGACGAGTGAAATCAAAAGATGGAAAAATCAGCCATCTGATTCATCTGATCAGCAACCTGCACCACCAAATCAAGAGACAGAATTGAATGGTGCTCCATGGTAGCCAACCTTTGATGTGGAGATGTCACTCAATGATGATGAATGATGAAGTTTCAACTTACACTTGATATTAATAATTGGTGAAAAAATGTCATAGCTCCTAAATTATGGACCAATGTCAGTTCTAGCAGCTATATTTGATCTGATTCCTCCTGTTTCTCAAACCAGTTAGATGCTGTTTTGAGAATGTGGAAACTTCTACATTGATTGTATGTTTGAAATGGTGTGGAACACTTTTTCATTTCTTCTTTATCTTTTTCGATTTCTATCTCATATACACTTTTTCATTTCTTTTGATTCTTTTTAAATTTCTATCTCATATACACTTTTACATTTCTTTTTGTTCTTTTTGAATTTCTATCTCATATACACTTTTTCATTTCTTTTTGTTCTTTTTCATTTTCTGTCACATATGAGTATCATATAAACACGTTTTACTGCCAAATTTTTTATTGGATTTTTATGCAAGAGAGTTTTTTTTGTATTGGTTTCACAAGAGGAAGGTATGAGTAACCCTGTAAGGCTGATCACTGGCGTAGTAACTATCGTTATTACAACTTTATCACCAATACCAACCAAACAGTAAAAAAGAAGTAAGTAAAGTACCCCCATCACGCCAAGTGCCGTATAGGGAATATAGTAGTGACCATAAATTTTACAGACCTTCGGCACATGATTTTTGGGGTAATGTGATCGGTATTACGCCCGTGCCACTTTACTTTCCCAGAAAAAAATCCGGTACCCATTAAAGACTGGGTGAACCGGAAGCCGTCAGTTGGGATCGAACCCTACCTCTTGTCCTTTGTAGTCCAGTTCACTAACCACTGAGCTATTGCGGCTCCCCAACCAAACAGTAATCATAATTAATAGCTGAGTCGTAAAATAGGAGTCCGGATAACCAAATATCATGATAACAGATGTATGGTTACTCAAGTTACTGTTGTAAATATTCTAAATGAAAGACATTAGACCACTATGAATTTGACATTAAATTCTAATTTAAAATATAGACCTGTGGAGTTTGTAAAAATTTAGGGTATGTTATATTTTCAACTGTTGTTGACTATTTTATAATGTTACTTTTTTTAGTTAACCACCTGTGGCTACTGTAGTTAATTTATTTTAGTTCACTGATAGTAAATACCAGTGCTCAACACGAGGAAAGGTGTCAGGCTAAAAAGAGGCAAATCATGGATGGGCAGAGCAGATGTCATCAAACAGGTTTGTGGGCTTACCAATATCAACGCTGGTGAGGAGTGTATACTGGTGCCTACATCATTCAGGGGGACATTTTCATGTATCACACTCGACAGGAAATGTAGGGAACAGAACTCAGTCTTGGTCAATGGAACAGAACTCAGTCTTGGTCAATGCAGGATCTACTGAGTTAAGTGCTCTGAGCACACTGTGAGCTGTGCGTTTCATCTGTTTTGATCGTGTTTCGATATTCCAATTGTTTATGATGAATGATGATATAATATGATGGAGAACTGATGGATGTGTTTACTTTCTGTACAGTTTCGCCTTATGTCTTTTTGCATATGCTGAGATTGCTATGATGGGGACTACAGCCACCATTCTTTGTTTAGGAGATGAGATAGTAATTCGGATGATTCCACTGGCACGGGCGGTTGAGCAATTATGGATTTTAATTCATTTGCAGTGATACCAGGGCCTTCCATAACCAGTTCACTGACAATGATTACAATAGCTAAATGAAAGTCATCTATACAATTGTGTTTTCACCAGATCAAAACATTTGCCCTGTTTCGTATCTGGAAAGCATTTAGTGTGTGGAGGAAGAATGTGAGAACAGCAAAGATCAAGAGCTACAAGAAGGCCTTGGATGATAACTTATTTATTGTCAATCCAGTATGTATTCACTTCTTCATGTTTTATGCCAAGAGATGTTAGGTATCATCATCATCATCATCATCATCATCATGTGCCATACCAGTTGGCGTAGGCGATCATGTCCTTCCACAAACTTCTATCTACTGTGCACTGTATAAGTTCTGTTGTTGACTTTTTTCCATGCTATTACACCAAGCTATCCAGTATTTTATCTCTTTGTTGTCTGCAATCTCTCTGTCCCTGTATTTTGCAAGTTGTAACCAAGTATTCCAACTTTCCTGTTCTCGTGATGTGCCTGAAAAATGTTGATTGTTTCTTTCCAATATTTCTTAGGAGCTCCCTTTCTGTGTTAGCCTCTTTGAGAATTTCTTCGCTGGTCTTTTTAGCTGTCCAGGGAACTTTTAACATTCTTCTGAGAAATCCCATCTCTATTGTCTCAAATCATCTAATAATTTATTTGTTTACGGCCCATGCTTTGCTTCCATAGGTCAGAATTGGTTCTATATAGCGCCTATGAACTCTCTTTCTCACTTTTAATAACACAGATTTGTTGCATAAGATGTTTTTCATTTTCTGAAATGCTATTTCGCCTGAGCTATTCTGCTTTTTATTTATGTAGTGCATCTTCCATCTGATGTTATTATTGTGCCAAAGTATTTGAAACCTTGCACTTGTTTCAGATTTGTCCTGTTTATCTTAATGCTACATGATGGTGATGATTGTTTCTTCGATATAACCATTACTTCTGTTTTCTTACTATTCAGACTTAGATTTTTCTTATTAGTGCAACAAAATGATGATTCTCCATGATTTGCATCCATATGTTAAGATTGGCTCTACATAACACTTAAGAACTCTTTTTCTTATTTCTATTGTCAAAAATGGATTGCAAAGTATCCTCCTCATATTTTGTAAAGCTGTTTTTGCCTGAGCCATTCTGCATCTCACCTCTTTTGTACATCTACCATCTCACCTCATTTGTACATCTACCATCTCACCTCTGTTGTACATCTACCATCTCACCTCTGTTGTACATCTATCATCTCACCTCTGTTGTACATCTACCATCTCACCTCTGAGGTTAACATTGTTCCCATATTGCACCATGCCAAAACTATACATGAAAAAATACATAACATCGCCAAGAACATTTAATTCTTTCTTAATGTAACATAGTTTTGCAAATTTTATTTTTGTATTTTGCATATAAAAGTCATTTTGTTTCTTATGTGTGTAAATTTTAACATTTGGTATATTTATCCATTGCAGTCTCTGCGTCCTGCCTTATTGAATGTCAGAGAGATGTGTCATCGCATCAGTGAAATGGGTCTGTGTCATATAGACAAGGATCACACATACACGATCACAGACTTTAGAGAGGCCCAGTTCTACCAGCTTAATGATGTAAGGAAACACATTTTTTTTGTTCTTTTATATGTTCTTGATCCTTAATACTTCTTGAATTCATTCCATTGTTCTAAACAGACAGCTGACTTCATGAGAGAGTCTGGAATCCTACTCTGATTGAGTCTTGATTGCAGAGAGAGAGAGAGAGAGAGAGAGAGAAAGAGGGATTCCATTGTACACAGAGTATTCTTCTTAGGCATTTGTCTTCAAAAGCTTTTAGTTTTCCCTCAATCTCTTTTGTTGTTTTCCAGCTTTCACATGTGTAGGTAAGGGTTCATAATACTTTAGAGTTAAATATTGTAAGTTTAGTTTCCCTGCTTAGTATTTTTTTATTTCCATATTTTGTCATTAAAAAAATTTGTTGCTACTTTTGCTATCCTACGTTTTCACCTTCTTGATCTATATTACTACCAATATAAATATATATATATAAATATATATATTGTGATTTTATCTCTGTTTCTCAGAGAATATAAATTGTTCATGTTTTATCTCTGTTTTTCAGAGAATACAAAATGTTCATGTTTTATCTCTGTTTCTCAGAGAATATAAAATGTTCATGTTTTATCTCTGTTTCTCAGAGAATGTAAATTATTAATGTTTTATTTTCTCTGTTTCTGAGAGATTGTAAACATTGCTAATGTTCATGTTCTATTTAGGTTGCCAGCAGGCTTCAGGACTTTAGGGAACTAGTGAAGGAAGTTGTGCGCAGTGCCTGTCGGACAGCTTTACTAGAGGCAGGTTTCACCCCAGATGACTATTATTATGATGGAAATGAAAGCCCTGGCGTATATGGCAAGTGTTTCTAATATGTTTACCATCGTAAACATTCATACGTATCATAATAAATATGTATATATTATATATACATTTATATATACATTTATACATATATATATACATGTGAATCATGGACAATAGGACAATAAACAAGAAAATCACTGGAGTCTGTAGAAATGTGGTTTTACAGAAGAATGTTGAGAATACCATGTACAGCTAAGAAGAGTAATGAAAATGTTCTGAAAGAGGCCAAAGCAAAAAGAGAGCTAATTTCCAATATTATGATGAAACAATCATAATTTTTTGGCCATGTAATGAGAAGAGAACAACTGGAATATATTGTAACAACTGGGAAAATTGAGGGACGAAGATATAGGGAAAGCAAAGAGAAAAAATACTAGACAGCTTAAGAGAATGGCTTGGCAGAAGGTCAACAACAGAAATGATAAATAACTGTCGAGATAAAAAATTGTGGAGAGACATGATCACCTACACCAGCAGGCCCAGTACATGATGATAATGATGATACATACCACCAAACCAGTGTGCTACTACTGCGTCACTTTTTTTTAGCATTAATTTTTATGAAGTTGTTTTAATGTATGTGCCGAGATCCCCACATGTATATCAAGACCCCTGCATGCATATCACGACCCCCACATATATATTAGGATCCCCACATGTATACCAGGATCCTTACATGTATACCAGGGTATCTATAGGTGTACCAGGACCAGTTAAACATTTGGTAATTTATGGGTTAAATAATTTTTTTTTTTAATGAGTTAAAAAGTTGGTAATAAATGAGTTAATAATTTTTATGAGTAAATATTTTATAGTTAACAAGTTAATAAACATTTGATAGTTTGTGATGAAAAGTTGGTAGTAAATGAATTTAACATTTGAATGTCAATAAAAAAAACCTCAGGTATCTGATGACAGGGTAAGTTATATGAGTAAGAGCCACATTCAAAGCTCTATCCATGGGGATGGTAAAGGTAAATGTACGAGACTTGAATCAGCATCTTAACATGCAAGTTTTCACCCATATATGCTTGGCCGCCTATCCAGAAGAGTTCTAAGACTTCTGCGTAGTGTCACTTCAAGCATCAAAACTCCTGATGCGAGGCATATTCCTCACTTTTCCAGAGAGCTACCCTTGTACTCATTTCTGCCAGCGGCTGGGTCGACCTCAGGGGTATTTATTTTCAAACCACGAGTACAATTCACACTGCTTCCAGCGGGAATCAAACACGGGTTGTCTGAACGATGGTAGCCCAGTCGGGTGGTTTTCCCAACTAGGCTACCAAGGCCACCTCCCCACCATCATATGGATGGACATCCTGGAAAACAAATCTCTGCTGCCTGGCAATAATCATCAGGAGGAGGAAAGGCTATGGGAGAACACCCAAACAGAAATTGCAGGCCGGGTGGGTTCAATAGCTCTGGCCAACATGGACTCTACAAGAAGGAATACTCCTATATCAAACCAAGATCCAGCCTGTCTAAGTGTGTCAGTCACAGTGCAGGTTTAACTCTTTCCATACGATCCGCCGCATGGTGCGCCATTTCCGTTTCGGTTGCGTATGTTCCGCCGCATGGTGCGCCACGCTAAATTTAATTAGTGTGAACACCACCAAACCATATTCGTTTTACACGTCTTGTATAATCTGGATATTGGGGAAATCTAATACCTTGTTCAATTATCTAAACATTCATATATAATATGTTATATGTTAGATAAATATAAATATGTAGATTGATTCTTAAAACCATGAACAATTTTGTCTCTAAAATCTCTTCCGTTGCGTCGATAAAAAGCTTCCGTACGGAAAGAGTTAAGGAAAAATCCAGGACACACATGGATATACAAGTACTGACCTTGCAACCAGCTCATCGTGTGTCATGATGTTGTTCTTACCCCTCCATCATGAAACAGGAGAGAATCAAGAGAATAAAATGTCAACGTTGAAGAAGAAGAATGTCAGTTAAACATGACATTTAGTCAGCATCATGTGCCATACTGGGAGCCGCGATAGCTCAGGGGTTAGTGAACTGGACTACAGAGGACAAGGGGTAGGGTTCGATCCCAACCAACGGCTTCCGGGTTCACCCAGCTTTTAATGGGTACCGGATTTTTTTCTGGGAAAGTAAAGCGGCATGGGCGTGATACCAACCATATTACTCTAAAAATCATGTGCTGAAGGTCTGTAAAATTTATGGTCACTAACACCATATTCCCTATACGCCACTTAGTGTGACGGGGGTACTTTAGGTAGTTTTTTTTTACATGCCATACTTGTTGGTGTAAATGATCATGTCCTTCCACAATCTTCTATCCACAGTGCATCGTATCAACTTTGTTGTTGACTGTTTAGCATGCCATTACACCAAGCTATCTAGAATCTTCTCTCTTTGTTGTCTGTGATATCTCTTTCCCTGTATATTACCAGTTATAACCAAGTACTCCCAAGCCTCCTCTTCTCTTGATGTGCACACAAAAATGCTGATTGTTTCTTTCTCCTGCCTTTTAGGAGCACCGTTTTTGTGTTGACTTCTGAGAATTTCCTTGTTGGTCTTTTTTTTAACTCCCTTTTCCAACATTCATTTAAGAAATCTAATTTCCATGGCCTCTAATTGTCTTTTCACTTGTTTATCTTCTTACTGTCCATAATTCGTTTCCATATGTAATGAAGAACTCTCCTTCTCACGTCTATTGACATAGACTAAAACATTTGATAGTGAGTTAAACATTTGTGCTGTTGATGTGTTTAATATTTGATAGTTAGTGAGTTAAACATTTTATAGTGAGTTAAAAATTTGATAGTTAGTGAGTTAAACATTTAGTGAGTTAAACAGAGTAAGAAACACTGACCTGAGGAAGAAACTCGAAATTGAACCAGCCATCGAATACATAAAGAAACAACAGATAAATTGGTTCGGCCACATAACAAGACAGAAAGAACTAACAATGAATCAAAGAGCCATAAACAAATGCTACGAAAACGCCAGATTAAGAGGAAGACTGAGAAAGAGATGGATAAAGGGAATACTAGAGTCACTAGGAGGAATAACATCAGAAGAGGCCAACAGAAGAGCAAAGAATCGGAGATTTTTTTCTCCCCTCGATGCCAACGGCAACAGAGGAAGGATAGAAGAAGAAGAAGGAGTGAGTTAAACATTTGATAGTTAATGAGTTAAACATTAGATAGTGAGTTAAACATTTAGAAGTTAATAAGTTCAGAAACTATTATTGTAACTCTGACAAATGTAAATATTTAGTGCCTGTGGTTGATCTAGGTGACACTGGAGGAGCTCCAGGCACCTCATCCTCTTTCGTGATGCAGTCCAACTATGATATGGACATTTATGGAGAAGCCCCAGAGAAGATGACCTATACAGAGCAGGCCAATAAAAGAGCTCACTGCAGGAGGCTTACCTGGTAAGTGGTTATATTACTGCAATTTTACTTCTTCTACCTTTCAACTCCCTGTGAAGCATAGGTCTTCAACAAACACTTTCCAAGCCGTTCTGTTTCTTGCCTTTATTTTAAGATCATTCCATGTCTTCCCCTTTATCTTCATATCTGCTTCCATCTGTCTTCTCAAAGAATATTTTGGTCTTTCTCTTTGTCTTTTTCCTTGGGGATTCCATAAAAGGGCCTGTTGTGTAATATTCTCTGTTGGCTTCCGCAGTATGTGTCCTATCCAGCACCATCATCTTCGCTATATCTCTTTATCCACTGGTTTTTGACTGGTACTTTTCCATAATTCTATGTTAGTGATTTTGTCCTGCAATTTCCATCCTTTTTTTCTTCGTAAGCATCCATTAATGAAAGTCTGTATCTTCATGATTGTCAATTTTGTTATTCTCCATGTTTCACAGCCATATAATAGGACTGGCTTAACATTGGAGCTGAAAATGTTTATTTTTTTGTATTTAACCTAATTTCTTTTTATTTACATGTTTCCCAGTGCAAAGAATGCTCATCTTGCTTTTCATTTTCCTATTTTTGTATCATTCTCTGTTCCTCCCACTTTGTCTATATTGCTGCCCAGATATATATATATATATATATATATTTTCCGCAAGGATCCCGGGTTGCCAACTCACCCTTTGTCTACCAGGAAATCCTCCAGAATTGACACCTGGAATGTTCGTACTCTACTACGGAAGCCAACTGAGAGTATTACACAACAGGTCCTTTTTTGGAATCCCCAGGGGAAAAGACAAAGAGGAAGACCAAGGAATTCTTGGAGAAGACAGATAGAAGCAGAGATGAAGATGATGGGGAAGACATGGAATGATCTTAAAAGAATGGCAAAAAACAGAACGACTTGGAAAGTGTTTGTTGAAGACCTATGCTTCACTGGGAGCTAAAAAGGTAGAAGAAGAAGAAGAATATATATTTTGCTGCAATACATGTATTGTTATTTATTTTACTCTGACTTCATGTTATTATATAAAGTAAGTGAACGTTCCTTGCACGCCTTGCTCGACGTATGGGGAATACATTATTTGCACGGAGATGTGTTTTATCAATTTTACTAATATATTTCAAACACCTAAATTTGTACCTCTTTAGTGTTGTGACAATGAATGGGTGAAAGGAAGTTAGAAAATGTAAAGAGCCCCGTCACGCCAAGTGACGTATAGGGAATATGGTGTTATTGACCATAATTTTTACAGACCTTCAGCACATGATTTTTGCGGTAATGTGATCGATTTTATGCCCATGTCAAATGGATGAAAGATTGCTCACTTATTCTGATTCTACACTTATCCTCAGTTTTATCCGCCTGGCTGACTACCTGATAGTAAACACCATGCATGTACTGGCTGTCAACTCAGTGTCTACGCTGTTGAATTACTTCAGCGAGCAGCTGCTGAACACAGTTATCCTTGAGGACACCCAGAGTAGTGCTCCTGGCAAGACTCAGGAAGGAAAAACAAGTGATAAAGATAAGGTGAGAAAAAATATATGCGGAGAAAAAAAGATAATGATAAGGGAAGGAATAGGTGGGGAAGAAAAAGAATGATCAGTGGAGAAATAGGCGAGGAAGGAATATTTTTCTTTTCAGAGGTAAAACTCTGGCGAAGTCCCTAGAGACTAGGAACTGAATTTTGCATGTTGATCCATTTTTCTCTGGCAGCCGTGTACACAGGGGTCCCTCGCCGCACAGGCTGATAACTCCGACTTCGGAGGTACTCATATTTTTTCTGTCGATGAGTAATTGACATTTCAAGCCTGGTCTCACTGCTGAGACCAGGGGTGGTTGCCGCAGAGGGAAATCATAAATTAAAATCCCCAACCAACCGGTATTTGAACCCACAACCTCTCTGTCTCGAGGCCGGCGTCTTGCCTCAAGACCAACCAGTCCCCTGGGAAGAAATATAATGATAAGGGAAGAAATAGGTGGGGAAGGGAGATAATAATAAGGGAAGAAATAAGTGGGGAGGGAATATAATGATAAGGGAAGAAATAGGTGGGGAAGGGAGATAATGTTAAGGGAAGAAATAGGTGGGGAAGGGAGATAATGATAAGGGAAGAAATAGGTGAGGAAGGGAGATAATGATAAGGAAAGAAATAGGTGGGGAAGGGGGATAATGATAAGGGAAGAAATAGGTGGGGAAGGGAGATAATGATAAGGAAAGAAATAGGTGGGGAAGGGAGATAATGATAAGGAAAGAAATAGGTGGGGAAGGGGGATAATGATAAGGGAAGAAATAGGTGGGGAAGGGAGATAATGATAAGGGAAGAAATAGGTGGGGAAGGGGGATAATGATAAGGGAAGAAATAGGTGGGGAAGGGAGATAATGATAAGGAAAGAAATAGGTGGGGAAGGGAGATAATGATAAGGAAAGAAATAGGTGGAGAAGGGAGATAATGATAAGGAAAGAAATAGGTGGAGAAGGGAGATAATGATAAGGAAAGAAATATGTGGAGAAAGGAGATAATGATAAGGGAAGAAATAGGTGGAGAAGGGAGATAATGATAAGGAAAGAAATAGGTGGGGAAGGGGGATAATGATAAGGGAAGAAATAGGTGGTAAAGGAAGATAATGATAAGGGAAGAAATAGGTGGGGAAGGGAGATAATGATAAGGAAAAAAATAGGTGGGGAAGGGAGATAATGATAAGGGAAGAAATAGGTGGGGAAAAATTAAATGTGAGAAAAATTTAAAAGGTAGTTAATATAAAAAATAAATGGGAAGAAATATAATGATAAATTAAAGATCAACAAGAATGACAAATAATGTGATAAGTAAATGGGATAAAAATATAATGATATGATGAAAAGTAGGTGGAAAAATGAATGATAAGGTGAGAAATAGATGGAGATGAAATATAATGACAAAATTAGAAATAGTTGAAGAAGGCATATAGTGACAGGATAAGAAAACTAAGAAAAGATAAGCTACAAGAAAAGAAAATGAAATCAGTAGAAATAAGTGAGAAGAATAGGATACAGTGCAATATCATTGATAGCACAGTGTTATAATTTGACTAGGATAAGTTGCAGAATGGCTCAGGCAAAAGCAGCTTTCCAAAAAATGAGGAAGATACTATGCAATCCATTTTTGACAATAGAAACAAAAATAAAGAGTTCTTAAATGTTATGTAGAGCCAGTCTTAACATATTGATGTGAATCATGGACAATAGGACAACAGACAAGAAAATCACTGGAGTCTGTAGAAATGTGGTTTTACAGAAGAATGTTGAGAATACCATGGACAGCTAAGAAGAGTAATAAAAACGTTCTGAAAGAGGCCAAAGCAAAAAGAGAGCTAATTTCCAATATTAGGAAGAAACAATCATCATTTTTTGGCCATGTAATGAGAAGAGAACAACTGGAATATATTGTAACAACTGGAAAAATTGAGGGACAAAGAGATAGAGGGAAGCAAAGAGAAATGATACTAGACAGCTTAAGAGAATAGCTTGGCAGAAGGTCAACAACAGAAATGATAAATAACTGTCGAGATCGAAAGTTATGGAGAGACATGATTACCTACGTCAGCAGGCCCGGTACTTGATGACGATGATGATGATGAGGATAAGTAGGATATGTTGAAGAGGTGCAAGAGTTCCCCTCACGTTTTCCTAATTTAGCACCGTTAGACTTTAAAGAATACGCTGAAAGTTTGACCAGCTTGCTCCAGTCTCACATGTGCGTTGTGTGGTAGACCTCTATGGAAAGCTTGTCAACTATGGGGCTCAAGGCAAATAAATGCATCCAAATTTGAAGCTGCTGTTCAGCTAATAGTGAGGAGAAATGGAAAAAAAAATATATATATAGGAAAAAATTTTTTTTAAATAGTATGGTTCAAGCTTCACATAACACGTGGCCAACACAAATCAGAATGATGTTTCAGCGCAATAGGCCTTCAACAGGAACAAACATGCAACACACATACAAATATGTTATTTAAAATAAAAAGATAAAGTAAAAGTAAAGAGCCCCCGTCACGCCAAGTGGCGTATAGGGAATATGGTGTTAGGGACCATAAATTTTGCAGACCTTTAGCACATGATTTTTTGAGGTAATGTGGTCGGTATTACGCCCGTGCTGCTTTACTTTCCCAGAAAAAAAACTGGTACCCATTTAAGGCTGGGTGAACCCGGAAGCCATCGGTTGGGATCGAACCCTACCCCTTGTCCTTTGTAGTCCAGTTCACTAACCACTGAGCTATCGCGGCTCCCTGAGCTATCGCAGCTCCCTGAGCTATTGCGGCTCCCTGAGCTATCGCGGCTCCCCATTATCAAAGATGGCCTGTATACATTTTTTCCCAATATTTGAATGTGTCGAATAAACACAAAAGGGAATTAGACAGCTTAACCTATTGGGAGACAAGACAAACTACGACGTTTCAGCAAAAGCCTTCATCAGGTACAAACCAACAAACATTCAAACAAAAACAAACAGTCAAACACAAAAGGCAGGCAAGTACTAATCTAAAAATGGTGTAAGAGAAATTGTCACCAGGACCTATGTGCCTGTTGGTCACATGATAAATAGTCAATAGGCCAGGTTGGATCTTGAGGGCCAAAAAGATGCCAAAAATTGGGAAAATGGAGAAAGGGAAATATCTTATATTTGTGCCCATCACCAGTATATGAATCATTTAGCTGTTTTAATATTATCCAGTTTGATTTAGTTCTATGTTTAATTGTCATATTTTTATTTGTTGTGATCAATACTTCTGTTCCTGATCTACAGGGTGTAGAAATGACTAAGTTACTGGTAATACTTAAAATACTGAAAATACTTAAATGTGTAATAATTAATTTAAATATATTTTTCTTTGGACTTGTTCAGGGCGAAGAGGAAGAGGAAATCAAATCACCTCCCTTGTTTATAACAGAGTTCATGCTAGAACCGAACCAGCTCCTCTTCTCACCAGACCATGGGGACTTTCAAGGCAGTATCTCGGAAGTCATTAACAGGTTCCAGGATGCAGTTCTCAGTGTGCAGAATTTAGTACCGGATCCATATTTTGATGCATTCACAAAGTAAGCAAGTTTTCCATTTTTATTTAATTTAAAAAAAAAAATTTTTTTGCACTGTTGCAAGGGAACTGTCATCTTGTTAAACTGTTTCCCAGGTTTATTACTTGGTGCACTGTTGCAAGGGAACTGTCATCTTGTTAAACTGTTTCCCAGGTTTATTATTTGGTGCACTGTTGTAAGGGAACTGTCATCCTGTCAAACTGTTTCCCAGGTTTATTATTTGGTGCACTGTTGCAAGGGAACTGTCATCCTGTCAAACTGTTTCCCAGGTTTATTATTTGGTGCACTGTTGCAAGGGAACTGTCATCCTGTCAAACTGTTTCCCAGGTTTATTATTTGGTGCACTGTTGCAATTGAACTGTCATCTTGTCAAACTGTTTCCCAGGTTTATTATTTGGTGCACTGTTGCAATTGAACTGTCATCTTGTCAAACTGTTTCCCAGGTTTATTACTTAGTGCACTGTTGCAAGGGAACTGTCATCTTGTCAAACTGTTTCCCAGGTTTCTTGCATGTTGTAGGTGTGCCAGCACCATCTATTGGGAGCTCAATGTTACTGCTGTCGCATATAACATCTCTACAAGCAGACTGATCTCATTTGTCAATGGTGACTACCAGACACTGTGTTGCCAAGAAAATTTTCTCATGGTTAATTTTGCCAGTATAGGAATGAGTGATCAGACACCAGAATGAACATAGCAAAATTATATCATAGAGTCCCACCTCTTTTCTCTTGCTTTCTTCTTCCTTCTGACTTTGACTCTGTTTCATTTTCAGTTGTTATTGTGCCACTTTTTATATTTCATTTCCATGTGCCATGATCTTTTTCTGCAGAGGGGAGAGGAGTGGAAAAGTAGAACAAAGACGATATGACAAGGTCAAGGAAAAAAATTAAAAGACAGTAAGACGAAGTCACGGGGAAAAATAAGGAGACGATGATATGAAATTCACGTAGGAAGCATGAAAGTTATGATCAGAAATGAGTGGGTAGATAGACGCGTAGGAAGTCATTTTTGATTGGCCGAAAATATCGGGATTTAAGAGGAAAACACAAAGGATCGGTAGCACTTGACAAAGATTAGTCTGGCAGAAGGACGCACGTTAGGTAGGAGACGGGCGACCATGTTTTGGTCGGCCCATAGAGGCTGCCCATAGCCAGTAGAAATAGAATCAATGTGTACTAGGAAGCAAGTTAGGATAATAATAGGAGCACTTGAGAAAGATCAGTCCGGCAAGAAGCTACGCTTAGATTGAGCACTTGAGAAAGATCAGTCCGGCAAGAAGTTACACTTAGATTGAGCACTTGAGAAAGATCAGTCCAGCAAGAAGCTACACTTAGATTGAGCACTTGAGAAAGATCAGTCCGGCAAGAAGTTACGCTTAGATTGAGCACTTGAGAAAGATCAGTCCGGCAAGAAGCTACACTTAGATTGAGCACTTGAGAAAGATCAGTCCGGCAAGAAGTTACGCTTAGATTGAGCACTTGAGAAAGATCAGTCCGGCAAGAAGTTACGCTTAGATTGAGCACATGAGAAAGATCATCCGGCAAGAAGCTACACTTAGATTGAGCACTTGAGAAAGATCAGTCCAGCAAGAAGTTACGCTTAGATTGAGCACTTGAGAAAGATCATCCGGCAAGAAGCTACACTTAGATTGAGCACTTGAGAAAGATTAGTCCGGCAAGAAGTTACGCTTAGATTGAGCACTTGAGAAAGATTAGTCCGGCAGAAGGATGCACATTAAGTAGGAGATGCAGAGACTAATACGGGAGATAACATAAGGAACAGTTTAGGCAGACAGGTTAGTGAGAAAGCAGAACTTAAGACAGTTCGTAACAGTAGTAAAGAGACAGAGTAGGGCCGATAGAAGATAGCTAGCATAGGGAGAACCGTTTAATGGGGAACGTTCACAATCAATTTAGTTGCAAGTAGGAATTAACCTAGAGCCCCAGCGGCAAGTGATAGGGCTGTAGACTAGAGGAGTTGTGTGAGTGTGCATCAGTCAAGTGTGATTGACATGCCATGTCACATGTGTAGTGTTGACGCCTGATAGTGGGCAGAATTAAAAGCCGGCAAAATTCTTACAACTAACGTGTTAACCAGTTGCAATATCTGGCCTAGCATAATCCCTCTGGGGAGAATCTCAACATCAGTGAAGTTGTCGCGGCATCACAAGCGTGAAGCAGTAATAATAACAACAAGACAGAAGTACTACGGCGACCAGCCAGGTCAAGGCTGAGATGAGCATCCAGTTAGCCCAGAGAACGGGTCAGCACGAGGAAGTCAAGAGAGCAGCGCAGTAACGGCTGAGGTCAGTCTTATAGAGACTGACACATCGAAATCGACCCGTTACACACGTTATATTTACATTCAAGAACGGGTACAATTACGAAGTTATCCTTATACCATTAGATTTCCAGGTTTTCTCTGTTATTTTTAATTTCTCTATTCTTGATACTTCCTGAACCATAGACATCACACATGCCTGTAGTATTTTTTGTTATCCGTCTCTATTCTTGGCAAGATGTTTGATCTTATCTAATGAGTCTATGCCTGTTAACTTTGCCTCTCTTATAAGTGCTCTTTTTAGCATCTATCTAGGTCTTCCTCTTTTTCTGTATCCAGATGTTTCCCATAGAAGAACCTGTTTTGAAATTCTTTTGTTGTCTCTTCTCAACATATATTCAACATATATCCATCTTCTCTTCCTGATTGTAGATGAGATCATTGGTTGAGTGACCATTTCTCTTACCACTATATTAGTCTTGGGAGCTGTGATAGCTCAGTAGTTAGTAAACTGGGCTACAATGGACAAGAGGTATGGTTCGATCCCAATCGATGGCTTCTGTTTCACCCAGCTTTAATGGGTACTGGATTATTTTCTGGAAAAGTAAAGCGGCACGGGCGTAATACCAGCCACATTACCCCAAAAGACATGTTCTGAAGGTCTGTAAAATTTATGGTCACTATTCCATATAACTATATTATTCCCTATATGCCACTTGGCGTGACGGGGGTACTTTACTTCTTTTTTTCACTATATTAGTCTTGAATTCATTCCATTATACAGAGTATTCTTAGGTTTTTGTCGTCAAAAGCATTTAACTTTCTTTCAATCTCATTTTTGTTCTCCAACATGTATAGGTAAGGGTTGATAATACGTTTGAGTTGAATATTCTAAGTTTTTTTTCCTTGCTAAGTATTTTTAATTAACAACTGGAAAAACTGAGGGACAAGGAGATAAAGGGAAGCAAAGAGAAAAGATACCAGACAGCTTAAGAGAATGGCTTGGCAGAAGGTCAACAAAAGAAATGATAAATAACTGTCGAGATCGAAAGTTGTGGAGAGACATGATCACCTACGCCAGCAGACCCGGTACTTGATGATGATTTTTTATTTCCATATTTTGTTCAAGTTTTTAAATTTGCTGCTGCTTTTGGCTATTTTGCTTTTTGTTTCTTTCTTTGTTTTTCCTGTTCTATATTAATAGATTCTTGTGTGTTACCGGGGCCTCATTAGGAGGGAAGTAAAGAATAGTGCTGGACTGAAGAAAATGGAAAAACGAGCTTGGATCTCAGACACCACATGGAAATACATCAAAGAAAGAAGAGAAGCGAAGAGAGCCATGACTAATGTAAAGACAGATCTTGGAAAGGTTCTGGCAAAAGCAACATACAAAGAATTAGACAACAAAGTGAAAAGTTCGGCAAGAAGAGATACAAGAGCTTATATAGACAACTTGGCAGAGAAAGCAGAGACAGCTGCAATTACAGGAGACAGCAGAACTCTTTATACTGTACAAAAGATGCTGACAAACACCTATACACCCAGTGGAACACCAATTCTAGACAAATCTGGATTAATGCTAACAACAAGCGCAGACATAAAAGCCCGTTGGGCGGAACACTTCAAAGAAATTCTTAACCGTCCACTACCTCACAGTTTAATAGATTTTGAAGCTGAAACACCAGCAGCAGAATTAGATGTAAATTTAGATGACTTCACCTTGAGTGAAATAGAAACCACCTTAAAGCTAATGACCAATAACAAGGCTGCTGGAGAGGATAAGTTAACAGCTGAGATCCTCAAGGCAATTGATAGCCATAATTTAATACATCTCCAAAAAATGTTCAACATCATTTGGAAAACAGAGAAGACGCCTCATAAATGGAAAAAAGGAATCATTGTTAAGATCCCAAAAAAGGGCAATCTTAGAGATTGTAACAACTGGAGAGGCGTGACACTTTTGTCAGTTGCCTCAAAGTTATTCTGTAAAATCATCCTAAATAGAATAAAGGATTCAATAGATACAGTAATGCGTGAAGAACAGGCTGGGTTTAGAAAAGGGAGAAGCTGTATTGACCACATTTTCACTCTACGACTTATATTGGAGGAACACATTGAAAAGCAAAAACCTTTTGTACTTAACTTCATCGACTTCAAAAAAGCATTTGATAGTATTCATAGAGATTCTTTGTGGAAAATTCTGAAGCAATATGGCTTACCATCAAAAATCATAAATATTATCAAAGACATGTATGATGGTTACACATGTGCAGTTCGAACAGAGGAAGGACTGAGCGAATGTTTCCCAATAGAAACTGGGGTTAAACAAGGATGTATTTTATCGCCCTTGTTATTTGGAATTGTTATGGACTTCATAATGAAGAAATGCTGCACTGGTAATAAAGGCATCGAATGGATACAAGGAGACCATTTGGAGGACCTCGACTTTGCTGATGACATAGTTCTCATCAGCAGTCAGATAAAAACGATGCAGGAAAACACAAATGAACTATCATCAATAGCCAGCAAAATTGGGCTTGAGGTCAATCATGAAAAGACTAAAGTCATGAAAAGTTTAATTCCAACAAGTGACAAAATATACATGGAAAACAAACCAGTAGAAGAGATCGATCACTTTATCTATCTTGGAAGTCACATTGATCGAGAAGGGGATACGAGCAAAGAAATTAGAATCAGACTGGCTAAAGCAGCAATGTCTTTCAGAAGCCTTGAAAAGTTGTGGAAATCAAAACTCATTAGCACAAACACAAAACTTAGGCTATTCAAATCAAATGTACTATCAACCCTTACGTATGCGTGTGAAAGCTGGAAAACAACAAGAGATATAGAAACAAAGTTGAACGCATTCGAAAATAAATGTCTAAGGAAAATACTTGGTATAGAATGGAACGAATTCAAAACAAACGAGGAAATTAGAGAAATCGCCAATCAACCACTAATATCTTCAGTAATAAAGAAAAGACGATGGTCATACGTTGGACATGTGATGAGAAGAGATCATAATCGAATAGCAAAGCAAGCCCTCATATGGGAAACAACAGGTAAAAGAAAAAGAGGAAGACCCAGGGAGACACTGAGAAGAACATTGATGAGAGAGGCAAGAGCAGCAGGAATCGGCTCCCTCAATGAGATAGAACTGCTTGCACAGAACAGAGACAGATGGCGAGATTTGATAAAATATCTTTAAAAGAAAACTGCTAGAACAAAAATTCATATAGGAGAAGGTGTATCTTGGTCTACGCCCTATGGGCCGGTTACGGCTCGAAAGGTCAATAGATAGATAGAAAGAATAGTGGCATGTCGTAATAGGCGACTAAGGAGGTTGATCGATGGCTTGACAAGCTGTCATTATAAAAAGTATTGTTATGGAAAAAGCGCCATATATTTTAGAGCAGTGATCTCTGCAATATGTGCCATTTTGGCATGAAAGGTTTCTGTTTTTGAGATTGTGGTTCTGCCCTATGTGCCGACTTCGGCTCGAAAGGACATTAGATAGATAGAGAGAATAGTGACACCATGACCTTCCAGGCATGTCGTAAGAGGCGACTAAGGAGTTTGATCAATGGCTTGACAAGCTGTCATTGTAAAAAGTATTGTTATGGAAACAGCGCCATATATTTTAGAGCAGTGATCTCTGCAATATGTGCCACTTTGACACACAAGGTTTCTGTTTTTGAGATTGTGGTTCTGCCCTATGTGCCGTCTTCGGCTCCAAAGGACAATAAATAGATAGATAGATATTAATAGATGTGTTTTTTAAGTTAATGGGAAAATAATGATGGTAATTGATTTAGTGTTTTTTAAATGTTTTATTGAAGGCCAATCATCAACAGTAAATTTGAGGAGAAAACGTGTGGTGATGGACCAAGCCTTGTAGTAATGTTTGAGGATGATAAACACCTTCAGACAGTCATCCAGAACATTAAGGTAAATAAATCTATTTTCAGTCTCAAGCTAATGTTAAACTATTCATCATCATTATTTGGTGCCATGCCAATGGAGTTCATCTCTCTCCACATCTCTCTGTCCTTCAAGCACGTCATAATTTCAATCGGTGATCTTTCATTAAGCCATTTGGATAAGCTGTTAAATATTTTTTTCCTTGGTTTTCTTCTGCACTTCTTTCCATTTATTCTACCATTGTTATAGTTTTCACAATCCCTTCTTTTCACATCACATACCCAATAAATATATATTGTCTTTTCCTTATGTTTTGATACTATTTCTGGTTTATGCAGCTCTTCTTAAACATTCTTCATTAGTTTCCATGGAATTTGAAGCATTCCTCTGATAACCAGATCTCAGCTGTCTCTAATGTTCTTTGTGTTGTCTTGCTTATTGTCCATTATATTTATATATATATATCTCTGCGATCAGGACTCAATCAGAGTTAGGATTCCAGACTCTCACATGAAGTCAGCTGTCAGGCTAAGTGTGTTGATCGCCCCCACAGACAGAACATCACAATTAGAGTCTGCCAGATCCACTCTGATTGAACACTCGTTAAAACGTTGTTAAAAATATATATATAAATAAATAAATAAATAATCAAAATAGCCAAATAATTACATAACTACTTTACATTAATTATTACTGTCCTTTCTCCCAGGATGCACTTTCCGCAGCCTTCACTGCTGCTAGCCAGTACGCAGACACATTTGAGCCTTACAGGGAGTTCTATAAGGAGAATGAGAGCTTGGACCTAATAGCTCTCAGGGAAGTCCATCATGGTAGGAGTTTATTAAACCTTTAATTAGTTTCTTCTAGTGCTAATTTGGATAATGAGAAAGAGCAATAAAAGCATATTAAAAGATTTAATCTTTAAAAAAGCATGGACTATAGACAAGAAAACAGAACAGAAAATTGAAGCCTTTGAAATGTGGATTTATAGAAGAATAGGTAGAATTGGAAAGAAACAAAAGATAACAAATGATGAAGTTTTAAAACAACTGAAAATAAAAAGAGAACTACTAAAGACTAGAGACAGAGTTTCTTTTAGATGGGCTGTGGGGAATGTAACGTTCTGTTGGAGATCTGGCTAGAGACAAAGATTCTTTCAGGCGTGCTTTGGTGAATGCAATGTTCTGTTGGAGATCTGCCTAGAGACATAGATTCTTTCAGACAGGCTGTAGAATGCAACGTTCTTTTTGAGCTAGAGACAGAGATTCTTTCAGACATGCTATGGTGAATGCAATGTTCTGTGAGAGATCTGACCAGAGACAAAGATTCTTTCAGACGGGCTGTGGTGAATGCAACGTTCTGTGTGAGATCTGGCTAGAGACAGAGATTCCTTTAGATGGACTGTGGGAAATGCAACGTTCTGTGAGAGATCTGGCTAGAGACAGAGATTCTTTTAGATGGACTGTGGGGAATGCAACATTCTGTGGGAGATCTGGCTAGAGACAGAGATTCCTTTAGATGGACTGTGGGGAATGCAATGTTCTGTGAGAGATCTGGCTAGAGACAGAGATTCCTTTAGATGGACTGTGGGGAATGCAACGTTCTGTGAGAGATCTGGCTAGAGAGACAGAGATTCCTTTAGATGGACTGTGGGGAATGCAACGTTCTGTGAGAGATCTGGCTAGAGACAGAGATTCCTTTAGATGGACTGTGGGGAATGCAACGTTCTGTGAGAGATCTGGCTAGAGACAGAGATTCTTTTAGATGGACTGTGGGGAATGCAACATTCTGTGAGAGATCTGGCTAGAGACAGAGATTCCTTTAGATGGACTGTGGGGAATGCAACGTTCTGTGAGAGATCTGGCTAGAGACAGAGATTCCTTTAGATGGACCGTGGTGAATGCAATGCTCTGTAAAGGACATGCGACCAGACGATGAGTGCTAAATTGTCTCTTTTTTTTTATGAAACTTAAATTAATTTCTTCTGGAGCCCAGGTACCTGTACAGCAGCATAGCTGGAAGCTGTCAGCAAATCCTAGCTGATAGTTTACTCCAGGACTGCATTGGTGAACCTCAACCATCCAGACCCTACACCACCTCTTCGTGGTACCTCTAGCATCAGTCTAACAAGTCTAGTCTGGCCAAGTGAGTAGGGATTAAGAGGAAAGACAACCCAGCACTCAAAAACACCACGCCAAAGATGGATGTGTTGGACTGGAAGATGCAAATATCACAGTTTTACTGCACACAGCAACACATTTATGTCCACTTAATGTCCGTTTCAAAATGCAACAAAGCTTGTCAAATCATTGGACAGTTATCACCACTATTGTCCAACAAGGAAATAACTTTAGAGGCCAAACAGGCACTCTACAATACAATCTTCATCCCAACGTTGTGCTATCAATGTCAGACCTGGACCATAGATGCAAGAACAATAAGAAAAACAATCTCTACTAAGATGAAATGTGTTAGACAAATGACAAGAAACAGCCTGAGAGACAAGATCAGAAATGAAGAACTGAGAAAAAAGCTAGGAATAACCCTTGCCATAGACAAAGAAACAACAGATAAAATGGTTTGGCCACATGACAAGGCCAGAAAGATCAAAACACGACACATGGGCCTTCAATAAATGTGAGAATGCCAGACCCAAGTGCCGATCACGAAAAAGATGGATGGATGGAATGCTGGAAACACTAGGAAACATAACAGTAGCAGAGGTGAACAGAAGAGCAAAAAACTGAAAATGATATCTCCCCTCGACGCTGAAAGGCAGATGAAGAAGGAAAGAAGAAGAATGCTCTTTTAACAGCAGATGATAAAGTGGGGGGGAGGGTGGGGGGGGGTGTAACTCTGGATTGGTGAACCAGAACTAACCAGGAAATTTACCTTTACTTAGTGGGTGAATGCAAGAAAGAGAGAGTTTTTTTTTTTTCCAGTGCTGAATTGTCTCTTTTAGATAAGGCTGACATTAGATTCTTCTAGTGCTGAATTGTCTCTTTTAGTTAAGGCTGAAATTAATTTTTTTCTAGTGCTGAATTGTCTCTTTTAGTTAAGGCTGAAATTAATTTTTTTCTAGTGCTGAATTGTCTCTTTTAGATAAAGCTTAAATTAGATTCTTCTAGTGCTGAATTGTCTCTTTTAGATAAGCCTAAATTAATTTCTTCCTGTGCTAAATGTCTCTTTTTAATGAAGCTTAACTTAGTTCCAGAATTAAATTGTCTTTCTATCTTTGTAGAGGTGCACTCATCAGTACTTTAAAATGACCATTTCTGACAAATTAATTTTTTTTTGGGTCACATGTTATATTTTAACACTTTGTGTATATAAAGTTTCTGCCCATAGTTTCTTACTAACATCATTTTTAATATTATTTGATAATTACCTTTTTTGAGGCTAACACAATTGTTGCTGTTGTTAGAATAACAAAACAATGAATGGTTAAAAAAATATTATCACAATACCACTGTTATAGATGTTAAAGGGAATGAATTTGACACAGCGTGTTGTTCACAATAGGAAAGATAAAGGCTCTCTGTCTAAGAGATGTATAATGCAAGCCGGAGGAAGCCGTAAGGAGTCTGGGTTGCCAACTCAACTTTTTTCTACCAGGAAATCCTCCAGAATTGGCACCTGGAATGTGCGTACCCGAAACGAACAAGCCAACTGAGAGTATTACACAACACTTTTTTGGAATCCCGAGGGGAAACCGAGGAAGACCAAGGAATTCTTGGAGAAGACAGATAGAAGCAGAGATGAAGATGATAGGGAAGACATGGAATGATCATAAAAGAATGGCAAGAAACAGAACGGCTTGGAGAGTGTTTGTTGAAGACCTATGCTCCACAGGGAACTGAAAGTTAGAAGAAGAAGAAGAGGAAGTATTGTTCACAATAAAAAAAAGTAAAGAGCCCCATCATGCCGAGTAACGATTAGGGAATCTGGTGTTAGTGACCATAATTTTTATAGACCCTCAGCACTTGATTTTTGGGATAATGTGGCTGGTATTACTCTTGTGCACGGTTCACAATACTCTATGTCAAACTTTTCTCCTGCTCACCAGTTTTGCCACAGCACCACATCTATTTGCCTAATCCTTTACAGATGTTAAACACTGTTCTTATTTAAGATGCTTGAAATGGCAATTACAATATGTCAGATAATACACTCGATTGTTATGGAAGGCCCCGGTATCACTGCAAATGAATTAAAATCAATAATTGCTCAACTGCTCGTGCCAGTAAAATCACCCGAATTAATATCTCATCTCCCAAACAAAGAAAGGTAGCTGTAGTCCCCATCATAGCAGTCTCAGCACATGCCAAAAGATATAAGGTGAAACCGCACAGAAATTGAACACAGCCGTCTGTTCCCTGTCATACAATATCATCATTCATCATAAACAATCGGAATATTGAAACACGATTGAAATGGATGAAATGCACAGCTCAGGGTAAGCACAGAGCACTTAACTCAGTAGCTCCTGCAACAAGTAGGACTTGGAATATGAGGAAACTGCAACAAGGAAACACTTTTCAGACATAGCCTTTAATGGTTCCTGCCACTTATCCACCATATTGACCAGAGGTTCATGTCCTCCTGAAAATGATGATTATTATATTTTTAAAAATGTATAGCGCTTGATGATGTTAGAACATCGTTTTTGACTCCAAATCCAAACATATGATACAGTTAGTCGTTGGATTATCCTCATCACACATCAAACAACAAGCTGTAAGATCTCCCTGCAATGTAAATTTTTGAGATTATAAACCACTTCACATGTCTACCCTCGATCTCACAGTAGCCCTCTTGAATCTAGACAACCTCCCTCCTGACTAACATGAAACTCTGAGAGTCACCCCGCTGCTGCAAAGTCATGGACAAAACTCCGTCATTTCGCCTTTCATTATTAGCGTAAGGCCGGTCTAGGGATATATGATCAGCCATCACGATGACGTACCACGCACAACAATGGCTGCACCCATAAATTACTCTAGTGAATGCAGCCAAAAACGTACGAAACACATTGCAAGATCCCTAAAGTGAAACCTTCGGTTCACTTGGTAATGAGTTGTAACTTGTAAATAATTGACGTCAAACAACTCCAACGATGGCCTTGGAACAGCACTCAATGTGTTGACGTAAACCGCATATCAACTCTAGACGGGAGAAGGTCGCATTCACAACACTTGACTTATCAAAGAGGAATTTTGTCCATTGTCCACATCATTGGCACAAATTTGTCAAGTGGAACATCATATTGACTTTAACGCAGAAAATAGCATTGGAGAGATGACATTAATCAGTACCCAAATACAATTCCTGCATCGGTCGAGAGAACATGAACGTCATTCCACCATCTTGGAACCGGAAGTCCAATACACTAGATACAAGTAATAATGTGGTTAGAAGAGAAAGAATGAGAAATTTTAACATTGAAAAAAAAATGTTATAAAATAAAACTTATGTTAACACAAAATAATCATACATACAACTTGCAGTAACATATTCCGTACCACATGCCACAAAATGCGGCATTAGTAGCTGACACGATAAACCAAATTTGATTTGCGGGTTTTAATTTATCAATGTTTTCGCAAATATTTCCTCTAAAATCTTATAGTTATTTTCACGTCTATTCGGAACATGTTCTTTAGCTGAAATTACCCAAGTCACCAAATGAGACCCTTTGTATACCATAAAATGCTAGTGCAAAATTAGAGAAGTAATCATCATCATCAAGTACCATGCCTGCTGGCATAGGTGATCATGTCCCTCCACAACTTTCGATCTCGACAGTTATTTATCATTTCCATTGTTGACCTTCTGCCTAGTCATTCTCTTAAGCTGTCTGGAATCTTTTCTCTTTGCTTCCCCCTATCCCGTCGTCCCTCAATTTTTCCAGTTGTTACAATATATTCCAGTTGTTCTCTTCTCATTACATGACCACAAACTGATGAGTGCTTCTTGAAGAAAAGTAATGAAGCATCCAAAGATATCTATAATCAAGAGAAGAAGGTGGTCATATATTGACCTGGGGAAATTACGGCCGTCTGCCATAAAACTAACTACAGCCCTTATATATTGAGTTATTTGTGAGTCATCATCATTGTACTCCAAACATGTCCATAAGTGCTCAGATCCCCTCCTCAGCAAGTCCCCCAGAGTCCAGCTACTGACGACTCCAGTTCTATGTTGGTTGATTAGTCTTCTTACACGTCCACTAAGTTTCTCCTTTCTGGCTGCGCCCATCTTAACTCCCATCTCATTCATCTGAAGGAGTGACATGGACTGTCTTCAATGACAGCACAGCTAGCCGACCTATCCACTCTTTCTTTTCCCCCCGTACTCCTGCATGTCCAGGGATGTAGACAAAGGTGACCCTATGAAATTTTTACTTCTGCAGTGACTCTACCCATAGGACTTCCGGTCAATATGGCAGATAGATGGCAGGAATCATTGTAGGCTGTGTCTGAAAAGTATTCCTTGTTGCAGTTTCCTTATATTCCAAGTCCAGTTTACTTCTGGAGCTACTGAATTAAGTGCTCTGTGCACACCATGAGCTGTGCATTTCATTTGTTTTGATTGTGTTTCGATATTCCAATTGCTTACAATGAATGATAATATTGTATGATGGGGAACAGATGGCTGTGCTCACTTTCTGTGTGGTTTCGCCTTATGTTTTTTGACATGTGCTGAGACTACTATGATGTGGACTGCAGCTACCTTTCTTTGTTTTGGAGATGAGATATTAATTCAGATGATTTCACTGGCACTGGCAGTTGAACAATTATGGATTTTAATTTGTTTGCAGTGATACCGGGACCTTCCATGCCCATAACCATAACTCTATCCATTGCCTCCATACAGAGCCCGCCTCCACTTTTCTTATCATGCTCATCAAATCACTTAGTACCATGGCATGGGTGTAGTCTTTTGACTCTAACCAGATGAATGCCCTGGTCACTGTCCTATAAATATTACTTGTATTTTGACTTTCTTGGAAACATAATAACCTACTCCAGTTGGTACAATTATGTACTCTGATTCAGAATTGTGTGTATTTATACTCTATTTAACTATTTTAACCTGTTCGACAAATCTTGGTTGCTGATTTTCTTTCAGGAACAATATTTTTTAGGATGTTGCAAGATTTTATGATGATATTATTCGTCAATAAATTTTTAACAATTTTAAATAATTTTAACCACAGATGAATTGGAGCCCACAGGTATTAGAATATATAGAGCTTTAGTGTGTGATATTATAGATTGCTTTTTACTGTTGGTTTCTGTATTTATTTGTATTGTTTGTAAATATGTCCTCTGTTATACCTTTTTTTAAAATCTAGTTTAATATATGTTCTTTGTTATACAACTGTTTATTCTTAATTGTACATCTTTCTCCTGGTTATATTTACATTTTCTCTTGTACATCTTTCTTTTAATACATAAGAATTCTTTATCTTCTGATTTATTATGCATTCTCTGTTGTACAACTGTACTTAATAACACAATTGCTCAAATATTCCTTGTTCATCTTTCTTTCGTGTTTCTTTTCCGTGTAATTCATAAATTCACTTTTGTAAACTTTTCTCATTTTCACACGTTTTCTCTATTCTATGTTTTTTTCTCTTGCACATTCTTTCTCTGTTGCACATGTTTTCTCATGTTTTCTTTTTTGTACATCATTTATTTTTATATGTTTTATTTGTTGTACATGAGTTATCTGTATTGCATGTTTTTTTTTATTAGATTATGTATTCTTTTCTATTATATTTCATTTATCCTTTGTGTTTGTCTTTACAACAAATTGTTTCACCATTGCGCATGCTCTCTTTAGTATACATATTTTAAAAAAGTTCTTTTTCTGTTTAGGTCTATATCATTTATCTGTTGTATTCACATATATAATGTTGTCAGTTTATTTTTCTTGTTAGTATATATATATGTAGTGTGTTGTAAATCATTTACCTTTTGTGATCATATTATGCTTTCAATATGATCATGGCAAAGAAATTTGAGTAGTTTAATTGCATGAAATATTTTTAGTTCATTATTGGAACTGATAATAATTATATGTGTGTGAAGTAATTGATAAACATAACAAGCAAAAAATATGGACTAGATATGAATATAAAAAAGACTAAAACTATGATCATAAACAAAGAAAATTCTCAAGGCCTACAATTAAATATCCCAGTTGAGGGAATACATCTGGAGACAGTCCAGAGCTACAACTACCTGGGACATACTATAACCAGTGATGGAAAATGTACAACTGAAATAAACAAAAGAATAGGTATGGCAAAAAGTTATTTTAATACCATGAAAAACATACTAACGTCAAAACAAATAACAGCCGGGCTGAAGATAAGAATAGCAAAATGTTACATCTTCTCAATATTCCTGTATGGTGCAGAAACATGGACATTAGACAAGAAAACAGAACAGAAAATTGAAGCCTTTGAAATGTGGATTTACAGAAGAATAGGTAGAATTGGATGGAAAGAAAAGAAAACAAATGATGAAGTTTTAAAACAACTAAAAATAAAAAGAGAACTACTAAATACAATTAAGACAAGACAAATGAAATTTTTGGGACATGTTAAAAGACACAACAGCCTACTAAAAGTAATATTGGAAGGGAAAATACAAAGTAAAAGAGGCAGACCAAGACTAACATGGATGAGTAACATCAAAAGATGGACAAGTGAATTTATGACAACCTGCACCATCAAAGCAAGAAACAGAGTGGAATGATGATCCATGGTAGCCAACCTTTGTTGCGGAGACGGCACTCGGTGATGACGATGATGAAGTAATTACAGCTTGTTGTGTTCACTATAACTAGTGTCATTGTGTTACGAGATTAGGGATTTCCAACCAGTGTCCCTCCCATGTGTTGATAATTCTATTTTAACTGTCATGAGATTTAAAAAATTTATTTTTGAAAGTGAAAATAAATTAAATTAAGGTAAAGGTTCCTTCCATGCCTTGGTAAGCGTATGAGGAATATGGTTTTAGTGACCTTATTTTTCCATGACCACAGCACATTTTAGGGTGTATCACACAGGCTGCCTTTACTTCTAAAGGCTTTCTTTACACCATGTCTCTGGTACCCATTTTTAGAGCCTGGGTGAACCATAGAGCCTTGTTGGTCCAACCCCACCTCCTACTTTTGGGAACTGATCTCAGACCCTTATGATCAGGGAGTGATAACCTCTCAGCCACAGTGGCTCCCTTATTTTTAAGAGGACTTTAAATTCAAGGTTAAGTATGTCTCGAGTAATTAAAGTATGTCTTGAGTAATTAAAGTATGTCTCGAGTAATTAAAGTGTGTCTCGAGTAATTAAAGTATGTCTCAAGTAATTAAAGTATGTCTTGAGTAATTAAAGTATGTCTCGAGTAATTAAAGTATGTCTCGAGTAATTAAAGTATATCTTGAGTAATTAAAGCATGTCTGAAGTAATTAAAGTGTGTCTCGAGGAATTAAAGTATGTCTCGAGTAATTAAAGTATGTCTCGAGTAATTAAAGTATGTCTCAAGTAATTAAAGTATGTCTCGAGTAATTAAAGTATGTCTCGTCTCGAGTAATTAAAGTATGCAAGCAAGAGGAGCTTTTGTTGCACTGAGAAAGATATGGAAGTACAAAGAAATTAGGTTAAATACAAAAATAAAAATTTTCTACTACAATGTTAAGTCAGTTTTATTATATGGCTGTGAAACATGGAGAGCAACAAAATTGACAATCATGAAAATACAGACTTTCATTATTGGATGCTTATGCAGAATAAAAGGATGGAAATGGCAGGACAAAATCACTAACATAGAATTATGGAAATTTACCAGTCAAATACCAGTGGATAAAGAGATACAGCGAAGATGATGGCGCTGGATATGACACACACTACGGAAGCCAACTGAGAGTATTACACAACAGGCCTTTTTTTGGAATCCCTAGGGGAAAAGACAAAGAGGAAGACCAAGAAATTCTTGGAGAAGAGAGACAGAAGCAGAGATGAAGATGATGGCGAAGACATGGAATGATCTTAAAAGAGCGGCAAGAAACAGAATGACTTGGAAAGTGTTTGTTGAAGACCTATGCTCCACAGGGAGCTGAAAGGTAGAAGAAGAAGAATTAAAGTATGCCGCAAGTAATAAATGTCTCGAATAATTTAAGAATATCTTGAATAATTTAAATATCATAATCATCATCAAGTACCATGCCTGCTGGTGTAGGTGATCATGTCTCTCTACAACTTTTGATCTTGACAGTTATTTATAATTTTTGTTGTTGACCTTATGCCCAGCCATTCTCTTAAACTGTCATGTATCTTTTCTCTTTGCTTCCCTCTATCTCTTCGTCCCCCAATTTTACCAGTTGTTACAATATATACCAGCTGTTCCCTTCTCATTACATGCCAAAAATTTAAGAAATTTAAGTATATCTTGAATAATTAAAGTATGTCTCGAATAATTAAAGTATGTCTCAAATAATTAAAGTATGTCTCGAATAATTAAAGTATGCCTCGAATAATTAAAGTATGTCTCAAATAATTAAAGTATATCTTGAATAATAATTGAAGTATATCCCAAATAATTGAAGTACATCTCAAATAATTTAGATATATCTTAAGTAATTGAAGTATATCCCAAACAATTTAAGTATAACTCAAATAATTAAAGTCTATCTAGAATAATTGATGTATATCTCAATAATTAAAGTCTATCTAGAATAATTGAGGTATATCTCAATAATTAAAGAATATCTAGAATAATTGAGGTATATCTCAATAATTAAAGTATATCTAGAATAATTGAGGTATATCTCAATAATTAAAGTATATCTAGAGGTTGGAAAAGTTGGGAATCTCTGTGTGTAGATACTGATTTCTGCCAGTTAGAAATTCTTACACATGATTATTTCATTTGTACTGGTTTATATAAACAGAAAAAGCTATAATTGTATACGTTCACATTTGCTTCCCATGCATGACTATCTCATAATATCATTTCCTTTGCATATATCTATCTATATATATATATATATATATATATATATATATATATATATATATATATATATATATATATATGTATAAATTAATATATATATATATATATATATACACGTACCATATAACCTTGCCTTTGTGCTACATGATATTAAGAATGAACTGAACGAACAGTGTTCTGCTAACCAATAACTAATGTTTGTTTCAGTGTTTATTGTCCATTATGTGCATCAATATATTAAGATAGTTTTACATAACGCCTAACAATTATCCTATTTCTATTTACAAAGATTTGTGAAAGGTAGTGATGTGTTTTTAATTATTTTATTGCAGATAATTAATATGTAATATTCATTCATTATGAAATTGAATGGGGTTGGGGGGGCTTGGTATTCTACCGACGTTTGGACAACCCATGTTCGATTCCTGCTGGAAGCAGTGTGAATTGTACTTGTGGTTGGAAAAAATACCCGCTCGGTCAACCAACCCAGGCAGAAAAGGGTATCAGGGTATTACTCTGGGAAGGTGAGGAATGCCGCCTCGCATTGTGAGTTTCGATGCTTGAAGCAACAATGTTCAGAAGTCTTCGAACGCTTTTGGATAGGCGGCTGAGCACATATGGGTGAAAACTCACGTGCTAAGACACCAATTCAAGTCTTGTACTTCACCTTGACCTTTGATTGGCAGGTTTAGATTTTTAAAATGTGTTTCCACTTCAAACAATTGTAATATAAGTTCAAATCAAGCCATTATTTAGTAAATTTGTAAAGATTTTGACAATGTAATAATGCCTTCTTTTAAAGCTAAACGAATGCATTATTACACACTGCGGAAACCATCTGAGAGTATTACATGACAAAGCCTGTTTTGGAGTCCCCAAGGGAGGAGACAAAAGGCAAAGTTGAAATATACTTGGAGAGGACAGGTGGAAGCAGAGATGAAGATATTCCAGAAAACATGGAATGATCTTAAGAGAATGGCAAGAAACAGGATGGCTTGTAAAGGTTTTGTTGAAAACCTATGCTCCACATGTTGAAGACCTATGCTCCATATGTTGAAGACCTATGCTCCACATGTTGAAGACCTATGCTCCACACGTTGAAGACCTATGCTACAGACGTTGAAGACCTATGCTCCACATGTTGAAGAACTATGCTCCACATTTTGAAGACCTATGCTTCACATGTTGAAGACCTATGCTCCACAGGGAGTTGAAAGGAAAATGAAGAAGAATGATTTATTAACATCAATCATCATCATGTGCCATACCAGTTTTGGCATAGGTGATCATGTCCTTCCACAATCTTCTATCCATAGTACAGCATATCAATTCTGTTGTTAACTGTTTTTCATGTCATGAAATGAAGCTATCTAGTAACTTCTCTCTTTGTCATCCACGATTTCTCTTTCCCTGTTTTTTGCCAGTTGTAAGCAAGCATTCCAACTTACCTCTTCTCATGATGTACCAGAAAAATGGTGATTGTCTCTTTGTGATGTTTCTTAGGAGCTCCCTTTTTGTGTTGACCTCTTTGAGAACTTCCTTGTTGGTCATTTTAGCTATCCAGGGAACTTTTAACATTCCTCTGAGAAATAATATCTCTGTGGCCTCTAATTGTCTTTTCATTTGTTTGTTTACTGTCCATGATTCACTTCCATAGGTCACTGTATTTTGCACCTCACATCCTTTTCAATCCATTCTTAATATGCATTTGTTTGGGACTACTTCCCTAACCTGTTTTTTTTTTTTTTAGCCATTCTGGCAGAACTGCATTTATTATTAGGCCTAATTAAGAGTGCTAAAAGACTACTTTTGCAATCGTATATTAAAAGCTGGGAGCCGCGATAGCTCAGTAGTTAGTGAACTGGACTACAAAGGACAAGGGGTAGGGTTCAATCCCAACCGATGGCTTCCGGGTTCACCCAGCCTTAAATGGGTACCGGATTTTTTTTTCTGGGAAAGTAAAGCAGCATGGGCGTAATACCGACCACATTACCCCAAAAATCATGTGCTGAAGGTCTGTAAAATTTATGGTCACTAACACCATATTTCCCTATACGCCAATTGGCGTGACGGGGGTACTTTACTTTACTATGTTAAAAGCTCTCCATCAAAAAGTACACATGACAGCCTTTTTGTTTTATAGCATACATAATTTATCTAATGTAAAAATAAAAAGTAAAGTTCCCCGTCACGCCAAGTGTTGTATAGGGATTGGTTATTGGTTATTGGTTATGGAAGGCCTCGGCATCACAGCAAACGAATTAAAATCCATAATTGCTCAACCGCCCGTGCCAGTGGAATCATCCGAATTACCAACTCATCTCCCAAACAAAGAAAGGTAACTGTAGTCCCCATCATAGCAGTCTCAGCACACGCCAAAAGACATAAGGCGAAACCACGCAGAAAGTGAACACAGCCAACTGTTCCCTGTCATACGATATCATCATTCATCGTAAACAAGCGGGATATCGAAGCAGGATCAAAACGGATGAGACACACAGCTCACGGTGTGCACAGAGCACTTAACTCAGTAGCTCCTGCAACAAGCCGGACTTGGAATATGAGGAAACTGCAAGAAGGAACACTTTTCAGACATAGCCTTCAATGGTTCCTGCCGCCTATCCACCATATACCATGGGAGTTCACGTCCTCCTGAAAATGATGATCGTCATAGCACTTGATGATGTTAGGCCGTCATTGATGACTCCAATTCCAAACATATAGACACACAGTGGTGGTAATTTGCCATTTCCAATCCAACAGAAGCCACATGACCTGTAGTTAGTAAAACCACAGAGAGAATATGATTTTGTGACCTTCACTGATTCACTCTTAGATGTGAATGTGTAGTTTACACAAGAGGAGAAGTTTTCAACTACAGTGATTCCATTTAAGGCAATTCTGGGATAGCAAGGCAAGTCTCCTTTATAGCAGCAGAACTTGATGTTCTCCGCTCCCTTCTTGTAGCTGCCACACGATTCTGATGTCTCATTAACTTGGACATCATTCAAGAACAATGTCAGATTAACATTCCATAGATATGGCTCTGCTGATGAAGTGCTTGGTGCAACAGTTGTATCAATCATACTGGAGGCTCCTGGTCTATGGTCATTAATATCACAGACGGCACATGGTGTTGTTATATTCAGTATTTCTTTCTGGGGTGTAAATATGTGGCACACACATGGAGAGTGGTTTGTGGTCACAGTAATCCCATTAAAGGCAATTCTAGGGTAGCATGGCATAGCTGTTTCAGAACAGCACAATCCTGTGATGTTTTCTGTGTTCGCTATAAAGCTGCTGCTGCTACACAATCCTGACCAATTATAGGTGTGGACATTATTCACTTGCAATGACAAAACTGCTTTGTTTACATCATAAACCTCTGGAAGCGAATCATTTATGGGACTAATAGTACAATTTATTCTTCCATCGGTGATATCTGCATTGAGTCCCCAAAAAAAGGTCTTTAGTTAAAAAGCACATATGCGTTTGAGTTAAACACACAATGAGCCCACTTCATAGATTCAAAATGATCCTTGCCAATGCCATCCGTTTGCACAAGTTAGGTCCTTAGCTACCAACGTCAAAAATGTCTGAAACGAAGCCATCCAATTAACGACTTTATCTACAGCGAAGGTTAACGAACTGTGAACAAACATTTATGTTCAAACCCTTGAAAACATTTTCAAAAATCTGCCAACTCGCAGCAATAACATTTATCGTGTTGTTCAATGTAAACATTGCTTGGTCCATAGCTCGAATATAAATAAGCTGCCATTTTGGTGCGTCCCATGACGTCATCATGTCGTATAGGGAATATGGAGTTAGTGACCTTTCCCAAAAAAAAAAACCAGTACCCATTAAAGGCTGGGTGAACCGGAAACGGTCGGTTGGGATCAAACCCTACCTCTTGTCCTTCGTAGTCCAATTCACTAACCACTGAGCTATCGTGGCTACCCATTTATCTACTGTAACTTGACCATTTTTTTACGTTTGCTAAAACCATCCCTTTTATTGAGGGCAGTGCAGCGAAATCCACTATTTTGCTGGCTGAAAAGTCAGCGTACGGTGTTCTAAATCCATGGTAGACAGAAAGATTTTTTCCTATCAGGGGTAAAATAAAAATCCTGAGTTTCACACGTCATGGCGACTGCTTTGGCCAATTGGCCTTTATCTCTTTGGTCCTGTCATGAGCTCCCAGACATACACCAGTAATGGCAATGTGTCGTAAAGATAGTTTACAAAAAATTTTTTTAATCCCTATTATCAACTTTACAGCAGCTTTGCATTACTATTTTTATTTCACACTCTAATATGTTTGCATGTTTTAACTTGTCTACAATCTAATTTAAAATTTAGCAAACTCTTCATTGTTTCTACTTTATATCTTATTGCTTCTGTTATGTGGGCTCTTAGGTTAGTGAGTTGTATTACTATGGACAAGATGATGGGTTCATTTCTGTTATGTAGGCTCTTAGGTTAGTGAGTTGTATTACTATGGACAAGATGCTGGGTTCATTTCTGTTATGTAGGCTCTTAGGTTAGTAAGTTGTATTACTATGGACAAGATGCTGGGTTCATTTCTGTTATGTAGGCTCTTAGGTTAGTGAGTTGTATTACTATGGACAAGATGCTGGGTTCATTTCTGTTATGTAGGCTCTTAGGTTAGTGAGTTGTATTACTATGGACAAGATGCTGGGTTCATTTCTGTTATATAGGCTCTTAGGTTAGTGAGTTGTATTACTATGGACAAGATGCTGGGTTCATTTCTGTTATGTAGGCTCTTAGGTTAGTGAGTTGTATTACTATGGACAAGATGATGGGTTCATTTCTGTTATGTAGGCTCTTAGGTTAGTGAGTTGTATTACTATGGACAAGATGCTGGGTTCATTTCTGTTATGTAGGCTCTTAGGTTAGTGAGTTATATTACTATGGACAAGATGCTGGGTTCATTTCTGTTATGTAGGCTCTTAGGTTAGTGAGTTGTATTACTATGGACAAGATGCTGGGTTCATTTCTGTTATGTAGGCTCTTAGGTTAGTGAGTTGTATTACTATGGACAAGATGCTGGGTTCATTTCTGTTATGTAGGCTCTTAGGTTAGTGAGTTGTATTACTATGGACAAGATGCTGGGTTCATTTCTGTTATGTAGGCTCTTAGGTTAGTGAGTTGTATTACTATGGACAAGATGCTGGGTTCATTTCTGTTATGTAGGCTCTTAGGTTAGTAAGTTATATTACTATGGACAAGACGCTGGGTTCATTTCTGTTATGTAAGCTCTTAGGTTAGTGAGTTATATTACTATGGACAAGACGCTGGGTTAATTTCTGTTATGTAAGCTCTTAGGTTAGTGAGTTATATTATTATGGACAAGACGCTGGGTTAATTTCTGTTATGTAAGCTCTTAGGTTAGTGAGTTGTATTACTATGGACAAGATGCTGGGTTCATTTCTGTTATGTAGGCTCTTAGGTTAGTAAGTTATATTACTATGGACAAGATGCTGGGTTCATTTTCCCCACAGAGCTACTGGTTATAAAGAAACAGACACATGACAATGAAGACAATGAAAATATACTTTAAAATTGTCAGAAAGTGAGAGTACAGTATTTCTGGCCTATGTGCTGTCTTCAGCTCAAAAGGAAAATAAGTAAATAGACAGACAGGTAGACAGGCAGATAAAGAGACTGGCAGGCAGGCAGGCAGACAGACAGATATTTCCTGTATGTCTAACTTAAGATGTGGCAGGGATCTTTCTCTGGTTTTTGTTCTTCCTTTCTTTTCCTTTGTACAACTTGTTTTAACCACATCTTTTTAACTTTCTTTAGCTTGTAAATATGCAACTAGTTTTTGTTAATCTGTGGGAGATAAATTGGTACCATTTTCGCTACATTATTTGAAGAGCTTGCCTATTTTCAGATGTCCAATTCTTTGCTGACCACCTAGAAAAATACAACACCCAACACAAGATGGCCTTAAACATTGCAGAAAAGAGACCAATTGGAATGCTGTTGGTTGATGCAACAAAAATGAAGTCCTTGTTGATTCCATCTCCTCTGAAATGTCTTGAAGTATTTGTCTTTTTTTTTATTTCAATAACTTTTTTAGAAGTTTTAAAATGTGTTTATAAAGGTTAATGTTTATGGGTAATAGATTCTTTTAAATCAATTCTGTATGTCTATCTACCTACCGACCTACCTACCTACCCACCGACCTACCTACCTACCCACCCACCTACCTACCTACCTACCTACCTACCTACCTACCTATCTACCTACCTACCTACCAACCAAGCAACCTACCTATCTATCTATCGACCTTTCAAGCTGTAGTTGGCCCATAGGGCATAGACTCAGATACTCTTTCCTTTTTTCAAAATTTTCTCTCTAACAGTCTTAATCCTTCTAAAGATATTTTATCAAATCTCGCCATTTGTCTCTGTTCTGTGTAAGCATCTCGATCTCATTGAGGGAGCCGATTCCTGCTGCCTTTGCCTCCCTAATCAATGTTCTTCTCTGTGTTTCTCTGGGTTGATCTCTTTTCCTCCTATCTGTTGCTTCCCACATGAGGGTTTGCTTTATTATTCAGTTATTATCTCTCCTCATCACATGACCAACATATGACCATCATCTTTTCTTGATTACTGAAGATATTAGTGGTTGATTGGCGATTTCTCTAATTTCCTCATTTGTTTTGAATTTGTTCCACGCTATACCAAGTTAGACATTTATTTTCAAATGCATTCAACTTTGTTTCTATGTCTTTTGTTGTTTTCCAGTTCTCGCAAGCATACATAAGTGTTGAAAGTACATTTGATTTTAATAATCTAAGTTTATTTGTGCTGCTGAGTTTTGATTTCCACAACTTTTCATGATCACTGAAAGACATTGCTGCTTTAGCTATTCTGATTCTAATTTTCTTACTTATGAGTAATAGATTCTTTTAAATAAATTAGATCAATTCAAATCACAGATATTTTGCATTATTGGCAAAGTCCAACTGATTGTGAGGTCTATTTGCATTTTTGACTGGGTTATAAAAAGCACTGCAGAGAAGTTTCTTATCATTCATTTTAAATATTATTTTCTTTTTCAGATATTTCATAATCAAGTTCTTCTTCTTCTTCTACCTTTCAGTTCCCTGTGGAGCATAGTTCTTCAACAAACACTTTCCAAGTCATTCTGTTTCTAGCCATTCTTTTAAGATCATTCCATGTCTTCCCCATCATCTTCATCTCTGCTTCTGTCTGTCTTCTCCAAGAATTTCTTGGTCTTCCTCTTTGTCTTTTCCCCTGGGGATTCCAAAAAAGGCCTGTTGTGTAATACTCTCAGTTGGCTTCCGCAGTGTGTGTCATATCCAGCGCCATTGTCTTCACTGTATCTCTTTATCCAATGGTCTTTGACTGGTAAATTTCCATAATTCTATGTTAGTGAATTTGTCCTACCATTTCCATCCTTTTATTCTGCATAAGCATCCATTAATGAAAGTCTGTATCTTCATGATTGTCAATTTTGTTGTTCTCCATGTTTCACAGCCATATAATAGGACTGACTTAACATTGGAGTTGAACAGTTGAACATTTTTATTTTTGTATTCATCATAATCAAGTTCCAATGTAGTTTTTATTTGCATTTACTTACATATTTGTTTGTGTGTTTTTGTCCATTGTGTCAAAAGAAGGTCTACTGAGCTGCAATGTCGTTTTGATTTTGTGTTGTCCCTCACTTACATAAAACTGTTTAAAAAAAAAGTCAAGTACTCCCGTCACGCCAAGTAGCATATAGGGAATATGGTGTTAGTGACCATAAATTTTACAGACATTCGGCACATGATTTTTGGGGTAATGTGGTCACATAAAACTAACAATGCCAATTTTTTTTTTTTTACTCTTCCTCCTTTTCATTACTGGCTCAGCTTGTGGAGTGTAGTTGATATCACATTTTGTTGGGACAATTTGTTCAGAAAGTCAGAAAAGTGGTGAAATAAGAGAATTACATGGCTTTAGTGCAATTGAAATAGGAATAATAAAAATATTGAATGATATCTACAACAGTGGATATATACCAGACGACATGCTCAAATCAATATTCATGGCCCTACCAAAGAAATCTGGTGTGATTGAATGTGATGATCATCACACAATTAGCCTTATGAGTCACATGACTAAGATATTACTAAGAATCATCATCTGAAGAGTGCAAAACAAAATCAGTCCAGAAATTAGCGATGAACAGTGCGGTTTTGTTAGAGGTAAAGGAACGAGTAATGCCATGCACATCATAAGATCTTTAGTAGAAAGAGCCATAGAGGTGAAAACAGATCTATACCTATGTTTCATAGATTACACCAAGGCATTTGACAAAGTAAAGCACCAAGAAATAATCAAAATTTTAGAAATCATAAACGTAGACAGCAAAGATCTAAGAATAATAAAGAATATGTACTGGCAACAAACAGTAGCAATGAGAACTGGAAATCAATTGGGAATGTTTCAACAAATAAAACAGGGTGTTGGGCAAGGTTGTGTACTGTCACCAGATTTGTTTAATATGTATAGTGAAATTATTTTAAGATCCATAAGGGGCATGCCTGGAATAACAATCAGAGGTCATAATATAAATAATCTAAGGTATGCTGATGATACAGTCTTAATCGCTAAGAGTGAAAATGAGTTACAAGAAATGTTAGACATTATAGTGAAGGAAAGCAAAAATAAAGGATTCAGCCTTAATAGCAAAAAGACAGAGGTAATGGTAACAACAAAGAAAAAGACATCACTTCAGTACAAAATAAATACAAATAGAACAATATTAAAACACGTAAAGGAATTTTAATATTTGAGAACTTTGTTAACCTCAGACGGAAGATGTGCAACAGAGGTGAGATGCAGAATGGCTCAGGTAAAAGTAGCTTGCCAAAAAATGAGGAAGATGCTATGCAATCCATTTTTGACAATAGAAACAAGAAAAACAGTTCTTAAATGTTATGTAGAGCCAGTCTTAACATATGAATGTGACTCATGGACAATAGGACAACAGACAAGAAAATCACTGGAGGCTGTAGAAATGTGGTTTTACAGAAGAATGTTGAAAGTACCATGGACAGCTAAGAAGAGTAATGAAGATATTCTGAGAGAGATCAAAGCAAAAAGAGAGCTAATTTCCAATATTAGGAAGAAACAATCATAATTTTTTGGTCATGTAATGAGATTAGAACTGGGAAAATTGGAGGGGCGAAGAGATAGAGGGAAGCAAAGAGAAAAAATACCAGACAACTTAAGAGAATGGCTTGACAGAAGGTCAAGAACAGAAATGATAAATAACTGTTGAGATCGATAGTTGTGGAGAGACATGATCACCTACGCCAGCAGGCCCGGTACTTGATGATGATTGATGAGTGGAAATAATTGTGAAAATGTTGATAAATTAAAAGCCGCAAAGCACGGCTCTTGGGTTTCTCTTGTCAACTACTAGAGCCACATTTTGCGGCTCGTGGAACCGAAAGTGTTAATCTAGTCTTCTCATAGCATTTTTTGTATGGCCCCCATGTGCCACCTTTAGTTATATCTGTCTTTTCTTATAGCAAAAAAAAAGTAAAGTACCCCCCGTCACGCCAAGTGGCGTATAGGGAATATGGTGTTAGTGACCATAAATTTTACAGACCTTCGGCACATGATTTTCGGGGTAATGTGGTCAGTATTATGTCCATGCCGCTTTACTTTCCCAGAAAAAAATCTTGTACCCATTAAAGACTGGGTGAACCTAACCAATCGATCAGGATTTTACCTGACCTCTTGTACTTTGCAGTCCAGTTCACTAACCTAATAGAAATAATAATGAAATAGAAATAATAACGAGCTATCGCGGTTCCCTGTCTTTTCTTATCTATCTATCTATTGTCCTTTCGAGCCGAAGACGACACATAGGGCAGAACTACAATCTCAAAAACAGAAACCTTGCATGCCAAAATGGCACATATTGCAGAGATCACTGCTTCTAAAATCTATGGTTCTGTTTCCATAACAATGCTTTTTACAATGACAGCTTGTCAAGCTATCGATCAACCTCCTTAGTCACCTCTTACGACATGCTTGGAAGGTCACAGTGTCACTATTCTTTACTTCCCACATAATGAGGCCCCAGTAACACACGGGAGGTCTTTTCTTATGGTCAAACCAAAATAGCTATTCTCTGAAAAATACAGCTAGGAATAACCTCTATTGGTGAATACATTCAGAGAATAGCTATTTTATGTCTTTTCTTATGGTCAAACCAAAATAGCTATTCTCTGAATGTATTCACCAATAGAAGTTATTCCTAGCTGTATTTTCTTCCTTTTTCACTTCTAATGTTATCTTTCTGGATGTTTCTTACCATGCATCTAAAACATCTCAGTTTGGTTCTGATTTCTGATTGCTCTTGTGTCTAGCATCCAGAAAACACAATGTCGGGATGAAGATTATGTTGGGATGAAGATAATGTTGTAGAGTTCTAGTTGTGATCAAATGATACATGATTTTCTGCAGCTTTTTCTCTTCACTTCAATTTGTACCCATTTTGTTGTCAAGGGAGATAACAAAGTTCTTGTGCTCACCTTTCTGGCAGCTTCATCCATTGTCATTTGATGTTGTAGCATTTCTTTAATATTGACTGTCTTACTCTGAGCGTGCCTCTTGCTTTTCTCTCTTCTAATTTTTTAATATATATGCTTTTAGTGCCAGATTTAGACTTGGAGTGAGGCCCAAAGATAATTGAACCTTTAACGCTCTCCACCTGAAAAATTAACACCACAAGGTCTCATAATACTTGAAGTCATATCATCATCATCAAGTACCATGCCTGCTGGCATAGGTGATCATGTCTCTTCACAACTTTTGATCTCGACAGTTATTTATTATTTTTGCTGTTAACCTTCTGCCAATCCATTATCTTTAGCTGTCTGGTATATTTTCTCTTTGTTTACCTCTATCTCTTCGCCCCACAATTTTCCCAGTTGTTACAATATATTCCAGCTATTCCCTTCTCATTGCATGACCAAAAAAATGATGATTGTTTCTTCCTAATATTGAAAATTAGCTCTCTTTTTTCCTTTGGCATCTTTCAGAACATTTTCATTTCTCTCATAATCTGTCCATGGTATTCACAACATTCTTGTGTAAAACCACATTTGTATAGCCTCCAGTGATTTTCTTGTCTATTGTCATGTTGTCTATGATTCACATCCATTTGTTAAGACTAGCACTACATAACATTTAAGAACTCTTTTTCTTGTTTCTATTGTCAAAACTGGATTGCACAGTATCTTCCTCCTTTTTTGAAAGATGAAATCATATACAGGCATAAAAAAAAAATGTAGTCCCAAAAATTTCTTCTTTCCTTTCACATTTGCTTTTCAGAATCGAGGGTCTGCAGTATTTTGCTCTTCTGTTAGCCTTTGCTTCTGTTATGTTTCCTAGTGGTTCTAATATTCCATTAATCCATCTTTTTCATGGTCAGCCCTTGAATCTGGTGTTCTCTAAACATTTATTAAAGGCTCATTGTGTTGTTTTCTGATCTTTCTGTTTTTCTTTATCACATGGCTGAACCATTTTGGTCCCAAAACAAATTTTTAACATTTTTTTTTAGTCCCCTCAGATTGTGTAACCTATAGCTTATAGGTAAATCTGGCCCTGTATGCAAGAAATTACGCTGCATTTTTTGTAGATAGGCAAACCATTTTATTTGTTTTTTTTTTGTATGTAGTTTAGGATCTGTGATCACTTGTTTAACTTTTTAAATATATTTTTAGGCAATCAATGAAATGCTGCCAGTGCTGGCAAGAAAGGAGGTTGACCGCTTGATTGCAGAACTGCAAGATGCTAGCTTCAAGTTAGAAGTAACTCCAACCACCACCATTGAATTTGTCAACACTCTCAACTTCCTGGATGAAATTCAAATTCGGGTAAGAAAAACACATTTCCATTTTGTGCATTCAGATTTGGGAAAGATAAATGCAAGCACAGTTTATAAAAAATTCAGATTTGGGTTCAACAAAAATAGAAGTGCAATTAAAGAAATTCAGATTTTGTTAAGAAAATACAAGTACCATCTATCTATTGACCTTTTGAGCCATAGCCAGCCCATAGGGCATAGACCCGTATACTTTTTCTCTTATCTAAATTTTTATTCTAGCAGTTTTCAATCCTTGTAAAGATCTTTTATCAAATCTCACCATTTGTCTCTGTTCTGTGCAAGCAACTCAATCTCATTGAGGGAGCCGATTCCTGCTGCTCTTGCGATTTCTCTAATTTCCTCGTTTGTTTTGAATTCGTTCCATGCTATACCAAGTATTTTCCTTAGACATTTATTTTCTAATGCGTTCAACTTTGTTTCTATGTCTCTTGTTGTTTTCCAGCTTTCACACGCATACGTAAGGGCTGATAGTACATTTGATTTGAATAGTTTTGTCTAAAATATAAAATATAAAATCACATATTTTATATTTTATATATACATATATTCTCCTATTCTTTCTATATTCTTATCTTAGCTCTCTTCTTTTTTCATTTTTTCATCATCCAACTTTTTTCTTTTCTATCCTCTTCTTCTGATCATGTATTTATAGATAATTGTGTTTCATCGTTTGTTTTCGTTGTCCTTGTACTCTGAAAAAGGCCTCAGGCCGAAACGTCAGTATTGTGTTGTGTTCCTCCCTTGTGAAGCTGTCTTCATACCTTGGAGTGTTCTACACTCGCCACCACTGGCCCCTTGCTACCAGCTTCACCACAGCATCGCAATTATTTGCCTGTTCCTGATTCTTAAAGAAATTTAACTTGTTTTTAATAATGTACGTTTTAACGGTCTCCTTTAATCATTTTGTTACAGATTGATCCGATGGAGAGAGAAGCCATGGTTGTCAAGGAGATCTATGAACTGATGGATCAATTTCATGTTCCTATGCCTGATGTTGATCTTGTGGTTTTCCAGGTATTTTTATGCATCAGCACATAAAACAAAGTAACCCTCTACAAAACTGTATATCAATGACAATATACATACACATATAAATATTGTTCTATAGCAGTACCAAAATTAAATAATATGAAGAACATATGGCATAATACCAACAAAGCAGTAAAAGTAAATTTACTAATGACATGTACCTTTCAAACTAATAGTATGTGTTTGTGAACCATGGACAGTCTTCCAAACTGTAAAGAAGAAAATTTTTTTTTTTTCAAACGAATCATTTCAGAGGAGGTGGTATGTTACAACACTGGGAAAAAAATCACAAATCAACAACAGAAAAAAAAACAAAGAACAACAGATGGTCCAAAGCAGGATCAAACCCGTACTCCTTGGCACAGTGCCTTGCCACAAAACAAAATGCTACTGACAAATTCTTAAAATGTTTTGGATAATGAAAATAATAAATGACAAAATAATAAAAGACCTGAATATTAAAGAGAACTGACCTATAATCAAAATCTTGCTCAGGCTTCCGGGTTCACCGAGCCTTAAATGGGTACCTTAAATGCGTGTATGTCTGTGTTAGTCATATCTCATATCTTGATGTGTGTGAGTGTTAGTCATGCCTCGTATCGCTGTGTGCATGTCTGTGTTAGTCACATCTCATATCTTTGTATGTGCATGTCTGTGTTAGTCGCCTCTAGTGACTCGGGCAGATGGTGCTCGTAAACCTGGGAGGGCCGACCATCTAAGGGCAGAATCCCCCTACAGAAAAGACAATCTGCTGCCTTGCAGGAAGATTGGGGACAATCAAAGGCTAAGGAAAGTAAATCTGAATAAAATGCTGGCTGAAATTGGTTGCACTGGGCCACTGGTGCAGAACACAGTACAACGTTTTAACAGGTGTTCAATCAGAGTGGATCTGGCAGAATCTAATTGTGATGTTCTGTCTGTGGGGGCGATCAACACACTTAACCTGACAGCTGACTTCATGTGAGAGTCTGGAATCCTACTCTGATTGAGTCCTGATCGCAGAGAGAGAGAGATAGAAATGGGTACTGGATTTTTTCTGGGAAAGTAAAGCGGCACGGACGTAATACCGACCACATTACCCCAAAAATCATGTGCCGAGGGTCTGTAAAATTGATGGTCACTAACACCATATTCCCTATACGCCACTTGGTGTGAAGGGGTACTTTACTCTACTTTACTTTTTATTAATTTATCTCTGCAACTAGAAATTAAATAAATTAAAAACCAACCAAACTACTCTTTTGTAAAACAATCACATTCAGAATGAAAAGAATGAGAACAAAGATTTTGGTAACAATTTGTTTTTAAATGTAAGGCTCAGCTCAAGGTACTAGCAACTTGGGCATCTATCAGGGGGCGCACCTTGTGCTTCTTGGGGGGCCATCAAGGATCTTCTAAAATTTTTAGTTTTCTCCTTGTGAAAATGGTTATAATTAATCTTAAAGAAGGCACTGACGTTCAGTATGCCCAGGGTGCCAGCACCTATAGGGCTGATGCTGTCTGACATTTATTCTTCTTCTTCTTCTTCTATTCTTCCTCCATTGCCGTTGGCGTCGAGGGGAGATACAATCTGCGATTCTTTGCTCTTCTGTTGGCCTCTTCTGGTGTTATCCCTCCTAGTGACTCTAGTATTCCCATCTCTTTCTCGGTCTTCCTCTTAATCTGGCGTTTTTGTAGCGTTTGTTTATGGCTCTTTGAATCATTGTTAGTTCTTTATGTCTTGTTATGTGACCGAACCAATTTATCTGTTGTTTCTTTATGTATTCGATGGCTGGTTCAATTTCGAGTTTCTTCCTCGGGTCAGTGTTTCTTACTCTGTCCCTTAAGCTCTTTCCTGTCATTCTTCTGACACATTTCATTTTGGTGGACGTCATCTTTCTTATTGTTCTAGAGTCCAGCGTCCAATGCTGGCACTGATAGCACAGAGTTGATGATAAAAAAAATTGATTTGTAAATTGCCCTTTTTGTTTCCGTACTTATTCTTTGTTTAAATGCTGCATTTTTTTAGTTAAATAATTGCTGTGGTTGAATTTTTGTTTTCCCCAGACTCTCCACCCTTCAATTGTTACTGTAAGAAATGCCATTGACAAATCTTTAACTGAGAGAGACAGTAACATAGAAAAGTTCTGTAACCATCTGGACAGGGACATTGCTGAACTTATTAAAGAAGTCAAAGAAGTTAAACAGGAAGCTCAGGTTTGTTATTACTTCTTGTTTTTTTTATTTCATCAATTAGTGAATAATCATCATCATCATCAAGTACCGGGCCTGCTGGCATAGGTGATCATGTCTCTCCACAACTTTCGATCTCGACAGTTATTTATCATTTCTGTTGTTGACCTTCTGCCAAGCCTTTCTCTTAAGCTGTCTAGTATTTTTTCTCTTTGCTTCCCTCTATCTCTTCGTCCCTCAATTTTTCCAGGTGTTACAATATATTCCAGTTGTTCTCTTCTCATTACGTGGCCAAAAAATGATGATTGTTTCTTCCTAATATTGGAAATTAGCTCTCTTTTTGCTTTGACCTCTTTCAGAACATTTTCATTACTCTTCTTAGCTGTCCATGGTATTCTAAACATTTTTCTGTAAAATCACATTTCTACAGTCTCCAGTGATTTTCTTGTCTGTTGTCCTAGTGTCCATGATTCACATCCATATGTTAAAACTTGTTATACATAACATTTATTAACTCTTTTTTTTTCTATTGTCAAAAATGGATTGCATAGTATCTTCCTCATTTTTTGGAAAGCTGCTTTTGTCTGGGCCATTCTGCATCTTACCTCTGTTGTACATCTACCATCTCACCTCTGTTGTACATCTACCATCTCACCTCTGTTGTACATCTACCATCTCTCAAAATGATGATTGTTTTTTTCCTAATATTTAATACATTTTTGGTATATTTACTTTTAATTTATCTAATCCCATCACTTTTTAATGTGTTTATTCATCCCTGACAGAACCCCATCATTCTTGACCGTCTAGCAGACAAGGATAAAGTGCGGACACTTCTGAAAAAGCTCTTGACAACCTTAGATAAGCTGCAAGAGCAGGCCTTTACATACAAGACATATCAGAAGAATTTTAAGGTAACTTTAACAGTAATCATTGTGATGGTAATATGGCTCCCATTATGAACACTAAAACTGGATGGACAAAGGGCGCCAGAAGTTTGCATTTTTTTGTTTTTTTTTGTTCGCCAGCTTTCACCTCTGACGAAATCCCTAGAGACTAGGAACTGAATTTTGCTTGTTAATTCATTTTTCCCTAGCAGCCGTGTGCACAGGGGACCCTCGCCACACAGGCAGATAACTCCACCTTTGGAGGTACTCATATTTTTTTACATCGATGAGTAATTGACGTTTGAAGCCGGGCCTCGCTGCTGAGACCAAGGTGAAAGTTTGAATTAAACAATATATTTTATTTCTGATAAATTAAAAAAATAATTTTCGTAATAAATGATAAATAGCTTTTTTCTGTATATTCTGAAAAGATTGTTACAAGTTGCAAACAACTTTCTATACTCGAAAAAAAAAAAAGATTACCTTATTATTTGCAACTAATTGTATGTAAATTAACAGATTTTGTGTTTTTCTAGCAATTATAAAGAATTGTGGAGGCGAATGTGCGTCTACCAGCACCAGAGGTGGAATTTGTCAGCGACCCACAGCTGATGGCTTGCGCCAGGATCGGTGAACCAAAACCATCCAGACCCTGCTCCACCTCTCCGCGGTGCCTCCAGTAACAGACTAACCTGTCTCGTTTGACCAAGCGTGCAGGGATCAAAGAGGGAAGACAATCCGGTACTCAAAAATGTTGTGCTGAAGTCAGATGTGTTGGGCCGAAAGGCACAAATATCACAGTTATACTGCAAACCACAACACAACACAGACATGCCCACTATGTCCTTGTAAGGGCGGATGATGAAGAGGAATATTCTAGTCTACTACGATACTCTAGAATATTTTAGTCATCGGGCGAACGCAACCAACCAACCAACCAATGCAACTAACGCAACTAACCAACCAACCAACCACCTAAAGAATTATCTCAATATATCAAGTTTTTAACATTTTATAAATATGATAACTGAAAATAAATTATTAAATTAAAATAAAACCTGTTGGAAAACTATTATGTGTGTGCATGTTTGCACTATGGTCACGTCGAAAGACACAATGCTGGAAAAATCAATAATGAAAGATGAAACAGGCAGACCAAGAAGAAGATGGTTTTACGACATTAAAGAGACCTTGAACTTGCTAACAGAAGAAATGAGAAGTGATTAGGCTTGAGACAGAGATCCTGTCAGACGGGCTGCAATGAGTACAATGTTCTGTAAAGGACATGCAATGACCGATGATGAGTACATGTATGTGTGTGTGCATGTATGCATTCAAGTGTGATTCATGCTTTCTGCTATTGCCTTGAAGCATTGCAAGAAAAAGGAGCAATGTATAATATAATTTAAAGTCTCTAGATGATGTTTTGCTTGTTATTTTAGTCACTTCTCTTTTGGATGCAGTGTTGTTTCTGGGTGTATTTGGATCGACCTACCTACCTACCTACCTACTGACCTACTTACCTACCTACCTATCTGTCTATCTAGTTATCTATCTATCGACCTTTTGAGCCCTTACGGCATAGACCCAGATACTCCTTCTCTTATCTAAATTTTTGTTCTAGCAGTTTTCAATTCTTTTAAAGATATTTTATCAAATCTTGCCATTTGTCTCTGTTCTGTGCAAGCAGCTCTATCTCATTGAGGGAGCCAATTCCTGCTGCTCTTGCCTCTCTGATCAACGTTCTTCTCAGTGTCTATCTCTGCCTCTTTTCCTCTCACCTGTTGTTTCCCACATGAGGTCTTGTTTTGTTATTTGGTTATTATCTCTCCTCATCACATGTCCAACATATGACCATCATCTTTTCTTGATTACTGAAGATATTAGTGGTTGATTTGCGATTTCTCTAATTTCTTCATTTGTTTTGAATTCATTCCACGCTATACCAAGTATTTTCCTTAGACATTTATTTTCGAATGCGTTCAACTTTGTTTCTATGTCACTTGTTGTTTTCCAGCTCTCATATGCAAACGTAGGGTAGATAGTACGTTTGATTTGAATAGTCTAAGTTTTGTGTTTGTGCTGATGAGTTTTGATTTCCACAACCTTTCAAGGCTTCCAAAAGACATTGCTGCTTTAGCTATTCTGATTCTAATTTCTTTACTTGTATCCCCTTCCCAATCAATGTCACTTCCAAGATAGATAAAGTGTATCTGGATGCTGTTAGAATATTCATTTTTTTTTTCATGTATATGTCTTTTATTCCACCTATCCATCTCTCTCTTGTTTCCCCTCTTCATCTCTGTCTTTATGTTTTGAGGCAGAAAGCTTACGATGCTGTTTTGTCTGGTTTCATTCTTACTTAATGTCTGAACCATTTCATTTGTGGTTTGTATATGTATCCCAGTGATTGTTTAATTCCAAGCTGTTCTGTGATTTTCATATTTGGTATTTGATCTATCTTTATGTTCTTTGTGATCTTTCTCAAGCATGTGTTATCTTTCTCAAGGAACTTTCTCCGTACAGAGGTTTTTTATCAATGGTCACATGCATCATGTTCACATTGGGTCATGTTCACATTGGATCATGTTCACATTGGGTCATATTCACATTGGGTCATGTTCACATTGGATCATGTTCACATTGGGTCATGTTCACATTTGGTCATGTTCACATTGGATCATGTTCACATTGGGTCATATTCACATTGCATCATGTTCACATTGGGTCATGTTCACATTGGATCATGTTCACATTGGGTCATATTCACATTGGGTCATGTTCACATTTGGTCATGTTCACATTGGATCATGTTCACATTGGGCCATATTCACATTGGGTCATGTTCACATTTGGTCATGTTCACATTTGGTCATGTTCACATTAGATCATGTTCACATTGGGTCATGTTCACATTGGGTCATGTTCACATTGGGTCATGTTCACATTGGGTCATGTTCACATTGGGTCATGTTCACATTGGGTCATGTTCACATTGCTACTGATAAAAATAATGCCATCTACAAAACCATATTCTGTGAGATATAGTTATTTATAACATTTTTATAAAGTTAAAAATAAATCAAATGTGAGTGTTTACAAAATATCGTGTACCCAGCTTGTCATTTGCATATGGGAAATATGGTTGTAGTGGCATATTTTTGTATCATTGTCATACAATTTATAATCACAGGCCATCATATTTTTAAAAAAAATGGATGTTTGAAATTATAAAACAAAAAATTATGAATATTATTATGGTAACTCTTTCCATTTGGAAGCTTTTTATCAACACAATGGAAGAGATTTCAGAGACAAAATTTTTCATGGTTTTAATAATCATATCTACATATTTATATTTATCTAACATATAACATATTATATATGAATTTTTAGATAATTGAACAGGCTATTAGATTTCACCAATACCAAGATGATACAAGACATGTAAAAGGAATATGGTTTGATGATGGTTCACACTAATCAAATTTAGAATGATGCACTGTGCAGCGAAACTTAGATGGTAGAAATCGCCGTGCGCACAGTGCGTCGAAACATACAGAAAGAGTTAACATTAAAAATTTTGTACATTTCCTAAATGGGTCATGTTACAAATGGAAGAGTTTAAAATAGTGAAGTGCATGTGTGTAGACCTCTTGACCTGTAAAGAAGTGCATGTGTGTAGACCTCTTGACCTGTAAAGAAGTGCATGTGGTAGACCTCTTGACCTGTAAAGAAGTGCATGTGGTAGACCTCTTGACCTGTAAAGAAGTGCATGTGTGTAGACCTCTTGACCTGTAAAGAAGTGCATGTGGTAGACCTCTTGACCTGTAAAGAAGTGCATGTGTGTAGACCTCTTGACCTGTAAAGAAGTGCATGTGTGTAGACCTCTTGACCTGTAAAGAAGTGCATGTGGTAGACCTCTTAACCTGTAAAGAAGTGCATGTGTGTAGACCTCTTGACCTGTAAAGAAGTGCATGTGTGTGGACCTCTTGACCTGTAAAGAAGTGCATGTGGTAGACCTCTTAACCTGTAAAGAAGTGCATGTGTGTAGACCTCTTGACCTGTAAAGAAGTGCATGTGGTAGACCTCTTAACCTGTAAAGAAGTGCATGTGTGTGGACCTCTTGACCTGTAAAGAAGTGCAAGCTCAAATGATATGGACATATGCTCATTCATCTTAACTTGCAAAAACAATCAGTGGAAGGTCAAAGAAACCATGGCTGACAGAAGAATAGGTTGGAGGTCAACTTTGAAAATGGTCAGGCCTTGATTTAATTAAATCACAATAAACAGCCACAAACAAAGAATAATAAGAGCAGCTGGTTATCATCATCAACTACCGGGCCTGCTGTTGTAGGTGATCATGTCTCTCCACAACTTTCGATCTCTACAGTTATTTATCATTTTTGTTGTTGACCTTCTGCCAAGCCATTCTCTTAAGCTGTCTGTTATCTTTTCTCTTTGCATCCCTTTATCTCTTCATCCCTCAATTTTCCCAGTTGTTACAATATATTCCAGTTGTTCTCTTCTCATTACATGGCCAGAAAATGATGATTGTTTCTTCCTAATATTGGATATTAGCTCTCTTTTTGCTTTGGTCTCTTTCAGAACATTTTCATTACTCTTCTTAGCTGTCCATGGTGTTCTCAATCTTCTGTAAAACCACATTTCTACAGCCTCCAGTGATTTTCTGGTCTGTTGTTATATATATATATATGTTTTATATATATATATATATATATATATATATATATATAAATATATTGTCCCACAGATGGTTATAGTCATCTATATTGCCCAAATAACACAGGAAGTTAAGGGATAAACAATTAGGGAGTTAACTTCTCTTTAAAATATTGTCTATTGAATTTGATAATTTTAACGATGGTCAAAAATGTTGCAGGTCGAAGTAACCAAGTTTGATGCTCTTGAAGAGACCCATGCAGAACTCAAACTGAAGGACATGTTGTGGAATGCTATTGATGAGTGGGAATCCCTGATGAATGAGTGGACTATGGTGAGATAACTCTCTTTAGAAGAATTGGACAACTCAGTGCTTTACAACTGAAAGAGAGTTGGACTTGCCAAAAATGTTAACTAGTTCTTAGTTAGTGTAACAAGTTGTTGATTTAAATAAATAGCTGAACTAGTTAAAATTTCTATCTATCTATATATTGCTCTTTAAAGTCGAAGATGGCACATAGGGCAGAACCACAGTCTCAAATACAGAAACCTTGCATGCCAAAATGGCACATATTGCAGAGATCACTGCTTCTAAAATAGATGGCTGTGTTTCCATAACAATATTTTTATAATGACAGCTTGTCAAGCCATCGATCAATCCCCTTAGTCATCTCTTATGACATGCCTGGAAGGTCACAGTGTCACTATTCTCTAATTCCCTCATAATGAGGCCCTGGTAATACACATGGTAGTGAAATTTTGAGCTAGTTAAAATGCTAATCTAAGTGAAACATTAATCTAGTCAAAAGTTGTACTAGTTGAAAAGATAAACCAGTTAGATGATTTGGGTAGTAAAAAAATATACAATTAATCATTAACAAATTTATTTAAAAAGGTAGTAAAGTAAAGGTAAAGTACCCCCGTCACGCCAAGTGATGTATAGGGAATATGGTCTTAGTGACCATAAATTTTACAGACCTTCATCACATGATTTTTGGGGTAATGTGGTCGGTATTATGCTTGTGCTGCTTTACTTTTCCAGAAAAAAATCTGGTACCCATTAAAGGATGGGTGAACCTGGAAGCCGTCGGTTGGGATCGAACCCTACCTCTTATCCTTTGTAGTCCAGTTCACTAACCACTGAGCTACCACGGCTACCAGAATATGGTCTTAGTGACCATAAATTTTACAGACCTTCAGCACATGATTTTTGGGGTAATGTGGTCGGTATTACGCCTGTACCGCTTTACTTTCCCAGAAAAAAATCTGGTACCCATTTAAGGCTGGGTGAACCCAGAAGCCATCGGTTGGGATCGAACCCTACCTCTTGTCCTTTGAAGTCCAGTTCACTAACCACTGAGCTATCACGGCTCCCTATTTATAAAGGTGAGCTAGTTAAAATGATGAGCTAATCACAAGACTAAGCTGATAATAAAAAATAAGCTTGTTAAGTAGTTTAGATTGTTAAATAGGTCAGCTAATCAAAATTTTGGACAAAGTTAAAGAAAAACCGAGATAGTCTCTGTTAAGATTGTCAAATATATAGACAAAAAAACTTTAACTAGCAGAGATATTGTGTCAGTCAAAATGCTAGTGTAATGGCATGCTAGCCCCCAAAAAATGAGTTTTTAGAAAAAAATCAGATAGTCAAAAATTTGAACTAGTTAAAAAAGTAAGTTAGTTTGAGTTATTGAGTTATTTGCGGGTCATCATTATTGCACTCCGAACATGTTAAGTTAGTTTATAAGATTTGATAGCCAACAATGTTTGAGTTAATCAATAAAAGAACTGACCTATTCCATTAGTCAATGAAAAAATTAACTTTTTCCTAAAACTCAGCTAGTCAAAACATGTAGCTATTTAAAAATGTAATCTAGTGGAAAAGTTAAGTTAATCAAAATTCTATTTAATCAAAATTCTGCTTAATCAAAATTATATTTAATCAAAATTCTACTTAATCAAAATTCTACTTGATCAAAATTCTACTTAATCAAAATTCTATTTAATCAAAATTCTACTTAATCAAAATTTTACTTAATCAAAATTTGAGCATTTTGAATTGCCAAAAGGTTATCTGTTTATAAAATTGAATTATGTTGAATTGGACATTAAATTAATTAAATTAAACGATTGAATTGGACATTAAAAAATTGGATGATTTATGTAGCTTGACAGTTTTTTAATTCCCGTTTTACCCTAGATGACAAGACCTATCTGTAACTCTCCCAGTTACGAGATCGTGGTAAAAATTACTACCACTTAAATGTAACATTAAGTGCTCTAGAAATATTCATTTCTCTGAACTCTTGACACAGTCCTGTATGTTCACACTAGACAAAACATGGGGACTTTAAATTCTGGACTCAGGTTGATCTGAGTTTGACCCCATGGATGGATGTGTTACAATGTCTATCGGTATGTTCACCGTAAGTCTGTCAGTATGTTTGATGACCACATAGCATCATTCACCATGTTTCTTGAATCACAAAGGGTTGTTTGGTTCTCTTAATATCTCGAAAATTTTGTGATTTTATTTTTTTCACATTAAATTAAAATTTAATTAAATCTCACGATCTGAAAAAAAAAAAAAAATTCCAACAGCAATGGAAATATTAAACACTTCGGGGTCACCAAAAGTGGTAATTAGGAAGGTACACACGGGGGGGGGGGGGGGGGGGGGGGGGGGGGGGGGGAGGTAATGTTTAAATACAGGAAAATGTCAAATTTTTCTAAATTCGTGTTTTGTAAATTTTATCATGCTCTCGTAATCTAGGGTTAATCTGAAAGTTATCATCTTTTTGTTTCAGGTTCGGTTTGAAACCTTAGACCCTGAACAGATGAACAATACGACCTTGAAATATGCTAAAAGTGTCATGCAGCTTGAGAAAGGTCTACCTCCCAATGGAGTTGTTCCTATTCTCAAGGAAAAAGTCGAGTTCATTAGAGAAAAAGTAAGTTTGTAGGTGCATCATTGCTTCAGGAAATTATTATTAATAAATCGTATCAAATAAGTCACACATTATATCCATTTCTTTATCAATAAATCATATCTGTTTTCTTACCAATAATTTATGTTTCTTTTCTTAAAAATAAATCATATTTGGTTATTTGGTTATGGAAGGCCCCGGTATCACTGTAAACAAATTAAAATCCATAATTGCTCAACCGCCCGTGCCAGCAAAATCATCCGAATTAATATCTCATCTCCCAAACAAAGAAAGGTAACTGTAGTCCCCATTGTAGCAGTCTCAGCACACACCAAAAGATATAAGGCGAAACCGCGCAGAAAGTGAACACAGCCAACTGTTCCATGTCATATGATATCATCATTCATCGTAAACAATTGGAATATCGAAACATGATCAAAACGGATGAGACACACAGCTCACAGTGTGCACAGAGCACTTAACTCAGTAGCTCTTGCAACAAGCCGGTCTTGGAATATGAGGAAACTGCAACAAGGAACACTTTTTATGCATAGTCTTCAATTGTTCCCGCCGCCTATCCACCATATACCTGAAGTTCATGTCCACTTGAAGATGATGATCGTCATGTTTTTTAAAAATGTATAGCGCTTGATGATGTTAGGCCATCGTTGTTGACTCCAATTCCGAACATATAAACACACAGTTAGTCATCAGATTTATCCCCATCGCACATTAAACAACAGACTGTAAGATTAGCGTACGCCAGTCTAGGAATGTACGATGAGCCATTACGATGATGTAGCACACAACAATGTCATACACACAACAAGTTCTCTCCCTTTAGAATCCTGATTACTCTAGTGAATGCAGCCTACGATGAACAAAACACGGTGCAAATACTCTAAAGAGATAAAATTGCAGTTGACAAAGTAGTTTACATTAATGAGTAACATGGAAATAACTTGCGTCAAGGAATTCCAACAACGGTCATGAACAGCACCAATGTGACGTAAAGTGCAGATCAAGTCTAGACAGTGGAAGGTCGCATTCACAACACTTGATTTGTCAAAACTGGACTGTTGCTGATGTACGACTTCACTTTAGCGGTGCAGATGTAATAAGTAGATCATCATTTTTACTTAAACGCAGAAAAGTGCAATGGAGAACCAAAATTAATCAGACCCTGAATGCACTTTCTGCAGCGATTGAGAGAACGTGACCTAGATCCACCATCTGTACAATGGAATCCAATAAATCATATCTGTTTCCTTATCATTAAATTAAAGCTGCTTTCTTATCGATAATTTATATGTTTTCTTTATCAATAAATCGTATCTGTTTTCTTATCAATAGTTTATCTCTTTTCTTAAAAATAAATCAAATTTGTTTCCTTATCATTAAATTATATCTGTTTTATTATCGATAATTTACGTTTTCTTATCAATAAATCATATCTGTTTCTTTTATCAGTAAATTATATGTGTTTCCTTATCATTAAATTAAATCTGTTTTATTATCAATAATTTATATATTTTCTTATCAATAAATCATATTTTTTCTTATCAGTAAATCATGTTTCCTTATCAACTAATTATATGTGTTTCCTATATATAATTTAATCATAATTAAATTATATCTGTTTCCTTATCAATAAAGCATGTGTTACTTTGTTATTAAACCACACCATTTTCTTTATAGATAGATTATATCTGTTTTTTTATGAAAAAATTCATAGTCATATCTTAATTTCTTCATTTAAAAAAATACATTTTTTGCTAATCGTCATCATCATGTGCCATACCGGTTGGCGTAGGCGATCATGTCCTTCCACAATCTTCTATCCACCATGCATCGTATTAGTTCTGTTGTTGACTGCTTTCCATGCCATGACACCAAGCTATTCAGTATTTTCTCTCTTTGTTAGCGGGGTAGAGTTCTGTCCTACTAGAGGAGGAGTAAGACATCTCCTTTCCTCCGCTAGTCTTCGGGACACCCTTGGGCAAGGTGAAGCTCCTGTTTAGCCCCCCTATTAGGGCTACGTGAAGCCATTTGAGCAGGTAGTGGATGGTGTTGTGGGAGCAGCCGACAAGTAGTGCCGGTTATGGTCCCCACACCGCGATGGCAGAGGATCTCATGTATAGAGACAATGGCTGCAATCTCCAACCAGTACAGTCACTGCCAAGAAGGAAAGGAATGGCAAACTACCTTCTTATATTGCCTAGAATAATCATGTTAAAACACAACTTAAAACACAACTTTTGCAAATAAATCATATAAATTTGTTTATTATTGATATTTTACTCTTTTCTTTACCAACAAATATTATTCCATTTATTTGATAATCACTTTTTGTCAATTAATATCTGTTGTTTTTTTAATCAATAAATAAAAATTGTTTCTTTAATTTATTTTTAAAATCATATAAATTTATAGTCCTGCAGCAATAAGATTCATTTAATGAAAATCAATAAATCAAATTAATTTACCTTGATCCATTCAGATCCTCTTGACGTTGCAGGGCTTGTAGTATTTTTCGCCATCCATCTCTATTCTTAACGAAATATTTGATCTTCGCTAATGAGTCTATGCCTACCAACTTTGCATCTCTTATGAGTGTTCTTTTTAGTATCTCTCTAGGTCTTCCTCTTTTTCTGTATCCTTATGTTTCACATAGAAGAACATGTTTTTAAATTCTCAACACGTGTCAGACATATGTCTATCTTCTCATTTAAATGGTAGATGAGATTGTTGGTTGCATGGCCATTTCTATTTTCTCTATATTAGTCTTGAATTCATTACATCATAGAGAGATATCTGTCTTCAAAAATATTTAGTTTTCTCTCAGTCTCTTTAATTGTTTTCCAGCTTTCACATTGCATAGAGAAGAGTTGATAATACGTTTGAGTTTGAATTAATTTCTAACTTTTATTTTATCTTACTCTTCTTTCTCTTGTTTCTTTAAACATCAAGGAACTAAATGGAGTATTTGGATCAAAGTTTTATGGGTTTTTTCCCACCTTGATGTCTGATATTTCATTAATTCATTCAAAGCTTGAGAATGGAAAGAAGAATAATGCAATGCTGAATTTTTAACATAAGATAAGTAATAACATCAGATAGAAGATACACCACAGAAATAAAAAGCAGAATAGCTCAGGCCAAAATAGCATTTCAGAAAATGAAACAACATCTTATACAACAAGTTTATGTCAATAGAAGTGTGAAAGAGAGTTCATCAGAGCTATATAGAGCCTGACCTATATTCTGACCTATATTAATGAATCATGGACAGTAAACAAACAACTGAAAAATTATTAGAGGCCACAGAGATGGGATTTCTCAGAAGAATGTTGAAAGTACCAAGGACAGCTAAAAAGACCAATGAGGAAGTTCTCAAAGAGGTCAACACAAAAAGGGAGCTCCTAAGAAACGTCAGAAACAATCATTTTTCTGCTACATCATGAGAAGAGGAAAGTTGGAATACTTGGTTACAACTGGCAAAATACAGGGAAAGAGAGATCATGGACAACAAAGAGAGAAAATACTGGATAGCTTGGTATCATGGCATGGAAAACTGTCAACAACAGAACTGATACGATGCACGGTAGATAGAAGGTTGTGGAAGGATATGATTGCCTATGCCAACCGGTAAGGCATACGATGATGAATTTTTAACATTAATGCTTGCTTGATCATCTGATGACTAAAGGATTGTACCTTTTTTGTCTTCTGCCAGTAAAAGGACGTTAAGTGGCCGTATATATGTTGTGTTGTGGTTTGCTGTAGGATTTTTATATTTGCACTATTCAGCAGCCCAACACATTCAACTTTAGCGCAGCATTTTTTAGTACTGGGTTGCCTTTCCTCTCCATCCTCACTCACTTGGCCTGACTACATTGGTTAGTCTGTTTCTAGGGACACTGTGAAGGGGTGGAGTAGGATCTGGTTATCTCTGGTTCACTGATTCTGGTGCAAACCATCAGCTATGAGTCAGTGACAACTTTCAGCTCTATTCATGTTGGCTGCCTCTGCCCCTTTCACTTCAATGGATTACATTAGTTGCTGCTTAATTGAATTATCATAATTTTTATTTCAAGAAATCGTTGTTGTTGTTATGGATCCACAGACCTTTGAGCTGATGCCCTTCGGCCCAATGCCATGTAGTTGTATGTGCAGGTATTTCTAAGTTCTTCTGTGGTTCCGTACAGAGTATTCCATTTGGAAGGTCTTTGAGGAAATAGTGTTGTTCTGATGTCAGTGAGCTCAGGACATTGAAACAGGTGATGTTCTACAGTTTCTTGTGGGTGATTACAGAGTGGGCAAACTGGGGTATGGTTCATCCATTCAACCACTCCTCCCTACTGTTGGAGTTTATGACTTGTTTGGCTGTGTCTAGTGTGATGGAAGTATGTATCTGTGTCTGTCTGGATCCTCTCTTAGCTAATGTATCTGCCTTATCATCTCCTGGTATGTTTGAGTGACCCAGGATCCATTGCATTACCAACTTTAAGAAATTATAATTTATAAATTGTTGATCTATAAAAGTTTGATTCTGTTTTACTACTATAATTAATCTACAGATGCCAGCCATCACAGATTTGCGGAACCCTGCCTGAAAGCTCGCCACTGGGATCTGATTGAGGCAACCTTGGAGCATCACTTTACAGAGGAAGACCCACTGACCCTTGGTCGACTGGTGGAGATTAATGCCTTCAAGCACACTGAAAGGCTGCAAGAGATCTCAGGCCAGGCTTCTAGTGAGGCTTCGCTAGAATCCATTTTAAAGAAGGTAGACAACTTTCTATCGACCTTTCAAGCCGTAATCGGCCCATAGGCCATGGATGCAGATAGTCTTTCCCTGTTTTGAAATTTTCTTTTATCAATCTCAATCCTTGGAAAGATCTTTTATCAAATCTCACCATTTGGCTCTGTTCTGTGCAAGCATCTTGATCATATGAGGGAGCCAATTCCTGCTGCCTTTGCCTCTCTGATCAATGTTATTCTCTGTCTTTCTCTGACAACTTTAAGAAGCTAAAAATTGTGATATTTCTCTTTTTTACCTTCTTTTTTTTTGTGCACTGTTTTTTCTGGAGCATTTATTGTTATTTTAAAATAATTATTTGTATTTCTTTACTGTTTGTTCCCAGTATAAATTACATATTAGTCGTATGTCAGGGAACAAACAGTTATTAACATATTAGTCATATGTTAGGGAACAAACAACTATCATAAAATATAACAAAGAGAATTATACATCCATTGATATAAAAAAAGGACTAAGACAGGGATGCATCTTATCACCAAGCTTGTTCAATCTATTTTCATTCATTCATTGAGAGCCGTCCCCGCATCGAAGGTTGGCTACCATGGAGCGCCATTCCACTCTGTCTCTTGCTTTGATGGTGAAGGTTGTCATTGGCGGACTTGTCCATCTTTTGATGTTACTTGTACACGTTAGTCTTGGTCTGCCTCTGCCTCTTTTACCTTGTATTTTCCCTTCCAAGATTACTTTTAGTAGGTTGTTGTGTCTTTTAACATTCCCAAAAATCGCAGTTGTCTTGTTTGAATTGTATTTGGTAGTTCTCTTTTCATTTTTAGTTCTTTTAAGAATTCATCGTTTGTTTTCTTTTCTTTCCATCCAATTCTACCTATTCTTCTATAAATCCACATTTCAAAAGCTTTAATTCTCTGTTCTGTTTTCTTGTCTAATGTCCATGTTTCTGCACCATACAGGAATATTGAGAAGATATAACATTTTGCTATTCTTAGTTTCAGCCCTGCTGTTATTTGTTTCGATGTTACTATATTTTTTATGACATTAAAATTACATTTTGCCATTCCTATTCTTTTGTTTAATTCAGTTTTACATTTTCATCATTGTTTATAGTATGTCTAAGGTGTTTGTAGCTTTGAACTGTCTCCAGGTCTGTTCCTTCAACTTTGATATCCACTTGTAAGTTTTGAGTATTATCTTTGTTTATGATCATGGTTTTAGTCTTTTTGATATTCATATCTAGTCCATATTTTTTGCTTGTCATGTTTATTTCATTAAGTAATTGTTGTAGATCTTTAGGATTTTCTGCTAGTAGTACAGTATCATTACCATATCTTAGGTTAATGATTATCTTTCCATTAATGTTTAGGCCTGGCATCTTTGTGATGTTTTTAAAGATTTGCTCAGTGTATAGATTGAACAAGCTTGGAGATAGGATGCATCCCTGTTTTACTCTTCTTTAATATATCAATGGATGTAGAGTTCTCTTTGATATTTTTTGTTATTGCTGTTTGCTCGTACAATATTTTTTTTGCCAGGTTGTTGATTCCTGGAAATCGACTGAGTTTATTGTCTTCAATCACAAAGACTCTAAGGATGTTTTCATTTTGGGCAACACAGACGACATCCAGCAACTCCTTGATGATAGCAATATCAACATAGCCACGATTGCATCCTCACGACATGTTGGCCCTATTAAGCCCCAAGTTGATGAGTGGCAGAGAGATCTGGATCTTTTTGGCAAAACACTGGTAGTGTATCTTGCTTGGTTGTAGTGTTTCCACCATGTATTTTTTTATCTCTGTTTTTAAATTAATGTTCTATCTATCTATTGACCTTTCAAGCCGTAACTGGCCCATAGGGACCCAGATATTCCTTCTCTTAACTAAATTTTTATTCTAGCAGTTTTCAATCCTTGTAAAGATCTTTTATCAAATCTCACCATTTGTCTCTGTTCTGTGCAAGCAACTCTATCTCATTGAGGGAGCTGATTCCTGCTGCTCTTGCCTTTCTCATCAATGTTCTTCTCAGTGTCTCTCTCTGGGTCGGCCTCTTTTCCTCTTACTTGTTGTTTCCCATTTGAGGGCTTGCTTTGCTATTCGATTATTATCCCTTCTCATCACATGTCCAACATATGACCATCATTTTTGCTTTATTACTGAAAGTATTAATGGTTGATTGGCGATTTCTCTAATTTCCTCGTTTGTTTTGAATTCGTTCTAAGCTATACCAAGTATTTTCCTTAGACATTTATTTTCGAATGCATTCAACTTTAAACTATTGTTCACCTCCTATATATTTATATCTGTTTATAGACTATTGTTCACCTCCTATATATTTGTAACTCTCTTTATAAACTATTGCTCACCTCCAATATTTTTTATCTCTGTTTATAAACTATTGTTCACCACCTATATATTTATTTATGTTTATAGACTATTGTTCACCTCCTATAAATTTATATCTCTGTTTATAAACTATTGTTCACCTCCTATAAATTTATATCTCTGTTTATAAACTATTGTTCACCTCCTATATATTTATATCTGTTTATAAACTATTGTTCACCTCCTATAAATTTATATCTCTGTTTATAAACTATTGTTCACCTCCTATAAATTTATATCTCTGTTTATAAACTATTGTTCACCTCCTATATATTTATTTCTGTTTATAAACTATTGTTCACCACCTATATATTTATTTCTGTTTATAAACTATTGTTCACCTCCTATAAATTTATATCTCTGTTTATAAACTATTGTTCACCTCCTATATATTTTTATCTCTGTTTATAAACTATTGCTCACCTCCAATATTTTTTATCTCTGTTTATAAACTATTGTTCACCACCTATATATTTATATCTCTGTTTATAAACTATTGTTCACCTCCTATATATTTATATCTCTGTTTATAAACTATTGCTCACCTCCAATATTTTTTATCTCTGTTTATAAACTATTGTTCACCACCTATATATTTTTTATCTCTGTTTATAAACTATTGCTCACCTCCTATATATTTTTATCTCTGTTTATAAACTATTGTTCACCTCCTATATATTTATATCTCTGTTTATAAACTATTGTTCACCACCTATATATTTATATCTCTGTTTATAGACCATTGTTCACCTCCTATATATTTATATCTCTGTTTATATAAACTAAAGTTCACCTCCTATATATTTATATCTATGTTTATAAACTAAAGTTCACCTCCTATATATTTATATCTGTTTATAGACTATTGTTCACCTCCTATATATTTATATCTGTTTATAGACTATTGTTCACCTCCTATTTATCACTGTTTATAGACTATTGTTCACCTCCTATATATTTTTATCTGTTTATAAACTAAAGTTCACCTCCTATTTATATCTCTGTTTATAAACTATTGTTCACCTCCTATTTATCCCTGTTTATAGACTATTGTTCACCTCCTATATATTTTTATCTGTTTATAAACTAAAGTTCACCTCCTATTTATATCTCTGTTTATAAACTATTGTTCACCTCCTACCGTACCACTCACTAAAGTGTGACTGGTAGTACAAATCAAATAAAAACAAAGAAATACTGGTTCTTTGAAGCTTCTTTATAATTTCTATATCTTCTTCTTCTTCTACCTTTTAGCTCCCAGTGGAGCATAGGTCTTCAACAAACACTTTCCAAGTCGTTCTGTTTTTTGCAATTCTTTTAAGATCATTCCATGTCTTCCCCATCATCTTCATCTCTGCTTCAATCTGTCTTCACCAAGAATTCCTTGGTCTTCCTCTTTGTCTTTTCCCCTGGGGATTCCAAAAAAGGGCCTGTTGTGTAATACTCTCAGTTGGTTTCCGTAGTGTGTGTCCTATCCATCGCCATCGTCTTCGCTGTATTTCTTTATCGACTGGTATTTGACCGGTACATTTCCATAATTCCACGTTTGTGACTTTGTCCTGCCATTTCCATCCCTTTATTCTGCGCAAGCATCCATTAATGAAAGTCTGTACCTTCGTGATTGTCAATTTTGTTATTCTCCATGTTTCACAGCCATATAATAGAACCGACTTAACATTGGAGTTGAAAATTTGTATTTTTGTATTTAGCCTAATTTCTTTGGATTTCCATATGTTTCCCAGTGCAATGAAAGCTCCTCTTGCTTTTGATATCCTTATTTTGGTATGGTTTTCTGTTCCTCCCTCTTTATCTATATTACTGCCAAGATATATATAAGATTGTACGTCTAGTAGAGGTATTTCTCCTAGTTTTATTTGGTTATTGCCAACTGCATTAATTCTCATAATGTTGGTCTTATCTCTATTAATCTTTAGTCCTAGCTGTTGTGATCTCTCATCTAATATACTCATTTTATCTTGCATCTGTTGGTGGCTGTGTGATAGGAGAGCTATGTCATCAGCAAAGTCTAAATCATCAAGTTGTTTGGTCAGTGACCACTGGATCCCATTTCTGTTGTTTTGAGTTATTTTCATAATCCAATCTATGGCCAGTAGAAAGAGAAATGGAGACAGAAGGCATCCTTGCCTTACTCCTGTTCTTATTTCAAATGCTTCTGTAAGCTGTCCTTCATGCACCACACTACATTTTGTTCCTTCATACATTGTTTTTATCAGGTTAATAAACTTTATGGGGATTCCATAATGACTCAGCAACTTCCAAAGCATTCTTCTGTCTAAACTATCAAATGCCTTTTCGTAATCTATGAATCCAATATAAAGTGGGGATTTTAGTTCTAAACTTTGTTCAACTATTATACGTAGAGTAGTTATTTGATCAGCACATGATCTGTTCTTCCTAAAACCTGCTTGTTCATCTCTCAAGTGTTTCTCTATAGCTTCTTTTAGTCTCTCCAGAATGATTCTGCCTAATATTTTTCCTGGCACTGATAGTAGCATAATTCCCCTATAATTTGTGCACTCCTGTAAACTTCCTTTCTTTGGTAGTTTGATCATATAACCTTCTCTCCAGTCTTTAGGTATTTCTTCCCTCTCCCAAATTTTATCCAATAGATTATGTAACATCTTGGTAGAGGTGATAATATCTGCTTTGATGGCTTCCGAAGGAATTTCATCTGGTCCTGTGGCTTTACCATCTTTTAACAGTTTGATGGCTTTCATTATTTCTTCTTTGCTTGGTTTTCCGCAGTTAACGTGTAATTCTTCTTCTGCTGGTAGTATATCTGGAGGATTATTTGAGCCAGGTCTGTTCAAAAGTTCTTCAAAGTGCTCCTTCCATCTCTCCATTTGTTCCTTTATATTACTAAGCAGATTTCCTTTCTTATCTTTGATAAAGGCGTTGATCTGTTTGTATTTTCCACCTAATTTCTTTGTGCTGTTGTACAGTTCTTTCATATTCCCTTTATTTGCTGCTTCTTCTGCCTCTTTAGCTAATTCATCTATATATTTCCTCTTATCCCTTTTAATGCATCTTCTCACTTCTTTGTTCACCTCTGTGTAAGCTTCCTGTGTCTTGGCTTTATTACTTCTTGTTTTGCTTTTATTTATGTCTGCTTTCTTGTTCTTTCTTTCTTTAATTTTATCCAGGGTCTCTGCTGTCATCCATGCCTTATTCTGGCGTTCTCTTTTCCCCAGTGTTTCTTCGCATGTCTCTTTCCATATATTTTTTACCTGTTTCCAATGATCTTCTATATTTATTGTATTTTCTAGTTGTTGGAGGACTTGGTATTTGTTTGATATTGTGACTGCGAATTTATCTTTAATTCCTTGTTCTTTAAGAAACCCTACATTGAAATACGTTCTGCCCTTATTCGTTGTAGTATACCTTTTTAATTTAATTTTAAGTTTGGCTAACAGAAGATGATGATCAGAAGCTATATCTGCCCCTCTATATACTTTTACATCCTGTAAGGATGACTTAAACTTATTATTAATACATATGTGATCAATTTGATTTTCCGTTCTATGATCTGGTGACACCCATGTAGCTTTGTGTATTCTTTTATGTTGGAATATTGTTCCTCCTAGGCTCATTTGATTAAGGGCGCAGAAATTCACAAATATCTCTCCATTCTCGTTTATATCTCCAAGTCCATGTTTTCCCATAATCTCTTCAAAGCCTCTGTTGTCTGATCCTACCTTAGCATTTAGGTCTCCCATCAAGATTATAATATCCTTGGCTCGTCTTGCATCCATCTGGCATTGTAGCTGTTTATAAAAATCATCTTTAACTGAGTCATCTTTATCGTTGGTTGGTGCATAGCATTGTATAATGTGTAATTTTATTTTGTTTTTGGTTGTTCTAAATGTTGCTCTCACCAGTCTTGGTCCCACTGCCTCCCATTCTATTAGTGTCTTCTGTGCATTCTTTGATAGCATTATAGCTACCCCTTCGCTATGTTGTGCTCCTGGTTCCTGGTGTCCTGATGATAAAATCATCTCCCCTGTATTCAATTTTATTCTCTCCGCTCCCAGCCATCTTGTTTCACACATTCCCAGAATATCTATCTTGTAGTTGTTCATTTCTGCTGCCACTTGTGCCGCTTTTCCCTGTTCGTTAAGGGTACGAACATTCCAGGTGCCAATTCTGGATGATTTCCTGGTAGACAAAGGGTGAGTCGGCAACCCGGACTCCTTATGGCTTTCTCCGGATTGCGTCATACGTCTCTTAGGCAGAGAGCCCTTCTCTTTCCTGGTTGACGGATTTACTTTATCTTTCTTTGACTTGTTCATGTTTGTGAAGTTTTTTCGGCTTATTTTTTTACAGTATGGGATAGCCAGTCCCATGCCTAACCCTCCTTTCTCGCCTCTTACGAACATGCCTGGTAGGGTACAGCGCCACTATTCTTTACTTCCCTTTCGGGCCCCGGCAGCGCACGGGCGAATTTCTATATAGTAATAAAGATAACTTGTGTGAGGCAGGTACACAAAGAATGAAGATACATTTTGATCGATTAGTTGAGTGATTTGATTGGTTTAATTGAGCAATTGTTTGAATGATTGCTTGAGTGATTGATTGGTTGGTTGTGGTGGTGATTGGTTGGTTGAGTGATTGGTTGGTTGAGTGACTGATTGGCTGGTTGAGAGTTTCATTGGTTGTTTGAGTGATTGATTGATTGATTGAGAAATTGATTGGTTGATGGATTGATTTGTTTAATGATTATTTTATTGATCAGTTGAGTGATTAATTGGTTGGTTGAGTGATTGATCTGTTGATTGATTAGTTTGTTAATTCATTAATTATTTGATTGGTTGTTTGAGTGATTGATTGGTTGATTGAATGACTGATTGAGTGCTTGATTTGTTGGTTGAATGATTGAGTGATTGGTTTTTTGGTTGAGTGGTTTATTGGTTTGATTGATTATTTTGTTGATTGATTAATTAATTAGTTGAGTGATTGATTGGACTAATATAGAGATAGGAGAATTGGTCCAGCCACAATTAGGAAGAGACGATGGACATATGTCAGACACATGTTGGAAAGAGACAACAAGAGAATTCCAAAACAGGCTCTTCTATGGGAAACACTTTGATACAGAAAAAAGAGCAAGTCCTAGTTAGTAAAGAGCCCCCGTCACGCCAAGTGGCGTATAGGGAATATGGTGTTAGTGACCATAAATTTCATAGACCCTTGGCACATGATTTTTGGGGTAATGTGGTCGGTATTACGCCCGTGCCACTTTACTTTCCCAGAAAAAAATCTGGTACCCATTAAAGGCTCGGTGAACCAGAAGTCATCGGTTGAGATCGAACCCTACCTCTTGTCCTTTGTAGTCCAGTTCACTAACCACTTAGCTATCGCGGCTCCCACAAGACCTAGAGAAACACTAAAAAGAACACTTATAAGAGAAGGAAAGTTGGGTAGCAGGGATTCATTAGATAAGACCAAACATCGCTCGCCACATGAGCTTGGTAAACCCATAACACTCGATATCATCTTTATGGGCAGGGTGTTGTCCTCTTTTGTTGGGCTAATTTTTTACACTTTTTGCACTATGAAAAATGCTGCTTTTGTGAAAAACAAGAGCTGTATTTTATTACTTTTAATTAATCAATGTTTCTGCAATTATTTCTGCTAAAAACCTTGTAATTTTTAAAATTTAACTTCTTTTCCAACTTTTTGATCAAATTGTCTGAACCTAAATATGTTTTAGATAAAATTTGGGGACTGGTTGGTCTCAGGTAAGACACATCGGTCTTCTCTCTGCGGCAACAATTCCTGGTCTCTGCAGTGAAGTCCAGCTTGAAATGTCAATTACTCATCGACAGAAAAATATGAGTACCTCTGAAGTTGGAGTTATTTGCCTTTGCGGCAAGGGATCCTGTGCACACGACTGCCAGGGAAAAATGGATTAACACACAACATTGAGTTTCTAGTCTCTAGGGACTTCACCAAAGGTAAATGCTGGTGAACGGAAAAAATAAAAAAATAAGTGGAAAAAAAATATCAATTTTCAATTATTTTTTTAATAGCAAATGTGTTATATTTGTGTTTATGTCATGCCTCCAGGATGAGTGGCTAACCTGCCAGAGGTCATGGATGTACTTGGAGTCCATTTTCTCAGCTCCAGACATTCAGAGACAGCTTCCATCAGAAGCCAAGATGTTCATGCAAGTGGACAAGTCCTACAAGGACATAATGAGGAAGGTTAACAAGATTCCTCTAGCAGTTAGGGCTGCTACACAGCCAGGTAAGATTGTGTCCCCTTTGTTGTGTACATTTTCAGAGTGATCTCCCTGCAAGGACATAATGAGGAAGTTGTAACATGATTCATCTAGCAGTTAGGGCTACTACACAACCAGGTAAGATTGTGTCCCCTTTTTTTGTATAAAACTCAGAATGGTCTCTCTTTCATCTCTTACAATAATCACCTTCTTATGCAGTAATAGTTTATGTATTATGGGCCTTGTCAGCAGAGTGTGCTTAGTGGGAGAAGGGAAGAAGCAAATAATTGCTGTGCTGCGAAAAAGCTGGTTGCAGGAACTAGTAGTGGGGTGTAACGTACACTCCTACAAGGTATGGTGATGGCTTTGCTAAAAAGGAAAACAACAAACTGTTGATGTTTTTTCGACCTACATGCACCTTCCTCAGAAAATGAAAACAACACAAATAAATAACTAAATAAATATAAACTATACCACATCTAAAACTAGGAGAAATACCTCTATTAGATGTACAATCTTACATATATCTGGGCAGTAATATAGATAAAGAGGGAGGAACAGAAAATGATACCAAAATAAGGATATCAAAAGCAAGAGGAGCTTTCATTGCACTGGGAAACATATGGACATCCAAAGAAATTAGGTTAAATACAAAAATAAAAATTTTCAACTCAAATGTTAAGGCGGTCCTATTATATGGCTGTGAAACATGGAGAACAACAAAATTGACAATCACGAAGATACAGACTTTCATTAATGGATGCTTACGCAGAATAAAAGGATGGAAATGGCAGGACAAAATCACTAACATAGAATTATGGAAATGTACCAGTCAAACACTAGTGGATAAAGAGATACAGCGAAGACAATGGCGCTGGATAGGACACACACTACTGAAGCCAACTGAGAGTATTACACCTTAGGCCCTTTTTTGGAATCCCCAGGGGAAAAGACAAAGAGGAAGACCAAGGAATTCTTGGAGAAGACAGATCGAAGCAGAGATGAAGATGATGGGGAAGACATGGAATGATCTTAAAAGAATGGCAAAAACAGAACGACTTGGAAAGTGTTTGTTGAAGACCTATGCTCCACTGGAAGCTAAAAAGGTAGAAGAAGAAGATACCACATCTAGGATGAGCGAGACAGGTAAATTAAGCAGAAATAAACAAAGGGATAAGATGAAATGAAAGAGAGAAGTGCTACATATAGGAGGATAAAAATAGAAAATATGTGAATATTGGGAAAATAAAATATATATAAAATTAAAATGAGTCTTATCTGTGGCAAGATCCAAAAGCTCCCAGCAAGTGACTGTGAGACAAATGGAATACAGGAGGGTAAAGTGAAAAGAAGGGGGAAAAGGGGAGGGAGGGGTGGTTTGGAAATCAGTCACATGATTAGATGGGAAGTCACACAAGATAATAAGGTAGGTAGTAGAATGAGGTGTGAGAAGCAGTCAAGCATGTCACAGGTCTATCTATCTAGAGATAGGGAGTGTATATAGGGAGTGAAAATGAGCAACGCCCGACATTACTCATACAACACCGCAATAAATGAGGTGCAATATGGGGACTATCGATGACTGGCGGTGGAAAGTGGGAGAAGTTGAGTGTAAAATTAACTTCTAACAGAGATAATTTGATGAAGCATACCTTGAGAAATGCTGGAAAAGATACGGGGATACCCAAATGCAGTAAAACTGAATCCATGGACACATAGACAGTAAAATAGGCAGACAAATAGGCAAGACTCGATCTTGATCTTTCCTAGCTGTTAGACATCACATAGGGCTTGTAGTGTTTTTTGCCATCCATCTTCATTCTGAGCGAGGTGTTTGATCTTATCCGGCATGACTCATCATATCTTTATGAGATTCCACAGCAGCCATGGTTTCCCCACCCAAGGGTATCTTTGGGTGAAAAAAAAATAAAAAATAAAATTAAAAAATAAATAAATAAACTGTACTTCTGGCATCACTGGACTTCTAAATAGACTGTACTTCTGGCATCACTGGACTTCTAAATAGACTGTACTTCTGGTTTCACTGAACTTCTAAATAGTCTGTACTTCTGGTTTCACTGAACTTCTAAATAGACTGTACTTCTGACATCACTGGACTTCTAAATAGACTGTACTTCTGGTTTCACTGAACTTCTAAATAGTCTGTACTTCTGGTTTCACTGGACTTCTAAATAGACTGTACTTCTGGCATCACTGAACTTCTAAATAGACTGTACTTCTGGTTTCACTGAACTTCTAAATAGTCTGTACTTCTGGTTTCACTGAACTTCTAAATAGACTGTACTTCTGACATCACTGGACTTCTAAATAGACTGTACTTCTGGTTTCACTGAACTTCTAAATAGTCTGTACTTCTGGTTTCACTGGACTTCTAAATAGACTGTACTTCTGGCATCACTGAACTTCTAAATAGACTGTACTTCTGGTTTCACTGAACTTCTAAATAGTCTGTACTTCTGGTTTCACTGAACTTCTAAATAGACTGTACTTCTTACTTGACCAGACTTCTAAATAGTCTGTACTTCTGGTTTCACTGAACTTCTAAATAGACTGTACTTCTGGTTTCACTGAACTTCCAAATAGTCTGTACTTCTGGTTTCACTGAACTTCTAAATAGTCTGTACTTCTGGTTTCACTGAACTTCTAAATAGACTGTACTTCTGGTTTCACTGAACTTCTAAATAGTCTGTACTTCTGGTTTCACTGAACTTCTAAATAGACTGTACTTCTGGTTTCACTGAACTTCTAAATAGACTGTACTTCTTACTTGACCAGACTTCTAAATAGACTGTACTTCTTACTTGACCAGACTTCTAAATAGACTGTACTTCTAGCTTCACTGAACTTCTAAATAGACTGTACTTCTGGCTTCACTGAACTTCTAAATAGACTGTACTTCTTACTTGACCAGACTTCTAAATAGACTGTACTTCTTACTTGACCAGACTTCTAAATAGACTGTACTTCTTACTTGACCAGACTTCTAAATAGACTGTACTTCTGGCTTCACTGAACTGCTAAATAGACTGTACTTCTTACTTGACCAGACTTCTAAATATACTGTATTTCTGACTTGTGTGTGTTCTTTTTTGGGGGGAAACCCAAACTAACCACTCAGCTACTGAGACTTTAGTTTAGAACTAAGTGGCCTATATTGGATTATCCAAATTGTGTGTCATCATCATCATGTGCCATACAGGTTGGCATAGGCGATCATGTCCTTCCACAATCTTCTATCTATACCTACCGTGCATCATATGAGTTCTGTTGTTGACTGTTTTCCATGCCATGTCACCAAGCTATCTAGTATTTTCTCTCTTTGTTGTCCACGATCTCTCTTTTCCTGTTTTTTGCCAGTTGTAACCAAGTATTCAAACTTTCCTCCTCTCATGATGTGCTGGAAAACGTTGATTGTTTCATTCTGATGTTTCTTAGGAGTTCCCTTTTTGTTTTGGCCTCTTTGAGAACTTCCTCATTGGTCTTTTTAGCTGTCCAGGGAACTTTCAACATTCTTCTGAGAAATCCCATCTCTGTGGCCTCTAATCGTCTTTTCATTTGTTTTTTTTTGTGTGTTAACATGTTTAAATCATGCCCCACTTTTGCCAACATGGTCTGTGAAAATGCGCTCTACACTCTTGTCTTCTTCCTTTCAACTCCCTGTGGAGCATAGGCCTTCAACATACACTTTCCAAACTGTCCTGTTTCTTACAATTCTTTTAAGATCACTCCATGTCTTCTCCATCGTTTTCATCTCTACTTCCACATGTCTTCTTCATCCTTTTCATCTATACTTCCACATGTCTTCTCCATCCTTTTCATCTCTACTTCCACATGTCTTCTTCATCCTTTTCATCTCTACTTCCACCTGTCTTCTTCATCCTTTTCATCTCTACTTCCACCTGTCTTCTCCATCCTTTTCATCTCTACTTCCAAATGTCTTCTCCATCCTTTTCATCTCTACTTCCACATGTCTTCACCATCCTTTTCATCTCTACTTCCACCTGTCTTCTTCATCCTTTTCATCTCTACTTCCACATGTCTTCACCATCCTTTTCATCTCTACTTCCACATGTCTTCTCCATCCTTTTCATCTCTACTTCCACATGTCTTCTCCATCATTTTCATCTCTACTTCCACATGTCTTCACCATCCTTTTCATCTCTACTTCCACATGTCTTCACCATCCTTTTCATCTCTACTTCCACATGTCTTCACCATCCTTTTCATCTCTACTTCCACATGTCTTCTCCATCCTTTTCATCTCTACTTCCACATGTCTTCTCCATCCTTTTCATCTCTACTTCCACCTGTCTTCTCCATCCTTTTCATCTCTACTTCCACCTGTCTTCTTCATCCTTTTCATCTCTACTTCCACATGTCTTCTCCATCCTTTTCATCTCTACTTCCACCTGTCTTCTCCAAGTATATTTTGGCTTTCCTCTTTGTCTCCTCATAAAAAAAGGACCTGTCGTGTAATACCGTCAGTTGGCTTATGCAGTTTGTGTCCTATTCAGTGACATCGTCTTTGTCTTATCTCTGTGACCATTGGTATTTGACTGGTACTGTTTAATTTAACCCTAACTCACTGTCTGCTTTCTTTTAATTATTTGTATTTTTAAAATAATATATTTAAAAACATGAAAAATTCATTACTTTTTGTAGTAATAGATAAAATGAAATTTTTTTTCTTTTCTACGCCAGGACTCCTTGAGACTTTTCAGAACAACAATGGATTATTAGACCAGATTATGAAGTGCCTTGAGGCATACCTTGAGTCAAAGAGAGTTATCTTTCCAAGGTGGGAGACTCTTGTAAAATAACTGTCTTTCTAATTAAAGATTTTATTATATAGAATACAACACAGAAGGAACAAATAAATTGGTATGCACATCTAGAAAGAATGTCATGTGATTCCTTACTATGCAAAGCATATATATATATTTTTTTTTTCGTTTGCCAGCTATGACCTCTGACGAAGTCCCTAGAGACTAGGAACTGAATTTTGCATGTTAATCAATTTTTCCCTGGCAGCCGTGTGCACAGGGGTCCCTCGCCACACAGGCAGATAACTCTGACATCAGAGGTACTTATATTTTTTCCATCGATGAGTGATTGACATTTCAAGCCAGGTCTCACTGCTGAGACCAGGGGTGGTTGCAGCAGAGAGAAATCATAAATAAAAATCCCAACCGGTGTAGCCGGGATTTGAACCCACAACCTCTCTGTCTTGAGGCTGGCGTCTTGCCTCGAGACCAACCAGTACCCAGCTTATATTAAAAGAGGAGAAGGGAGAAAAGCAAGAGGCAGACCCAGAGTAAGATAGAAAGAAATGCTACAACATCAATTAACAGTAAGTGAAGCTGTCAAAAGGGTGAAAATCAGAACTTTGTTATCTCCCTTGACACCCAAACATGTGCAAGAGGAAGTGAAGAAGAAGAAAAAATTTTTAATTAGTTCAATGCCAACTCTTTCTCTTATAATGTTAAGTCTGATTCTGTCTTTTCTGGTCACTTCAAACATTTTCAACTCTTAATATGATTTAACATAATTTAATTTTTAAGATAATTGCTATTATTAAAGTAAATATGTAAAGTAAAGGTTCACTTCACTTCTTGCTACATGTATGAGGTATACGGTGTTAGTGACATATTTTTCAGTACAAAGATGTACAACAGAGGAGAGATACAGAATGGCTTAGGTAAAAGCAGCTTTCCAAAAAATGAGGAAGATACTGTGCAATCCATTTTTGACAATAGAAACAAGAAAAAGAGTTCTTAAATGTTATGTAGAGCCAGTCTTAACATATGGATGTGAATCATGGACAATAGGACAACAGACAAGAAATCACTGGAGTCTGTAGAAATGTGGTTTTACAGAAGAATGTTGAGAATACCATGGACAGCTAAGAAGAGTAATGAAAACGTTCTGAAAGAGGCCAAAGCAAAAAGAGAGCTAATTTCCAATATTAAGAAGAAACAATCATCATTTTTTGGCCATGTAATGAGAAGAGAACAACTGGAATATATTGTAACAACTGGAAAATTGAGGGACGAAGAAATAAAGGGAAGCAAAGAGAAAAGATACCAGACAACTTAAGAGAATAGCTTGGCAGAAGGTCAACAACAGAAATGATAAATAGCTGTCCAAATCAAAGTTGTGGATAGACATGATCACCTACACCAACAGACATGGTACCTGATGATGATGATTTCTAAATGTATTTCAGATTCTATTTTCTGTCCAATGATGAACTGCTGGAGATCCTGGCTCAGACCAGAAACCCACTAGCTGTCCAGCCACATCTAAGGAAGTGTTTTGATGCTATCTCTAAACTGGAGTTTGGTGTGCAACACTCCACTGATGGCAAGGCTACTCCTGAAACAGGTATTATTATTACATGAAAAAGCATATGCGTGGCCATAGTCAGCTTTGTCTTTTGCTTCCCTCTATCTCTATTGCCACCGGAGCTACTGAGTTTAATGTTTTGTGCACACCATGAGCTGTGTTTTTAATCCAGATATTCCGATTGCTTAATGATGAATGATGATATCATATGATGAAGGACAATTCAGCTGCATTCAATTTCGGTGTTGAATGTCCTTATGTCTTTTGGGGTGTGCTATAGCTACTGTGATGGGGACTGTAACTCTATCTTTCTTTGTTTGGATCCTTCAATGAGATGAGTTTTAATTCGGATGATGCCACTGGTATGGGCGGTTGAGCAATTATAGATTTTAATTCGTTTTCAGTGATACCGGGGGCTTTGACTAACCATAACTATTGCTTCCTTTGCTGTATGATTTTAATTTCTTTAATTGTATCTCCTTCTTGATCTACACAGCTTTCAAAATGTACAAAATTATTATATTATTATATCTCTTCTTTGTTGATCTCAAGTTCTATATTCCTAGCCGTTGATGACGGGACATTTGTTTTTTCTTGCAACATGTTCATATTGCATCATGTTCACACTGGGTCATGTTCACATTGGGTCATGTTCACATTTGGTTATGTTCACATTGTGTCATATTCACATTGGGTCATATTTACATTGGGTCATATTCACATTGGGTCATATTCACATTGGGTCATGTTCACATTGGGTCATGTTCACATTTGGTCATGTTCACATTGGGTCATGTTCACATTGGGTCATATTCACATTGGGTCATGTTCACATTGGGTCATGTTCACATTTGGTCATGTTCACATTGGGTCATGTTCACATTGGGTCATATTCACATTGGGTCATGTTCACATTGGGTCATGTTCACATTGGGTCATGTTCACATTGCATCATATTCACATTGGGTCATATTCACATTGGATCATGTTCACATTGGATCATGTTCACATTGGGTCATATTCACATTGGGTCATGTTCACATTGGGTCATGTTCACATTGGGTCATATTCACATTGCTACTGATAACAATAATGCCATCCACAAAACCATATTCTCTGAGATATAGTTATTTATAATATTTTTATAAAGTTAAAATAAATCAAATGTGAGTGTTTACAAAATATTGTGTACCCAGCTTGTCATTTGCATATGGGAAATATGGTTGTAGTGGCATATTTTTGTATCATTGTCATACAATTTATAATCACAGGCCATCATATTTTTAAAAAAATTAGTGTTTGAAATTATAAAACAAAAAATTATGAATATTATTATGGTAACTCTTTCCATAGAAGCTTTTAATCAACGCAATGGAAGGGATTTGAGAGACAACGTTTTTCATGGTTTTAAGAATCAATGTACACATTTATATTTATCTAACATATAACATATTAAACAAATGAAAAGACGATTAGAGGCCACAGAGATGGGATTTCTCAAAAGAATGTTGAAAGTTCCCTGGACAGCTAAAAAGACCAATGAGGAAGTTCTCAAAGAGGCCAACACAAAAAGGGAGCTCTTAAAAAACATCAGAGAGAAGCAATCAACATTTTTCGGGTACATCATGAGAAGAGGAAAGTTGGAATACTTGATTACAACTGGCAAAATAAAAGGAAAGAGAGATCGCGGACGACAAAGAGAGAAAATACTGGATAGCTTGATGTCATGGCATGGAAAACAGTCAACAACAGAACTGATACAATGCACTGTAGATAGAAGATTGTGGAGGGACATGATCACCTACGCCAACCGGTATGGCACATGATGATGATGATGATGATGATAACATATTATATATGAATCTTTAGATAATTGAACAATAAATTAGATTTCACCAATACCAAGATGATACAAATCATGTAGAAAAAAATATGGTTTGATGACATCTTTTACTAATCAAATTCAGAGTGATGCACTATGTGGCAAAACATATGCTGTCGAAGAGCCAATGGTGGGGTGTGCTAAACACTCCAAGGTATGGTGACAGCTTTACAAATAAAGAACACAACACAATACTGACGTTTCGGCCTGTGGCCTTCTTCAGAATACATGGACAACGACAACAAGCGGTGAAGCACAATTACTACATGTTAGATGATAAAGTGGAGGGCGAGGAAAGTAGGATGCAAAAATAAGAAAAGAGAGAAATGAATTTTACATGATGAGAGGTATGATGGGCGTCAAAATATATAAAATAGAAAAAGAGAGAGAAAATGTATAATAAATTGTACTTAGCTGAGCTCAGAGCAGGGAGCAGGAAAACTGTAATCCGTGCTGAAACCAGTCGGAATGACTAAATGACTAAAAGCGCAGAGAACGTGTAGAGAAAGCAACACGTGACAAAGACAGGTCAGTAAAGAGGGCAAAAAGGATCAAATTTCGGGAAAACCAAAAAGGGGGGGGGGAAAGGGGGCATAGACGAGGATACTCCTGGGACACAACAAGCAATACATATAAATCACTCAACAATGGAAGTGAGAGATCACGCGAGAGGTTAAGAGAAAGAAATAGAATGACACGACAAAGTAGTAAACTAGGCAGTGGGTGAGAGAGATGGACTCTACAGAATGGATGGCCTCGAACTGAACGAGTTGAGAGGTAGGTCAACGAAAGGAAGGATTGGATACTGGAGGAGAGATACGGTGAGGAAGAATAATAAAGCCGGTATAATGAGAAGGGCGATAGAGGGGTGGTCCGGAGGAAGTTAGTCTATCGGGAGGTAGGGAAGTATTGGAGGAGGAGGTATGGAGAGGAGGGATAAGAAGCAGGTATGTGAAAACTGGATAGGGGGAGAGGCGGTAGGTCAGAAGTGAATGGAAAAAGAGAAAGTCTGGAAGAAGTGGAGCAATAGGGGATGGTGTGCAAGAGGTATGAACCATAGGAGGTAAAGAAGTAGGGAAATGATAGAACAAAGGGGGAAATGAAAGTGGGCATCAGGATAAGGGGGATACTGGAATAGTAGGTATAGATGAGTAGTGACTACAAGTTAATAGAGAGGAGAGGGGTGAGCTAGGAGTAGATCAGCAGAGGGGTGGTAGGAAGGACGAGGGACAATAGAGGTGGGCAGAGAGATCGTACGTACAGTCCAGGTGGAGAGGTGATATAGTGATAAAGAGGTAAAGGACATGAAGATAGTCAGAAGAGAAAAAGGTGTAGGGAGAGGGGGGGGGTTTCTTCCCTAATGGTCCTTTCGAGATCAGAGAGGGATTCACTTGCACATCGCGGAACATCATTTATGCCATCATCTGTAAGCGATGCAAGTTGACCTACATCGGTCAGTCTGGTCGCAGAATCGGCGATAGGTGCCGTGAACACTTGAATGACATCACCCAAGAAGCGGACACTCCTGTAGCAGCCCACTTTAACTCGAGGGGCCATCGAGGTAAGACTGATGTCTTGGTAACTGCCTAGTATCATGCTCCTCTGATCACCACAGTCGGCTCACTCTTGAGCACCGTCTGATCGCTCGTTGGGGCTGCCTCACCCCTCGTGGCATCAATGTATCCCTGTCCCTCTGAGGACCCTCCTGCCTCCGACTCCACCCTCCCACCTATGGACCTCTCTTCCTATTTCTCTTCTTGGGTCCTCTACTCCTCGTCCATCCCTGCTTTTCATATCCTCTTTGAGTAACCCCCATCTTGCCTTCTTCCTCCTAAACCCCCCCCCTCTCCCTACACCTTTTTCTCTTCTGACTATCTTCATGTCCTTTACCTCTTTATCACTATATCACCTCTCCACCTGGACTGTACGTACGATCTCTCTGCCCACCTCTATTGTCCCTCGTCCTTCCTACCACCCCTCTGCTGATCTACTCCTAGCTCACCCCTCTCCTCTCTATTAACTTGTAGTCACTACTCATCTATACCTACTATTCCAGTATCCCCCTTATCCTGATGCCCACTTTCATTTCCCCCTTTGTTCTATCATTTCCCTACTTCTTTACCTCCTATGGTTCATACCTCTTGCACACCATCCCCTATTGCTCCACTTCTTCCAGACTTTCTCTTTTTCCATTCACTTCTGACCTACCGCCTCTCCCCCTATCCAGTTTTCACATACCTGCTTCTTATCCCTCCTCTCCATACCTCCTCCTCCAATACTTCCCTACCTCCCGATAGACTAACTTCCTCCGGACCACCCCTCTATCGCCCTTCTCATTATACCGGCTTTATTATTCTTCCTCACCGTATCTCTTCCTCCAGTATCCAATCCTTCCTTTCGTTGACCTACCTCTCAACTCGTTCAGTTCGAGGCCATCCATTCTGTAGAGTCCATCTCTCTCACCCACTGCCTAGTTTACTACTTTGTCGTGTCATTCTATTTCTTTCTCTTAACCTCTCGCGTGATCTCTCACTTCCATTGTTGAGTGATTTATATGTATTGCTTGTTGTGTCCCAGGAGTATCCTCGTCTATGCCCCCTTTCCCCCCCCCCCTTTTTGGTTTTCCCGAAATTTGATCCTTTTTGCCCTCTTTACTGACCTGTCTTTGTCACGTGTTGCTTTCTATACACGTTCTCTGCGCTTTTAGTCATTTAGTCATTCCGACTGGTTTCAGCACGGATTACAGTTTTCCTGCTCCCTGCTCTGAGCTCAGCTAAGTACAATTTATTATACATTTTTCTCTCTCTTTTCTATTTTATATATTTTGACGCCCATCATACCTCTCATCATGTAAAATTCATTTCTCTCTTTTCTTATTTTTGCATCCTACTTTCCTCGCCCTCCACTTTATCATCTAACATGTAGTAATTGTGCTTCACCGCTTGTTGTCGTTGTCCATGTATTCTGAAGAAGGCCACAGGCCGAAACGTCAGTATTGTGTTGTGTTCTTTATTTGTAAAGCTGTCACCATACCTTGGAGTGTTTAGCACACCCCACCATTGGCTCCTTGCTACCAGCTTTACCGCAGCATTGCAATTATTTGCCTGTTCCCCATATGCTGTCGAAATCGGCATGGCACAAAGTACAGGGAAACATACGGAAAGAGTTAAATTGATCAGTTTTTATTCCTGTGTTATTTTCTTTATCTGTAGATGAAACAGACAAACAGGCAGAGATTCATTACACAAATGACATCCTGGCCATGATATCCCCTGAAGGAGAAAAGGTTTCTCTTGGAAAGGTACATCATTGTTTTAACTTTGAAGAATGTGTTATATAGCACATGAATTAGAAGGTCAAAGTGAAATAAATGTAGACCTAGAGAAACACTAAAAAGAACACTGATGTGAGAAGCAACAATAGCAGGCAGGAGATCCTATGTTTGCCATAAACAGATGCAGGATAAAATGAGCATACTTGATGAGAGATCACAACAGCTAGGACTGAAGATTAACAGAGATAAGACCAACATTATGAGAATTAATACAGTTGGCAATAACCAAATAAAACTAGGAGAAATACCTCTATTAGATGTACAATCTTACATATATCTGGGCTGTAATATAGATAAAGAGGGAGTAACAGAAAATGATACCAAAATAAGGATATCAAAAGCAAGAGGAGCTTTCATTGCACTGGAAAACATATGGAAATCCAAAGAAATTAGGTTAAATAAAATACAAAAATAAAAATTTTCAACTCAAATGTTAAGGCGGTCCTATTATATGGCTATGAAACATGGAGAACAACAAAATTGACAATCACGAAGATACAGACTTTCATTAATGGATGCTTACGCAGAATAAAAGGATGGAAATGGCAGGACAAGATCACTAACATAGAATTATGGAAATGTACCAGTCAAACACCAGTGGATAAAGAGATACAGCGAAGACGATGGCGCTGAATAGGACACACACTACGGAAGTCAACTGAGAGTATTACACAACAGGCCCTTTTTTGGAATCCCCAGGGGAAGAGACAAAGAGGAAGACCAAGGAATTCTTGGAGAAGACAGATGGAAGCAGAGATGAAGATGATGGGGAAGACATGGAATGATCTTAAAAGAATGGCAAAAAACAGAACGACTTGGAAAGTGTTTGTTGAAGACCTATGCTCCACTGGGAGCTAAAAAAGGTAGAGAGAGAGATGTTTAGAGGCTTGGCCAGAACAGGGACTTGTGGTGAGACGCAATCCAGGTCCTGTGCAAAGTTTAACACTAAATATCAAAGATCATTGAACATGAAGTAGCTAGAGTTTCTGCCCCTATATTCTGTCTTCAGCTTGAAAGGAAAATAGCTAACTATATAGATAGACAAATAGATTGGTACAATCAACAGCTATAATAAAATATAACAAGGAGAACTCCACACCCATGGACATACAAAGAGGAGTAAGACAAGGAGGCATCCTATCACCAAGCTTGTTCAATCTATACACTGAGCAAATCTTTAAAAACATCTCAGAGATGCCAGGCCTAAACATTAATGGAAAGAATCAATAACCTAAGATATGCTGATGATACTGTACTACTAGCAGTAAATCCTAAAGACCTACAACAATTGCTTAATGTAATAAACATAACAAACAAAAAATATGGACTAGATATGAATATCAAAAAGACTAAAACTATGATCATAAACAAAGAAAATTCTCAAGACCTACAATTAAATATCACAGTGGAGGGAATACATCTGGAGACAGTCCAGAGCTACAACTACCTGGGACATACTATAACCAATGATGGAAAATGTAAAATTGAAATAAACAAAAGAATAGGTATGGCAAAAAGTAATTTTAATGCCATGAAAAATATACTAACAACAAAACAAATATCAGCAGGGCTGTAACTAAGAATGGCAAAATGTTACATCTTCTCAGTATTCCTGTACGGTGCAGAAACATGGACATTAGACAAGAAAACAGAACAGAAAATTGAAGCCTTTGAAATGTGGATTTATAGAAGAATAGGTAGAATTGGATGGAAAGAAAAGAAAACAAACGATGAAGTTTTAAAACAACTGAAAATACAAAAAAGAGAACTACTAAATACAATTAAGACAAGACAAATGAAATTTTTGGGGCATGTTAAAAGACACAACAGCCTACTAAAAGTAATATTGGAAGGGAAAATACAAGGTAAAAGAGGCAGAGGCAGACCAAGACTAACATGGACGAGTAACATCAAAAGATGGACAAGTCAATCTATGACAGCCTGCACCATCAAAGCAAGAAACAGAGTAGAATGGCGATCCATGGTAGCGAACCTTCGTTGCGGAGAAGGCACTCGATGATGATGACGAGATAGATTGGTAAGCTTTTCTTTTCATTGAATGAATCCATTCATCTGTAAGTCTGTCTCTCTGTCTGTTATTCTTTCAAGTTAAATATAGCATATATGGAGAAATCCCAGATCTCCATGTCCAATGATCTTTGTTATTAAGCACAAGATTTTGCACAATACCTATATTGTATCTTGCCACTTATCCCTGTTCTTGGGTAAGTTTCTTAACCTCAGCAAGGGAGCTGATGCCGACTGTTGTTGCATCTCGCCTCATTGTTCTTTTCAGTATTTCCCTTCTGAAAGAATGTTAGCTTTAAATAACAAAAATGTGAACACGCTTCAGTAAAAACTTAAGATGTTTTGGACTTAATTTTGTGTGTGTGAATTTTAAACAATGGACAGCATCATCAAAAGCACCATGGAAAATGTTGTAAATATATATAATTTGTGCTGTAAATATATATAACTTGTGCTGTAAATATATATAACTTGTGCTGTAAATATATATAGTTTGTGCTGTAAATATATATAACTTGTGCTGTAAATATATATAACTTGTGCTGTAAATATATATAACTTGTGCTGTAAATATATATAGTTTGTGCTGTAAATATATATAACTTGTGCTGTAAATATATATATAACTAGTGCTGTAAATATATATAACTTGTGCTGTAAATATATATAACTTGTGCTGTAAATATATATAAAAGTAAAGTAAAGTAACCCAGTCACGCCAAGTGGCGTATAGGGAAATATGGTGTTAGTGACCCTATATTTTACAGACCTTCAGCACATGATTTTTGGGGTAATGTGGTCAGTATTACGCCCGTGCTGCTTTACTTTCCCAGAAAAAATCCGGTACCCATTTAAGGCTGGGTGAACCCGGAAGCCGTCGGTTGGGATTGAACCCTACCCCTTGTCCGTGGTAGTCCAGTTCACTAACCACTGAGCTATCGCGGCTCCAAAGATATATAACTTGTGCTGTAAATATATATAACTTGTGCTGTAAATATATATAACTAGTGCTGTAAATATATATAACTTGTGCTGTAAATATATATAACTTGTGCTGTAAATATATAACTTGTGCTGTAAATATATATAACTAGTGCTGTAAATATATATAACTTGTGCTGTAAATATATATAACTTGTGCTGTAAATATATATAACTTGTGCTGTAAATATATATAACTTGTGCTGTGATAACCGGAAATTAATTATTTCATTATTTGTTTGTAGTAGATGTAATTAGTCGAAGGCCTCGGTATCGCTGCAAACGAATTAAAATCCATAATTGCTCAACTGTTCATGTCAGTGGAATCATCTGAATTAACATCTCATCTTCATTGAAGGCTCCAAACAAAGAAAGGCAGCTGCAATCCCCACCATAGCAGCTACAGCTAATGCCAAAAGACATAAGGTGTAGCAGCTTCGAAGGTGAACGCAATTAATTAATTATTTGCTAAGATGGAGTAAAGACGATGGTCGTATGTTGGACATGTGATGAGAAGAGATAATAACCGAATAGCAAAGCAAGCCCTCATATGGGAAACAACAGGTAAGAGAAAAAGAGGAAGACCCAGGGAGACACTGAGAAGAACATTGATGAGAGAGGCAAGAGCAGCAGGATTCGGCTCCCTCAATGAGATAGAGCTGCTTGCACAGAACAGTGACAAATGACAAGATTTGATAAAATATCTTTAAAAGAATTGAAAACTGCTAGAACAAAAATTCAGATAAGAGAAGGAGTATCTTGGTCTACGCCCTATGGGCCGGCTACGGCTCGAAAGGTCAATAGATAGATAGATAGTAGATGGAGTACTGAAGATTAAGCAAGGAACATTCTTATATATATATATATATATATATATATATATATATATATATATATATATATATATATATATATATATTTTTTGTTTATTTATTCTTTTTACTGAAGTGAAGGTAATAAGACAAATATAAAGATAATTTTAAATTGTAGTAATTTCCTTCAGCAGTTCAGAGTATCTGAGGATCAGAAGTTTAAGATTTCAAAAAATGTTTTTAAATTCAGGGTCTGAAGGCAAGAGGCAATGTAGAGGACTGGCTGGGCAAGGTTGAGGAAGCTATGGTACACAATCTGAGACGCCTGTGCAAAGCAGCCATTGGAGATTATGAGAAGAGACCCAGAGAACAGTGGGTTGTTTCACATTGTTCCCAGGTTAGTACATAATGACACATTGTTTATTCATATAATGGGGTCAGAGTTGAAGAGGTCATTTCTTCATTGACAACCAACCGATCAGCTTCTTATTCAACACATCATCTGCAATAAACTTGAATCATTAGTCCTAACCTTGACCTAGCTTTACCTATTCCATCTATGGGTTTTCTTGTTCCTTCTATATTCATTTCATACTTTTATCTCCCTGTAGTTCTCTCCTTTCTTGATCTCCTTCTTCTTTTTTCTTTTCTCTTTCTCACTGATACCGAAAAGGTGTCGTGGTTATATCATTTGTCATTCTTGCGCTGCTCAAACTGTCTGAATTAGTGATTTTCCTTTGTTGTTATATGTCTCTGTCACTGCATCTATCCATCTTCTTCTGGGTCTACCTTTTGGTCTTTTTCCATGCATTCTCAATAAGAACGCCCTTGATGGTGATTGGTGAGGATTCATTCTGACCAGGTGGCCAAACCATTTAAGTTGTTGTTGCAGAGTTGTTGTCTCCTTGAAGATTTAAAACAAAGTCAATCTTACTATGTTCTTGTAAAAACTTACTTGATGCTGTTTAAAATATTTATGATGTAAAATAATGAGAATATGCATGAAAGTCATATCTCTCTCTTTCTCTCCATGTTTAAGATTTGTGGTCATGCTAGATTGATACCAGGGTGTCCGGTTAGCGCAATCGATAGGCGGTTGGCTTACCACGGCAACAGCCGGGGTTCGTAATCCTGGCGAGGACACCTGGGTTTTACTAATTCCCTAAAAATTAGTAGGAGCCGCGATAGCTCAGTGGTTAGTGAACTGGACTACTACGGACAAGGGGTAGGGTTCGATCCCAACCGACGGCTCCGGGTTCACCCAGCCTTAAATGGGTACCGGATTTTTTCTGGGAAAGTAAAAGCAGCACGGGCGTAATACCGACCACATTACCCCACAAATCATGTGCTGAAGGTCTGTAAAATATAGGGTCACTAACACCATATTCCCTATACGCCACTTGGCGTGACGGGGGGTACTTGACTTACTAGATTGATACCACTGACATCAAGACAAAACTCACAGTCTTCTCCAGCTTCTTGAGGTATATCTCTTGGACACAGGCAACATTGGCAGCTACAGTAGCTCACTGGTTAGCGAACTGGACTACTAAGGACAAGAGGTTGGGTTCTATCCTGATCGACAGCTTCCAGGTTCACCCAACCTTAAATGGGTACCTGATTTTTCTTCTGGGAAAGTAAAGCAGCACGGGTATAATACTGACCACATTACCCCAAAAATCATGTGCCGAAGATCTGTAAAAATTATGGCCACTGACGTCATATTCCCTGTATTCCATGTGGTGTGACGGGGCAGTTTACTTTTTTGGGGAGGGAACAGGCAATTAATTGCAATGCTGCGATAAAGCTGGTAGCAAAGAGCCAGTGGTAGGGTGTGCTAAACACTCCAAAGTATGATGATGATTTTCCTTCCTTGTAAAGTTGTCATCATACTTTGGAGTGTTTAGCACACCCTACCACTGTCATTTTACTTTTATATTTGCTTACAGACAACATCAGCATTGATTATTTGAAAGTTGCTGCAACTCCCTTTTCTTTTAATGGGGCTGCAGATAACATCAGAGTGTTGCATGACCATTAAGTTATTTCTGGGTCTTTATAATTGCACTCAAAACATATCCATAGGTGCTCAGATCTTGTCAGCATGTACTCAGCATTCAGCTCTGTGTTGGTTGATATGTCCTCTTAATCTCCCGCTAAATCTCTCATTTCTTGCTGTATCCATCTTTAGTCCCATTTTTTTCATCCAAAAGAGAGGCATGGACTCATGATATTCAAAGACCATTTTCTCTTGTATGTGTGTTTGTGTCCTGTTTTATCCATGTACTATGTCTAGAGTTGAGGCTGACACACTTGTCTTCATTAGGCCGAAAGAAATGCCTATCAAAACTGGTGAAGACACAATTTACAAAAAGATAAGATGTTTCAGATTTGCAAACACCATTTTGAGTTCCTCCACTTAGTAGGACTATTTGTTGTCTGTTTTGTTTGTTTTTTTCTTTCATTTGAGAATTTTTTCTTGTCAAAAATTTTTTTTACAAGCACAACAACAATCAAACGCAAGAGTTGGAAATGTGAAATATCTGACACCACACAACAAGCAACTTGCTTGAATCGAACCAAAGGACACAGCCAACAACACTCTGTTTTGTCAATTTTCCTTTGACGCTAAAAAGCAAAAGAGGATAGAGAGCAAAACAAGAACAAGATAAGATTTTTTAATCATTTAGACACCGATCAGGAGTTAAATATTTGATTTTATAAAAGAATATCATATGTGACCAAAACCTCTCAAGTTTAGAAGATAACAATATCATATGTGACCAAAACCTCTCAAGTTTAGAAGATAACAATATCATATGTGACCAAAACCTCTCAAGTTTAGAAGATAACAATATCATATGTGACCAAAACTTCTCAAGTTTAGAAGATAACAATATCATATGTGACCAAAACCTCTCAAGTTTAGAAGATAACAATATCATATGTGACCAAAACCTCTCAAGTTTAGAAGATAACAATATCATATGTGACCAAAACCTCTCAAGTTTAGAAGATAACTATATCATATGTGACCAAAACCTCTTAAGTTTAGTACAAGATAACAAGAGTATTAACAAGTTATAAGTAACAAAACTTCTCAAGTTTAGAAGATAACAATATCATATGTGACCAAAACCTCTCAAGTTTAGAAGATAACAATATCATATGTGACCAAAACCTCTCAAGTTTAGAAGATAACTATATCATATGTGACCAAAACCTCTTAAGTTTAGTACAAGATAACAAGAGTATTAACAAGTTATAAGTAACAAAACTTCTCAAGTTTAGAAGGTAACAATGTATATGTAACCCAAACCTCTTAAGCTTAGAAGATAAGAATAGCATATGTAACCTTTAAACCTCTTAGTAATTTTAATGCCATGAAAAATATACTAACAACAAAACAAATATCAGCAGGACTGAAACTAAGAATGGCAAAATGTTACATCTTCTCAGTATTCCTGTATGGTGCAGAAACATGGACATTAGACAAGAAAACCGAACAGAAAATTGAAGCCTTTGAAATGTGGATTTATAGAAGAATAGGTAGAATTGGATGGAAGGAAAAGAAAACAAACGATGAAGTTTTAAAACAACTAAAAATAAAAAGAGAACTACTAAATACAATTAAGACAAGACAAATGCAATTTTTGGGGCATGTTAAAAGACACAACAGCCTACTAAAAGTAATATTGGAAGGGAAAATACAAGGGAGCAGAGGCAGACCAAGACTAACATGGTCGAGTAACATCAAAAGATGAACAAGTCAATCTATGACAGCCTGCACCATCAAAGCAAGAAACAGAGTAGAATGGCGATCCATGATAGCCAACCTTCGTTGTGGAGATGGCACTCGATGATGATGAAACCTCTTAAATTTTGAAGATAAGAAAAGCATATGCGACCACAATCACTCATTTTTATAAAATAAAAACATTTGCAACCAAGATCTCTCCAGTTTTAAAGTCCAGAATGTTTTTTTTTGTAATATTCTATCAGGTTGTGCTGACTATATCCCAGCTTATATGGTGCCGTGACATTACTGAGATCCTGGACGGTGATTTTGACAGATTGGAAGCCATGAAAGAGTTTGAGCAGAAGAGTTTTTATGTAAGTTCTTGTGAGTTTGTGTGCAATATTAGTTATTTAAAATGTTGAAGAAAACATCTGTATAGATAGAGAAAAAGGATGACGGAGGATGATTGTAACTTTCAAGATCATCGTCATCATCATCATGTGCCATAGTGGTTTGCTAGGTGATCATGTCCCTCCACAATCTTCTATCTACAATGCATTGTATCAGTTCTGTTGTTGACTGTTTTCCATGCCATGACACCAAGCTATCCAGTATTACTTTCAAGATACAGTTTAAAAAATACCAGAACTGAAGACGTATAGAAAGAATATCATATATTCTTTCTTCTCTATATAATATGTATAGAATAATATATAGAATATAATCTTACATTTGTTAGTGTACACCATAACACTGAAAACAGTTCCCTTCTTAGACAATGACCCCAATGGAGACAATAATCTATCTATCTATCTACTGTCCTTTCGAGCAGAGACGGCACATAGGGCAGAACCACAATCTCAAAAACAGAAACCTTGCGTGCCAAAGTGGCACATATTGCAGAGATCACTGCTCTAAAATATATGGCGCTGTGAGACAATAATAATAAATGAATATTATTATAAAGGGAAACTTCCGAGGTGATAGATCTGCAAATAATTTCAGAGGAAGAGGTATGTTTTCAACACTCTGGAAATAAAATCACAAATAATCAACAGAAAAAAAACAAAGAACAATAGACAGTTTACAGCAGGATCGAACCCGTACTCCTCGACACAGAACTTTGCCACGAAAACCAAATGCTAGAGCACAAAACCAACTCAGCTACCTAAATAAATAGTATCATTTGCAATGTCTTTCACGCAGGTGTACTCACGACTAATATAATAATAAATAATAAGAAAGACCAAAGGGGAGCCGCGATAGCACAGTGGTTAGTGAACTGGACTACAAAGGACAAGGCGTAGGGTTCGATCCCAACCGACGGCTTCCGGGTTCACCCAGCCTTAAATGGGTACTGGAATTTTTTCTGGGAAAGTAAAGCAGCATGTCCTTAATACCGACCACATTACCCCAAAAATCATGTGCTGAAGGTCTGTAAAATATAGGATCACTAACACCATATTTCCCTATAGGCCACTTGGCGTGACGGGGGTACTTTACTTACCTTTTTTAAAGAAAGACCAAAGAATATGAACGATAGACTACAACAAGAACTCCATGCTGTAAACTCAAGAGAAAAGTAGAAAGAAAGGTGGACCATAGATGACCTAATAGAGAACATTGATGATGATGATGTTACTGAGCTACGTTGGATGATCTTGCATGAATGTTTCTCATGAAGTGACTTTGCTATTGAATCTTGTTAGACACCCTAACAGAATTTTGTTAACATTTTATTTTGTCCACATCTACTACTTATGAATGCCTCCATTAACCCTACATTAAGATACCATCATAAAAATTACCACCTCAACACAAATTATTGAAATTTGACTGACAGTTTTCTGTGGGCAAACACACCCCCTCCCCCCATTCTCCCCAACCTTTCTAATTTCTACTTCCTGTGACCCCTGAGTGTTGGATTCGTTTCCTTTGATGTTGGATTTTTTTTTTTCAAGTGAGTCGTAAAATGTAAAACGATTTCTTAAAAAGGGGCTTTTTTCTCATAAATTTCCCCATGCACCACAAATACATCTTGTTCGTTCAACAGATGGATCTGTCTTTCCAATTTTGGCAGATTCAGCTGTGAGAGAAGTTGTTCAGCAAAGCAGCATCCAGCATAAGACACAAATATTTTTACCAAACTACTGACTTATCATGATTGCTTGCTACCAACCTCTGTCAAGATGCCAAAAGTCATATTATTATGTTACGGCAATCTCACTTTACGATGGTCATATGTTGGACATGTGATGAGAAGAGATAATAACCGAATAGCAAAACAAGCCCTCATGTGGGAAACAACAGGTAAGAGAAAAAGAGGAAGACCCAGAAAGACACTGAGAAGAACATTGCTGAGAGAGGCAAAAGAAGCAGGAATCGGCTCCCTCAATGAGATTGAGCTGCTTGCACAGAACAGAGACAAATGGCGAGATTTGATAAAATATCTTTAAAAGAATTGAAAACTGCTAGAACAAAAATTCAGATAAGAAAAGGAGTATCTTGGTCTACGCCCTATGGGCCGGCTACGGCTCGAAAGGTCAATTGATAGATAGAATCTCACTTTGGTCATTTGCAACAGCCTGTAGATATCTGGAATTTTATCTTTATGAGGACTTTAGTGTCTTTTACTTTTCCTGCCATTTTATTCTGATTTATCTGTAAAAGCATTTCACCCAGAACACACATATCTGTCTCCCAGGACCTCATGAGAATGTTCTGCCTATTTATTTTGATTTATCTTTAAATAAAGCTGATGTCAACATTTCACCAAGAACACACATGTCTATCCGCCAGGACCTTGTTATGCTTGCCTCCATTGTGAGAGGGGAACTACCTAAACTATCCCGGGCAATCTTGTGTGCTCTGATCACAATTGATGTGCATGCCAGAGACATGGTTACTGAAATTGTCAAGCAAAAGGTTATATATTTGTTATTTATTTGTTATATATTTGTTATTTATTTGTGATATAGTTATTATTTATTTGTTATATATTTATTATTTGTTTGTTATATAGTTATTATTTGTTTGCTATATAGTTATTATTTGTTTGCTATATAGTTATTATTTTGTTTGTTATATAGTTATTATTTGTTTGTTATATAGTTATTATTTGTTTGTTATATAGTTATTATTTGTTTTGTTATATAGTTATTATTTGTTTTTTGTTATATTTGTTTTTTGTTATATTTGTTTTTTATATATGTTTATTATTTGTTTATTATATAGTTATTATTTGTTTGTTATATAGTTATTATTTGTTTATTATATAGTTATTATTTGTTTGTTATATAGTTATTATTTGTTTTGTTATATAGTTGTTCTCTAAGGATAATACTAGAAGAAAATACAGAGAAACAACAATCATTAATCTGCAATTTCATTTATTTAAAAGAAAATTGTTTCACAGCAAACATAGATTGTCCTTGTGGAATATCTTGAAACATTACGGAATGCCACAAAAAATTACCAACATTATAAAAGACATATATGACGGCTTTACTTGCATAGTTCGCACAGAGGAAGGAATAAGTGATTGGTTCTGAATTGAAACAGGACTCAAATATTCAAGCAGTCGAACACTGCAATTTGGAATTACCATTGATTTATCTATACTGACGGATCTGTAATACGACACAAAAGAAGTGTATGGGCATTTACAGCATGCTCGGCAGGCAGAATAGTCAAGGAAGACAATGGTGCATACGTTATGACCACGAGTAGCATGACGATGGAGTTGATGACAGTGACCTTGGCATTCATCTGGCTAGAGTCACAAGACTACACCCACGCCTGTATACTGAGTGATTCAATGAGCATGAAATGAAAAGTGGAGGCGGGATCTGTACATAGGCAATGGGTAGAGTCATTGCAGAAGTCCAAAATACGAAAGGTCACCTTTGTCTATATCCCTGGACATGCGGGAGTACAGGGAAATGAAAGAGCGTACAGGTTGGCTAGCTGCGCTGTCATTGAGGATGGGCAACCAATGGATCGGGCGGACATCATCAATGCCCTCCGAGATGTGGGAAGAACATAGGACTTCGACAAACACAGATCCACGTCACTTCTTCGGATGATGGAAATGGGAGTTAAGATGGGCAACAGCCTGAAATGAGAAACTTAGTGGGCGTGTAAGAAGACTAATCAACCAACACAGAACTGGAATCGTCAGTCGCTGGACACTTCGAGACTTGCTGAGGACAGGATCTGAGCACCTCTGGACATGTTCAGAGTGCAATGATGATGACCCGCTAATAACTCAATAACTCAATTACTGTTGATTACATAATGTGTAAATGTTGCAAAGGCAATAATGGCATTAAATGGTATGACAAGAAAATACTTGGAAGATCTAGATTTTGCTGATGACATAGTGCTTCTAAGTGACAATATCAACAAAATGCACAATATCACAGATACCTAATCATCCATGGTGGAAAGAATATAACTTGAAATAAAAGGGGGTAATAAGCAAAAATAATGAAAAATAACAATACCCCAGAGGGCAATATATATCTCAGTCACCAGGTATTGGAAAGAGTAGACCACTATATATATCTTGGTAGTAATATAGATCAAGAAGGTAAACAAAGAAAGAGATCAGAAGCAGGATAGAAAAATAAGCAGCAAATTTTAAAAACCTGGACAAAATATGGAAATAAAAAATACTAAGTAAGAAAACTAAACTTTATATTCAACTGAAAAATATTATGTACCCTCACCTACGCATGGAAAGCCTGGAAATAACAAAGATTGAGAGGAAACTAAACGCTTTTGAAGACAAATGCCTAAGAAGAATACTCTGTGTACAATGGAATGAATTGAAGACTAATATAGAGATTTTCCTATACTGTTTGAACAAAATTTTTAAAATAAATCTTTCCTTATGGCAGTTGTCCAATTTTTAACGTGGACCAGGTTTTTTTTTAAATGGGGGCTGGAGAATAAAGATAGCATTCCCAGTACTGTTGCTATATTGTGTTCCAGTGAGAGTTTTTATTTCAAATATAGATTTAAGTATCTTTAGTTCTGTTACTTTCCATGGGGTTAATTCTTGTGACCAATGACTGAAAACTTGTGCAGGTGGATCAAGTGTCCAGCTTCGAATGGCAGAAACAGCTCCGATACTACTGGGATCCAGAGCTGGACAACTGTGTGGTTAGGATGTCCAACTCTCTCTATGTCTATGGTTATGAGTACCTGGGAGCATCTCCAAGACTGGTTATCACACCACTAACTGTGAGTATAAGTGGACATCTCTGGCTTACTTGTTTGTCATTTTTGTTATTTTGTATGTTTACTTGATTGTAGCCTCTCCAAGACTGGTTATCACACCACTAACTGTGAGTATAAGTGGACATCTCTGGCTTACTTGTTTATCATTTTTCTTATTTTGTATTTTTGTTTACTTGATTGTAGCCTCTCCAAGACTGGTTATCACACCACTAACTGTGAGTATAAGTGGACATCTCTGGCTTACTTGTTTGTCATTTTTGTTATTTTGTATGTTTACTTGATTGTAGCCTCTCCAAGACTGGTTATCACACCACTAACTGTGAGTATAAGTGGACATCTCTGGCTTACTTGTTTATCATTTTTCTTATTTTGTATTTTGTTTACTTGATTGTAGCCTCTCCAAGACTGGTTATCACACCACTAACTGTGAGTATAAGTGGACATCTCTGGCTTACTTGTTTGTCATTTTTCTTATTTTGTATGTTTACTTGATTGTAGCCTCTCCAAGACTGGTTATCACACCACTAACTGTGAGTATAAGTGGACATCTCTGGCTTACTTGTTTGTCATTTTTCTTATTTTGTATGTTTACTTGATTGTAGCCTCTCCAAGACTGGTTATCACACCACTAACTGTGAGTATAAGTGGACATCTCTGGCTTACTTGTTTGTCATTTTTGTTATTTTGTATTTTTGTTTACTTGATTGTAGCCTCTCCAAGACTGGTTATCACACCACTAACTGTGAGTATAAGTGGACATCTCTGGCTTACTTGTTTGTCATTTTTCTTATTTTGTATTTTTGTTTACTTGATTGTAGCCTCTCCAAGACTGGTTATCACACCACTAACTGTGAGTATAAGTGGACATCTCTGGCTTACTTGTTTGTCATTTTTCTTATTTTGTATTTTTGTTTACTTGATTGTAGCCTCTCCAAGACTGGTTATCACACCACTAACTGTGAGTATAAGTGGACATCTCTGGCTTACTTGTTTGTCATTTTTGTTATTTTGTATTTTTGTTTACTTGATTGTAGCCTCTCCAAGACTGGTTATCACACCACTAACTGTGAGTATATGTGGACATCTCTGGCTTACTTGTTTGTCATTTTTCTTATTTTGTATTTTTGTTTACTTGATTGTAGCCTCTCCAAGACTGGTTACCACACCATTAACTGTGAGTATAAGTGGGTATACCATCTCTGGCTTACTTGTTTGTCATTTTTGTTATTTTGTATTTTTGTTTACTTGATTGTAGCCTCTCCAAGACTGGTTATCACACCACTAACTGTGAGTATAAGTGGATATACCATCTCTGGCTTACTTGTTTGTCATTTTTCTTATTTTGTATTTTTGTTTACTTGATTGTAGCCTCTCCAAGACTGGTTACCACACCATTAACTGTGAGTATAAGTGGGTATACCATCTCTGGCTTACTTGTTTGTCATTTTTGTTATTTTGTATGTTTACTTGATTGTATTTTTCTTTCCTTAATGTTTATTTTACTTGTTCACGCGTCATTTTTCTGTTTTACCTTAATGATTGCCCTTTGTAATTACTTATTTGTCCATTTGTTTCTTTGTATTTTCACTGTAATTTGCTTGTATATTCATTCATCATGAACATTTATCTGAGAGGCAGAGTAGAAGGTATCAGCTCGTTCAATGAGATCAAGATGCTTGCATAGAACAGAGATAAATGACAAGATTTGATAAAAGATCCTTACAAGCATTGAGACTTCTAGGAAGAAAAATTTTGGAAGCAGGGAAAGAGTATATGAGTCTATGCCCCATGGTCCTGTTACGGCTTGAAAGGTCGATAGATAGATATTTATTTGCTTATTTACAATAAAAGACTACAACTGGGAACAAGACAAAACTAAATTTTCAACCAAAAGATCTTCAAATTAAATGAGAACAAACAAAATAGAATACAAATCCTTAAAAATCAGAAGATCTAAACAGTGGCCAGAGTCAACTAACACCATATTGACACACAAAATGAAACATCATCTTGTAACAAGAGACGGTATTCATCATCTTTGAGTGTCATCTCCACATCGAAGGTTGGCTACCATATGGAGCTCCATTCTGCTCTGTCTCTTTCTTTGATGCCACAGGTTGTCATAGGCTGACTTGTCCATCTTTTGATATTACTCATCCATGTTAGTCTTGATCTGCCTCTGTCTCTTTTACCTTGTATTTTTCCTTTCAAGATTACTTTTAGGAGTCTACTGTGTCTTTTAACATGGCCCAAAAATCTCGTTTGCCTTGTTTGAATTGTGTTTCATACTTCGCCTACACACTGGCCACATCCGAATGAGAAACCACATGTTCACCAAACTTAAAATAGGAACTACCAGCCAATGCCACTGTACACTGGATAACATGACAACAAAACATGTTCTACAGGATTGCCCCCAGTACACAGACCTGAGAAAGACAATGTGGTCCACACCCACCTCCCTAGAAGAGAAACTATACGGGGTAACCGAATTGCTTAAACAGACAGCTGCCCTCATAAGAGTCAGGAATCCTAGTCTGAATGAGCCATGATCGCAGAAGAAGAAAAAGAAGAATTGTATTTAGTAGTTCTCTTTTCATTTGTAGTTGTTTTAAAACTTCTTTGTTTGTCTTCTATTTTTTCCATCCAATTCTACCTATTCTTCTATATAAAACAGTTCCAAAACTGTGTAAAGAAAAGAGATGTATAGAAAAGACACCTTAAATTACATTTAAAATGTGAAGAAAGGGACATAAAGTATCATTATATAACATTTGTTGCGTGCCATTGTTTAAGAGATATGAAGACAAGAGAAAATACACTTTAACCAGCTATGTAAAATGGTGCTATGATAGAGGCGTGGTTAGTGAACTTCCATCACTGAAGACAAGAGAAAATACACTTTAACCAGCTATGTAAAATGGTGCTGTGATAGAGGCATGGTTAGTGAACTTCCATCACTGAAGACAAAAGAAAATACACTTTAACCAGCTATATAAAATGGTGCTATGATAGAGGCATGGTTAGTGAACTTCCATCACTGAAGACAAGAGAAAATACACTTTAACCAGCTATGTAAAATGGTGCTATGATAGAGGCGTGGTTAGTGAACTTCCATCACTGAAGACAAGAGAAAATACACTTTAACCAGCTATATAAAATGGTGCTGTGATAGAGGCATGGTTAGTGAACTTCCATCACTGAAGACAAAAGAAAATACACTTTAACCAGCTATATAAAATGGTGCTATGATAGAGGCATGGTTAGTGAACTTCCATCACTGAAGACAAAAGAAAATACACTTTAACCAGCTATATAAAATGGTGCTATGATAGAGGCATGGTTAGTGAATTTCCATCACTGAAGACAAAAGAAAATACACTTTAACCAGCTATATAAAATGGTGCTATGATAGAGGCATGGTTAGTGAACTTCCATCACTGAAGACAAAAGAAAATACACTTTAACCAGCTATATAAAATGGTGCTATGATAGAGGCATGGTTAGTGAACTTCCATCACTGAAGACAAAAGAAAATACACTTTAACCAGCTATGTAAAATGGTGCTATGATAGAGGCATGGTTAGTGAACTTCCATCACTGAATACAAGAGAAAATACACTTTAACCAGCTATGTAAAATGGTGCTATGATAGAGGCATGGTTAGTGAACTTCCATCACTGAATACAAGAGAAAATACACTTTAACCAGCTATGTAAAATGGTGCTATGATAGAGGCATGGTTAGTGAACTTCCATCACTGAATACAAGAGAAAATACACTTTAACCAGCTATGTAAAATGGTGCTATGATAGAGGCATGGTTAGTGAACTTCCATCACTGAATACAAGAGAAATACACTTTAACCAGCTATGTAAAATGGTGCTATGATAGAGGCATGGTTAGTGAACTTCCATCACTGAATACAAGAGAAAATACACTTTAACCAGCTATGTAAAATGGTGCTATGATAGAGGCATGGTTAGTGAACTTCCATCACTGAATACAAGAGAAAATACACTTTAACCAGCTATGTAAAATGGTGCTATGATAGAGGCATGGTTAGTGAACTTCCATCACTGAATACAAGAGAAAATACACTTTAACCAGCTATGTAAAATGGTGCTATGATAGAGGCATGGTTAGTGAACTTCCATCACTGAATACAAGAGAAAATACACTTTAACCAGCTATGTAAAATGGTGCTATGATAGAGGCATGGTTAGTGAACTTCCATCACTGAATACAAGAGAAAATACACTTTAACCAGCTATGTAAAATGGTGCTATGATAGAGGCATGGTTAGTGAACTTCCATCACTGAATACAAGAGGTCAGTTTGATTCAAATCAACAGCTTCTAGGCTATCCTATCCTTAACAGGAAGCTGGATTTTTCTGGAAAAGAAAGATAATACTGATCATAGTAAAAAATGTGTCAATCGTAATAAAAAAAATAGGGCACTGACACCATATTTTCTATAAGCTACAAAAGTATGCCTGTGATGGGTTTTTTTTTTCCTTTTGACTGTGTATGTATATCGTGATCCAAGAATGGTTTTAGAGACTCAATTACTGTTGTGTTTTATCTTATCTCTTCTGTAGGATCGCTGCTACTTGTGTTTTATCTTATCTCTTCTCTAGGACCACTGCTACTTGTGTTTTATCTTATCTCTTCTCTAGGATCGCTGCTACTTGTGTTTTATCTTATCTCTTCTCTAGGATCGCTGCTACTTGTGTTTTATCTTATCTCTTCTCTAGGATCGCTGCTACTTGTGTTTTATCTTATCTCTTCTCTAGGACCACTGTTACTTGTGTTTTATCTTATCTCTTCTCTAGGACTGCTGCTACTTGTGTTTTATCTTATCTCTTCTCTAGGACCACTGCTACTTGTGTTTTATCTTATCTCTTCTCTAGGATCGCTGCTACTTGTGTTTTATCTTATCTCTTCTCTAGGACCACTGTTACTTGTGTTTTATCTTATCTCTTCTCTAGGACTGCTGCTACTTGTGTTTTATCTTATCTCTTCTCTAGGACCACTGCTACTTGTGTTTTATCTTATCTCTTCTCTAGGATCGCTGCTACTTGTGTTTTATCTTATCTCTTCTCTAGGACCACTGCTACTTGTGTTTTATGTTATCTCTTCTCTAGGACCACTGCTACTTGTGTTTTATCTTATCTCTTCTCTAGGACCACTGCTACTTGTGTTTTATCTTATCTCTTCTCTAAGAACACTGCTACTTGTGTTTTATCTTATCTTTTCTCTAAGAACACTGCTACTTGTGTTTTATGTTATCTCTTCTCTAGGACCACTGCTACTTGTGTTTTATCTTATCTCTTCTCTAAGAACACTGCTACTTGTGTTTTATCTTATCTTTTCTCTAAGAACACTGCTACTTGTGTTTTATCTTATCTCTTCTCTAGGACCGCTGCTACTTGTGTTTAATGGGTGCCCTTCAGCTTGACCTGGGTGGAGCACCAGCAGGTCCAGCTGGAACAGGAAAGACTGAAACCACCAAAGATTTAGCAAAGTCCCTAGCCAAGCAGTGTGTGGTTTTTAATTGCTCAGATGGCCTTGATTACAAGGTGAGTGTCGCAACTTTTTTTCTATATTTAGAACACATCCTACATGGTTATGGTTATTTGAAGGCCCCAGTATCACTGCAAACGAATTAAAATCCTTAATTGCTGAACCGCCGAAATTAATATCTTATCTCCCAAACAAACAACATCCTACACATTGGTGAAGAAACTGGGGACAAGGGAATATGGTGTTAATGACCATAAATTTTACAGACCTTCAGCACATGAATTTTTGGGGTAATGTGGTCAGTATTATTCCCATGCCACTTTACTTTCCCAGAAAAAATCTGGTACCCATTTAAGGCTGGGTGAACCCGGAAGCCGTCAGTTGGGATCGAACCCTACCTCTTGTCCTTTGTAGGCCAGTTCACTAACCACTGAACTATTGCGGCTCCCAAGGGAGCCAAAGTTGACAGTAAACCAAAACAGTGCTGGGGTTGTCAGCTGTCTCATGCTGGAGGATATACTAAAGAGGGGATTTGAGCACTTGTGGACTTGTCCGATGTGTAGTGAGGATGATCTGTTAACTAGCTAGCTAACTAATCAACCTACTGTATTAGCTTTCAGAGGTCTCTCTCTCAAGATATCAATTATTATGTTAATGTCTGTGTCCATCTTCGATAATATCCAGAAAATTTGTCATGATTGGACAGAACATTTAACTTGACTCAGATCTTCAAGAACTTTTCTGGATCTATTGTTCTAGACACTCTGGCATCAACAGAAATGAAAGAACTGACAGGCTTGCATCAAAGACACCAGTAGTGGGGAAAGTAAAAACACCACAGAGCTTATTAGCCATTATTTCCTTTGATAGTTTTTGCACAAGAACAATAGAAGCATAGAAAGAAAAGGTTTTATTTAGAGAAGATCATGACATATATCTTATCATATGTAAAAGTAAAGTAAAGGTCCCCTCCAAGCCTTGCTAGGCGTATGGGAATATGGTGTTAGTGACCATATATTTTATGACCAAGGCACATTTTTGGGTGATGTGGTCGGTATCCTGCCATACCACCTTTACTTCCCAGAAAAATCTCTGGTACCCATTTTTAGAGGCTAGGTGAACCCTGAAGCCTTGTCAGTCCAAAAAAAAAATCTGCCACTGCTGGTGATCGAACGCAGATCCTTCTGGTCAGGAAGTGAGCACACTAACCACTCAGCCACCAGTGCTCCTTGTCATATGACAGAATCATATTTTAATATACATTTTTCGGGCACATCATGAGAAGAGGAAAGTTGGAATACTTGGTTACAACAGGCAAAATACAAGGAAAGAGAGATCACGGATGACAAAGAGAGAAAATACTAGATAGCTTTGTGTCATGTCATGGCAAATAGTCAACAACAGAACTGATACAATGCACTGTAGATAGAAGATTGTGGAGGGACATGATCACCTACGCCAACCGGTATGGCACACGATGATGATGATGATGATGATGATGATATTTTAATAGTTTCCATTAGCATGCCAGAAGACAGATAGAAGCAGAGATGAAGATGATGGGGAAGACATGGAATGGTCTTAAAGGAATGGCAAGAAACAGAACGGCTTGGAAAGTGTTTGTTGATGATCTGTGCTCCACAGGGAGCTGAAAGGTAGAAAAAGAATAACATGCCAGTCATGGGACAGTAGAGCACTACAGTGTTTTGCTTCCTGGAGAAACTGTTATATATTTTAATATCATCATCATCAAGTACCGGGCCTGCTGGTGTAGGTGATCATGTCTCTCCACAACTTTCAATCTCGACAGTTATTTATCATTTCTGTTGTTGACCTTCTGCCAAGCCATTCTCTTAAGCTGTCTGGTATTTTTCCTCTTTGTTTTCCTCTATCTCTTCGTCCCTAAATTTTCCCAGTTGTTACAATATATTCCAGTTGTTCTCTTCTCATTACATGGCCAAAAAGTGATGATTGTTTCTTCCTAATATTGGAAATTAGCTCTCTTTTTGCTTTGACCTCTCTCAGAACATCTTCATTACTCTTCTTAGCTGTCCATGGTACTCTCAACATTCTTTTGTAAAACCACATTTCTACAGACTCCAGTGATTTTCTTGTCTGTTGTCCTATTGTCCATGATTCACATCCATATGTTAAGACTGGCTCTACATAACATTTAAGAACTCTTTTTGTTGTTTCTATTGTCAAAAATGGATTGCATAGTATCTTTTAATATATTTTAATATATCTGGTTTTATTTGCTAATTAATGTATATATGTTAACATATGTGGTTTTATTTGCTAATTAATGTATATATGTTATATATGTATATGTGTTATATATGATAATATATGTGGTTTTATCTGCTAATTAATGTATATATGTTATATATGTATATATGTATATGTGTTATATATGTTAACATATGTGGTTTTATCTGCTAATTAATTGACTCTTTGGTGTCAGATGATGGGCGGGTTTTTCTCGGGCCTTGCCCAATCAGGAGCCTGGTGTTGTTTTGATGAGTTTAATAGGATCAACATTGAGGTCCTGTCTGTCATTGCTCAGCAGCTAATCACCATCAGGAATGCCAAAGCTCAGAGAGTAAGTTGCTTCAGTTTAAGCTTTTAATATGTTTGTTCTGTTTACTCTGTGTGCTAGTTTTTCACGTTCATCTTCTTTTAAGCACATACTTTTCTCTCTATTTCTGGGGATAAGCAAAAAGTAACAGGGAACTGATATGCCTGCATATTGCATTAAATATGCCTAATAATTTGGCTATTGAGCTGAAACGTCGTTCAAATCTGTGTCGTCTACTAACCACGTAAAGCTTTTACCATACCATTTTTTCTCTTTTTTTTTCAATTTTCCCTCACATTCAGCTTTACTGCAGCTTCACATTTTTATGCATTCATTTGCATTTCTTTGCCTTAACCCCCTGCCTTATTGCACCATTGGTATGGGTAAACATGTTTTTAATAATTGGATGGATCAGGTCATTATCTTCTGATTAAGAATAGGGCACAATCTACTACAGGATACACTTTGAGGAAGCCAACTGAAAATATTACATAACAGGCCCTTTTTTGGAATCCCCAAGGAAAAAGACAAAGAGAAAGACCAAAATATTATTGGAGAAGACAGATGGAAGCAGAGATGAAGATGATGGGGAAGATATGGAACAATCTTCAAAGAATGGCAAGAAACAGAACGGCTTGGAAAGTGTTTGTTGAAGACCTATGCTCCACAGGGAGCTGGAAGGTAGAAGAAGAAGACAATCTATTCCAAAAGCACACATACACAAAGTTCCAAATTGGAATAAAAAAACAAAGAGCACAAGAACTTCAGACTGCATCACAAGTACTGGAAACATATTACGAAGAATAGGCCAAAAAAAATTGGAAGAAAAGATGGTTTGGTAACAGTTTTGTCACGATTAAGGATAACACAATAACAGTCCAATATCCAATCAAAGATTTAAAAGTTGGCCTTCTGCTGAACCAGTAGAGAGTAGACACAACTAGCAAAGGCCAGGAAAATTTCACATTCCTCCTTTCTGCAACGCCACATGACACAAGCAGTAGGATAAAGAAAGGAAAGAGAAGTTTCAACATCCTATGAATAGTTAAATATGTAATCATCATCATCATTGAGCACAGTCTCCGCATCAAAGGTTGGCTACCGTGGAGCGCCATTCCACTTTGTCTCTTGCTTTGATAGTGCAGGTTCTTATAGGCTGATTTGTCTATCTTTTGATGCTACTCGTCCATGTTAGTCTTGGTCTGCCTCTGCCTCTTTTGCCTTGTATTTTCTCTTCCAAGATTACTTTTAGTAGGCTGTTGTGTCTTTTAACATGCCCCAAAAATCTTATTTGTTTTGTTTGAACTGTGTTTAGTAGTTCTCTTTTCATTTTTAGTTGTTTTAAAACTTCATCATTTGTTTTCTTTTCCTTCCATCCAATTCTACCTATTCTTCTATAAATCCACATTTCAAAGGCTTCAATTTTCTGTTCTGTTTTCTTGTCTAATTTCCATGTTTCTGCACCATACAGGAATATTGAGAAGATATAACATTTTGCTATTCTTAGTTTTAGCCCTGGTGTTATTTGTTTTGATGTTAGTATGTTCTTCATGACATTAAAATTACTTTTTGCCATTCCTATTCTTTTGTTTATTTAAGTTGTACATTTTCCATCACTGGTTATAGTATGTCCAAGGTAGTTGTAGTTCTGAACTGTCTCCAGGTCTTTTACTTCAATTTTGATTTCCACTTATATGTTTTGAGTATTTTCTTGTTTATGATCATAATTTTAGTCGTTTTCGTTAATATTTTCTTAAAAAAGTCATAGCTAAAATAAAATATAAAGACAAGATGTGAAAAGACTATATAAATTTGAATGAATGAACAAACCTTCTGTCTTGTTGTTCATTTAATTTTTCCTGATCTCATTGACAGCTTCAGAGGTTCATGTTTGAAGGCAGAGAGATCAAACTTGTGTACACTTGCGCAGCGTTTATTACCATGAATCCTGGCTATGCAGGTCGCACAGAACTACCTGATAACCTGAAGGCCCTGTTCAGGCCCATATCTATGATGGTACCTGACTACAGTGAGTGCTGAATTATATAATCTATTATAGAATATTAGTGATGGAATATTAGTTAAAATTAAAGTATAGTGCTTGCTTACACTCAATTCTTTCTTTCTCTTTCTTCACTCATTTTTGTACCCATTCAGGTATCAAGGGATATACAAAGATCTAGCTCTCGTCCTTTTGGCAGCTTCAATCATTGTCAGTTGATGTTGTTGTGGCATTTCTTTGGTGTGGTCTGTCTATCTTACTCTGGTCTGCCCTTGCTCTTTTCTTTTCTTCTCTTTTAATATATGCTTTGTATGGTAAAGAATCACGCTGCATTCTTTCTAGTTGGCAAACTATTCTATTTGTTGTTTCTGTATGTAGCTTAGGATTGGTTCAATACTTACTCTTTCTCCTATATCATTTCTTATTCTGTTTTTTTCACACTTAATCAGAAGTACATTATTTGAATCCCATCCAGGTTTTCTCCATTGAATCATAACCACAATGTAGATGAGATTGACTTCCTAATCCAAATTTAAACAAATGATAAAATGTATGTCTCATACTCTAATTAAGTATATAAAAGAATCCTTGACAGATAAAATCTTTATAAAATATCATAGTGCTTGTATTTTTGCCGTTATGATATTTTATGATTGTAATAGGTAATGGAGCCATGATAGCTCAGTGGTTAGTGAGCTGGACTATAAAGGGCAAGAGGTCATCGGGTTCAATCCTGATCGATGGCTTCCGGGTTCACCCAGCCTTAAATGGGTACCTGATTTTTTCTGGGAAAGTAAAGTGGCATGGGCGTAATACCAACCACATTACCCCAAAAATAATGTGCTGAAGGTCTATAAAAATTATGGTCATTAAAACCATATTCCCTATACGCCACGTGGCGTGATGGGGGTTCTTTACTCTACTTTAATAGGTAATACTTCAACACAAAGCAATATCAATTACCACCAAGAAACATCTTGTACAGCGTATATTAATTCCCACATTGTGCTACCAGTCCCAAACATGGTCACTAACTGCTAAGCATAAAAGAAAGCTTGTCACCACAGAGATTAGATGTTTGAGAAAAGCACTTGGAGTGACCAGAAAAGACAGAAATGATATTATAAGAGGAATAGTAGGTATTGAACCAATTCTAAGCTACATAGAGAAACAACAAATAAACTAATTTGCCCATCTAGAAAGAATGCTGTATGATTCCGTACTATACAAAGCATAAATTAAAAGAGGAGAAAGGAGAAAAGCAAGAGGCAGACCCAGAGCAAGATGGATAGACAACATCAAAGAAATGTTAAACAGCATGAATTGACAATGATTGAAGCCGCCAAAACGGCAAAAACTTTTATCTACCTCATCACCTGAGGGTACAAGAGGAAGTGAAGAAAGAAAGAAAGGAATTAAAAATTGCACTTTTCAGCCATGATAGAATATTCAATTTATATATTTTTTATTATGGAGTACTGCATTTATGTTTCTGTAATTATAGAGTATTGCTTTATATTTGTCATTAGATAACATTGCAGTTTTATTTCCTTTATTATTGAGTGTTGCAATTTTATTTGCTGCTATCGGCATTGCATCCTCCATCCCAACGTTGTGCTACCAATGCCAGACCTAGACCCTAAATGCAAGAACAATAAGAAAAATAACCTCTACTGAGATGAAATGTGTTAGACGAATGACAGGAAACAGTCTGAGAGATAAGGTCAGAAATGAAGAACTGAGAAAAAATCTAGGAATAGCTCCCGCCATAGAATATATAAGGAAACGACAGATAAAATGGTTTGGTCACATGACAAGGCAGAAAGGCCAAAACACAACACAACAGGCCTTCAGCAAACATTGTGAGAATACCAGACTCAATGGTCGACCATGAAAAATATGGATGGATGGGATATTAGAAGCACTAGGAAACATAACAGCAGCAGAAGCAAACAGAAGAGCAAAAGACCGCAAATTATATCTCCCCTCGACGCTGAAAGGCAGATGAGGAAGAAAAGTAGAAGAAAACATTGCATTTATATTTCTGTCATTAAAGAGTATTACACTTATATTTCTGTTATTCTATAATACATTAAACAAAAAAGAAAGGGCATACTATGAAGTTGGAGCTGCGATAACTCAGTGGTTAATGAACTGAACTAGAAAGTTCAATGGCTTCTGGGTTCACCCAGACATAAATGGGTACCTAATTTTTTTTCTGGGAAAGTAAAGCTGCATGGGCATAATAATAATAGTAATACCACATTACCCAAAAAAAAATAATGTGCTGAAGGTCTATAAAAATTATGGTTACTAAAACCATATACCCTATATGCTACATGACGTAACGGGGCTTCTTTATTATTCATATATTTATGAAGTTTATCAGAATGATACAAAAACAAATACACTATCTCCAGCTTTGATTGCTGAGGTCATCTTGTACTCTGAGGGTTTCGAGTCCTCCAAAGGTTTAGCTCAAAAGATGACACAAATGTACAAGCTCTGCTCTGAGCAGTTGTCGCAGCAGGACCACTATGACTTTGGCATGAGAGCAGTCAAAAGTGTGCTGGTGATGGCTGGCTCTTTGAAACGGCAAAATCCTGACAAGGCTGAGGATGTTGTCCTAATTAGAGCCTTGAGAGACAGCAACTTGCCCAAGTTCTTGACTCAGGATGCCCTTCTGTTCCAAGTAAGTGAAAAGAAAAAGGTTTTTGTTGTTTGTTGACATTCACCCAAATGATGACTTCTATTCCAAAGCTACCCTTAAAATCACAAATGAACAATATTGCAAAAGGACACAACAGTCAATCAGAGTACATGATGATCTTTTCACTATTGCGAAGAAACAAAAACGGTTCTGGACCATGTGACTGAGTGGGTGCATGTGAGTCTAGACCATCCACAGCATCGATGTTCAGCGACCATATCAATCATGACAACAGTTAATATAGAACTGGAGTCGTCAGTCGCTGGACACTGCGGGACTTGCTGAGGAGGGGATCTGAGCACCTATGGACATATTCGGAGTGCAATTATGGTGACCCGATAATAACTCAATAACACAAAATGAAATAGTTTGGCAATGTATCTCAATCATCTGGTCTGGCGAAGACCATTCTGCAAGGAAATATGAAAGGAGGGAACAGGAGTGGTAGACAGAGAAAGAGATGAGAAGATAACGTCAAAGAATGGACAGGTCTAGACTTTATAGAGTCCCAAAAAATGACTGAAGATAGAGATACATGGAGAAGGTTGAAAAGCTCTGGCAGTAGTGCCCCCTTGACCTCCAGGTTTATGGGAGGAAAAAAACCCTTAAAGTGATAAATGGGCAAATGGTGATTTATATTAAATGGGCAAATGGTGATTTATATCAAATGGGCAAATAGTGATTTATATTAAATGGGCAAATGGTGATTTATATCAAATGGGCAAATAGCGATTTATATTAAATGGGCAAATGGTGATTTATATTAAATGGGAAAATGGTGATTTATATTAAATGGGCAAATAGTGATTTATATTAAATGGGCAAATGGTGATTTATATCAAATGGGCAAATAGTGATTTATATTAAATGGGCAAATAGTGATTTATATTAAATGGGCAAATGGTGATTTATATCAAATGGGCAAATAGTGATTTATATTAAATGGGCAAATAGTGATTTATATTAAATGGGCAAATGGTGATTTATATCAAATGGGCAAATAGTGATTTATATTAAATGGGCAAATGGTGATTTATATCAAATGAGCAAATGGTGATTTATATTAAATGGGAAAATGGTGATTTATATTAAATGGAAAAATGGTGATTTATATTAAATGGGAAAATGGTGATTTATATCAAATGGGCAAATATTGATTTATATTAAATGGGCAAATGGTGATTTATATTAAATGGGCAAATAGTGATTTATATTAAATGGGCAAATGGTGATTTATATAAAATGAGCAAATAGTGATTTATGGCAAGCAGTGATATCTGTATCATTTGGCCCAACACATTAAACTTCAAGCATTTTTTAGATATTAGTCTAAATTTCATTAACAAAGGTGTTTTTACGATAGCGGCTTGTTAGACATTTTGTCAATGGCTCTGTGCCAAGTGGGAGAAAAACATTCCTCTATCTTGGATCGAAACCAGAAACCATGATTTGATAAACATCTTTTTATTAAGATTGAGACTGCTACAAAGAAAATTACGAAAATGAAAAAGTATCTGGGTTGTCTATGTCCTATGGGCCGGCCGCGGCTCGAAAGGTCAATAGATAGATAGATTGTTTAGCTATCTGGTTTGCTTCCCCTTTTTATTCCCTACTCACTGTGTCAGACTAGTCTGTTTTCGCAACCATACTTTCCATATTTTTTTTAGGTAAACCTGTACATCTGACCCAAAAAAAGCTGTAGAAAAGGAGAAAAAATGTACCCGTCAATTCTAAATGTTAACAAATAACTACCAGGGCCAGGGAATTTAACTTCTTCTTTCCTTCCTCATTTGCCTTCCAGCGTCGAGGGGAGATATAATTTGCGGTCTTTTGCTCTTCTGTTCGTCTCTGCTGCTGTTATGTTTCCTAGTGTTTCCAATATTCCATCGATCCACCTTTTTCATGGTTGGGATCTGGCGTTCTTGCAACTATTATTGAAGGAGGTTAACATGCTGTGGAAACATCGTTTTTCAGAATTTGGTTAAAATTTTGCAACAATAGAAAGAAAATAAATGAAAATTGACCTAAACATTAGGAAGTCGGAAAAGATGCTAAATAAGAGAATTATAATGCTTTATGGAAATAGTTGCGGAAACGTCAATAAATTTAAAACCGCAAAAACGCAGCTCCTAGGTTATTCGCATCGGCAGCTAGAGACACATTTTGCGGCTCCTGGTACAGAATGTGTTAATCTATAATAATAAAATAATAATAAAATAATAATAAAACAATAATAAAATAATAATAAAACAATAATAAAATAAAACAATAATAAAATAATAATAAAACAATAATAATAAAAATAATAAAATAATAATAATAATAATAAAACAATAATAAAACAATAATAAAATAATAATATAATAATATAATAATAATAAAATAATAATAAGGGCACATGAAAGTAAGAGGTGTTGATTGTGGTGACAGGCTTGCAGAATCAGCTGATTTAAAAATTAACAAAAATGGAGTGTGCAAATATTTTTAATGACCTCAGGGCGGCTGGGTGAATCAGTGATTCAGGTTATGACCGTATATCTGCAGCCATGATCAAGTTGAAACAACTGCAAATTAGAAGGAGGTACGCCAAACAAGAGCTTTATGCAGGGAGCTAAAGATGACTAGGAAACCAACATAGAGTTGATTTTATTAGTCACAACATGCATGTGGGATATTCTGAAGTTCTTATGAAGTTGTCATACATGCAGCGAAAATAATCTGATTTTATCTATGTGTCTATTGACATTTTGAACTGTGGCTGGCCCATAGGGCATAGACCCAGATACTCTTTTTCTAAATTTTCATTTTCTTTCTAGCAGGCTCAATCCTTGCAAAAAATATTTATCAAATCTCACCATTTGTCTCTGTTCTGTGCAAGCATCTCTATCTCATTGAGGGAGCCTACTCCTACTGCCTTTGCCTCACTGATCAATGTTCTTCTCAGCATCTCTCTGGGTCAGCCTCTTTTTATAATCTAATTAATAACTAAAAATTTGCTCATAATCTAATTACTAAAAATTTGTTCATTATCTTATTATTACAAATTTGCTCATAATCTAATTACTAAAAATTTGTTCATTATCTTATTATTAAAAATTTGCTCATAATCTAATTACTAAAAATTTGTTCATTATCTTATTATTAAAAATGTGCTCATAATCTAATTACTCAAAATTTGTTCATTATCTTATTACTCAAAATTTGTTCATTATCTTATTATTAAAAATTTGCTCATTATCTAATTACTAAAAATTTGTTCATTATCTGATTACTAACTACAAATTTGCACAACACTGGACTCAGGTGAACATGAAGCATTAACCATATTTCAAATCTACAGTGATCCGCATCATCTTGCCTGTCCAAGACTTTAGATTTGGAAACTGTCTGTACTTTGCTGCATCCAATCTTTGTATCTCTCGTGTGTTACCGGGGCCTCATTATGAATGAGGGAAGTAAAGAATAGTGACACTGTGACCTTCCAGGCATGTTGTAAGAGGCGACTAAGGAGGTTGATTGATGGCTTGACAAGCTGTCATTGTAAAAAAGTATATTTATGGAAACAGAGCCATAGATTTTAGAAACAGTGATCTCTGCAATATGTGCCATTTTGGCACACAAGGTTTCTGTTTTTGAGATTGTGGTTCTGCCCTATGTGCCGTCTTCGGCTGAAAAGGACAATAGATAGATAGATTCTTTGTATACAACTTTCACAAAAAAATTGCTTCCAATCACTTTTTCACTTTTGAGTCAATATTCTTCATGCTATTTTATTTTTTATTCACTTTGCAAGTCAACTACCCATTTATAGCTGAGGTGATTGAAGTATGTGTGTTTTAAGATAATTTGCTTCTGTTTTACAAAAGTTATCCATCATGTTTTATCTTTACAAATTTGTCTTTTACTTAGGCAATCCTGTCGGATTTGTTTCCCGGAGTTCGTATTCCTGAGCACGATTATGGTCAACTGAAAGAGGAAATTATAAATGTCCAGATAGCTAAAGGTCTGTTTGCTGCAATAATTAAATAAAAACATGTATGGAGCATATATACCAGATTACTTTTATACCCACGCACTGCACTGGTTTTTTTTCTTATTTATTTTAATGTGACCAGTGCTTAGTTAATATGCCAATTGTTCCTTATAATATTGCAACTCAGGAAAAACATGTATTCAATTTCATTAAAATATACCATACTCAATTGATGTAATCATTCAGAAAATTGAAAATCACTTTAATTACTATATATATATATATATATATATATATATATATATATATATATATATATATATATATATCAATAACTCTAGAGGCAAAGCGAGCGCTGTACAATACAATCTTCATCCCAACGTTGTGCTACCAATTCCAGACCACTGACCCTAGATACAAGAAAAATAAGGGAAATAACTTCTACTGAGATAAAATGTGTTAAACGAATGACAGGAAACAGTCTGAAAGATAAGATCAGAAATGAAGAACTGAGAAAAAAGCTAGGAATAGCCTAGGAATGTATCATCATCATCATCAAGTACCGGGTCTAATGGCGTAGGTGATCATGTCTCTCCACAACTTTCGATCTTGGCAGCTATTTATCATTTCTGTTGTTGACCTTCTGCCAAGGCATTCTCTTAAGCTGTCTGTTATTTTTTCTCTTTGCTTCCCTCTATCTCTTTGTCCCTCAATTTTCCCAGTTGTTACAATATATTCAAGTTGTTCTCTTCTCATTACATGGCCAAAAAATGATGATTGTTTCTTCCTAATATTGGAAATTAGCTCTCTTTTTGCTTTGACCTCTTTCAGAACATTTTCATTACTCTTCTTCGCTGTCCATGGTATTCTCAACATTCTTCTGTAAAACCACATTTCTACAGACTCCAGTGATTTTCTTGTCTGTTGTCCTATTGTCCATGATTCGCATCCATATGTTTAGACTGGCTCTACATAACATTTAAGAAATCTTTTTCTTGTTTCTATTATCAAAAATGGATTGCATAGTATCTTCCTCATTTTTTTGAAAGCTGTTTTTGCCTATATAGGAATATATAAGGAAACAACTGATAAAATGGTTTGGCCACGTGACAAGGCAGAAAGATCACAACACAACGAGCCTTCAGCAAATGCTGTGAGAACACCAGACTCAAGGGTCGACCACGAAAAAGATGGATTGATGGAATATTAGAAGCACTAGGAAACATAACGGCAGCAGAGGTGAACAGAAAAGCAAAAGACCGCAAATTATATCTCCCCTCGACGCTGAAAGGCAAATGAGGAAAGAAAGAAGAAGATATATATATATATATTCACCATCATGTACCATACCGGTTGGCATAGATGATCAGGTCTTTCCATAATTGTCTCTCCTCAGTGCTTTGTATCAATTTTGTTGTTGAGTGTTTTCCATGCCCTGACACCAAGCTATCTTATATCTTCTTTCTTTGTCGTCCATGATATCTTTTCCCTATATTTTGCCAAATGTAACCAAGTATTCCAAATTTCCTTTTCTCGTGATGTGCTGGGAAATTTTGATTGTTTCTTTCTGATGTTTCTTAGGAGCTCCCTTTTTGTGTTAGCCTCTTTGAGAATCCCACCTTTGAACCCACCTTTTTGCCCCTACCAATGACCCAAACATGGTTTGAACCCACCTTTTTGCCCCTACCAATGACCCAAACATGGTTTGAACCCACCTTTTTGCCCCTACCAATGACCCAAACATAATTTAAACCCACCTTTTTGCCCCTACCAATGACCCAAACATGGTTTGAACCCACCTTTTTGCCCCTACCAATGACCCAAACATGGTTTGAACCCACCTTTTTGCCCCTACCAATGACCCAAACATGGTTTGAACCCACCTTTTTGCCCCTACCAATGACCGAAACTCCTTGTTTAGATTATTATTATCCCTTCAGTGGCTAACTCTGAATATTTTTTGTTTTAAATTGTTTTAATTGTCAGGTTTACAAGTGGTGGAGAACCAGATTGTGAAAGTGATTCAGTTCTATGAGACTATGATTGTGCGTCACGGTGTCATGTTGGTGGGGCCAACAGGTGGCGGAAAGACCACTATTTATCAGGTAACATTGGTGTTATCTTCCTCCACATTTCTCTTAAACGTAGTAGTTGTAGTTAGTTGTAGTTGTAGTTATAGTTAGTTGTAGTTGTAGTTGTAGTTAGTTGTAGTTGTAGTTAGTTGTAGTTAATTGTAGTTGTAGTTAGTTGTAGTTGTAGTTAGTTGAAGTTGTAGTTAGTTGTAGTTGTAGTTAGTTGTAGTTGTTGTTAGTTGTAGTTGTAGGTAGTTGTATTTGTAGTTAGTTGTAGTTAGTTGTAGTCATAGTTAGTTGTAGTCATAGTTAGTTGTAGTTGTAGTTGTAGTTGTAGTTAGTTGTAATTGTAGTTATAGTTAGTTATATTTAGTTGTAGTTTTAGTTAGTTGTAGTTGTAGTTAGTTGTATTTGTAGTTAGTTATAGTTGTAGTTAGTTTTAGTTAGTTGTAGTTTTAGTTAGTTGTAGTTGTAGTTAGTTGTATTTGTAGTTAGTTGTAGTTACAGTTAGTTATAGTTAGTTGTAGTTTTAGTTAGTTGTAGTTTTAGTTAGTTGTATTTGTAATTAGTTGTAGTTATAGTTGTAGTTAGTTGTAGTTGTAGTTAGTTGTAGTTGTAGTTAGTTGTAGGAATAGTTACTTGTAGTTGTAGTTGTAGTTAGTTGTAGTTGTAGTTAGTTGTAGTTGTAGTTAGTTGTAGTTGTAGTTAGTTGTAGTTGTAGTTAGTTGTAGTTATAGTTGTAGTTAGTTGTAGTTAGTTGTAGTTGTAGTTGTAGTTAGTTGTAGTTATAGTTAGTTGTAGTTGTAGTTAGTTGTAGTTGTAGTTAGTTGTAGTTGTAGTTAGTTGTAGTTATAGTTAGTTGTAGTTGTAGTTAGTTGTAGTTGTAGTTAGTTGTAGTCATAGTTAGTTGTAGTTGTACTTGAAGTTGTAGTTAGTTGTAGTTGTAGGTAGTTGTATTTGTAGTTAGTTGAAGTTGTAGTTAGTTGTAGTCATAGTTAGTTGTAGTTGTAGGTAGTTGTATTTGTAGTTAGTTGTAGTCATAGTTAGTTGTAGTTGTAGTTAGTTGTAGTTGTAGTTGTAGTTAGTTGTAGCTGCAGTTAGTTGTAGTTGTAGTTAGTTGTAGTTGTACTTGAAGTTGTAGTTAGTTGTAGTTGTAGTTAGTTGTAGTTGTAGTTAGTTGTAGTTGTATTTAGTTGTATTTGTAGTTAGTTGAAGTTAGTTGTAGTTGTAGATATAGTTAGTTGAAGTTGTAGTTAGTTGTAGTTGTAGTTAGTTGTAGTTTTAGTTAGTTGTAGTTGTATTTAGTTGTATTTGTAGTTAGTTGTAGTTAGTTGTAGCTGTATTTGTAGTTAGTTGTAGTTAGTTAGTTGAAGGCCCCGATATCACTACAAAGAAACTAAAATTTATAATTGCTCAACCCCTTGTACCAGTGGAATTATCCAAATTAACATCTCATCTTATTGAAGGATCCAAACAAAAAAAGATAGCTGCAGTCCCCATCATAGTAGCCACAGCACACGCCAAAAGACATAAGGCATAGCTGCACCAAAAGTGAACGCAACTATCTGTCCTTCAACATACGATATCATCATTCATCATAAGCAATTAGAATATCAAAACATGATCTGGATGAAAAACACAGCTTGCGGTGTGCACAGATCACTAACTCAGTAGCTCAAGCAGCAAGCTCAATTGTTCTTTCTTGTAGCCATTTTGGTTTTGAGAGAGAAACAAAGTTCTGGTTCTCGCCCTTTTGGCAGTTTCAATTATTGCCAATAGATGTTGTATCATTTTTTTTATGTTGTCTGTGTCCATCTTACTGTAGGTCTGCTTCTTGCTCTTCTCCTTTCTCCTCTTTTAATATATACTTTGTATGGTAAGGAATCACACAGCATTCTTTTTAGATGGGCAAACCAGTTTTATTATTTTGTGTGTGTAGCTTATGATTGGTTCAATGCCTACTCTTTCTCTTATAATATCATTTCTGATTCTGTCTTTTCTGGTTACTCCAAGCGCTTTTCTCAGACATCGCATCTCTGTGGTGACAAGCTTTCTTTTATGCTTAGCAGTAAGTGACCATGTTTGGCATTGGTAGTACAATGTGGGAAAGAATATACTCTATATAAGATGTTTCTTGGTGGTAATAGGTATTGCTTTGTGTTGAAGTATAGGTGATAGCTGTCCCAATATTTGGTTTGCCTTGTTGCATCAGATGTCTATTTCTTTATTAATTTTACCTTCTTCATAGAATATTGTTCCCAGATATTCTAATCTTTCAAATCTTTCTTAATCTTTCAAAGTTCTTTAAAATCTTTCCAGACCATTATCCAATAAATCAGAACACTAAAGACATTCTACTAGACCCTCATCCAATATCTTGGATCAAATGGGTAAAGTAGATATTTTGTTTTGTGGAACAGCTCTTTGAGTTTTATATTAACTGATACTTTAATGTTAAATCTTTAATGTACTTTTAACATAAATTTGTATTTTTTTAAAAATAAAAAATTTGTTTTCGTTCTGGAGTCATTAACTCTTTCCATACAATTTGCTTCACTGTGCATCATGCCGATTTCTGCCATATATGTTTCGCTACATAGTAAAAAAAAAAAGTATAGTACCCCCGTCATGCCAAGTGGCGTATAGGGAATATGGTGTATAATTTTGACCATAATTTTTACAGACCTTCGGCACATGATTTTTGGGGTAATGTGGTCAGTATTACGCCCGTGCCGCTTTACTTTCCCAGAAAAAAAATCCGGTACCTATTTAAGGCTGGGTGAACCCAGAAGCCGTCGGTTGGGATCGAACCCTACCTCTTGTCCTTTGTAGTCCAGTTCACTAACCACTGAGCTATCGCGGCTCCCTTCGCTACATAGTGCGCCACTCTAAATTTGAATTGTGTGAACCGTCATCAAACCATATTTTTTTTAATGTCTTTTATCATCTTGGTATTGGCGAAATCTAAATCCTTGTTCAATTATCTAAAAATTCATATATAATATTTTGTATGTTAGATAAATATAAATATGTAGATTGATTCTTAAAACTATGAACAATTTTGTCTCTGAAATCTCCTTCGTTGCATTGATAAAAAGCTTCCGTACAGAAAAAGTTGAAAAAAAAATACTTAAATCTGATGTTTATGGACATAAATGCAACAAATTAATTATAATTTTGTATATTGATCATGGACCAATCCCATTAGTAGATGAACACACTGATAATGCTGGTACTGCAACTTCAAATCATTTAGCTAAGTGGTCCATCAATATTAATTATAAAATTATTTACAATCAATTAAATGTTTAAAAATTGGTTAACATTAATCAATAAATTAATAGATTGTTATTTTTCTTCAGATTTTAGCTCAAACAGTGGAAAATCTTCACTCAAAGAAATGTGTTCATGAATTCTACCAACCAGTCCACACTCACATTCTCAACCCCAAAGCTATAACAATGGATGAACTGTATGGTGGGATTGACAAACTAACGATGGAATGGAAGGATGGACTGATGGGACTAACAGTTAGACATGCCGTGCAGGTTAGTGGGTAACAATACATGAATATCATATATTTTATTTGTTAGATCAATCATATGCAGACAATCTAGACTCAAGATGTATTAAAGTATATATGATTATTGGTAATAAAGGTGGAAAAGGGGGGGGGGGGTGTGGAGGGGTATGTGTCCTTGTCTCATCATTCTGGAACCAGGCCTTCCATTATTGTTCTTTCCAGCCCACTGTCGTCTTTTGATGTCGCCTAAGTATTTTAATTTCCGCAATAAGATGTTGTATATAAGCAAGTTCTTTCCTATGTTTAGGTATTTTAATATATCTTCATTGCTCTTATTTTCCAATGTATCCTAAAATTGTGTCCAGCATTTTGTTTTTGAGTGAATCAATTTTCTTCTCATTCTTTTTGGCTGGCATGATTTCTTGCCAGTCTGCAATCATTCATTCATTGATTACTACCTCCACATCAAATATTGGCTACCATAGAGCGCCATTTTATTCTGTTTCTTGTCTTGAAGGTGCACATTGTCATAGATTCACCTGTTCGTCTTTTGATGCTATCAGTCCACTTTAGTCTTGATCTGCCTCGTCTACCTTATCTACAATCATTAGTTTGAAAAATGATTACAGTCTTTACATTAAATATGCAGCTTTCTGAAATCTATCTATCTGTCTATTGACCTTTCGAGCTGTAGCCAACCCATAGGGCGTAGACCAAGATACTCCTTCCCTTATCTGAATTTTTGTTCTAGCAGTTTTCAATTCTTTTAAAGATATTTTATCAAATCTCGCCATTTGTCTCTGTTCTGTGCAAGCAGCTCAATCTCATTGAGGGAGCCGATTCCTGCTGCTTTTGCCTCTCTCAGCAATGTTCTTCTCAGTGTCTCTCTGGGTCTTCCTCTTTTTCTCTTACCTGTTGTTTCCCACATGAGAGCTTGCTTTGCTATTCGGTTATTATCTCTTCTCATCACATGTCCAATATATGACCATCGTCTTATCTTGATTACTTAAAATATTAGTGGTTGATTGGCGATTTCTCTAATTTCTTCGTTTGTTTTGAATTCGTTCCACGCTATACCAAGCATTTTCTTTAGACATTTATTTTCGAATGCGTTCAACTTTGTTTCTATATCTCTTGTTGTTTTCCAGCTTTCACACGCATATGTAAGGGTCAATAGTACATTTGATTTGAATCGTCTAAGTTTTGTATTTGTGCTGATTTCTGAAATCACCCATAAAGAAAAAGATTTATCTGTAACTGACTGACGTAATTAATATTTTAAAAATTCTTTGATAAAGGATACAACTGAAGACCACCAGTGGATTATATGTGACGGACCAGTGGATGCTTTGTGGATAGAGAACATGAACACTGTCCTGGATGACAACAAGATGCTATGTCTGGCCAATAGTGAGAGAATCAAGTTCACGCCATTCATCCACATGGTGTTTGAGGTACAGGACTTAGCAGTGGCTTCCCCTGCTACAGTCAGTAGGTGAGGCGAGATGTATTTGTTTAGCAATTTAGGAATCAAATTAAACTGTTCTCCTGTTGGTCATATATGTGTATATATATATATATATATCATCATCATCATCAAGTACCATACCTGCTGGCATAGGTGATCATGTCTCTCCACAACTTTTGATCTCGACAGTTAATCATTTCTGTTTCTGACCTGCCAAGCCATTCTCTTAAGCTGTTTTGTATTTTTTCTCTTTGCTTCCCTCTATCTCTTCATCCCTCAATTTTCCAAGTTGTTACAATATATTCCAGCTGTTCTCTTCTCATTACATGGCCAAAAAATGATGATTGTTTCTTCCTAATATTGGAAATTAGTTCTCTTTTTGCTTTGGCCTCTTTCAGAACGTTTTCATTACTCTTCTTAGCTGTCCATGGTATTCTCAACATTCTTCTGTAAAACCATATTTCTACAGCCTCCAGTGATTTTCTCATCTGTTGTCCTCTTGTCCATGATTCACATCCATATGTTAAGACTGGCTGTTCATAACATTTAAGAACTCTTTTTCTTGTTTCTATTGTCAAAAATGGATTGCACAGTATCTTCCTCATTTTTGGAAAGCTGCTTTTTGCCTGAGTCATTCTGCATTTCACCACATTGTTCCCAGATATTTAAATTCATTTACCTGTTTTAATATTATTCCACCTGTCTTTATTTAAGAATTGCATTGTCAACTCTTATTAGTAACATTTTCTTTGCTCTTCTTATTTTTTAAAATTGCTCTTAGTCTTATAAATAAATTACATAACTTCAGCATGATTTGATTTCTTACAGTGTACCTGTACACATGTCATTTAAATTAATTAATGGAAAAAGTCTTCTCTTTCAGAAGTTCATATTTCTTTAGAGGATGATGCCAATGAATCTACAGTGCATTACTGTTTTCCTAGATTACTATGTTAACTTTAACAGCCAGAGCAAAAAAGTTAGACTTACAGACTAAGCAAGTTTGACGAAAAGATGACCTCAACCTTCCAGTTCATGATGTCAGTTCATGATGTCAGTTCATGATGTCAGCTCACGATGTCAGTTCATGATGTCAGTTCATGATGTCAGTCTAGATGTCAGTTCACAATGTCAGTCTAGATATCAGTTCATGATGTCAGTTCATGATGTCAGTCTAGATGTCAGTTTATGATGTCAGTCTAGATGTCAGTTCACGATGTCAGTTCATTATGTCAGTTCACGATGTCAGTCTAGATGTCAGTTCACAATGTCAGTCTAGATGTCAGTTCATGATATCAGTCTAGATGTCAGTTCACAATGTCAGTCTAGATGTCAGTTCATGATGTCAGTCTAGATATCAGTTACCGATGTCAGTTCACGATGTCAGTCTAGATGTCAGTTCACGATGTTAGTCACGATGTCAGTCTAGATGTCAGTTCATGATGTCAGTCTAGATGTTAGTTCATGATGTCAGTTCATGATGTCAGTTCATGATGTCAGTCTAGATGTCAATTCATGATGTCAGTCTAGATGTTAGTTCATGATGTCAGTTCATGATCTCAGTTCACGATGTCAGTTCATGATGTCAGTCTATATGTCAGTTCATGATGTCAGTCTAGATGTCAGTTCATGATGTCAGTCTAGATGTCAGTTCATGATATCAGTTCATGATGTCAGTCTAGATGTCAGTTCATGATGTCAGTCTAGATGTCAGTTCATAATGTCAGTCTAGATGTCAGTTCATGATGTCAGTCTAGATGTGTAGCAAATGCTTATTGCTGAAGAAGAAGAAGTATTGTTAAAGATGTGATAACCTCAGACTTGACTACAATATCAATTAAAAGATGTTGACTGTCTTGTTGCTTTTTTTGTTCATTTCTCTTCCATAGTCTCAGAAGAATGTTGAAAGTCCCCTGAACTGCTAAAAGACCAATGAGGACATTCTCAAAGAGGCCAACACAAAAAGGGAGCTCCTTAAAAAACATCAGAAAGTAACAATCAACATTTCTTTCCGGCACTTCATGAGAAAAGGGAAGTTGGAGTACTTAGTTACAACTGGCAAAATACAAGGAAAGAGGGATTGTGGACGACAAAGTGAGAAGATGCTGGATAGCTTGGTGTCATGGCATGGAAAACAGTCAACAACAGAATTTATATGATTCACTGTGGATGGAAAATTGTGAAAGAACATAATCACCTACGCCTACTAGTATAGCACATGATGATGATGATGAGTCTTGATGACAAATGTTATTATTAAACTGGTTGTGTTATTATTGTTATTATAGACGTGTTGCATAAAGTAAGTGTAGTTATTTTGTGCCGAATATATATTGTAAGCTTTGGAGTCAATGCAGCAGGAGGTCAACGCCTGGGAGTCATGACCAAGGCGGGCCCACTTCCCTTGGAGTGTCAAGAAGCTAATGGGCTGAAACACTTGCTTGACGGGGGACTTATTCTGATGATCAGATTGTCTCCTGCTGCGAAGTTCTGTATAAAGAGTTTTCCATTATTATTATTATTGTTGTTCTTATTTTTGTTCATTTTTCTGAAGATGTGGAATGGTGTACATTGATGCTGAGGAGCTTAAGTGGATGCCATATGTTCAAACTTGGATCAAGAATTATGAGAACCGCCTCAAACCAGAATCTATAGAATTCTTACTGTTGCTGTTTGAGAAGTATGTAGAGAATGGACTTCAGTTTGCCAGCAAAAAGTGTGAACAGGCCATCAACCAGGTGAGCAGTGTAGTTTTATATTAGGACAGACCTTTTGGATCAATGTACAGATCTGTGAAAGAAAAATTAAGATGCAGAAATAATCAGACACAATTTTAAAATTGGTTAAATATGTTTTATTTTTCTTTTGTGTTAAATAGTTGGAGCCTTGGTGGCGTAGTGGTTAGTGTGCTTTCTTTTTGATCAGAAGATTCCAGATTCGATCTCCAGAAGTGGTGGATTATTTTTTCAGACTGACAAGGCTCTGGAATTTACCCAGCCGTTAAAAATGGGTACCAGTGATTTTTTTACGAAGTGAAGGCAGTCTGGTGTGATGCCGACCATATCACCCAAAAATTGTGCCGTGGTCTTAGAAAAAATATGGTCACTTACAACATATTCCCCACATTTCTAGCAAGGCATTGGAGTTAACCTTTACATTAAATATTTAACTCTTTCAGGACCAGAACAGGAAACAGGAATTTTCAGATTTGGACCAGGTTAATTTTCCTGTTTCCAGAAATTTTACCATATACCTTTTTCATTTGACTACTTCACACAATAATTTAGATAAATGTGGCATGTGTTACATTACATGTGTTCTGACCCATTATCACAACAAAATTATTGTCCAAGTCTAAATACTATGAATATTCTATTTCTGAATCACTCAATACACTGGACAATATGACTACAAAACATGTTCTACAGGATTGCCCCCAGTACACAGACCTGAGAAGAGCAATGTGGTCCACGTCCACCTCCCTGGAAGAAAAACTATATTGGACAATCGATTCGCTTATCATTTTCCAGCTTGTAAGGCTGATTGGTCTGTAGCTGGATGTCATTGAACCATCTTTTCCTGGCTTTAGTAATGATATCATAATTGCTTCTCTCCATACTTGTGGCACTCTACCTGTGATCCAGCAAATGTTGTAGATCTGCAGTAGTTTTGCTTTAGCTGCAGTTCCCAAGTTCTTAATCATTGGTTATTGGTTATTGGTTATGGAAGGCCTCGGTATCACAGCAAACGAATTAAAATCCATAATTGCTCAACCGGCCGTGCCAGTGGAATCATCCGAATTACTAACTCATCTCCCAAACAAAGAAAGGTAACTGTAGTCCCCATCATAGCAGTCTCAGCACACGCCAAAAGACATAAGGCGAAACCGCGCAGAGAGTGAACACAGCCAACTGTTCCCTGTCATACGATATCATCATTCATCGTAAACAAGCGGGATATCGAAGCAGGATCCAAAGGGATGAGACACACAGCTCACGGTGTGCACAGAGCACTTAACTCAGTAGCTCCTGCAACAAGCCGGTCTTGGAATATGAGGAAACTGCAAGAAGGAACACTTTTCAGACATAGCCTTCAATGGTTCCTGCCGCCTATCCACCATATACCATGGGAGTTCACGTCCTCCCAAAAATGATGATCGTCATAGCACTTGATGATGTTAGGCCATCATTGATGACTCCAATTCCAAACATATAGACACACAGTGGTGGTAAGTTATCATTTCCAATCCAACAGAAGCCACATGACCTGTAGTTAGTAAAACCACAGAGAGAATATTATTTTGTGACCTTCACTGATTCACTCTTAGATGTGGATGTGTAGTTTACACAAGAGGAAAAGTTTTCAACTACAGTGATCCCATTTACGGCAATTCTGGGATAGCAAGGCAAGTCTCCTTTATAGCAGCAGAACTTGATGTTCTTCGCTCCCTTCTTGTAGCTGCCGCCACACGATTCTGATGTCTCATTAACTTGGACATCATTCAAGAACAATGTCAGATTAACATTCCATAGATATGGCTCTGCTGATGAAATGCTTGGTGCAACAGTTGTATCAATCATACTGGAGGCTCCTGGTCTGTGGTCATTAATATCACAGACGGCACATGATGTTGTTATATTCAGTATTTCTTTCTGGGGTTTAAATATGTGACACACACATGGAGAGTGGTTTGTGGTCACAGTAATCCCATTAAAGGCAATTCTAGGGTAGCATGGTATAGCTGTTTCAGAACAGCACAATCCTGTGATGTTTTCTGTGTTCGCTATAAAGCTGCTGGTGCTACACAATCCTGACCAATTATAGGTGTGGACATTATTCACTTGCAATGACAAAACTGCTTTGTTTACATCATAAACCTCTGGAAGCGAATCATTTATGGGACTAATAGTACAATTTATTCTTCCATCGGGGATATCATCACTGCCTGGTGACTTTTTCATTTTTAATTTGGATATTGGAGCTCTAGCTCACTTTGTGTAATGGGTATTTCCATGACTTCATGTGAGGTCTCTTCTTGTCTTGCATTTTGTTGTTTTAAACGGGTCTCTTGTCGTTTCTCTAGGCTAATTTCAATATTATTGTCATTTGCAAAGGAGTCTGCAAAGTAATTTGCTGCATGTTTACCTGTTAGAATGTTTCCATCCTTCTTCAGTGTAATTTTGGTGTTCCTTTCTGTACCCTCATCATTCAGCTGTTTTACAAGCTTCCACACTTTTCTTTTGTCTCGTTCAAGAATCAAGGACTCTGTTTTCTCTTTCCAGCTTCTCCATCTGGCTTGTAGTTTAGCCCATTGAAATTTGGCTTTAGCATGCTGATAGTTATTGTGGTGTTCCTGGCAAGGGTTATTTTCTGCTTGCTTTCGAGATGTTTCCATGTCATTGTGCAGTTGCTCTAGTTCACTACTCCAGTATGATTTGTAGTGTTTCCGTGCCCTTCTAGGTATTGTTTCACTGGCAGCTTGTATTTTTAGTCTACTGAATTCATCAACTATTTTGTTGATGTCTCTGTCTGTATTTAGATCTTTAGTCAGTACACTGGTGTAGTGTTGATACATTTTCCAGTCTGCCTTTTTGTAATTCCATCTGGAGAGAGTGCTGCTCTCCCTGACGGCCTCATTTTGCACTACTAAAAAGACTGGTCAGTGGCTGCTGCCTCCAAGTTGTTTCCCAACAATACATGTATTATTCAAATCCAAGTCTGGTGAATGGAAAGCAAGGTCTGGTGTAGATGTGGTATGCCATAATCTGGAGTAGAATGTTGGTGAATCTGTTGTCTGGTTTAATAGTATAAGCCCATTGTCATCCTGCCAATTTTCAAGTTCTTCACCTCTCTTGTCCATATGTTCATAGCCTCTGTGAATGGCTGTTAAAGTCTCCACATACAATTTTTCTTTCTTTTAATGTAATTGTGTCTAATGCTAGTGGGCGTTTACTCGGACAGTAGTAGTTAAGTAGGTGAAAGTCTGTATTTCCTGTCCTGAGGTGCAGTATTTGATATTCTGCCCCATCCATATACACTTCAATCTGACATGCATTGATGCTGTTCTTTACAAGTGTCAGTATTCTGCCCTTTTGTCTGTTTTTTCTGTCAGATCGGTAGCACTGGTATCCCCTAATCTTCAAGGCTATGTCGTTGTTTAGATGGGTTTCCTGCAAACAGCATATGCTTATTTGTTCTTCATGCAGGATATTTTCTAATTCTATCTTTTTACTGTACCCATCTCTTTTGCTGTTGATGCCTTCAGCATTGCAGTGCATTATTTTGAGTGGTCTAATTTGGTTTGGCCAGTAGCTCTATTCTCTCACCCCCTGACTCCACAGAGCGGTTGAGAAGGACATCCAGTAATAGAGGTTGGGCCCTTTCAAGGCTGAGGGCCCGGCGCTGCACCTGCCTGAGTGTCCATCACTGCACCTGCCTGAGTGTCCATCACAGGGCGAGTGACATATCGATTTGCGGTTATAGACATACTTCCCATTGGCGTGAGTGCTTGGCATCCTGAATCCCTGATTGTTGTAGTGCGCCTTTTGTCTGGTTGCCTCCGACTTCAGCACTTAAACTTGCTAGAGCAGACTGTGGTCTTGCTCGGTTGTAGGAATGCCTGGCCAGTCTTGGTTTTCAGTCCCTGGTGACTGTTAAGCCCCATCCCTATGACAAGGAGCTGGCCTTGATGAAGATTGTTTATGATAATAGAGACTGTTTTAATGTTTATTTTTATAACAGAGATTATTGCCTATGTACTATGTCTGGAACCTACTTGAGCAACATGACGTTTTTGTTCTAAGTTTCGTTCTATCCTCTTCATGATAATCTGTAAGAGTATTTTGCTTTATTTAACACCCTTACTTTATTTAACACCCTTACTTTATTTAACACCCTTACCTTATTTAACACCCTTACCTTATTTAACACCCTTACTTTATTTAACACCCTTACTTTATTTAACACCCTTACCTTATTTAACAGATTCTGTACCTTGAGTCACAAAAATACAGCTTGAGTTACTGACAAAATCGAACCCAAAAGCCAGTTTTCTATGTCTTTAATTTATTGATGTTTCCACAGCTATTTCACTAAAACCTTGTAATTTTCTTATTTAACCTCTTTTCCGACTTCTAGAACATATTGTCTGAACAAACCTTGTGTTTTAGCTCAATTTTCATTTAATTCCTTGATGTTATTTAAAAGAGAAAAAAATTGGAGAAAAATGGCTATAACAAACATAGTGTGAAACTTCTTGGCATGGAGTGTGTTAAAAGCCAAATAAGCAATTCATCTTTTCATATCTTCCCATTTACCAGGTCGATATCAGCAAAGTTGTGACACTGTGCCACCTGTTGGAGGCCCTCATCTTCCCAGTAAGAGGTGGGCTAGACATGAACTTAGATCAGGTATGTTCTGATGTTTATTTTTTTCCCTCTTGTCGGCCTACAGGGTCCTATGTAAATCCATGATCACTCCATCAGCCGCATAGTGTGGCCTGGAATCTATTCATCATTATTATGTGACATACTGTGACATACCGGTTGGCATAGACGATCATGTCCTTCCACAATAGCAAAAGACCGCAAATTATGTCCCCTCAATGCTGAAAGAAATTAGGTTAAATACAAAAATAAAAATTTTCAACTCAAATGTTAAGTCGGTCCTATTATATGGCTGTGAAACATGGAGAACAACAAAATTTACAATCACGAAGATACAGACTTTCATTGATGGATTCTTTGCCCAGAATTAAAGGATGGAAATGGCAGGACAAAATCACTAACATAGAATTATGGAAATGTACCAGTCAAATACCAGTGGATAAAGAGATACAGCGAAGACAATGGCATTGGATAGGACACACACTACGGAAGCCAACTGAAAGTATTACACAACAGGCCCTTTTTTGGAATCCCCAGGGGAAAAGACAAAGAGGAAGACCAAGGAATTCTTGGAGAAGACAGATAGAAGCAGAGATGAAGATGATGGGGAAGACATGGAGTGATCTTAAAAGAATGGCAAGAAACAGAACGGCTTGGAAAGTGTTTGTTGAAGACCTATGCTCCACAGGGAGCTGGAAGGTAGAAGAAGAAGAAGATGCTGAAAGGCAAATGAAGAAGGAAAGAATAAGAGGACTTTTGTAAAAATGGTTGGTTCTTTCTTTAGCCTTTTCTCGTTCACATAATTGTAGCATCCTGGTTGTTGTTTTTTATTACAGAATAATAGTAGCACAGTAGTTACAGTAATATAATAATATAATAAAGTAATAAGTTACAGTCCGCTCATAAATTTGTGAAACACAGTATCCTCCAATTTTCTCCGAAACATGAATCACAGTGAATTTTTGCGTGCAGTCATAGATTTTCATCAATCTTAAGATTTAATCATATTTAAATCCAAATGCAGCCTGGACTTTGCACAAATCATTTCTTGTTATGTAGTTTCAGGAAGATTACAAAAATGGTGCCCTAAACATTAGAACTTCCGGTGTGTGACTGTGCTGGCAACACGACACAATTTTCGATGGGAGTCAAATTTAAGTTATAAGTGAATTTCAATGCCCGCAGAAAAAGAAATTCAAGCGTTCTTGTGCTATTTCAAATGGATTTTTTTTGTATTCGAGCAGCACAAGAACGACAAATGATATAAACCACGACATCTTTTAGGTATCAGTGAAAGAGAAAAGAAGAAGAAGAAGAAACATTAGAATTTAGCAGTATATCACATTGATTTTTTTAGGGCGAGTTATAAAGATGCCAAAATACGTATGTTGTGACATTGTAATTACATCGATGAAATGGTGTGGATTTGTTCATATAAAAATAAAACTTTCTACCATGTATTTAAGCTTTTCTTTGAAAGTGGCGTGCATTAATTGAGCTGCAGAGCTGAATGGAATGTAAAACTTATTAAATGTCCTGCAGTCACAACAAGTTTTTACATAATAAGAAAAATCCTACGGATGTTAGTTTTCAGGGGATTAAAAAAATGTTACTAAAATTGGAGTTATCAACAGTGCACATACCATAATAGTGCTCATACCACAGCAGTGCACATACCACAACAGTGCACATACCACAACAGTGATCATACCACAACAGTGTACATACCACAACAGTGCACATACCACAACAGTGCACTTACCACAACAGTGCACATACCACAACAGTGCACATACCACAACAGTGCTCATACCACAACAGTGCACATACCACAACAGTGCTCATACCACAACAGTGCACATACCACAACAGTGCACATACCACAACAGTGCACATACAAAGTTGGGTGTCCGGTTAGCGCAATCGATAGGCGGTTGGCTTGCCACGGCAACAGCCGGGGTTCGTACCCTGGCGAGGACACCTGGGTTTTACTAATTCCCTAAAAATTAGTACCTCTGAAGTCGGAGTAAATCTGCCTGCATGGCGAGGGGCATCCTGTAATGGGATAAAACAGACTTTACACGCAAAATTCAGTCCCACAAAATTGAGTGGGTGGGACTTCGTCAGAGGTCAAAGCTGACGAAAGCGAACAAACGAACAAACGAACATACAAAGTTTCGATTAATGCTCTCAGAAGATTATGAAGCTAAGATTTTTTAAAGATGACACAAATTGATGAACGGACTATAGTATTTTAGTTTCACAGTACAATAATTATACAATAGTATGGATAAATATATAAGGTATAAAAATACTGCTATTTAAAAGGTAAAATATACTGCTCCATGTACATGACCTCTACTTATCCATTATTTGGGGCCTCAGTAGCCTAGTTGGGAAAATCACTTGACTGGGCTACCGACGTTCGAACAACCATTTTTTTTCTAAGGAAAAAATATATTATTTATTATAAATAATATAAAAAATTCAACGACAGATAATTTTCAATTCAAAATATCATATTTCACATACCTCTATTTTTCCCTGACTGGACATGTGTTGCTATCCATTCTTCTCAAAATTATACATAAACTAATTCAAAGTTCTTCAAAATACACTTTACTTGATGCATTTATGTCCACAAATAATGAAATTAGGCACAGGAAATGGTGTGGCCACTATTTGTCAGAAAAAACACACATTTACATAGAAAACTCAACCACTGTATCTACAAAACAAAGAAAATACCATTCGGTAATCTTCATCTTCTACTTCTTCTTCTTTGCTCTCTCATTTACCTTTCAGCATCGCGGGTAGATATAATTTGCGGTCTTTTGCTCTTCTGTTCGCCTCTGCTACTGTTATGTTTCCTAGTGCTTCTAATATTTCATCGATCCATCTTTTTCGTGGTCGACCATTGGCTCTGGTATTCTCACAATGTTTGCTGAAGGCTCGTTGTGTTGTGTTTTGATCTTTCTGCCTTGTCACGTGGCCAAACAATTTTATCTGTTCTTTCTTTATCTATATCATATCTTTTCTCTTTGCTTCCCTCTATCTCTTCGTCCCTTAATTTTCCCAGTTGTCACAATATATTCCAGCTGTTCCCTTCTCATTATATGGCCGAAAAATGATAATTGTTTCTTCCTAATATTGGAAATTAGCTCTCACTTTGCTTTGGCCTCTTTCAGAACGTTTTCATTACTCTTCTTAGCTATCCAGGGTGTTCTCAACATTCTTCTGTAAAACCACATTTCTACAGACTCCAGTGATTTTCTTGTCTGTTGTCCTATTGTCCATGATTCACATCCATATATTAAGATTGGCTCTACATAACATTTAAGAACTCTTTTTCTTGTTTCTATTGTCAAAATGGATTGCGCAATATCTTTCTCATTTTTTGGAGAGCTGTTTTGCCTCAGCCATTCTGCATCTCATCTCTTTTGTACATCTACCATCTGAGGCTAACATTGTTTCCAGATATTTCAATTCATTTACCTGTTTTAATATTGTTCCACTTGTCTTTATTGTGCATTGCAGTGATGTCTTTTTTTTGTTTGCTACCATTACATCTGTCTTTTTTACTATTAAGGCTGAGTCCTTTATTTTTGCTTTCCTTCACGATAATGTCCAACATTGATAAATGGTAATAATAATAAAGGTAAAGTACGAGACTTGAACCGGTGTCTTAACATGCGAGTTTACACCCATATGTGCTCGACCGTCTATCCAGAAATGTTCTGAGATTTCTGGATAGTGTCGCCTCAAGCATCGAAACTCAGATGCGTGGCGACATTCCTCACCTTCCCAGGGTAATACCCTGGTACCCATTTCTGCCAACGGCTGGGTCGACTGTGGGGGTATTTTTTTTTTCCAACCACGAGTACAATTCACACTGCTCCCAGCGGGAATCGAACACGGGTTGTCCGAACGTCGGAAGTCCAGTCGGGTGGTTTCCCAACTTGACTACCGAGGCCCCTTAATAATAATAATAATAATATAGTAAATGATATATGATAACCATTATAGTAAATGATATATAATAACCAATATAGTAAATGATATATGATAACCATTATGGTAAATGATATATGATAACCAATATGGTAAATGATATATGATAACCATTATGGTAAATGATATATGATAACCAATATAGTAAATAATATATATGATAACCAATATGGTAAATGATATTTGATAACCATTATGGTAAATGATATATGATAACCATTATGGTAAATGATATATGATAACCATTATGGTAAATGATATATGATAACCATTATGGTAAATGATATATGATAACCAATATGGTAAATGATATATGATAACCAATATGGTAAATGATATATGATAACCAATATGGTAAATGATGTATGATAACCATTATGGTAAATGATATATGATAACCATTATGGTAAATGATATATGATAACCATTATGGTAAATGATATATGATAACCATTATGGTAAATGATATATGATAACCAATATGGTAAATGATATATGATAACCAATATGGTAAATCATATATGATAACCATTATGGTAAATGATATATGATAACCATTATGGTAAATGATATATGATAACCATTTCTTAAAACAATGCTAGAGCACAAATATTTGCTACATTAACCCATTCTGTACCAAGAGCCACAAAATGCAGCTCTATTAACCACCATGAGAAACCCAGGAGCAGTATCTCATGGTTATTATTTATTGTCATTTCTTCAATTATTTCCACCAAAATCTTGTACTTCTTTTATCTAAACCTCTTTCCTGACTTCCTGAGCAAATTGTCGAAACTTTAGATCAAGTTTTATTTATTTTCTCATCATCGAGTGCCGTCTCCGCAACGAAGGTTGGCTACCATGGATCGCCATTCCACTCTGTTTCTTGCCTATTTTACCTTTTACAAATGGTTTCTTGTCTTTTGATCATGAAATAGTTCTGTTATATATTCCTGCCATCTATATATAATATCTTTATTTTCTCATTGTTATTAAAAATTTTTAATAAATACAGAAAAACTTCCAGGCCGTAGTGTAATAAACACATTGGTAACGAATATGTTAACAAAATTATTCACTAACATATTTTTTTTGTTAATTTTTCAGAGCAAACTTCACATGATGATATCCCAGACTTTTGTTTTTTCCTACCTGTGGGCAGTTGGTGGAAACCTAACAGAGAACCACTGGGACTCCTTTGACACATTTGTTCGCAACCAGTTTGAGGATATGCCTGAAGCCAAGGTGCGATTGTTTCTGTGTTGTTGTTACTTCAACCCATAAACAGGAAGATACCAAAGAAAAATAAAATGTCTATAAAATTGTGTTCATCCGTGGTGCTCTTTTCTTTCTCTCCATCATTTATAAATGACAGCAAACTTTTAATTTATTGTATACACTGAAAACGAAACAAGAAAAAGAGTTCTTAAATGTTATGTAGAGTCAATCTTAACATATGGATGTGAATTATGGACCGTAGGACAACAAACAAGAAAATCACTAGAGTCTGTAGAAATGTGGTTTTACAGAAGAAATGTTGAGAATACCATGGACAGCTAAGAAGAGTAATGAAAACGTTATGAAAGAGACCAAAGCAAAAAGAGAGCTAATTTCCAATATTGGGAAGAAACAATCATCATTTTTTGGCCATGTAATGAAAAGAGAACAAATGGAATATATTGTAACAACTGGGAAAATTGAGGGACGAAGAGATAGAAGGAAGCAAAGAGAAAAAATACCAGACAGCTTAAGAGAATGGCTTGGCAGAAGGTCAACAACAGAAATGATAAATAACTGTCGAGATCGAAAATTGTGGAGAGACATGATCACCTACGCCAGCAGGCCCGGTACTTGATGATGATGATGATACACTGAAAAATTTGTATCTGGGTCTATGGCCGGCCATGGCTTGAAAGGTCATTAGATAGATAGATAGTTGGTTTCACACCAGTACTCCTTTACTTCCAAGAAAAATCCCTGGTACACATTGTTAGAGGCTGGGTAAACCACGGAGCCTAGTCAGTCCAGAAAAAGGTTCTCTGCAGATCCAGAACAGTCTAGGACAATATAGAACAGCCACTACTGGTGGGGGATCTATTTTATATGTCTGTCAAATTTATTAAGAAACCTGGAGGCATGCATACTCAGATGTACTACATTATTACATCTTTTGTTTTGGCTATAATATTACAATCCCAAACCTTATTTCCACAGCTACCATCCGCTGGAGACTTGTGGAGCTACTTTGTGGACTATGAGGCGCGGCGAATGGATTCCTGGGAGAAAATAGTTCCCAGTTTTAAGTACAATCCTGAGGAATCATTCTTTGAAATGCTTGTCCCCACTGTTGATACTGTTCGGTTTGGCTACATCCTTGACAAACTATTAAGTGTGAGGAGGTCAGTGCTTTACACTGGTGGCAGTGGAGTTGGAAAGGTAGGAATTTGTTTTAAAGTAATAAATGATTAAATCATCATCAACATCATCATTGAGTGCTGTCTCTGCATCGAAGTTTGACTACCATGGAATACCATTCCACTCTGTCTCCTACTTTGATAGTGCAGTTTGTCATAGGCTGACTTGTCCTTTTGATTACTTGTCCATATTAGTCTTGGTCTGCCTCCGTTTTTTTTATATTGTATTTTCCCATCCAAGTCTACTTTTAGTAAGCTGCTATGTCTTTTTACATACCCCAAAAATCTCATTTGTCTTGTTTGAATTGCATTTAGTAATTCTCTTTTCATTTTTAGTTGTTTTAAGACTGCATTTTTTGTTTTATTTTTTTTCCATTCAATTCGTCCTTTTCTACTATTAATCCACATTTTAAAGGCTTCAATTTTCTGTTCTGTTTTCTTGTCTAATATCCATGTTTCTGCACCATACAGGAATGTTGAGAAGATGTAACATTTGCTATTCTTAGTTTTAGCCCTGGTGTTATTTGTTTTGATATTAGTAAATGGTTAAATAGAAAATGCAAACTGTGGAGATGAAATTTTATCATAAATTTTGGGTATCTCTTACATCGTTCATGTCACAAATGATTAAGTTTGCAAAATTATACAACAAGCAATCTGAGTACATGATGATCTTATGACTAGTGTGAGGAAACATAAAATGAGATGGTTTGCTCACATATCTCGATTGTCTGGTCTGGCAAAGATCATTCTGTATGGGGCAGTGAAAGCAGGGAGAATGAGAGATAGACAGAGAAGGAGATAGGAAGATAACACCAACGATTGGATAGGCTTCAACATTGAGTTATTGAGTTATTTACGGGTCATCATCATTGCACTCTGAACATGTCCATAGGTGCTCAGATCCCCACCTCAGCAATTCCCGTAGTGTCCAGTGACTGAGGACTCCAGTTCTATGTTGGTTGATAAGTCTTCTTACACGGCCACTAAGTTTCTCATTTATGGCTGTGCCCATCTTAACTCCCATTTCCATCATCCGAAGAAGTGACGTGGATCTGTGTTTGTCGAAGTCCTGTGTTCATCCCACATCTCGGAGGGCATTGATGATGTCCGCCTGATCCATTGGTTGCCCGTCCTCAATGACAGTGCAGCTAGCCAACCTGTCCGTTCTTTCATTTCCCCATACAAAGACAAAGGTGACCTTACATATTTTTTACTTCTGCAACGACTCTACCAGTTGCATGCGTACAGAGCCCGCCTCCACTTTTTTAATCATGCTCATCGAATCACTCAGTATACATGCGTGGGTGTAGTCTTGTGACTCTAACCATTTGAATGCCTTGGTCACTGCCATCATCTCCATTGTTATGCTACTTGTGGTCAAACATTGCAGAGTCCCAAAGAATGACTGAAGTTAGAGAGAAGTAGAGAAGGTTGACTAAGTCTGTCTTTGGGCTCCAATGATCTCTAGGGTTATGGAATGAAGAAGAAGAATAAACAGTTAAATAAATATTTATACTCCACAAAATTTGCACAATCTTTAATATTGTGTTTTTTTAACTGCCACAGCAGTTATGTTGTGTCTGCCTTGTTACTATAACAACAGTACCTAACACCCATGCCTGTATACTGAGTGATTCGATGAGCATGATAAAAATAGTGGAAGTGCAAACTTAATCATTTGTGACATGAACGATGTAAGAGATACCCAAAATTTATGATAAAATTTCATCTCCACAGTTTGCATTTTCTATTTAACCATTTACTAATATCAAAACAAATAACACCAGGGCTAAAACTAAGAATAGCAAATGTTACATCTTTGTACGCATGCAATAGGTACAGTCATTGCAGAAGTCAAAAATATGTAAGGTCACCTTTGTCTATGTCCCTGGACATGTGGGAGTATGGGGAAATGAAAAAGTGGACAGGTTGGTTAGCTGCACTGTCGTTGAAGATGGTCAACCAATGAATCGAGCAGACATCATCAATGCCTTCTAAGATGTAGGAAGGACACAGGACTTCGACAACCATGAGTCCACGTCACTCCTTCAGATGAAAGGGTGGGAGTTAACATGGGCACAGCCAGAAATGAGAAACTTAGTGGGCGTGTAAGAAGACTTATCAACCAACATAGAACTGGAGTCTTCAGTCTCTGGACACTGCGGGACTTGCTGATGAGGAGATCTGAGCACCTATGGACATGTTCAGAGTGCAATGATGATGGTCCACAAATACCTCAATAACTCAGTATCTAATGCTTTACTCATCATTATCATTATAACCTTTATTCAGAAATTAATAATTTGTTACAATCACAAGAGTATTCAGTGGCTTAAATACTATTACCATCGCAATGGTATTAATTATCTTACTCATCATTAACTCTTTCCGTACATTTCACTGCACTGTGTGCCATGCCATTTTCTGCAGCATACATTTTGCCGCATAGTGCGGCATGCTCGAATTTGATTAGTGTGAACGCAATCAAACCATATTCTTTTTACATGTCTTGTATTATCTTGATATTGGTGAAATCTAATACTTTGTTCAATTATCTAGAAATTCATATATAATATGTTATATGTTAGATAAATATAAATATGTAGATTGATTCTTAAAACCATGAACAATTTTGTCTCTGAAATCTCTTCCGTTGCGTCGATAAAAGCTTCTGTACGGAAAGTGTTAACATCGTTAACAATCAAAATAGTAATAATCACTACCATCACAGCATTATCACATTCCATACCACAAGAATATGAATGCGGCTCTAGTAGTTGGTGCACAAAGCCCAAAAACTACAACTTCCGGTTTTTATTTTATCAACGTTTTCGCAATTATTTCGCTAAAGCCATGTAATTCTTTTATATAAACACTGTTCCAATTTTGTCAATAATTTGACACAAAAAATGTGTGTTTTAGATAAATTTTCATTTATTTTCTTGCTGTTGTTTCAAATTTGTTAAAATTCATAAAAAATGACGTGGCACAACATATTAAACCCTTTGGTAGTGAATGTGCGAATCAGTTCCACCACTACCATCACAACATTAATCAGTACCATCATTGCACTAATCAGTACTATCATAACATTAATAATTACCATAACAACATTAACCATTCTCATCACTACCATATTAACATTAATCACTACTATCACAACATTAATCACTGCCATCACAACATTAATCAATACCATCTCTACCATCACAACATTAATCAGTACCATCTCTACCATCTCAACATTAATCAATACCATCTCAACATTAATCAATACCATCTCCACCATCACAATATTAATCAATACATCTCTATCATCACAACATTAATATCATCTCTATTATCAAAACATTAATCATTACCATCTGAACATTAATACCATCTCTACCATCTCAACATTAATCAATACCATCTCCACCATCACACCACATCAGCATTGACCTGGTAGTAATGATAACAATCCTTTTCTTCAAGTCTGTTATTGCTAGAGGCCTGCTAGAGAGCATTGCTGAGAGGCAGAACTATGTTCCAGTGTTCATCAACTTCTCAGCCCAAACCAGCAGCTTGAGGACACAAGAGATGATTGAGTCCAAGTTGGAGAAGAGAAAGAAAAATGTTCTTGGTAGGAAATCATGTTTGGTTCATCTGTTGGTTAAGGTAGAGAGGAAATGTCTTGATGTTTGGTTCATCTGTTGGTTAAGTAAAGGGGAAATGTCTTGATGTTTGGTTCAATTGTTGGTGAGGTAGAGGGGAAATGTCTTGATATTTGGTTCATCTGTTGGTTGAGATAGAGGGGAAATGTCTTGATGTTTGGTTCATCTGTTGGTTGAGGTAGAGGGGAAATGTCTTGATATTTGGTTCATCTGTTGGTTGAGATAGAGGGGAAATGTCTTGATGTTTGGTTCAATTGTTGGTTGAGGTAGAGGGGAAATGTCTTGATATTTGGTTCATCTGTTGGTTGAGATAGAGGGGAAATGTCTTGATGTTTGGTTCAATTGTTGGTTGAGGTAGAGGGGAAATGTCTTGATATTTGGTTCATCTGTTGGTTGAGATAGAGGGGAAATGTCTTGATGTTTGGTTCAATTGTTGGTTGAGGTAGAGGGGAAATGTCTTGATATTTGGTTCATCTGTTGGTTGAGGTAGAGGGGAAATGTCTTGATGTTTGGTTCATCTGTTGGTTGAGGTAGAGGGGAAATGTCTTGATATTTGGTTCATCTGTTGGTTGAGGTAGAAGGGAAATGTCTTGATATTTGGTTCATCTGTTGGTTGAGGTAGAGGGGAAATGTCTTGATGTTTGGTTCAATTGTTGGTTGAGGTAGAAGGGAAATGTCTTGATGTTTGGTTCATCTGTTGGTTGAGGTAGAGGGGAAATGTCTTGATGTTTGGTTCAATTGTTGGTTGAGGTAGAGGGGAAATGTCTTGATGTTTGGTTCATCTGTTGGTTGAGGTAGAGGGGAAATGTCTTGATGTTTGGTTCGATTGTTGGTTGAGGTAGAGGGGAAATGTCTTGATGTTTGGTTCATCTGTTGGTTGAGATAGAGGGGAAATGTCTTGATGTTTGGTTCATCTGTTGGTTGAGATAGAGGGGAAATGTCTTGATGTTTGGTTCAATTGTTGGTTGAGGTAGAGGGGAAATGTCTTGATATTTGGTTCATCTGTTGGTTGAGATAGAGGGGAAATGTCTTGATGTTTGGTTCATCTGCTGGTTGAGGTAGAGGGGAAATGTCTTGATATTTGGTTCATCTGTTGGTTGAGGTAGAGGGGAAATGTCTTGATATTTGGTTCATCTGTTGGTTGAGGTAGAAGGGAAATGTCTTGATATTTGGTTCATCTGTTGGTTGAGGTAGAGGGGAAATGTCTTGATGTTTGGTTCATCTGTTGGTTGAGGTAGAGGGGAAATGTCTATTTGGTTCATCTGTTGGTTGAGGTAGAAGGGAAATGTCTTGATATTTGGTTCATCTGTTGGTTGAGGTAGAGGGGAAATGTCTTGATGTTTGGTTCATCTGTTGGTTGAGGTAGAGGGGAAATGTCTTGATGTTTGGTTCATCTGTTGGTTGAGGTAGAGGGGAAATGTCTTGATATTTGGTTCATCTGTTGGTTGAGGTAGAAGGGAAATGTCTTGATGTTTGGTTCATCTGTTGGTTGAGGTAGAGGGGAAATGCACTAATTTGTATTCAGAGTTCAATCATTACTTTACAGCTATGCTCATCTTTATAATTGAAACATCCCCTCAAATTTTGGTTTATGCAGTCATAATTCTCCCATTACTTTAGTTCTAAGCTCACCTTATAATTGAAACATACCCACAATCTTTGGTTTATGCAGTCATAATTCTCCCATTACTTTAGTTCTAAGCTCACCTTATAATTGAAACATACCCACAATCTTTGGTTTATGCAGTCATAATTCTCCCATTACTTTAGTTCTAAGCTCACCTTATAATTGAAACATACCCACAATCTTTGGTTTATGCAGTCATAATTCTTCCATTACCTTACTATCTATCTATTGACCTTTCGAGCCATAGCTGGTCCATAGGGCATAGACCAAGATACTCCTTCTCTTATCTAAATTTTTATTCTAGCAGTTTTCAATTCTTTAAAAGATATTTTATCAAATCTCACCATTTGTCTCTGTTCTGTGCAAGCAGTTCTATCTCATTGAGGGAGCCGATTCCTGCTGCTCTTGCCTCTCTCATCAATGTTCTTCTCAGTGTCTTTCTGGGTCTTCCTCTTTTCCTCTTACCTGTTGTTTCCCACATGAGGGCTTGCTTTGCTATTCGGTTATTATCTCTCCTCATCACATGTCCAACATATGACCATCGTCCTTTCTTGATTACTGAAGATATTAGTGGTTGATTGACTAATTTACTGCTAAGCTCATAATTACAATTTGAAACAAATTAATTTTTCTTTCTTTTCAAACTAAAAAAATAAAGTAAAGGTTCCCTCCACACCTTGATAGAATATAGTGTTAGTGACCATGTTTTTCTATAACCACAGCACATTTTGGGTGATGTGATCGGTATCATGCTAGGCCACCATTACTTCCCAGAAAAATCTCTGGTACCCATTTTTAGAGGCTGGGTGAACCCCGGAGCCTTGTCGGTCTGAAAAAATTCAACCACTGCTGAGGATCTTCTTCTATCCTTCCTCCGTTGCTGTTGGCGTCGAGGGGAGATACAATCTGCAATTCTTTGCTCTTCTGTTGACCTCTTCTGGTGTTATCCCTCCTAGTGATTCTAGTATTCTCTTTATCCATCTCTTTCTCGGTCTTTCTCTTAAAATGGTGTTTTCGTAGCATTTGTTTATGGCTCTTTGAGTCATTGTAATTCTTTTTGGTCTTGTTATGTGGCCGAACCAATTTATCTGTTGTTTCTTTATGTATTCGATGGCTGGTTCAATTTTGAGTTTCTTCCTCAGGTCAGTGTTTCTTACTCTGCCCCTTAAGCTGTTTCCTGTCATTCTTCTGACACATTTCATTTCGGTGGTCGTTATCTTTCTTATTGTTCTAGAGTCCAGTGTCCAATTCTGGCACTGATAGCACAGAGTTGGTAGAAAAATTGATTTGTATATTGCCCTTTTTGCTTCCGTAGTTGTTGCTTTGCTTTTCAATAGTGTTGATACTTGGCCTATAACTTGGCATGCTTTACTTTACTCTCTTAAAACAGCGTTATTTTATTTATAACATGGCAAATTATAGCTCTTCTATTGCAACAGGTGCTCCTAAAGGTAAACGAGTTATCATCTTTATTGATGACATAAACATGCCTAAACTGGACACGTATGGATCCCAGCCTCCGATAGAGCTGCTGCGACAGTATCAGGACTTTGGTGGACTTTACGACAGGGAAACTCTGCAGTGGAAGGAGATTCAGGTTAGTCATTGTTTAATTTTAGCACAGCCAGCTTTGGTGAGTCATGTGATGTTCTTAAGAAGTGAATTTTGAGAAAGACAGCTTATGGTGATTGTTTGAGCTGTGATAGCTCAGTGGTTAGTGAACTGGACTACAAAGGACAAGAGGCAGAGTTCGATCCCAACCGACAGCTTCCAGGTTCACCCAGCCTTAAATGGGTACTGGATTTATTCTGGGAAAGTAAAGTGGCACGGGCATAATACCGACCACATTACCCCAAAAATCATGTGCTGAAATCATGGTCTGTAAAATTTATGGTCACTAACACCATATTCCCAATGCGCCACTTGGGATGATGGGGGCTAAAGAGAGAGATGGTGATTGTTTACGTTCACCTGATGACTTTGTCATTTACCCTTAAAAGGACGCTAAGTGGGCATGCGTGTTTTGTGTTTTGTGGTTTGTGGTTTGCAGTAGAACTGTGATATTTGCGCTTTTCAGCCAACATGTCTGACTTTGGGGCAGCATTTTTAGTACCAGGTTGCCTTCCCTATTGATCCCTACTCGTTTGGTCAGACTAGACTTGCTAGTCTGTTTCTAGGGGTACCATAAAGAGGTGGAGTAGGATCTGAATAGTTCTGGTTAACTGATCCAAGCATTTGAAATGTGGATATATAGAAGAATAGGTAAAATTGAATGGAAAGAAAAGAAAACAAATGATTAAGTCTTAAAATAACTATATATTAAAAGAGAAATACTAAATAAAATTATATTATTAAATTAAACAAGACAAATTAGATTTTTGGGGCATGTTAAAAGACACAACAGCCTAATAAAAGTAATATTGGAAGGGAAAATACAAGGTAAAAGTGGCAGAGGCAGACCAATACTAACATGGATAAGTAACATCAAAAGATATACAGATCAGCCTACGACAACCTGCACCATCAAAGCAAGAGACAATGTGGGATGGTACTCCATGGTAGCCAACCTTTGATGCAGAGACAGCACTCAATGATGAATGGTCCTAGCACCAGCCATCAGCTATGATTCGCTGGCAGCTTTCAGCTCTGTTCTTGACAAGTGCCTTCGTGCCTAAAGGGTTTATACAACTACATCCTTTTTGTAACACTTTAGGTGATACATGCTGCAGCACTCACTTAAATATACATATCATTTTTTGTTCATTTTGTATTATTCAAATTGTTTTCTTTATAATCAAACAAGGTAGCTGATTAAATCAACTAAAACTGATGTATATCTACTGTAAACAGGATGTCACGTTATCAGCAGCATGTGCACCACCTGGTGGTGGAAGAAACCTTGTGTCTCCACGCATGTTCAGACATTTTAGCATGCTGTGTATACCATCTCCTAATGAGCACAGTTTGAAGCACATGTTTTTGGTAAGTCTTTTTGGCAGTGTACAATATTCCCAAACCACGATAAAGCTCTTTTTTATTTTTTTTATTTTATTTTTTTTTTTTTTGCATTTGCCTTCTTTACCTCTGATGAAGTCCCTAGAGACTAGGAACTGAATTTTGCGTGTTAATCCGTTTTTTCCCTGGCAGCCGTGTGCACAGGGGTCCCTCGCCGCACAGGCAGATAACTCTATCTTTGGAAGTACTCATATTTTTTCCGTCCATGAGTAATTGGCGTTTCAAGCCGGGCCTTGTTGCTGAAACCAGGGGTGGTTGCCGGAGAAAGAAATCACAAAGCATCATATTTAACCTCATTTGATTTGAAATACATAAATTGTTTACTGTTATCATCTTTCTGTTATTAACGTTTAAGCACAGTCACTAAAATGCAAGAGCAAAACATTACAAGATGAGTTGAGGTTAACTCTTTCCGTTTGGAAGCTTTTTATCAACGCAATGGAAGAGATTTCAGAGACAACATTTATCATGGTTTAAAGAATCAATCTACATATTTATATTTATCTAACACATAACATATTATATATGAATTTTTAGATAATCGAACAAGGTATTGGATATCACCAATTCTAAGATCTCTCACTCTCTCTCTTTCTCTCTCTCTCTCTCTCTCTCTCTCTCTCTCTCTCTCTCTCTCTCTCTCTCTCTCTCTCTCTCTCTCTCTCTGTGATCAGGACTCAATAATGAAATCAGCTGTCAGGTTAAGTGTGTTGATCGCCCCCACAGACAGAACATCACAATTAGAGTCTGCCAGATCCACTCTGAACACCTGTTAAAACGTTGCACTGTGTTCTGCGCCAGTGGCCCAGTTCATCTGATTTCAGCCAGCATTTTATTCAGGTTTGCTTTCCTTAGCCTTTGATTGTCCCCAATCTTCCTGCAAGGCAGCAGATTGTCTTTTCCAAGATAATACAAGACATTTGAAAAGTTTATGGTTTGATGACGGTTCACACTAATCAAGGTAAAGGTAAAGGTAAAGTTCGAGATTTGAACCGGCGTCTTAGCACGCGAGTTTCCACCCATATGTGCTCAGCCGCCTATCCAGAAATGTTCAGAGATTTCTGGATAGTGTCACTTCAAGCATTGAAACTCATGATGCGAGGCGACATTCCTCACCTTCCCTGGGTAATACCCTGGTATCCATTTCTGCCAACGTCTGGGTTGACCGTCGGGGTATTTTTATTTTTCCAACCACGAGTACAATTCACACTGCTCCTAGCGGGAATCGAACACGGGTTGTCTGAACGTCAGGAGTCAGGTGGTTTTCCCAACTAGGCTACCGAGGCCCCCTACACTAATCAAATTGAGAGTGATGCATCATGTGGCGAAATGTACACTGCTGAAATCGGCATCATGCACAGTGCATCGAAACATACTGAACGAGTATATCTATTATGTGGATAATATTATTTGTCACTAACATAAATCAATTTTTAGTTAATCACACAATTTTTTTCTCATTAATCACACAAATCATATATCTATTAATCATAAAAATGATGTACCCATTAATCATGTGATTACTTTCTCCTTGAATCATTAGTCCATCCTGAATGGATTCCTGATGGATTTCCCCCATGTTGTGAGACAATGTGCTGAAGCAGTGGTCAGTGCAGCTGTTGAGTTGTATTTCAGAATGAGTTCTGATCTACTGCCAACTCCCGCCAAATCTCATTATGTCTTCAATTTGAGAGACTTATCCAAGTGTGTTCAAGGTAAAACTTCAATAACTTAACTTCACATATCCCGCAAGTTTGTGATTTAAAATGTGCAACTTCACTCTGTTATGTTCTAGTCAATGAAACGAGCAAAGCTGCAATATATTGTGACAACTGGGAAAATTAAGGAACAAAGAGATAGAGGAAAGCATAGAGAAAAGATACCAGACAGCTTAAGAGAATGGCTTGGCAGAAGGTCAACAACAGAAATGATAAATAAGTGTTGAGATTGAAAGTTGTGGAGAGACATGATCACCTACACCAGCAGACTTGATGATGAATAGGGCTTGTAGTGTTTTTTGCCATCTTTATTCTGGGTGAGATGTTCGATCTTATCTATTGAGTCTATGCCTGCCAAGTTTGCTTCTCTTATAAGTGTTTTTTTTTTAGTGTCTCTTTAGGTCTTCCTCTTTTTTCTGTATCCTGATGTTTCCCACAGAAGAGCCTGTTTTGGAAGTCTCTTGTTGTCTCTTCTCAGCACATGTCCGACATATGTCCATGTCCACCTCTTTTGCTTAATTGTAGATGAGATCTTTAATATCATATCTTTCTGGGTGGTTAAAAATACAAATCTTTGCTTAATTGTAGATGAGATCTTTAATATCATATCTTTCTGGGTGGTTAAAAATACAAATCTTTGCTTAATTGTAGATGAGATCTTTAATATCATATCTTTCTGGGTGGTTAAAAATACAAATCTTTGCTTAATTGTAGATGAGATCTTTAATATCATATCTTTCTGGGTGGTTAAAAATACAAATCTTTGCTTAATTGTAGATGAGATCTTTAATATCATATCTTTCTGGGTGGTTAAAATACAAATCTTTAACTTTTCATTTCTAGGAATGTTACAAGCAGATCCAGGTGTTATCCGAGACCGGTTGCAGTTGTTTCGACTATTCGTCCATGAGACTCAGCGTGTTTTCCATGATCGACTCATCAGCCATGAAGATAAGATGTTTTTCCATCAGATCATGTCTGAGATGGCAGGCAAACACTTTGGAGAGGTGGGTCTTTCCTCTATTTTTTAATTATTTATTCAAACATATGTCATCATTTAACTCTTTACATGCCAATAACCAACATGTTGATCCACTAACAAAGTTCTATCGGACCATTTACCAACATGCATGCGTTCATTATCAACATGTGTGCATGTATGCATGCGATATATGTAAGAGAAAAGAAAAAAAAATATCACCAATTCCAAGATAATACAAGACATTTTAAAAGTTTATGGTTTAATGACGGTTCACACTAATCAAATTGAGAGTGACGCATCATGTGGCAAAATGTACACAGCTGAAATCGGCATCATGCACAGCACGTTGAAACATACTGAACGAGTTTATCTATTATGTGGTTAATATTATTTGTTACTAACATAAATCAATTTTTAGTTAATCACACAATTTTTTTCCATTAATCACACAATTTTTTTCTCATTAATCACACAAATAATATATCTATTAATCATGGCAGGCAAACACTTTGGAGAGGTGAGTCTTTCCGATATTTTTTAATTATTCATTCAAACATATGTCTATCTATCTTTCGTTCGCTCGAAGTATTGTCTATATCAGCAATGTCGTTTCCTGTATGAATTTTACTGTCTTTTGTAATTCTTGCAGTGGCCCATATAGTTTTGTCTGTAGTGTTGTATCTATGGGCCAATGGATTTTCCTCAGTCTACTATATTCAGTGCAGTCTTAAGTATGTGTTCAGCAGTCTGGGGTGCCTGTCCACATGTACAAGTAGTTGATGTGCCGATCTTGAATTTTGTATGCATGTGACTATGGAGTCGATTGTGTCCTGTTCTTAGGCATATAATGATAACTTGTTCATATCTATTCATATTATGAAAGGCATCCTGATTTGGGGCTTGTGTTCCTCTGATTGATTTGATTATCTGTTTCTTATGATGGTATGTAACCGGTACATCTAGTTGTGTTCCTGTTGAACCTTCCTTCGCCAACTGATCTGACATGTATGCAAGCGATATATGTAAGAGAAAAGAAATAAAAAGAAGAGTCATACTTCTAAGTCCTGTTCTCCTTCACTGTTTCTCGGAAATTAACAAAAATTTGACATGATAACAGTAAGAAAATTGATGAAAATTGATCTAAAACACATGGTTTGTTTGAACAATTTGCCCAGGAAGTTGGAAAAGAGGTTTAAATAAGAGAATTACAAGATTTCATCGTCATCGTCATGTGCCATACTGGTTGATGTAGGCAATCATGTCCCACAATTTTATATCCTCCGTGCAACACATCAATTCTGTTGTTGACTGTTTTCCATGCCATGACACCAAGCTATCTAGTATTTACTCGCTTTGTCATCAGCGATCTCTCTTTCTCTGTATTTTGCCAGTTGTAACCAAGTATTCCAACTTTCCTCTTCTTGTGATGATGATGCTCTGTAAAATATTGATTGTTTTTGTTTCTGATGTTTTTTAGGAGATGCCTTTTTGTGTTGGCCTCTTTGAGATACACCTTGTTGGCGTTTTTAGCTGTCCAGGGAACCTTCAACATTCTTCTGAGAAATGCCATCTCTGTGGCCTCTCATTGTCTTTTCATTTGTTTGTCTGTTGTCCATGATTCACTTCCATAGGCCAGAATTGGCACTATATAGCACTGATGAACTCTCTTTCTCACTTTTATTGACATAGATTTGCTGCATAAAATGTTTTTAATTTTCTGAAATGCTGTTTTGGCCTGAGCTGTTCTGCTTTTTATTTCTGTGGTGCATCTTTTACAAGGTTTAATCAAAAATAATAGCAGAAATATTGATAAATTAAAAGCCACGCAATGCAACTTCTTGGTTTCTCATGTCGGTCAAATAACTGGAGCTGCATTTTGTGGCTAATGGTATGAGATATGTTAATGGCTGGTGTACATGTTGTTACAGCTTGTACAACATCAAAAAAATTAGCAGCTGAACAACAAAGACAGGCTAGAAAGGCTGTGAAATAAATTCCCCTCCAGATGCAACTTTTACATGTCCATACTGTTATAGATTATGGGAGCTGTGATAGCTGAGTGGTTAGTGAACTGGACTACAAGGGGTAGGGTTCGATCCCAACCGATGGCTTCCAGGTTCTATCTATCTATTGACCTTTCGAGCCGTAACCGGCCCATAGGGCGTAGACCAAGATACACCTTCTCCTATATGAATTTTTGTTCTAGCAGTTTTCTTTTAAAGATATTTTATCAAATCTCGCCATCTGTCTCTGTTCTGTGCAAGCAGTTCTATCTCATTGAGGGAGCCGATTCCTGCTGCTCTTGCCTCTCTCATCAATGTTCTTTTCAGTGTCTCCCTGGGTCTTCCTCTTTTTCTTTTACCTGTTGTTTCCCATATGAGGGCTTGCTTTGCTATTCGATTATTATCTCTTCTCATCACATGTCCAACGTATGACCATCGTCTTTTCTTTATTACTGAAGATATTAGTGGTTGATTGGCGATTTCTCTAATTTCCTCGTTTGTTTTGAATTCGTTCCATTCTATACCAAGTATTTTCCTTAGACATTTATTTTCGAATGCGTTCAACTTTGTTTCTATATCTCTTGTTTTTTTCCAGCTTTCACACGCATACGTAAGGGTTGATAGTACATTTGATTTGAATAGCCTAAGTTTTGTGTTTGTGCTAATGAGTTTTGATTTCCACAACTTTTCAAGGCTTCTGAAAGACATTGCTGCTTTAGCCAGTCTGATTCTAATTTCTTTGCTCGTATCCCCTTCTCGATCAATGTGACTTCCAAGATAGATAAAGTGATCGATCTCTTCTACTGGTTTGTTTTCCATGTATATTTTGTCACTTGTTGGAATTAAACTTTTCATGACTTTAGTCTTTTCATGATTGACCTCAAGCCCAATTTTGCTGGCTATTGATGATAGTTCATTTGTGTTTTCCCGCATCGTTTTTATCTGACTGCTGATGAGAACTATGTCATCAGCAAAGTCGAGGTCCTCCAAATGGTCTCCTTGTATCCATTCGATGCCTTTATTACCAGTGCAGCATTTCTTCATTATGAAGTCCATAACAATTCCAAATAACAAGGGCGATAAAATACATCCTTGTTTAACCCCAGTTTCTATTGGGAAACATTCGCTCAATAGAAACTGGGGTTAAACAAGGATGTAGGTTCACCCAACCTTAAATGGGTACCAGATTTTTTCTGGGAAAGTAAAGCGGCACGGGCGTAATATCAACCACATTGCCCCAAAAATCATGTGCTGAAGGTCTGTAAAAATTATGGTCACTAACACCATATTCCCTATACACCACTTGGCGTGATGGGGGCTCTTTACTATTTTACTTACTGTTGTAGATTATTTAAGAATTATTAGGAGCCTCAGTGGCTGAGTGGTTAGTGTGCTTGCTTCCTGATCAGAAGGGTCTATGTGCAATTCCCATAAGTGGTGGACTTTTTTTTTTCCAGTCAGAGAAATTTCCAGCGTTTACCTAGCCTTTAAAAATGGATACCAGAGAGAAAGTAAAGGTACAATGCTTTAAATGTTGTCCTAGCACATGAGTTTTTTACCCAATATGCGCTCAGCCGCCTATCCAGAAGTATTTGGAGACTCCTGTCTAGTTTCTTCTCAAGCATCACAACTCAACTAGTGAGGTGCCATTCCTCACTTTCCCAGAGTGCTACTCTGGTACCCATTTCTGCCAGCAGCTGGGTCGGCTGGTGGGGGGTATTTTTTTTCCAACTCGAATGCAGTTCACACTGTCTCCAGCGAGACTCTAACATGAGTTGTCCGAACGTCTGTAGCTAGTGGGGTGGTTTTCCCAACTAGGCTACCGAGGCCCCCTGAGATTTTTTCTGGAAAGTAGAGGTGGCCTGGTATGATGCCGGCCACATCACCCAAAAATGTGCCATGGTCATGGGAAATTGTACTTTACTTATGGTTATGGTTAGTCGAAGGCCCCAGTATCACTGCAAATGAATTAAAATCCATAATTGCTCAACTTCCCGTGCCAGTGGAATCATCCAAATTAAAACTCATCTCAATAAAGGATTCAAACAAAGAAAGGCAACTGCAGTCCTCATCTTAGCAGCTACAGAAAACACCAAAAGACATAAGGCCAAGTGGCACCAAAATTGAACACAGCTGGACTGTCATTCGTCATACGATATCATTCATCGTAAGCAATCGGAATATTGAAACATGATCCAGATAAAAACACAGCTCACGGTGTGCACAGAGCACTAAACTCTGTAGCTCTGTCATCAAGCTGGACTTTGAATATGAGGAAACTGCAACAAGGAACACTTTTCAGTCTGAGCCTGAATGGTTCCTGCAGCCTATCCACCATATTGTCTGGAAGTTTGTCTTTACTTATCAGGCTTAACATTCATATTCGCACACATAGACTCTAACAACTGGATGGAATAAATGGTCTTCATCACCTTATTCTATTCTCTATTCTCTTCTATATTCTATATTCTATTCTATATTCTATTCTATTCATGGAAGCAGTTTTATTGTGGTCAGGACACCATACCTGTTCCACCACCTGTACCAACATTTCTCAAAGCATATACAGACTGGTCGTTCCTGTAAGGTGTTGATTGTAGTTATATCTACTTTTCCTACTAAGCACTCCTGATCAACCAGACCTCTTATCCACCTTTAGACTCCTCAGTCCCTGAATATATACATCATTGTCCCACCATCCACTGCCTCTTCTCTTAAGGAATGAAGAACAAACTTGGCGATGTCCTCTTTGTCCAGAGAAAGGCCACACACAGTGCCAGAGCTGCCAGTGAGCTTATCAGCTTTTTCATTGCAGTTCACGCCAGCATGCTCTGGACAGTACACCCAGGTTAATGCAATCATCTGTAGTGCAATCCAAGAGCTGCATCCAAGATATATTCCAAAATAATACCAAAAGGATGTCAAAACAAGCCTTCAAACTGCTCTTGTTGCCTCTCACCTCAGTATTCTTTTTAGTGTTTCTCAAAGTCGGCCTCTTTTTCAGTTACCTTCTGTTTTCCTTTTCAAGGCTGTCTTTGAAATTCTCTTGGTATGCTTGCTTGCGTTCGCCCAATGACTAAAGGAGTATACCTCTTTGTCATCCGCCTTTAAAAGGACATTAAGTAGGCGTATCCACGTTGTGTTGTGGTTTGCAGTATAACTGTGATATTTGCGCCTTTCAGCTCAACACATCTGATTTCAGCATGACATTTTTTAGTACCAGGTTGTCTTCCCTCTTCGATCCCTACTTGCTTGGCCAGACTAGATAGGTAGGTTAGTCTGTTACTAGAGGCACCACAGAGAGGTGGAGCAGGGTCTGGATGGTTCTGGTTCACCGATCCTGGCGCAAGCCATCAGCAGATTCTCTTGGTATTATCTTGGATTATTATCTTTGATGGAGCTCTTGAATGGCACTACAATTTCTTCATCTCTTGTAATATATATCTTTATATTACTCAGGCAAAAGCAGCTTTCCAAAAAATGAGGAAAATACTATGCAATCCAATTTTGACAATAGAAACAAGAAAAAGAGTTCTTAAATGTTACGTAGAGCCAGTCTTAACATATGGATGGGAGTCATGGACAATAGGACAACAGACAAGAAAATCACTGGAGTCTGTAGAAATGTGGTTTTACAGAAGAATGTTGTGAATACCATGGACAGCTAAGAAGAGTAATGAAGAGGTTCTGAGAGAGGTCAAAGCAAAAAGAGAGCTAATTTCTAATGTTAGGAAGAGACAATCATCATTTTTTGGCCATGTAATGAGAAGAGAACAACTGGAATATATTGTAACAACTGGAAAAATTGAGGGACGAAGAGATAGAGGGAAGCAAAGAGAAAAAATAACAGACAGCTTAAGAGAATGGCTTGGCAGAAGGTCAACAACAGAAATAATAAATAGCTGCCGAGATCGAAAGTTGTGGAGAGACATGATCACCTAGGCCACTAGGCCCGGTACTTGATGATGATGATGATATTACTGAATTCTTCTACCTTTTTAGCTCCCAGTGGAGCATAGGTCTTCAACAAACACTTTCCAAGTCGTTCTGTTTTTTGCAATTATTACTGAATTACTTATTTATTATTTATGACATTTTGTTGATGCATGTCAGCTTCCAGAAGTGTTTTCATTGATCACATTAAATTATTTTCAGTCTGTGGAACCAGAATCATTTGTTACAAAACCGATTATCTTTGGCGATTTCATGAAAATGGGTACTCCTCCATCAGACAGAATGTATGAGGATCTGACTGATATGGCCAAAGTGAAAAGTGTCCTGGGTGATGTATGTGACCTTCTACTGACGTCTTTGATTACTTATTTTGTCATTTAAACTTGTCATATATCATTGTAATCTCTGTCAGTATTACATTGACCCTTGCTTTCTTTATTGTCATTATTATAGCTTCCATGGATATTCTCTACTGTCTGCCCTGCCCTGCATGTCTGTCTGTCCTGTCCTGTCCTTCTTGTCCTTCATATTTTTCTGTCCTGTCCTGCATGTCTGTCATGCATGTTTGTCTGACCTGTCCTGCATGTCTGTCCTGTCCTGCATGTCTGTCTGACCTGTCCTGCATGTCTATCTGTCCTGCTTGTCTGTCTGACCTGTTCTGCATGTCTGTCTGTCCTGTCCTTCCTGTCCTCCATATTTTTCTGTCCTGTCCTGCATGTCTGTCCTGATCTGTCCTGCGTGTCTGTCTGACCTGTCCTGCATGTTTGTTCTGTCCTGTCTTGCATGTCTGCTGTCCTGTCCTGCCTGTCTGTCTCTCTATTGTTCTATTGAGCCAAAGACGGCACTTAGGGCAGACGTTCTAGATTCTCCTTGTCCAACGACCTTTGCTATTAAGTGTCAGACTTTGCACTGTATCTCACCACATGTTCCTGTTTTGAGCATGCCTCATAACCTCTGCAAAGGAGCTGATGCCTGCTGTTGTCACCTCTCACTTCAGTGTTCTTTTTAGTGTTTCTCAAAGTCAGCCTCTTTTCTTTTACCTTGTTTTTCTTTTGAGTGCTTGCTTTGATATTCTCTTGTTGCCTTTTCTCATCACATGGCTAATATATGTCCGTCTTCTCTTGATTATAGATGATATTTTTGGATGCATTGTAGAAGTCACAAATTATTTATGTTGTGACCATTGACTTCATTCAATTCAACAGTCACAACATAAATAATTTGCTATATGCAAATGACACAGTCTTAATAGCAGTGACAGAGAATGAACTACAAGAAATGATGGACATAATAGTAAAAGAAAGCAACAAAAAAAAGGTCTCAGTCTGAATAGTGAGACTTGAAAGATAAAATCATAAAAATGCACTTATGATAAAAATAATATGAGTACCAGCACCATAGTTTCCATACGTTGTTATGAGGTTGTTAAAATAATGAGTACCAGTATCATAGTTTCCACACGTTTTTATAAGGTAGTTAAAGTAATATGAGGACCAGCACCATAGTTTCCATACGTTGTTATGAGGTTGTTAAAATAATATGAGTACCAGCACCATAGTTTCCATACGTTGTTATGAGGTTGTTAAAATAATATGAGTACCAGTACCATAGTTTCCATACGTTTTTATGAGGTTGTTAAAATAATATGAGTACCAGCACCATAGTTTCCATATGTTGTTATGAGGTTGTTAAAATAATATGAGTACCAGTATCATAGTTTCCATATGTTGTTATGAGGTTGTTAAAATAATATGAGTACCAGTACCATAGTTTCCATATGTTTTTATGAGGTTGTTAAAATAATATGAGTACCAGCACCATAGTTTCCATATGTTGTTATGAGGTTGTTAAAATAATATGAGTACCAGTATCATAGTTTCCATATGTTGTTATGAGGTTGTTAAAATAATATGAGTACCAGTACCATAGTTTCCATACGTTGTTACGAGGTTGTTAAAATAATGAGTACCAGTACCATAGTTTCCATACGTTGTTATGAGGTTGTTAAAATAATGAGTACCAGTATCATAGTTTCCATACGTTGTTATGAGGTTGTTAAAATAATATGAGTACCAGCACCATAGTTTCCATATGTTGTTATGAGGTTGTTAAAATAATACGAGTACCAGCACCATAGTTTTCATATGTTGTTATGAGGTTGTTAAAATAATGGGAGTACCAGCACCATAGTTTCCATACGTTGTTATGAGGTTGTTAAAATAATATGAGTACCAGTATCATAGTTTCCATATGTTGTTATGAGGTTGTTAAAATAATATGAGTACCAGTACCATAGTTTCCATACGTTGTTACGAGGTTGTTAAAATAATGAGTACCAGTACCATAGTTTCCATACGTTGTTATGAGGTTGTTAAAATAATGAGTACCAGTATCATAGTTTCCATACGTTGTTATGAGGTTGTTAAAATAATATGAGTACCAGCACCATAGTTTCCATATGTTATGAGGTTGTTAAAATAATACGAGTACCAGCACCATAGTTTTCATATGTTGTTATGAGGTTGTTAAAATAATGGGAGTACCAGCACCATAGTTTCCATACGTTGTTATGAGGTTGTTAAAATAATATGAGTACCAGCACCATAGTTTCCATATGTTGTTATGAGGTTGTTAAAATAATATGAGTACCAGCACCATAGTTTCCATACGTTGTTATGAGGTTGTTAAAATAATATGAGTACCAGCACCATAGTTTCCATACGTTGTTATGAGGTTGTTAAAATAATATGAGTACCAGCACCATAGTTTTCATACGTTGTTATGAGGTTGTTAAAATAATATGAGTACCAGCACCATAGTTTCCATACGTTGTTATGAGGTTGTTAAAATAATATGAGTACCAGTACCATAGTTTTCATACGTTGTTATAAGGTTAAAATAATATAAATTATCATTCTATAATTTAAATAATTATTATTTTTCTTTAATTAGTGACTGTTAATGTCCATCACCATGAAGGGCATTCTTCTCGAGAATGCATGGAAAAAGACCAAGAGGAAGACCCAGAAGAAGATGGATAGATGCAGTAGCAGAGACATGTAACAACAAAGGAAAATCACTAATTCAGACAGTTCGAGCAGCTCAAGAATGACAAATGATATAAACCACGACACCTTTTAGGTATCAGTGAGAAAGAGAAAAGAAAGAAGAAGATGGATAGATGCAGTGACAGAGACATGTAACAACAAAGGAAAATCACTAATTCAGACAGTTCTAGCAGCTCAAGAACGACAAATGATATAAACCACGACACCTTTTAGGTATCAGTGAGAAAGAGAAAAGAAAGAAGAAGATGGATAGATGCAGTGACAGAGACATGTAACAACAAAGGAAAATCACTAATTCAGACAGTTCTAGCAGCTCAAGAACGACAAATGATATAAACCACGACACCTTTTAGGTATCAGTGAGAAAGAGAAAAGAAGAAGATGGATAGATGTAGTGATAGAGACATGTAACAACAAAGGAAAATCACTAATTCAGACAGTTCGAGCAGCTCAAGAACGACAAATGATATAAACCACGACACCTTTTAGGTATCAGTGAGAAAGAGAAAAGAAGAATATGGATAGATGCAGTGATAGAGACATGTAACAACAAAGGAAAATCACTAATTCAGACAGTTTTAGCAGCTCAAGAACGACAAATGATATAAACCACGACACCTTTTAGGTATCAGTGAGAAAGAGAAAAGAAGAAGATGGATAGATGCAGTGATAGAGACATGTAACAACAAAGGAAAATCACTAATTCAGACAGTTCGAGCAGCTCAAGAACGACAAATGATATAAACCACGACACCTTTTAGGTATCAGTGAGAAAGAGAAAAGAAGAAGATGGATAGATGCAGGGACATGTAACAACAAAGGAAAATCACTAATTCAGACAGTTCGAGCAGCTCAAGAACGACAGATGATATAACCACGACACCTTTTAGGTATCAGTGAGAAAGAGAAAAGAAGAAGATGGATAGATGTAGTGATAGAGACATGTAACAACAAAGGAAAATCACTAATGCAGACAATTCTAGCAGCTCAAGAACGACAAATGATATAAACCACGACACCTTTTAGGTATCAGTGAGAAAGAGAAAAGAAGAAGATGGATAGATGTAGTGATAGAGACATGTAACAACAAAGGAAAATCACTAATGCAGACAATTCTAGCAGCTCAAGAACGACAAATGGTATAAACCACGACACCTTTTAGGTATCAGTGAGAAAGAGAAAAGAAGATGAAGAACAATGTCCATATTTAACATAATAGCACAATGTTGACAAAAAGACAATATTGTTTATTGTTATCTTAATATTTGTCATCGCATAAAAATATTTTTATCTTATGATTGGTATTAATTATCTAATTAATTGAACAAGTCACCATTGGTATCTTCTTCATTTTCTCAGTACCTAGATGACTTCAACATGCAGTCATCTAAAGAAATGAAGTTGGTGTTTTTTATGGATGCAATAGAACATGTGTCTCGGATTGTGCGGATGATCCAACAAGAACGGGGCAATGCACTACTTGTTGGAGTTGGTGGAACAGGAAAACAATCTTTGACCAGGTACAGAGTGTGCTAGGCTTATTGATCAAGATCATCAGGTAGTACAATGTTTCTCAACATTTTTTCTACAATAGGCAAGCATTTCTTTCCAGTCCTAATGTCATTCGGGAGCCGCGATAGCTCAGTGGTTAGTGAACTGGACTACAAAGGACAAGGGGTAGGGTTCGATCCCAACTGACAACTTCCGGGTTCACCCAGCCTTAATTGGGTACCGGATTTTTTCTGGGAAAGTAAAGCGGCACAGGCGTAATACCGACCACATTACCCCAAAAATCATGTGCTTAAGGTCTGTAAAATTTATGGTCACTAACACCATATTGACTACACGCCACTTGGCGTGACAGGGTTCTTTACTGTTTTTACCTAATGTCATTCAAATCACATACTCTCCTTATGGGCTCATTCACCTCGACCTTCCAGGGTTTTCCATACCTGAGGCACCAGCCCTTGGTCATACCCAATTCTGAATGCAAGGGATGATTTATGTCCCTTACCATGCTCAAATAAGCCCAGACCTGAGCAGATCAATCTCTCACTCTAATGCTCAGTAAGTCAAGTAAGTGCCTCATTGAATAGTTAGGTGTATCTCTGGTGCATCCAAGAACTGCCAGTAGGCCCTCATTTAGAATCCTTTCTAAACATGATATCTGTGTTGAGGATGTCAGGTCGAGTAATTTTACCTGCTACTGTATGCAGTAAGCAGTACAATCTGTGGCTACTTTGCAGGTACGCTTGGGAGAGTAAAAGGCTAAGGGAGGGTACCCCGAAGTAAAACAACCCCACTGCCTTGTGCGTGAGACTTTTTAGTCAAAGGCTAGCGGAGCTAACCGTAAACAAACCGACAGAAGGCAACAGAAAATCACCGTTGTAACTTCTTTGTACAATCATGAATCGCCACAACATCATCATTTTTTGGCCTTGTAATGAGAAGAGAACAACTGGAATATATTGTAACAACTGGAAAAATTGAGGGACGAAGAGATAGAGGGAAGCAAAGAGAAAAAATAACAGACAGCTTACGAGAATGGCTTGGCAGAAGGTCAACAACAGAAATGATAAATAACTGTCGAGATCGAAAGTTGTGGAGAGACATGATCACCTACACCAGCAGGCTGGTACTTGATAATGATGATGATGATGATGATGATGATAATGATGATCTGTGTTGATAAGAAAGTGAGCAAATCCAAACCATTATCCAGTACTGAGAACACCACAGCCTGCTAAGGGAGAATAGTAACAATTGCTGGAGACTCGCCCTGGCCATGATCTTGATCACACTGACCCCTCACCTTACCTTTTGAAGGTCATTGCTCATGTGTTGATTGAAAGAAAGGGACCTTCAGTTGATGTTCTAGATCTATATTACTACTAAGATATATATTGTGGTCTATCATTACCGTGAGCTGTGTGTCTCATCCGTTTTGATCATCTTTCGATATTCCAATTGTTTTTTATGAATGATGATATCGTATGACAGGGAACAGTTGGCTGTGTTCACTTTCTGCGCGGTGTCGCCTTATGTCTTTTGGTGTGTGCTGAGACTGCTATGATGGGGACTACAGTTACCTTTCTTTGTTTGGGAGATGAGATTCGGATAATTACGCTGGCATGGGCGGTTGAGCAATTATGGATTTTAATTCATTTGCAGTGAAACCGGGGCCTTCCATAACCAAATAAGGGACCTATCAAATTCTATTGCAATGTACTTAATAGTCTGACTCCTCACATTGTTTACACCATTGCAGTTTATGACTGTGCAAAGTGTAATGATTCAAAGCAAGGATCGTCAAACATAGATGACCTTCTGTTTCTGCTCTCCATTCACCTTGAAAGCACAATAGATAGACAGACAGACAGAATTTAACAATTTTACCCTATCATGGTTCAAATATACTCAAGCTATTTTTTTAAAAATGACATATTTTTATCTATTCATCCACCAAATCACTTGAATCTGTCTGCCCTTTGAGGTCTTTCTTTTTTTTTTCCTGCATTTGCCTGATGATTACTTCTCTTCGTCAATCACCTATAAAAAGGCATTAACTGAATATAGTTTTGTTGTTTCATAATTCATCGTCAGCTTTGATATCTGTCAGGCTTTGATATCTGTCAGGCTTTGATATCTGTCAGGTTTTGATATCTGTCAGGCTTTGATATCTGTCAGACTTTGATATCTGTCAGGTTTTGATATCTGTCAGGCTTTGATATCTGTCAAGCTTTGATATCTGTCAGGCTTTGGAAGGAGCAGACCACAATATATATCTTGGTAGTTATTTAGATCAAGAACATGAAACAAAGAAAGAGATCAGAAGTAGGATAGCAGCAGAAAATTTTTAAAACGTGGAAAAAATATTGAAATAAAACATACTGAGTAAGCAAACTAAACTTTATATTCAATTTAAACGTATTGTCTACCCTCACCTATGCATGGAAAACTGGAAAACAACAGAGATTGAGAGGAACCTAAACGCTTTTGAAGACAAATGTCTGAGAAAAATACTCAGTGTACAATGTAATGAATTCAAGACTATAATATAAAGACAAGATAAAAACAATGCAACCAAAGATCTCATCTCAATTAGGAAGAGAAGATGGGCATAAATCAAACATGCATTGAGAAGAGACAATAAGAGAATCTCAAAACAAGTTCCTCTTTGGGAAACATCAGGATACTAAAAAAAAAGGAAGACCTAGAGAAATGCTAAACATAATACTTATAAGAGAAGCAATGTTGGCAGGCATAGACTTGTTAGATAAGATCGAACATATTGCCAAGAATAGTGAAGGATGGCAAAAAACACTATGAGCCCTCTCTGACGATGCAGGAAGGATCATGAGTACAATGATATCTATAGCTTTTGTTCCGACACATCCAACTTTAGCATGTTACTGTGTTGCCTTCTCTCTTTAATTCCTTCTCATTTGGCCAGACTAGTTATTCTATTGACCTGTGGCTTCTAGAGCCACTTTATCAGATTTGGATAATGGGCCCTGATGCAGACAGTCAGTTATGAATTCCTGGACACTTTCAGCTGTTACGCTGTCCAGTGTCTTTTATGGTTCCTAGTATTTCATCAAAGAGGTAGGGTTCGATCCCAACCGATGGCTTCCAGGTTCACCCAGCCTTTAATGAGTACCGGATTTTTTTCTGGGAAAGTAAAGCGGCACAGGCATAATACCGACCACATTACCTCAAAAGTCATGTGCCAAAGATCTGTAAAATATAAGGTCACTAACAGCATATTCCTTATATGCCACTTGGCATGACGGGGTACTTTACTTTTACTTTTACTAGCAGTTCATCAGTCGTTTAATGCATTCCACAGCACAAGCCACTTCTAAAGTGGGCTGGAAAGAACAATAATGGAAGGCATGGTATCTGACTGATACTTCAAGGATTGACCGAGAAGAAGGTGATTTCACTACATCAAGGAGACTTTAAACATGACAATAGAAGAAATGGGGGATCTGGCTAGAGATGGAGATTTTTTTCAGACAGGCTGTGGTGAACACAGCTTTCTGCAGCGGACATATGACCTGATGATGATGATACCATGATACCATAAATTAAAAGCCACAAAAACCGGCTACTGGGTTCAACGTTTTGGTAACTAGAGCCAGTTTTTGTGGCTTTTAATTTATTTACATTTCTGCAATTATTTCCACAAAAATCTTGTAATTCTCTTATTCAGTCTCTTTTCCACCTTCCTGGTTAAATTGTCCAAACAAACTGCATGTTTTAGATCAATTTTCATTTATTTTCTTGTTGTTATTTCAAATTTAAACAAATTTGCGAAAAATGATCATGTCACAATAAGTTGAACCCCTTGGTAAAAATGTGTTAATAAATGAGTAAAGAATGTTCAAATGCACTCTTTCTTTCTAATTAGTCTGTAAATGTTGTTAATCAATGGAATAATAATGAATTGTTGCACAAAATTTTATAATGAGTTTTAACTCCTAATGTCCGTGGGAACGCTGTCATGGTTACTTACTTACTTACATTTTGCCAAGCAAACACTGACATGGTTACTTTTATTTTGTTTCGTTATAGTAAATACTACACATTTTAAGCTACCACATCCGCAAGGGATATAATTCTAATAGAATTTCCTGTCCTTAGATGCGCTTTGGGTGATCACAATGGGTTTAATTTGTTCACAAAATCGTCAAAATTTGTGTTGTTTTCTAAAGTCTTCAATAAAGTATCTACGGCTCCTAAACGTGAATTATTATTAACAGCAGAAAAAGCTAGGAATTATGTTCTGAGAAATTTAAATGTAATAGTGATCTTAGTGACTTAGTTTTAGTAGCACTGTTGGATTCAAATCGACCCCAACTTTGGGTAGGTGAGTACCATTTATTATATATTTCTTTTTTTTTTTTTTTACAAAAACTTTTATTCTTAATTGCTGAAATTCGTATCCTTCAATTTTTTTTTTAATAATGTTTCCAATTATGAATCTGTGTCCTTTTCTCCTCAATTTGATGCCTAATATATATGTCTATGACTTGTTATAGTGAAAATGTGAAAGATTTAGTGAAAGAAGTATTTTTCAGGAAGAAAAAATGATGGCAAAACATTAGTGACTGGGTAGAAAAAAAACGGACATTAAAAATTAAACCAAATTTTATAATGTGTTATTAAACAAAATTTTATAATGAGTTTTAAACCAAATTTTATACTGAGCTATTATACAAAACTTTATAATGAGTTTTAAACCAAATTTTATACTGAGCTATTATACAAAACTTTATAATGAGTTTTAAACCAAATTTTATACTGAGCTATTATACAAAAGTTTATAATGAGTTTTAAACCAAATTTTATAATGAGCTATTACACAAAATTGTATGAGTTTTAAACCAAATTTTATAATGAGCTATTACACAAAACTTTATATTGAGATATTACACAAAACTCTATTTAACACTTATATGGACTTACTTGCTTTATGATTTCAGATTGGCTGCTCATGTTTGTGGGTATCAGTGCTTTCAGATTGAACTGTCCCGTGGGTACGACTACTCTGCCTTCCATGACGACATTAAAAAGCTTTACACGTTTGCTGGCATCCAGAATAAACATACAGTCTTCCTGTTTACAGACACTCAGGTGAGTTGTCTTTCTTGTGTTGGAGGTAGCTGTGTTCTTTATTTTTCTCTTCTTTTCTTGATCACAGAGTCACAAGCTGTCAGAGGCATGTATGTCGTGGCATTATTCTTCTTCTTTCCTTCCTCATCTGCCTTTCAGCGTCGAGGGGAGATATAATTTGTGGTCTTTTGCTCTTCTGTTCGCCTCTGCTACTGTTATGTTTTCTAGTGCTTTTAATATTCCATCCATCCATCTTTTTCATGGTCGACCCTTGGGTCTGGTGTTCTCACAATGTTTGCTGAAGGCTCGTTGTGTTGTGTTTTGGTCTTTCTGCCTTGTCGCATGGCCAAACCATTTTATCTGTTGTTTCCTTATATATTCTATGGCGGGGCTATTCCTAGCTTGTTTCTCAGTTCATTTCTGATCTTATCTCTCAGACTGTTTCCTGTCATTCGTCTAACACATTTCATCTCAGTGGAGGTTATTTTTCTTATTATTCTTGCATCTAGGGTCCAGGTCTTGCATTGGTAGCACAACATTAGAATGAAGATTGTCTTGTACAGTGGTCATTGTGCCTCTAGTTATTTCTTTGTTGGACAATAGCGGTGATAGCTGTCCAGTGGTTTGACAAGCTTTGTTGCATCTTGAGTCTATTTCTGCTGTTTGTAAATTGTCGTTTGTCACTAAACTACCTAGGTTTTTAAATACGTCTACTTGCTTTATTTGTCCGCTGTCTATAGTTACGTTGATTTTGATTGATGGCATGGCTTTTGTTATCCATGTAAATTGTAACACAACACGTACTGACAGTGTGACAAGCACATCATGTGTTATGATGTTGTTCTTACACACATACACACCCCCCCCCCACCTCTTATCCCCCATTTTGAAACAGGACAAAGAGTCAACTCCTCATTACCACAAGACTTGAACGCCGACTAAGGTCAAGAAACAGAGCAGAGTTCAAGGAACATGTTTAGCATGGCTGGCATCTTGAATGAAATGTCCAATCATATTTTTGTATATTTCATTTGATTGTCAGATTGTGGTGGAAGAGTTTCTGGAGGACATCAACAATATCCTTAACTCGGGTGAGGTCCCAAACCTGTTTGAACCAGATGAATATGAAAAGCTGATTATTGGATGTCGGCCTGGTGCTAAGGAGGCTGGTATCCCAGAAGGCAACAGAGATGCAATCTACGACTTCTGCATCAACAGAGTCAGGTAAGTAATGATTGTCTTTCTATTCTCTCACTTACTCACTTTTGCATTTTCCTACTCACTCATTCACTCTAATTTACATTCATGCATCCATCAACTACCTGATTTACTCATCCACTTATTTATTTATTCACTTGCCTACTATTCTACCAACTCAGTTACTCAACAATTCACTGATTTACTCACTCATTCACAAATTTACACACAACTCAATATTATATATTCACCAGCCAAACTTTCACACTCTAGTGACAAGTGACAATTCACAAACAGCAGAACTAGACTCAAGATACAACAAAGCTTGTCAAATCATTGGACAGCTATCACTGCTATTGTCCAACAAGGAAATAACTCTAGAGGCAAAACTGGCACTCTACTATACAATCTTCATTCCAATGTTGTGCTACCAATACCAGCCCTGGACCCTAGATGCAAGAACAATAAGAAAAATAACCTCTACAGAGATGAAATGTGTTAGACGAATGACAGGAATCAGTCTGAAAGATAAGATCAGAAATGAAGAACTGAGAAAAAAGCTAGGAATAGCCCCCGCCATAGAACATATAAGGAAACAACAGATAAAATGGTTTTGGCCATGTGACAAGGCAGAGTGATCAAAACATAACATAACGAGCCCTCAACAAACGTTGCGAGAACACCAGACCCAAGGGTCGACCACGAAAAAGATGGATCGATGGAATGTTAGAAGCACTAGGAAGCATAACAGCAGCATAAGCGAACAGAAGAGCAAATGACCACAAATTATATCTCCCCTCGACGCTGAAAGGCAACTGAGGAAGGAATGAAGAAGAAACACTCACTAGTGCACCAAATCACTCACCCAGTCACTCACTCATAAATTCACATGCTCACTCCCTTGATCACTCCACAGAAATAACCTTCACATTGTTTTGTGCATGTCCCCCGTGGGTTCATCATTCCGAAGTCGCTGTCGTATGTTTCCCTCACTCGTCAACTGTTGCACCATCGACTGGTTCGTGGAGTGGCCCAAAGAGGCCCTTCTGGGAGTGTCAAAATCTTCTTTTGAGAATGTGGACCTTGGGGCCCAAAATAACCTCAAGGTATGATCTAATGAGTGGGTGAGTGAGTATGTTGTTGAGTATTCATATGAGTGAGTGAGTGAGTAAAAATGTTTTTCAGCATTCTTATGAGTGAGTGGATGGGTGAGTGAACATGTTGTTGAGCATTCTTATGAGTGAGTGAGTAAATGAGTGAGTGAGTGGGTGGGTGAGTGAGTGAGTGAGTGAGTGAGTATGTTGAGTGTTTTTATGAGTGAGTGGGTGAGTGAGTATATTGTTGTGTGTTCGAGTGAGTGGGTGGGTGAGTGGGTGGGCAAGTGAGTATGTTGTTGAGTGTTCTTATGAGTGAGCGGTTAAGAGAATGGGTGAGTGAATATGTTGGTGAGTGTTTTTATGAGGGAGTGAGTGGGTGGATGAGTATGTTGTTCAGTGTTCTTATGAGGGAGTGAGTGGGTGGGCGAATGAGTATATTGTTGAGTGTTCTTACGAGTGGGTGATTACGAGAGTGGGTGGGTAAATATGTTGTTGAGTGTCCTTATGTGGGAATGAGTGGGTGGATAAGTATGTTGTTGAGTGTCCTAATGAATGAGTGATTGAATGAGTGGGTGGGTGAATATTTTTTTAGTGTTCTTATGAGAGAGTGAGTGAGTGGGTGTGTGAGTGAGTGAGTGAGTGAGTGAGTATGTTGTTGAGTGTCCTAATGAATGAGTGATTGAATGAGTGGCTGGGTGAGTGAGTATTTTTTCTTAGTGTTCTTATGTGGGAGTGAGTGAGTGGGTGGGTGAGTGAGTGAGTATGTTGTTGAGTGTTCTTATGAGGGAGCGAGTGAGTGAATATATAACTGAGTGTTCCTTTACATTTTTACAATGCATCTGATATCAGCACTACCACCAGCATGGCTTTCCAAGTCATAAATCAAACCAACTTATCTACCATAACATGGTGAAAATGAAGGATTATGGGAATTTAATAAGTAAAATGTACTCTCATTACTTCAGAGTCGCGATAGCTCAGTGATTAGTGCACTTGACTACTAAGGACAAGAGGGTGGGTTCAATTATGATCGATGGCTTCAAGGTTCACCCAGGCTTAAATGGGCAAGGATTTTTTTCTGGGAAAATAAGGTATTTTGGCCATAACATAGACTACATTACCCAAAAAAATCATATGCCGAAGGTCTATAAAATAATATGAGCACTAAAATGATATTCCCTGTATACCACATGGTGTGGGGAGCCGCGGTAGCTCAGTGGTTATTGAACTGGACTACAAAGAACAAGAGGTAGGGTTTGATCCCAACCAACGGCTTCCATGTTCCAGGTTTAAATGGGTGCCAGATTTTTTTCTAGGAAAGTAAAGTGGCACGGGCATAATACCAACCACATTACCCCAAAAATCATGTGCTGAAGGTCTGTAAAATTTATGGTCACTAACACCATATTCCCTCTACGCCACTTGGCGTGATGGGACTCTTTACTTGACTTACCTCATGGTGTGATGGTGCTTTCAACATTTTTCTTTAAGTCACTTTACTAGTTGTCTTTTTTTTTTTTCATTTATTTTTATCTTTCTTTTTCAGCCTCTTGTCACGAAGTGTTTTGTCCCACTTTCAAATTCATAGCATTATATATCTCTAGCATTCGTCAGCTTTCACTTCTGGCAAAGTCCTTAAAGACTAGGAACTGAATTTTGTGTGTTAACTCTTTCTGTACGTACTCTTTCTGTACGTTCTGCCGCATGGTGCTCCATTTCCATTTCGGTTGCATACGTTCAGCCACATAGTGCGCCACGCTCAATTTTATTAGTGTGAACGCCATCAGACCATATTCATTTTACATGTCTTGTATCATCTGGATATTGGTGAAATCTAATACCTTGTTCAATTATCTAAATACTCATATATAATATGTTATGTGTTAGATAAATATAAATATGTAGATTGATTCTTAAAACCATGAACAATTTTGTCTCTGAAATCTCTTCCATTGCATCGATAAAAAGCTTCCGTACGGAAAGAGTTAATCCATTTTTCCCTGACAGTCGTGTGCTCAGGGGTCACTTGCCGCACAGGCAGATAACTTTGGAGGTACTCATATTTTTTCCATCGATAAGTAATTAACATTTCAAGCTGGGTCTCCCTGCTGAGACATGGGTTGGTTGCCCCAGGAGAAATCACAAATAAAAATCCCAACTGGTGTAGCCAAGATTTCAACTCACAACTGCTCTGTCTCAAAACCAGCGTATTGCCTTTAGACCAGCTTATTGCTTCAAGACCAACCAGTCCCCCATAGCATTTTATACGAAACACACTCACTTGTAAAATTTTGATTATTTCAGCAAAGTGTGTCAGAGATGTGTGTAGATATTCACATGAGTGTGTCCAGCATGGCTGACCGCTTCTACAGAGAGCTGAAACGTCACTTTTACACAACACCAACAAGTTATCTAGAGCTCATCAACTTATATCTATCTATGCTACAAGAAAGGACAAAGTAAGATATTAACTCTATTTACCTCTTGCTATAAAACGTACAAATTAAGTTATTATTTTTTAATCTACAAGACTAGACAGGGTAAAATAGATTTAATTTAAAAAAAAAAAGATAGCTTGTTTTGAATGCTCATGTTTAGCAATAAAAAAGTAAACTAGATGTGTGTGTGTGTGTGCATGTGTTTGTGTGTGTGTGTAGAAAGAGAGAGAGAGAGAGAGAGTTAACTCTTTCTGTATATTTCACCTCACTGTGCGTCTTGCCAATTTCAGCCTTGTATGTTTCACAGCACAGTGCGCCACTCTCAATTTGATTAGTGTGAACCGTCATCAAACCATATTCTTTTTACATGTCTTGTATCATCTTGGTATTGGTATACCTTGTTCAATTATTTAAAAATTCATATATAAAATGTTATATGTTAGATAAATATAAATATGTAGATTGATTCTTAAAACCATGAAAAATTTTGTCTCTAAAATATCTTCCATTGGATCAATAACAAGCTCCCATATGGAAAGAGTTAAGGAAAGTATATCAACGATAAGCACTGGTATAACTTCCAACAAATGCTGTGATTGAATATTGACATGTCACACACTTCACACCTTAAAATCTATATATGCTATTGGACTTGCTTTTCACATTTAAAATATCCGTTCAATTTCAATTATTCATCTTCATATCATCGCTATCATGTGCAGATTACCGTAGTCATTGTATTTTTGGGGATTGTTTGTAGAGGACCTAATTTGACATTACCAGCTGGCATGGATACGCTTCAACATCTTCAGCAAAAACTTAAGCATCAAGATTACCTTTCAACTTTGCTGTGTCAGGGGAGTTAACTAATGTGCACTTCAGAGTCACATGACATCCCATAGTATAACACCTATTAATTAATCTATCTCTGGCATTCTCTGTCTCTTTTTTAAAGTTTCTATTTTCACTGTTACAGTGCAATCCATTTTTGACAATAGAAACAGGAAAAGAGTTCTTAAATATTATGTAAAGCCAGTCTTAACAAATGGATGTGAATCATGGACAATAGCACAACAGACAAGAAAATCACTGGAGTCTGTAGAAATGTGATTTTACAGAAGAATTTGAGAATACCATGGATAGCCAAGAAAAATGAAAATGTTCTGAAACAGGCCAAAGCAAAAAAGAGAGCTAATTTCCAAAATTAGGAAGAAACAATCATCATTTTTTGGCCATATAATGAGAAGGGAACAGCTGGAATATATTGTAACAACTGGAAAAATTGAGGGATGAAGAGATAGAAGGAAGCAAAAGAAAAGATGCCAGACAGCTTAAGAGAATGGCTTGTCAGAAGGTCAACAACAGAAATGATAAATAACTGTCGAGATTGAAAGTTGTGGAAAGATGTGATCACCTACACCTGGCAGGCACCGTACTTGATAATGATTTTCACTGTGCAATAAAAATTCCCTCAACACATGATGTGTCCATAAAATTGTTTTTGTTTCATTCTGATGTTTGTTACAAGATTTTACTTCTCCACCCCTCTACAGGGCACTAAAGAATGCCCGTGATCGTGTGAAGAATGGGCTCACTAAACTTCTAGAAACAAACTCCTTGGTGGACTCCATGAAGAAAGAGCTGATAGCTCTGGAGCCGGAGCTGAAGAAGAAATCAGCAGACACTCAAAAGCTAATGGAGGATCTTGTCCTAGATCAGGAAAAGGCTGACCAGGTGTTGTTTTGTTTGTCTGTCTGTCTGCCTGGTCTGTCTGTATTGTCTGTCTGGTGGCAAGAATCTTTGAGGCACTGTCTGAAAAGTGTTCCTTGTTGCAGTTTCCTCATATTCCAAGTCTGTCTTGCTGCCGGAACTACTGAGTTTTGTGCTCTGTGTACACTGTGAGCTGTGATTTTCATCTGGATTGTGTTTCGATATTCCAATTGCTTACTATGAATGATGATATTGTATGACAAAGGACAGTTCAACTGCATTCACTTTCAATGCTGCTACACCTTATGTCTTTTGGTGTGTGCTGTAGCTGCTATGATGGGGACTGCAGCTACCTTTCTTTGTTTGGATCTTTCATTCTGATGAAATGTTAATTTACATGATTCCACTGACACGGGCGGTTGAGCAATTATGGATTTTAATTCATTTGCAGTGAAACCAGGGCCTTCGATTAACTACTAACTATCTACTAACTCAGCCCTGCCTCTATGTGAAGTGCACAAGAGGAGATGTTGTATAGATCTTTGAAATAATGATGATATTTTGTAGTTCTATAATGTCTTAGAATATTCCACAATGAGTCTCTATGTATGCTTCGAAAACGTTTTCTGAAGTCAGTAAAGTTTACAACAAACGTATTTATGATTACAGGTGCGTAAAGTTGTTATGGAAGATGAGGCAGTAGCAAAGGTCAAGGCTGAAGAAACACAAGCGATTGCAGATGATGCTGAGAGAGACTTGGAGGAAGCTCTGCCTGCCCTGGAAGCTGCTATCAAGGTAAATGTTTGTCTCTGACATAGAATAAGTTTAGGATAAGTTACATCACCTCATGTGCCATACTAAGTAGTACAAACAATTATGTACCTTCTCAACCTCCTATCTATCATGTATCTTCTCAGCCTCCTATCTATCATGTACCTTCTCAATCTCCTATCTATCATGTATCTTCTCAACCTCCTATCTATTATGTATCTTCTCAACCTCCTATCTATCATGTATCTTCTCAACCTCCTATCTATCATGTACCTTCTCAACCTCCTATCTATCATGTATCTTCTCAACCTCCTATCTATCATGTATCTTCTCAACCTCCTATCTATCATGTATCTTCTCAACCTCCTATCTATTATGTATCTTCTCAACCTCCTATCTATCATGTATCTTCTCAGCCTCCTATCTATTATGTATCTTCTCAATCTCCTATCTATCATGTATCTTCTCAACCTCCTATCTATTATGTATCTTCTCAACCTCCTATCTATTATGTATCTTCTCAACCTCCTATCTATCATGCATCTTCTCAACCTCCTTATTACTTCTGAGGCAAATAGGCCAACACAAAAAGGGAGCTTCTAAAAAACATTAGAAAGGAACAATCAACATTTTTCGATCACATCATGAGAAGAGGAAAGTTAGAATACTTGGTTACAACTGTTAAAAAATACAGGGAGAGAGAGAATGCGGATGACAAGGAGAGAAGATGCTAGATATATTGGTGTCATGACATGGGAAATGGGCAACAACAGAATTTATATGATGCACTGTGGATAGAAGGGAGCCACAATAGCTCAGTGGTTAGTGAACTGGACTACAAAGGACAAGAGGTAAGGTTTAACTCCAACTGATGGATTCCAGGTTCATCCAACCATAAATGGGTACCAGATTTTTTTTGGGAAAGTAAAGTGGCACAGGCATAATACCGACCACATTATCCCAAAATTCATGTGCTGAAGGTCTGTAAAAAAATTATGGTCACTAACACCATATTCCCTATACGCCACTTTGCGTGACAGGGCTCTTTACTTTACTTATTATCCCATTTCTGGAGTCTGCTGAGTGGACTCGTAGGACCAGAAAATAAAGGTCACTTGTCCAGGGCAGGCCCCACAAGGGGTTCAGGTCCAAGATTTTAAACTTTTGACCCTAAGATAAAAACTTTTGACCCTAAGATAAAAAACTTTTGACCCTAAGATAAAAAAAACTTTTGACCCTAAGATAAAAAACTTTTGACCCTAAGATAAAAAAAACTTTTGACCCTAAGATAAAAAACTTTTGACCCTAAGATAAAAAAACTTTTGACCCTAAGATAAAAAACTTTTGACCCTAAGATAAAAAACTTTTGACCCTAAGATAAAAAAAACTTTTGACCCTAAGATAAAAAACTTTTGACCCTAAGATAAAAAAAACTTTTGACCCTAAGATAAAAAACTTTTGACCCTAAGATAAAAAAACTTTTGACCCCAAGATAAAAAACTTTTGACCCTAAGATAAAAAACTTTTGACCCTAAGATAAAAAACTTTTGACCCTAAGGTTAAAAAAACTTTTGACCCCAAGATAAAAAACTTTTGACCCTAAGGTTAAAAAAACTTTTGACCCCAAGATAAAAAACTTTTGACCCTAAGATAAAAAACTTTTGACCCTAAGATAAAAAAACTTTTGACCCCAAGATAAAAAACTTTTGACCCTAAGATAAAAAACTTTTGACCCTAAGATAAAAAAACTTTTGACCCCAAGATAAAAAACTTTTGACCCTAAGATAAAAAAAACTTTTGACCCTAAGATAAAAAAAACTTTTGACCCTAAGATAAAAAAACTTTTGACCCAAGATAAAAAACTTTTGACCCTAAGATAAAAAAAACTTTTCACCCTAAGATAAAAAAAACTTTTCACCCTAAGATAAAAAAAACTTTTGACCCTAAGATAAAAAACTTTTGACCCTAAGATAAAAAAAACTTTTCACCCTAAGATAAAAAACTTTTGACCCTAAGATAAAAAAACTTTTGACCCTAAGATAAAAAACTTTTGACCCTAAGATAAAAAAAAACTTTTCACCCTAAGATAAAAAAACTTTGAGCCTAAGATAAAAAAAACTTTTGACCCTAAGATAAAAAAAACTTTTGACCCTAAGATAAAAAAACTTTTGACCCCAAGATAAAAAACTTTTGACCCTAAGATAAAAAAAACTTTTCACCCTAAGATAAAAAAAACTTTTCACCCTAAGATAAAAAAAACTTTTCACCCTAAGATAAAAAAAACTTTTCACCCTAAGATAAAAAACTTTTGACCCTATGATAAAAAAAACTTTTCACCCTAAGATAAAAAGCTTTTGACCCTAAGATAAAAAAACTTTTGAGCCTAAGATAGAAAAACTTTTAACCGTACTGTGATATGAACCCATGTTCCTGGTTTAGAACATGACAAGTTATTGATTCTGCCATCCACTCTCCTCATGTTTCATTACAAATTATTATTGTTATTGTTATGGAAGGACCCGGTATCACTGCAAACGAATTAAAATCCATAATTGCTCAACCACCCGTGCCAGTGGAACCATCCTAATGACTAACTCATCTCTCAAACAAAGAAGGGTAGCTGTAGTCCCCTTTTATAGCAGTCTCAGCACACGCCAAAAGACATAATGCGAAACCGCACAGAAAGTGAACACAGCCAACTGTTCCCTGTTATACGATATCATCATTCATCGTAAAAAATCGAAATATCGAAACACGATCAAAACGAATGAAACACACAGCTCACGGTGTGCACAGAGCACTTAACTCAGTAGCTCCTGCAACAAGCCGGACTTGGAATATGAGGAAACTGCAATAAGGAACACTTTTCAGACATAGCCTTCAATCAATTGTATCATCTGCACAGATTTGTTAAGTATAACATCAGATGGACTTTAACGCAGCAAAGTGATTTGGAGAGCTGAAATTAATCAGTCCTCAAATGCATTTCTGCAGCGGTTGAGAGAACATGAACTTCGTTCCACCATCTTGGAAAGTACAAATTATTATATTCTTTTGTACTTGTATTTTATTGTTTCATACTGCAGTTAATCACACCTTGTAACACTTCACATATTTTATTATTTTTAAGTTATGTTATATTATGCTCTAATTGTATTTGTATGTTATGTTATGTTATGCTCTTATAGTATTTTTGGTTATGTTTCATATTTACAGGCCTTAGATTCTCTAGACAAGAATGACATTGCTGAGATTAGAGTTTTTACGAAACCGCCAGAACTAGTACAAACTGTCATGGAAGCTGTGGCAATTCTCCTCAATCAGAAGTATGTCATAGCTGTTTGTTTTTACTTCAAAGTGGCATTTTAGTTCAAATCTTGCAAATTTTGCAGAGTTTATGGATTAAGGGAGCCAACTCATGCTGTGTTTGTTGAAGACTTTTAATGGTGCCTGAAAGATCAAGAAAAAATATAAATCATTAACGAATATTCTCAGATGAAATCCACTATCTGAATTACAGAGTAAACCTGTACTATATAAAGGGAGCCGCGATAGCTCAGGTTAGTGAACTGGACTATAAAGGACAGGGGTAGGGTTCGATCCCAACTGACGGCTTCCGGGTTCACCCAGCCTTAAATGGGTACCGGATTTTTTTCTGGGAAAGTAAAGCAGCACTGGCATAATACTGACCACATTACCCCAAAAATCATGTGCTGAAGGTCTGTAAAATATAGGGTCACTAACACCATATTTCCCTATACGCACGCCACTTGGCGTGACGGGGGTACTTTACTTTTTTTTTACTGTACTATATTAGGAAACCTCAGAAATGAAAACGCAACTCAAGATTTATCAAACATTAGGGCTGCATGGCTGCCTCACACAAAAGAATGCCGAGGTCTATAGGCTTAACTCTTTCCGTACATTTCAACGCACCATGTGCTGTGCTGATTTCAGTTGTGGATGTTTAGCTGCACAGTGGATCACTCTCAATTTGATTAGTGTAAACAGTCATCAAACCATATTCTTTTTATATGTCTTGTATCATCTTGGTATTAGTGAAATCTAATGTCATGTTTAATTATCTAAAAATTCATATAATATGTTAAGTGTTAGATAAATATAAACATGTAGATTGATATTTAAAAACATGACAAATTTTGTCTCTGAAATCTCTAGCTAAATTGATAAAAAAAAACTTCCATACTTAAAGAGTTAATGAAAAAAATAAATGGCAGCTGAAATCTGAAAACACACAAATATCAGCCAGCAGTACATTCTGGTGAAAGAAAATAAATTGAGAAAACAGTCAGAAATTCCTGCAGGAACAGTATGGTTGCCTTGTGGACAATTTACCAAAGAGAAGAAAAACTTGATACAAGCCTTGGCAGGAAGAGCTTGTTAGTTTGGTAAAACAGCTTTCCAAGTAGAGACAACTCTGGTTATTAACAGTTGCTACCTTGTGAGAAGGTCAAGGTTAACCAAAGGTCAGGAAAGCAGTCTTAAACAAGTGCATGGTCATTTTAATGCCATGAAAAGTATACTAACATAAAAAAAAATAACACCAGAGCTAAAACTAAGAATAGCAAAATGTTATATCTTCTCAATATTCCTGTATGGTGCAGAAACATGGACATTAGACAAGAAAACAGAACAGAAAATTGAAGTCTTTGAAATGTTGATTTATAGAAGAATGGGTAGAATTGTATGGAAAGAAAAGAAAACAAATGATTAAGTTTTAAAACAACTACAAATTAAAAGAGAACTACTAAACACAATTAGAACAAGACAACTGAAATTATTTTTGGGGCATGTTAAAAGACACAACAGCCTACTAAAAGTAATCTTGGAAGTAAAAATACAAGGTAAAAGAGGCAGAAGCAGGCCAAGACTAACGTGTATGAGTAACATCAAAAGATGGACAAGTCAGCCTATGACAACCTGCACCACCAAAGCAGGAGACAGAGTGGAATGGCTCTCCATGGTAGTCAACATTTGATGCGGAGATGGCACTCAATGATGAGAGTAGAGAATTATTTCTTTAAGAAAGCTCCTTTGCTACTACTAAAGTAGAATATTTTTTATTAAGAAAACACATTTTCTACACCCAAAGTGAAGAATTATTTCATTAACAAAACACCATTTCAAATTCTGGAGTAGATAATTATTTCATTTTGGAAAACAAATGCTACTTTACTTTAGTGAATTATTTCAGCAAGATAACATGATTCAACTCTTAAAGTAAATAATTATTACAGGAAGATAACACCATATTCAATATCTAAGGTAAAGAGTTATTTCATAAAAATAACACTTTTATTCCACACCTAAAGTAAAGATATATTTAGGAAGATAACACTTTTATTCAACTCCTGAAGTAGTTATTTCATGAAGATAACACTTTTATTCAACTCCTGAAGTAGTTATTTCATGAAGATAACACTTTTATTCAATTCCTGAAGTAGTTATTTCATGAAGATAACACTTTTATTCAACTCCTGAAGTAGTTATTTCATAAAGATAACACTTTTATTCAACTCCTGAAGTAGTTATTTCATAAAGATAACACTTTTATTCAACTCCTGAAGTAGTTATTTCATGAAGATAACACTTTTATTCAACTCCTGAAGTAGTTATTTCATGAAGATAACACTTTTATTCAACTCCTGAAGTAGCTATTTCATGAAGATAACACTTTTATTCAACACCTAAAGTAAAGAATTATTTCATTCCAATGCTGTTAGAACAGACTGGGCCAGTGCTAAGGTTATGCTGGGAGACGGCAACTTCCTGAAGAAACTGGGAGAGTACGACAAGGACCACATACCAGAGGCTTTACTGAAAAAGCTGAAGAAGTACATTGAGAACCCAAAGTTTGTTCCAGAAGTTGTGGAAAAAGTATCCAAAGTAAGTACCTGTAATTTTTAACCCTAAGATAGAAAACTTTTAACCGTAAGATAAAAGACTTTTAATCCTAAGATCATCATCATCGAGTGCCATCTTCGCAACGAAGGTTGGCTACCATGGAGCGCCATTCTGCTCTGTCTCTTGCTTTGATGGTGCAGGTTGTCATAGGCATATAGATACCCTAAAATAGAAAAACTTGTAACCCTAAGATCATCATCATCGAGTGCCATCTCCGCAACAAAGGTTGGCTACCATGGAGCGCCATTCTGCTGTCTCTTGCTTTGATGGTGCAGGTTATCATAGGCATATAAAAAAAAAGGAAGTAAAGTACCCTTGTCATGCCAAGTGGCGTATAGGGAATATGGTGTTAGTGATCATAAATTTTACAGACCTTCGGCACGTGAATTTTGGGTTAATGTGATCATAGGCATATAGATACCCTAAAATATAAAAACTTTTAATCCCAAGGTCATCATCATCGAGTGCCATCTCCGCAACGAAAGTTGGCTACCATGGAGCGCCATTCTGCTCTGTCTCTTGCTTTGATAGTGCAGGTTGTCGTAGGCTTTTAGATACCCTAAAATAGAAAAACTTTTAACCCTAAGTAATTTTTAGCTGATTACTTTGCCAGGTAAAGTCTTATAAGTGCAATGTGGCAAGTTGTTTTTATTATATGGTGAAGAGTACATCCTGATCTTCCAGTATCTCACTAGTTAACGCTCTGTGTCTTTGAAGCTAGATGGTCAGTTCCTCGGTTCTTTCTTTTTGGCATCCAACATGTAGATCGTAGTGAGCTACTTAACTTTTTGGCATCCAACATGTAGATCGTAGTGAGTTACTTAACTTTTTGGCATCCAACATGTAGATTGTAGTGAGTTACTTAACTTTTTGGCATCCAACATGTAGATCGTAGTGAGTTACTTAACTTTTTGGCATCCAACATGTAGATCGTAGTGAGTTACTTAACTTTTTGGCATCCAACATGTAGATCGTAGTGAGTTACTTAACTTTTTGGCATCCAACATGTAGATCGTAGTGAGTTACTTAACTTTTTGGCATCCAACATGTAGATCGAAGTGAGTTACTTAACTTTTTGGACTTGATTTTTGTAGGATTCAGCATCATCAAGTACCAAGCATGCTGGCATAGGTGATCATGTCTCTCCACAACTTTTGTTCTTGACAGTTATCATTTCTGTTGTTGACTTTCTGCCAAGCTATTCTCTTAAGCTGTCTGGTATTGTTTCTCTTCATCCCTCAATTTTCACAGTTGTTACAATATATTCCAGCTGTTCCCTTCTCGTTACATGGCCAAAAAATAATGATTGTTTCTTCCTAAAATTGGAAATTTGCTCTCTTTTTGCTTTGACCACTATCAGAACATATTCATTACTCTTCTCTTTTTTTCTTTTTATCATACATACATCATACAAAGAGAAAGGACAATAGATAGACAGATTGTAGAGCACTTAGACAAATTTGCTCCTCTGACATATCTCCATCACAAAGTAGTAGAGGAGCCAGTGTGCCCATATCCTCAAGAGCTGTTTGAGTGGTTGCAATGCTATCACCCAAGGTAGACAAGTCAAAGGATTGGAACCCTCTGCTCCCCTCTTCATGGTACCTACAGCAACAAGCTAACCAGTCTAGTCTGATCAAGCGAGTCGGGATAGAAGAAGGAAGGTAACCCAGTACTCAAAAACACCATGCTGAATTCAGATGTGTTGGGCCGAAAGGCACAAATAAGCCACAACACAACGCATCTATGCCTACTTATCATCCTTTTGAGGACGGATGATGAAGAGGACTATCCATTCCTTTAGTAGTCATCAGGCAAATGCTGAAAGAAAGTGATTAATTAAAATATAATATTTTAGTTCATTTAAATATGTAACGTAATAATAGTGATGAAAAGCACTATTCCCATACACTATCAATTCTGTGGTCTAAAAGGTCAAGTTTATTACTCTCCTATGACAAGTATTAAGGATAACTCTATCTCTTATTTTTGTGAAATATCTTATATTTATTTTATTTTCATTCATTTATCAGCAGTTTCATTCATTTATCATTTTCATTCATTTATCAACATTTTCATTCATTAATCGACAGGCATGCAAGTCTATGGTGATGTGGGTCAGAGCAATGGATCTATATGCAAGAGTATTTAGAACAGTGGAACCTAAACGTCTTACGTAAGGGATAATGATTTATTTTGCTACGTTATTCTTATCGGAGTCTCAGTGGCTGAGCAATTAGCATGCTTGCTCTTGATCAGAAGGGTCCCAGGTTAAATTTCCAGATGTGATGAATTTTATTCAGACCAACAAGGCTTCAGGGTTCACTCAGCCTCTAAAAATGGGTACCAGAGGAGGCAAGGTGCCTGTAAAGCAACAGAGCTGGAAGCTGTCTACAACTCATAGCTGGTAGTTTGAACCAGGATAAGTGAACCACTTTCATCCAAAATGTACTCCACTTTTTTGTGGTGCCTCTAACAACAGTCTAACCAGTCTAGTCTGGCCAAGTGAGTAGGGATTGAGAAGGAAGCAACCTAGTACTCAAAAACACCATGCTGAAGGCGGATGTATTGGGCCCAAAGGTGCAACTGTCACAGTTTTTTTTGTGCAGTTTTTACTTCAAACAGCAACACAAAGCATTTATGTCCGCTTAATGTCTTTTTAAGAGCGGATGATGAAGAGGGATAGCTTAGGTCAGGATCTGTGAACCAGAACTGTCCAGGAGGTCAACTATTTCTTTAGTCATTCGGTGACCACAAGAGAGAAAGAGAGTTCCAGAGATTTTTATTGAAAGTAAAGGCAGCCTGGCATGATACCAACCACATCCAGAAAAATACCATTGATCATGGAAAAATATAGTCACCATATTCCCATACACCTATCAAGGTGCAGAACAGGGACATTTTATTCGACTTTAGGTTGTATGAAATAATGACACGGGGGACTGGTTGGTCTCAAGGCTAGACACCAGCCTTAAGACAGAGAGATTGTGGGTTCAAATCCCGGCTGAACCAGTTGGGATTTTTAAAATGATTTCTCTCTGCGGCAACCACCCCTGGTCTCAGCAGCAAGGCCCGGCTTGAAACGTCAATTACTCATCGATGAAAAAAATATGAGTACTTCCAAAGTTGGAGTTATCTGCCTGTGCAGTGAGGGACCTTTGTGTACACAGCTGCCAGGGAAAAACAGATTAACACACAAAAATACAGTTCCTAGTCTCTAGGGACTTTGTCAGAGGTTAAAGCTGGCTAACGAAAAAAAAAAAAAAAAATTGCAGCACTGCCATTTACTTTCTGTTATTTATCGGCATTGAGATCTGTATACAAGCACTAAAAGTACACAGCTTTCTTTAGTATAGTTTTTTGTTCCTAGTGAGCTATAGAGGCAGACCTTGAAAAAGGCTAAAAAAACACTGAGACAAGAAGCAATACCAGCGAGCATCAGCTTCCTTGTCAAGGTTGAGAGGCTCTCCATATTTTTTACTTCTGCAATGACTCTACCCATTGTCTGCGTACAGTGCCTGCCTCCACTTTTCTTATCATGCTCATCGAATTATTTAGAAAGCAGGCGTGGGTGTAGTCATGTGACTCTAACAAGATGAATGCCCTGGTCACTGCCATCAGTGCCATTGTCTTGCTACTCATGGTCATAACGTATGCACCACTGTCTTTCTTGACTATTCTGCCTGCCGCCAAGCATGCTGTAAATGCCCAAGCACTAGAGGATGGGGAAGACATGGAATGATCTTAACTCTAGATTACGATCATCATCACGATGTAAAAGTATATAGAGGGGCAGATATAGCTTCTGATCATCATCTTCTGTTAGCCAAACTTAAAATTAAATTAAAAAGGTATAATACAACGAATAAGGGTAGAAAGTATTTCAATGTAGGGTTTCTTAAAGAACAAGGAATTAAAGATAAATTCGCAGTCACAATATCAAACAAATACCAAGTCCTCCAACAACTAGAAAATACAATAAATATAGAAGATCATTGGAAACAGGTAAAAAATATATGGAAAGAGACATGCGAAGAAACACTGGGGAAAAGAGAACGCCAGAATAAGGCATGGATGACAGCAGAGACCCTGGATAAAATTAAAGAAAGAAAGAACAAGAAAGCAGACATAAATAAAAGCAAAACAAGAAGTAATAAAGCCAAGACACAGGAAGCTTACACAGAGGTGAACAAAGAAGTGAGAAGATGCATTAAAAGGGATAAGAGGAAATATATAGATGAACTAGCTAAAGAGGCAGAAGAAGCAGCAAATAAAGGGAATATGAAAGAACTGTACAACAGCACAAAGAAATTAGGTGGAAAATACAAACAGATCAACGCCTTTATCAAAGACAAGAAAGGAAATCTGCTTAGTAATATAAGGGAACAAATGGAGAGATGGAAAGAACACTTTGAAGAACTTTTGAACAGACCCGGCTCAAATAATCCTCCAGATATACTACCAGCAGAAGAAGAGTTACACGTTAACTGCGGAAAACCAAGCAAAGAAGAAATAATGAAAGCCATCAAATTATTAAAAGATGGTAAAGCCACAGGACCAGATGAAATTCCTTCGGAAGCCATCAAAGCAGATATTAACACCTCTACCAAGATGTTACAGGATCTATTGGATAAAATTTGGGAGAGGGAAGAAATACCTAAAGACTGGAGAGAAGGTTATATGATCAAACTACCAAAGAAAGGAAGTTTACAGGAGTGCACAAATTATAGGGGAATTATGCTACTATCAGTGCCAGGAAAAATATTAGGCAGAATCATTCTGGAGAGACTAAAAGAGGCTATAGAGAAACACTTGAGAGATGAACAAGCAGGTTTTAGGAAGAACAGATCATGTGCTGATCAAATAACTACCCTACGTATAATAGTTGAACAAAGTTTAGAACTAAAATCCCCACTATATATTGGATTCATAGATTACGAAAAGGCATTTGATAGTTTAGACAGAAGAATGCTTTGGAAGTTGCTGAGTCATTACGGAATCCCCATCAAGTTTATTAACCTGATAAAAACAATGTATGAAGGAACAAAATGTAGTGTGGTGCATGAAGGACAGCTTACAGAAGCATTTGAAATAAGAACAGGAGTAAGGCAAGGATGCCTCCTGTCTCCATTTCTCTTTCTACTGGCCATAGATTGGATTATGAAAATAACTCAAAACAACAGAAATGGGATCCAGTGGTCACTGACCAAACAACTTGATGATTTAGACTTTGCTGATGACATAGCTCTCCTATCACACAGCCATCAACAGATGCAGGATAAAATGAGGATATTAGATGAGAGATCACAACAGCTAGGACTAAAGATTAATAGAGATAAGACCAATATTATGAGAATTAATGCAGTTGGCAATAACCATATAAAACTAGGAGAAATACCTCTACTAGACGTACAATCTTATATATATCTGGGCAGTAATATAGATAAAGAGGGAGGAACAGAAAATGATACCAAAATAAGGATATCAAAAGCAAGAGGAGCTTTCATTGCACTGGGAAACATATGGAAATCCAAAGAAATTAGGCTAAATACAAAAATAAAAATTTTCAACTCAAATGTTAAGTCGGTCCTATTATATGGCTGTGAAACATGGAGAATGACAAAATTGACAATCACGAAAGTACAGACTTTCATTAATGGATGCTTGCGCAGAATAAAGGGATGGAAATGGCAGGACAAAGTCACTAACGTGGAATTATGGAAATGTACCGGTCAAATACCAGTGGATAAAGAGATACAGCGAAGACGATGGCGATGGATAGGACACACACTACGGAAGCCAACTGAGAGTATTACACAACAGGCCCTTTTTTGGAATCCCCAGGGGAAAAGACAAAGAGGAAGACCAAGGAATTCTTGGAGAAGACAGATAGAAGCAGAGATGAAGATGATGGGGAAGACATGGAATGATCTTAAAAGAATGGCAAAAAACAGAACGACTTGGAAAGTGTTTGTTGAAGACCTATGCTCCACCAGGAGCTAAAAGGTAAAAGAAGAAGACGATCATCATCATCATGCGCCATACCGGTTGGTGTAGGCAATCATGTCCCTCCACAATCTTCTATCTAAAGTGCATTGTATCAATTCTGTTGTTGACTGTTATTCATGCCATGAAACCAAGCTATCTAGTAACTTCTTTCTTTGTCGTCCACGATCTCTCTTTCCCTGTTTTTTGCCAGTTGTAACCAAGTATTCCAACTCTCCACTTCTCATGATGTGCCAGAAAAATGTTGATTGTTTCTTTCTGATGTTTTTTAGGAGTCCCCTTTTTGTGTTGGTCTCTTTGAGAATTTCTTCATTGGTCTTTTTAGCTGTCCAGGGAACTTTCAACATTCTTCTGAGAAATCCAATCTCTCTGGGCTCTAATTGTCCTTTCATTTGTTTGTCTACTGTCCATGATTCGCTTCCATAGTTCAGAATTGGTTCTATATAGCACTGATGAACTCTCTTTCTCACTTCTATTGACATAGAGATTACAATAGGACAGTAAAAATTACTGCATCAAAATACAAATTCTTCCAAATTTGATAGCTTGCTGTGGTAAAATATTTCCCCTTTCTATGCACCTCCCTAATTACAACTTCCAGTGACTCCTGAGTCTTGGTTTTGTTTCCATCGATGCAGGATTTTCTTGTTTCATTGCTTGAGATAGGATCTTATATAATGCGAAAAAAATCACCAATTTTTAAGAAGCAGGGAAATTTCCTCAGTCGTCGGCTGACATCAAACAACCCTTTGTAACTTGAGAAACACAGCTAATAGTGGTATAAGGTAGCTGAACATAGTGACGGACTTATAGCAGCCATATGAATAGACAATATAACATGTCCGGTCCATGGGGTCAAATTTCATGTTATATATCAACCTGAGCCAGGAATTCTCAGTCCCCATGTCTCTCCTAGTGTAAACACACAGCTGTGTGTCAAAAGTTCAAAGAAAATACTATTTTTAGAACTCCTAATATTACATTTAAGTGATATTAATTTTTACTACTGTATCGTATAAGTTAGAGTCTACATATATGTATCATAATTTATGATTTAAGAGAATGGTAAGAAACAGGATGGCCTGGAAAGCATTGTTGCAGACCTATGCTCCACAGGGAGCTGAAAGGTAGAAGAAGGAAAGCTTTTGTAGCTTTATTTAGTCATATATATTTATAATTCATTAGAATTCAAGTTCAATCAATCTTGCCTGCATTTGCAACATTATTTTCCAGCCTGGCCAAAGCTCAGCAGGAGCTGGACACGGTCATGACTCTTCTGAGAGAGAAACAGAATAAGCTGGCAGCTGTGGAAGCAAAGATTGCTGAGCTACAGAAATCCTATGATGACAGTGTGGCTGAGAAACAGAAATTGGAAAGGAATATTGCCACAACTGCTGGCCGTCTCAAGCGGTCCTCAAAATTAACAACAGCTTTAGCTGATGAACAGGTAATGTTTGACTGTGATATCACCTCTCTTGTTTACACTCACATTGCCATCAATAGCTGCCATTTTATTGCATATTAATTCTTTACTCTTTCATTAACATTATATTTTCCTTCTTAATACATCCTTCGGGTACCATCAGGTACACACAAGGTTTGCAGCATACCTCACTGTAAGTCCCTATTCTCAATGAGCTTCTCAATCACATTAAGGGAGTCAATGTCTACTTTCTCTGCCTCTCTTGTCACTGTTCTTCACAGTATCTCTTGAGGTTGACTTTTTTTTTCATGTTGTTTCCCACTTGAGGACTTGCTTTGTTGTTATTTTTTCTCTAGGCAATATATGTCCATTTTCTCTTATTGTAAATGAGACTATTGGTTGTATGGCCATGTCTCTTATTTCTCCAGTCAATATGATGGATAGGCGGCAGGAACTATTGAGGCTCAGTCTAAAAAGTGCTCCTTGTTGCAGTTTCCTCATATTTCGAGTTTAGTGTTCTGTGCACACCTTAAGCAATGTTTTTCATTCAGATTGTGTTTCGATATTCCGATTGCTTACGATAAATGATGATATTGGGCAGTTCAGTTGTGTTCACTTTCCGTGCCGCTTGGCCTTATGTCTTTAGGCATGAGCTGTAGCTGCTATGATGGGGACTGCAGCTGCCTTTCTTTGTTTGGATCCTTCAATGAGATGAGTTTTCATTTGGATGATTCCACTGGCACAGGCTTGAGCGATTATGGATTTTAATTCATTTGCAGTGATACCGGAGCCTTCGACTAACCATAACCATCTCTTATTTCTACACTGGTCATAAAACACTTCACTATCACAGCTTCATAAATTGATAAAATATTTTTTTAATATTGCATTTATATTTTTATTTCTCAAACACTAATATGAAAATGAGACATTTTCCTCAATAATTTTGTTCTGACAGATTCGGTGGGAAGAGAGTGTAGTCCAATTTGAGATCCAAATTAACAATGTGGTTGGCGATGTCTTTATTTCTGCTGCATGTGTTGCATATTATGGTGCATTCACTGCGGTGTACAGACAAGAATTGGTTCAAGGTGAGCCCTTTAATTAAATTAGTTTTCCTAAGGTTAATTTTGTTTGACTCTAGATTATGACTCACGCCTGTTCAGGACACTTTTAGCTGAAATGACCTAAGTCACGTTGACACAAATTATATCCTTTATATAATGCAAAAGAATGACAAAATGTTACATGTTCTCAATATTCCTGTATGGTGCAGAAACATGGACATTAGACAAGAAAGCAGAACAGAAAATTGAAGAATTTGAAATGTGGATTTATAAAAGAATAGGTAGAATTGGATGGAAACAAAAGATAACAAACGATGAAGTTTTAAAACAACTGAAAATAAAAAGAGAAATAATAAATACAATTAAGACAAGACAAATGAAATTTTTGGGCATGTTAAAAGACACAACAGCCTACTAAAAGTAATATTGGAAGGGAAAATACAAGGTAAAAGAGGCAGAGGCAGACCAAGACTAACTTGGACGAGTAACATCAAAAGATGGACAAGTCAATCTATGACAGCCTGCACCATCAAAGCAAGAGACAGAGTAGAATGGCGATCCATGGTAGCCAACCTTCGTTGCGGAGAAGGCACTCAATGATGATGATGATGATATAATGCAAATGAGGCTCTTCCTCTGACAACAATTCCGGTGTTTCTAACCTATATTCATAATTTTCCCCCCTGCCTTGCTGCTATACAAACAATTATTATTTATACAATGCTGTCGGCATTGCTGTTTCTATTATGTCAGTTCATCTTGCAAATGTGCTAAAATAACAACTGTCACCTAATAGCCCAGTGTTGATGACTGCAAGCACAAAAATATCTTTCAACTTTGAATGCAAATTTAACAAAATTGAAATAATAAAAAAATATGACTTTCCCTTTTACTCACCCAAATTATTAGATTGTATAATTGTATAAAGGAGCTGCGATAGCTCAGTGGTTAGTGAACTGGACTACAAAGGACAAGAGGTAGGGTTCGATTCCAAACCAACGGCTTCCAGGTTCACCCAGCCTTTAATGGGTACTGGATTTTTTTCTGGGAAAGTAAAGTGGCACGGGCGTAATACCGACAACATTACCCAAAAAAATTATGTGCCGAAGGTCTGTAAAATTTATGGTCACTAACACTATATTACCTATAAACACATGGCGTGATGGGGGCACTTTACTTTTACTTTTTTATAATTGTATAAACAAACATAGATACCAAATGATAATATGAGAGAGAAAATGCTGTAAATTAAGCGAAGCGTAAGATATTATTAATATCACTAATGTACACCGGCGCTCTGAGTACAAAAACATAGATTCTCCAGATACACGCTTAACAAAATTGAGCGGTCAAAAAAAATTATGACTTTCACTTTTACTCACAGAAATGATTAAATGTTACTATATATATACTGTATATAATAATCTAGATTTAAAATGTTAACATGAGAGATTAAATGTTGTGAATTAAACGGATTGTAATTATATAACTTTTTCGGCAGCAGCAGGTTAGACAAACTTTCTGGTCAAACTTTGCTGAATGGAATTCTGTATTTGATGTCATGACTGCTTAAAATTAAGGTACATATTTTAAAGAGCAAATGTTCAGATGATGGCTATGTCATAAAAATGATCACTCCAAAACTATTTTTAAAAAAATAATTTGGCAGTTTCCATGTGCAAAATTGTTCTTGCCATCTTTTGCCTTAGACCAGGTCACTATAGACTCCTCTACCATCTCAAAGTGTCCCACACAAACAAAAGCTCATGTTGAACTGGTATGCAGAATCAAGAGCATATCCACCGGTCCTGGGTGCCAGTTCCAAATGGGCATTCGGTTGTCTGTCTGTGCCCAACACACAAAGAACCACGGTGTCAAATCTGGCCAAAGGGTGTTGAACTAAAGCAGAAACTATGGAGCAGCTGTCATGACCTGGCAACCTCATCATTGAAACAGGATTGCAGATCTGGCCTCATGAACTAAAGACCAGATGGAAGGTCCCCACTACCAGGATGGGATTTGGTACAATAGATGGAGAAGTGTAGTAATGAAACAATAGAAGACCTACAAGAACACTTAAACAAACTCAACATCTTAGGAACAAAATACAACATGAAAATCAACATCAACAAACAGAAGTCATGAATGTCGCCAAAAATAAACAGAACATCAACATAACTATAGAAGGCAGACAACTAAAACAAGTAGAGGAATTCAAATACCTAGGAAGTCTAATGACAAACGACAATTCCCAAACAGCAGAGATAGAATCAAGATGCAACAAAGCTTGCCAAATCATCGGACAGTTATCACCACTATTGTCCAACAAGGAAATAACTCTGGAGGCAAAACGAGCACTATACAATACAATCTTCATTCCAACGTTGTGCTACCAATGCCAGACCTGGACTCTAGATGCAAGAACAATAAGAAAAATAACCTCTACAGAGATGAAATGTGTTAGACGAATGACAGGAAACAGTCTGAGAGATAAGATCAGAAATGTAGAACTGAGAAAAAGCTAGGAATAGCCCCAGCCATAGAATATATAAGGAAACAACAGATAAAATGGTTCGGCCACGTGACAAGGCAGAAAGAACAAAACACAACACAACGAGCCTTCAACAAACGTTGTGAGAACAACAGACCCAAGGGTCGACCACGAAAAAGATGGATCGATGGAATATTAGAAGCACTAGGAAACATAACAGCAGCAGAGGCGAACATAAGAGCAAAAGACCGCAAATTATATCTCCCCTCGACGCTGAAAGGCAGATGAGGAAGGAAAGAAGAAGAAGAAGAAGAAGATGGAGAAGTACAGGCATCAAGATGCAGCAAGATGCGTAGAGATGCGAAGCTGCTGTAAAGCTGATGCTAATAGCAATACTAAAAAAAAAAGAAGAAAAAAAGTGGTATGGTGACAGCTTTACGTGGTAATGGACAAAACAAAAGTCAATGTTTCGGCCAAGTACGCCTTCAGCTGGAACAACAAACAACACAAAAAACATATATAAGGATATGTAAACAAATCTAACTATATGGCGATAATATGCTAGATACTCAAGAAAGGAAATAAAAAAGGGTCACTTCCCTATGTTCCAGAGCATGAACAGAAGGGTTCTAAAAATATAAATATGATATATGATATTATAAAATGATATTTTTAGAACCCTTCCATTCCGTCTTCTTGCCTGACTGCTTGGTCAGTGAGATATATAGTTCGTCATCCCACCTTCTCATTTTAGTCCATTCGGAAGCTGACCATGCTCTAGAACACAGGGAAGTGACCCTTTTTATTTCCTTTCATGAGTATCTAGCATATTATTGCCATGTAGTTAGATTTGTTTACATATCCATATAAATATTTTTGTTGTTGTTTGTTGTTCCAGCTGAAGGCCAACTTGGCCAAAACATCGACTTTTGTTTTGTCCATTACCACTTAAAGCTGTCACCATACCACTTCTTTTCTTCTTTTTTTTTAGTATTGCTGCAACAATAGGCGCGACTGTTGCTTCATTTAAAAAATGCTCCATAAGTCTGTTCGAGCCACATTGAAAGCTCTATTCACAGGGAAGGACAACTCAGAAAATAAACCACTGTTGCCTGGCAGTTACCATCGGGGGGGGGAGGAGCGGCTATGAGAGGACACCCAGACAAAAATCACTGGTAGGGTGAGCCCAATAGTCCTGGTTGGCATCCAACCTATGAGAACTCCTACATCAAACATGGCTTCAGAGCTCACCCAACCGCTGAAAATGAGTACCATAATGTGAGCTGAGAGCTGATGTTGTAATGATCACATCTTCCAAAAATATGCAGATGGAAAAATATGAACATGAACTCCCCATTCCCCATTAGTGAAAGATGCAATGAGAACCCTTCTGTTTATTTGTTACAGGCTGGACTGAGCGGTGCTTGGAACTAGAGATTCCAGTTAGTCAGGGCATGACACTTGAGACAGTCTTAGCTGATCCATTTGAGATTCGACAGTGGAATGCCGATGGTCTACCCCGTGATCAAGTCTCAGTTGAGAATGCAATATTGGTCACCAGAGGGCGCCGCTGGCCTCTAATGATTGATCCCCAGGAACAGGTATGGACAACCAGTTAGTTGTATCAAAGTTGGTATGTGATCCTTCTATTTATCTATCTATTGTCCTTTCGAGCCGAAGACGGCACATAGGGCAGAACCACAATCTCAAAAACAGAAACCTTGCGTGCCAAAGTGGCACATATTGCAGAGATCACTGCTTCTAAAATCTATGGCTGTTTCCATAACAATACTTTTTTACAATGACAGCTTGTCAAGCCTTCAATCAACCTCCTTAGATCCTTCAGAGGAAAGTAAATATTCTCAAGTTAGCACAATAGAGGAAGCATTATCAACACCAAACAATGAAACAGTTTTGTGAACAATATTTTCCTTTCTTCTTTTCATGCAACTTTCAGGATGATTACAGTAACACTGAAGGTGTCACCTTGTTCTCTCTGTTTGCACTTGCTTGATCTGATAAAGTTAAGTTTCGTCAATTTTCTTATGTAAAAAAAGTAAAGTACCCCTGTTACACCAAGTGGTGTATAGGGAAAAGTGTGTTAGTGACCATAAATTTTACAGATACCTTCGGTACATGATTTTTGGGGTAATGTGATCGGTATTATTCCTGTGCCGCTTTATTATCCCAGAAAAAAATCCAGTACCCATTAAAGGCTGGGTGAACTGGAAGCTGTCGGTTGGGATCAAACCCTACCTCTTGTCCTTTGTAGGCCAGTTCACTAATCCACTGAGCTATCTCAGCTCCCCTTTGAAGACGGCATATAGGGCAGAAATTCTAGACTGTCAGATGATTTTTGTTATCAAGTAACAGACCTTGTACAGGACCCACATTGTATCTCACCACACTCTCTGCTCTGCCAATTGTCACACTCAACAGGAAATGTAGAGAACAGAACTTAGTCGAGGTCAATGTGGAGGTCAATGGTCTCATCTGGGATAACACCGATGGGAAAGATGCAGTCATCAATACTGACGGATCTGTAATACGACACCAAAGAAGTGCATGGGAATTTACAGCATGCTCGACAGGCAGAATAGTCAAGGAAGACGGTGGTGCATACGTTATGACCACGAGTAGCATGACGTTGGAGGTGACGGCAGTGACCAAGGCATTCAAATGGTTAGAGTCACAAAACTACACCCATGCCTGCAAACTGAGTGATTCGATGAGTATGATAAAAAAAAGTAGAGAAGGGCTCTGGATGCAGGCAATGGGTAGAGTCATTGCAAATGTCAAAAATACATATGGTCACCTTTATCTACAACCCAGGAAATGCGGAAGCATGGGGAAATGAAAGAGTGGACAGGTTGACCAGCAGCGCTATCATTGAGGATGGTCAACCATTGGATCGGGTGGACATCATCCAAGATGTGGGAAGGGCCCAGGACTTCGACAACCATGAGTCCACATCATTCCTTCAGATGAAAGAGATGGGAGTTAAGATGGGCATAGCCAGAAACAAGTAACTTAGTGGGCATATAAGAAGACTTATCAGCCAACACAGAACTGGAGTCGTCAGTCGCTGGACACTGCGAGACTTGCTGAGGAGGGGATCTGAGCACCTATGGATATGTTCGGAGTACAATGATGATGACCCGCAAATAACTCAATAACTCTGTTCATGGCAAGTTGTTCATTCTTGATGAGAGACATGATGCCCACTGCTGTTGCCTCTTGCCTCAGTGTTCTCTTTTATGTTTCTCTGGATTAGCCTCTTTTTCTTTTACTCTCTGGTTCCAATATGAGGGCCTGATCTGAGATTCTATTGTTGTCTCTTCTCATCATATGGCCAACATATGACCACCTCCATCTCTTGATTATAGATTATATTTTTTTATGCTTTGTCTTTTCTCTTATTTCATTCTCATGGTACACAAAAGTATTTTCCTTGACATTTGATTTCAAATACACCCAGTTTATTTTCTCTTTCTTTAGTTGTTTTTCAGCTATCGCATGCATAAGTAAGGATGATATGAAAATCCTGAGCTTTGTTTTTGTGCTTAGTAATTTTTATTTCTATCATTCCATTCTCCAATGATAATATGCAATGGATACTTTTATCATTTACCTTTAATCTTTTACATCTTTATCTTTTACATTTTCCCTTTTACCTTTTATCTCTTAGTTCATACTAAATCCCCTGTTATTATGTCTATTATATCTATTTATAGGCAAATCGTTGGATCCGAAACAAGGAGTCCAGGAATGGCCTAAAAATCATCAAGTTGACTGATGGACAGTTTTTGAGAACTTTAGAGAACAGTATTCGTATAGGAGTGCCTGTTCTGATGGAAGATGTTGGCGAAAGCCTTGACCCAGCTCTTGAGCCTGTTCTTTTAAAGCAGACCTTTATGTCGGTAAGATCATGATGTCGTCTTCACTTCATTTTTGGATTGACTCTGTTGTGTTCACTTTTTATTGTTCTTTATTATCTTGATCCTGATCTTAGTCCTTCACAAACAGAGTTCCTTGGGAGTGAGACCAAAGAGAACAATGAGACCTATGAGACCAAAGAGAACAATGAGACCTATGAGACCAAAGAGAACAATGAGACCTATGAGACCAAAGAGAACAATGAGACCTATGAGACCAAAGAGAACAATGAGACCTATGAGACCAAAGAGAACAATGAGACCAAAGAGAACAATGAGACCAATGAAACCAAAGAGAACAATGAGAACAATGAGACCAAAGAGAACAATGAGACCAATGAGACCAAAGAGAACAATGAGACCTATGAGAACAAAGAGAACAATGAGACCAATGAGACCAAAGAGAACAATGAGAACAATGAGACCAAAGAGAACAATGAGACCTATGAGACCAAAGAGAACAATGAGACCTATGAGACCAAAGAGAACAATGAGACAAAAGAGAACAATGAGACCTATGAGACTAAAGAGAACAATGAGACCAAAGAGAACAATGAGACCAAAGAGAACAATGAGACCAAAGAGAACAATGAGACCAATGAGAACAATGAGACCAAAGAGAACAATGAGACCAATGAGACCAAAGAGAACAATGAGACCAATGAGAACAATGAGACCAAAGAGAACAATGAGACCAATGAGAACAATGAGACCAAAGAGAACAATGAGACCAATGAGAACAATGAGACCAAAGAGAACAATGAGACCAATGAGAACAATGAGACCAAAGAGAACAATGAGACCAATGAGACCAAAGAGAACAATGAGACCAATGAGACAAATGAGGCCAATGAGAACAAAGAGAACAATGAGACCAAAGAGAACAATGAGACAAATGAGACCAAAGAGAACAATGAGACCTATGAGAACAATGAGACCAAAGAGAACAATGAGACCAAAGAGATTGAAAGGGGGATCCTGATCCTTCCCAAACAATTGTCTTCCTTGGGAATGAGACCAAAGAGATCAAAGAGAACAATGAGACCAAAGAGATTGAAAGGGGGATCCTGATCCTTCCCAAACAATTGTCTTCCTTGGGAATGAGACCAAAGAGATCAAAGAGAACAATGAGACCAAAGAGACCAATGTGACCAATGAAACCATAGAGACCAAAGAGAACAATGAGACCAAAGAGAACAATGAGACCAAAGAGATTGAAAGGGGGATCCTGATCCTTCCCAAACAATTGTCTTCCTTGGGAATGAGACCAAAGAGATCAAAGAGAACAAGGAGAACAAAGAGATCAAAGAGAACAATGAGACCAAAGAGATCAAAGAGAACAATGAGACCAAAGAGATCAAAGAGAACAATGAGTCCAAAGAAACCAAAGAGACCAATGAGACCACTACACTTATTGGGCAAGTAATGCGAAAAGAAGGCATTGAGAGTACTATAACAATTGGCAAGTATGAATGGAAAGAAGAGCAGAGGAAAACCAAGAGAAAAAATATTGAACAGCTTATCCAAATGGTTTAAGAAATGATCACCAACTGAAATTATGATATGCACAAAGTATCAAGAGATGTGCAGAGAGATGATTGGCTATGCCAGCCGGCATGGCACTTGATGATGATGATTTTATTATGTGTTTATAATGTTTACTAATTTATTTACAACATGCAAAAGAGGCTTAATTATAATTATTACATGTTGCTGGTGGGAAATTATAAACAAAAGACAGCCATTATTTTCAGGGTGGCCGCTTGCTTATGCGTCTTGGAGACAGTGATATTGATTATGACCGCAACTTCCGATTCTACATGACCTCCAAGATGTCAAACCCTCACTATCTGCCAGAGGTTTGCATCAAGGTTACAATCATCAACTTCACTGTCACCAAGAAGGGTTTGGAGAATCAATTACTGAGGTAGGTCCATCTTTCATGTTCTCACTTTGGTCAGGGTCCTGGTAGCCACTTTAGCTATTTGAAGGCTATGACTGTGGTACTCCACCAGTGCTCTGTGATGCCTCATTTCTCATGATGCCTTGTGAACGATTATATTCTATCTATTGACCTTTTGAGCTGTAGCCAGTCCATAGGGCATAGACCCAGATACTCTTTCTCTTATCTAAATTTTTATTCTAGCAGTTTTCAATCCTTGTAAAGATATTTTATCAAATCCCGCAAATTTGTCTCTGTTCTGTGCAAGCAGCTCTATCTCATTGAGGGAGCCAATGCCTGCTGCTCTTGCCTCTCTCATCAATGTTCTTCTCAGTGTCTCTCTGGGCCAGCCTCTTTTTCTCTTACCTGTTGTTTCCCACACGAGGGGCTTGCTTTGTTATTCAGTTATTATCTCTTCTCATCACATGTCCAACATATGACCATCATCTTTCTTTATTACGGAAGATATTAGTGGTTGATTGGTGATTTCTCTAATTTCTTCATTTGTTTATATTGCTTAGTGGTTAATTTTAGTCATTAGAGTTGCTTTGTTATTAATTCTTTTGCTGCTGAAGTAGGGGGCATAACTACCCATGATGACATAATAAAATACACACAAAAATTGTAAAAAGCTTTTCAAAAATAGCAGTTGAACATAAAGAAACTTTTTTTTATATATTGGGCACATTTTCTTTTTTATAATCTTGAAATTTGTGAACATACAGTTTAAAAATAGATTGTGCTGTGTTCTTAGTTGGAAGATGTGATTTGATTCTTCTGATCAAGTAGGTGGTAACAATCTTGTGGAGGTTTACATTTATGTTTCTTTTGTCATACTTACCTTTAACTGGTAGTTGTAGTTATAGTAGTTGTAGTTGTAGTAGTTATGGTTATAGTAGTTGTAGTTATAGTAGTTGTAGTTATAGTAGTTATAGTTATAGTAGTTGTAGTTATAGAAGTTGTAGTTATAGAAGTTGTAGTTATAGTAGTTGTAGTTATAGTAGTTATAGTCGTTGTAGTTATAGTCGTTGTAGTTATAGTAGTTATAGTCGTTGTAGTTATAGTAGTTATAGTAGTTGTAGTTATAGTAGTTATAGTCGGTGTAGTTATAGTAGTTGTAGTTATAGTAGTTGTAGTTATAGTAGTTGTAGTTAATCGAAGGCCCCTGTATCACTGCAAATGAATTAAGATCCATAATTGCTCAACCACCCATGCCAGTGGAATCATCCATCTTAACATCTCATCTCATTGAAGGATAGAAACAAAGAAAGGCAGCTGCAGTCCCTATCACAGCAACTACAGCACACACCAAACGACAAAAGGCATAGCTGAACCGAAAGCAAACGTAACCAAATTGTTCTTTGTCATACGATATCACCATTCATCATAAGCAACCGGAATATCGAAACATGATCCATATGAAAAACCACAGCTCACGGTGTGCACAGAGCACTAAACTCAGTAGCTTCAGCACCAAGCCGGACTTGGAATATGAGGAAACGGAAACAAGGAACACTTTTTAGACAGAGCCTCAATGGTTTCTGCTGCCTATTCTCCATATTGGACGGAAGACCTTTAACTGGTTTGATGATGATTGTTATTTTCTAGTTTTCTTCTACAAAAGATTTTCTGCGGCTGGATATCTTTTCAGTTGAATATTTGTCAATTATATGTCATTTTTAAAGTTTTCTTTCTTTTCTTCCCTGTCTAGTGATGTTGTGCGTCTTGAACGTCCAGATCTGGAAGAGCAACGCAACCAACTGATAGTCAGAATCAACTCTGACAAGAACCAGTTGAAGGCAATAGAAGATAGGATTCTGAAGCTTTTGTTTGAGTCAGAAGGAAATATCTTGGATAATGAGGAACTAATTAATGTTCTGAACGAATCTAAGGTAAATTATGTCATTAATTGATATTAAGAAATATGTAATTATAGTTATAGTTATTCAAAGGCCCCGGTATCACTGCAAATGAATTAAAATTCATAATTACTCAATCGCCTTTGCCAGTGGAATCATCAGAATTAACATCTCATTGAATATCCAAACAAAAAAGGCAGCTGCAGTCCCCATCGTAACAAACATAGCACACGTCAAAAGACATAAGGCATAGTAGCACCGATAGTGAACACAACTGAACTGTCCTTCATCATATGATATCATCATTCATCGTAAGCAATCTGAATATAGAAACACCATCCGATGAAACACACAGCTCACAGTGGGCACAGAGCACTAATCTCAGTAGCTCCTGCAGCAAATCGGACTTGGAATATGAGGAAACTGCAACAATGAAGCTTTTCAGACAATGCCTCAATTGTTCATTGCTGCCTATCTGCCATATTGCTCAGAAGTCCAAAAAATATAATTATTATACTCTAGGATCATGGAATCTGCTGCATGCTGGTTAGACACACTTCTTGTTAATGGCTGATTTAACTTATTCATCTGTTCATTTTCCTGATGAGCCAAAGACAGCACATTGGGCAGAAGTCATAGTTCTCCACAAATGACAATTTGCTGCTAGTTCTTGTATTTCTTATTTGTTTCTTAGTCTCATGGTTGAGCCTTTCTTAGTAAATGTTCTGCCTAGCGAATCTTTTTGTCTGCCTTGTTTTGTTTTACCAGATAGTTTCCATATGAGTGCCTGATGTGGAAGTCTTTCTTCAATCATTCTCATGACTTTAACTTATCTATCTATTGACCTTTCGAGCCGTAACCGGCCCATAGGGCGTAGGCCAAGATACACCTTCTCCTATATGGATTTTTTTGTTCTAGCAGTTTTCTTTTAAAGATATTTTATCAAATCTCGCCATCTGTCTCTGTTCTGTGCAAGCAGTTCTATCTCATTGAGGGAGCCGACTCCTGCTGCTCTTGCCTCTCTCATCAATGTTCTTCTCAGTGTCTCCCTGGGTCTTCCTCTTTTTCTTTTACCTGTTGTTTCCCATATGAGGGCTTGCTTTGCTATTCGGTTATTATCTCTTCTCATCACATGTCCAACGTATGACCATCGTCTTTTCTTTATTACTGAAGATATTAGTGGTTGATTGGCGATTTCTCTAATTTCCTCATTTGTTTTGAATTCGTTCCATGCTATACCAAGTATTTTCCTTAGACATTTATTTTCGAATGCGTTCAACTTTGTTTCTATATCTCTTGTTGTTTTCCAGCTTTCACACGCATACGTAAGGGTTGATAGTACATTTGATTTGAATAGCCTAAGTTTTGTGTTTGTGCTGATAAGTTTTGATTTCCACAACTTTTCAAGGCTTCTGAAAGACATTGCTGCTTTAGCTATTCTGATTTTAATTTGTTTGCTCGTATCCCCTTCTCGATCAATGTGACTTCCAAGATAGATAAAGTGATCTTGGATGTTTCGTTTCCGGTTGTTTCCAAAATGGAGGAATTATTTTTCTCCGGCTTGGTATATAACCGTTGATCAGAGGTTTAACAAGCCGCTATCGTAAAAACGATGTTGTTAATGAAACGTAGACTTTAACTTAAGCGACACTTAATTCCAAATTCCTGTTTTTGTCTGAAGTAAGTAAAAAGTAAAGAGCCCCGTTACACCCAGTGGTGTATAGGGAATATGGTGTTAGCGACCATAATTTTTACAGACCTTCGGCACATGATTTTTGGGATAATGTGGTCAGTATTATGCCTGTGCCGCTTTACTTTCCCAGAAAAAAATCTGGTACCCATTTAAGGCTGGGCAAACCTGGCAGTCGTTGATCAGGATCAAACCCGACCTCTTGTCCTTTGTAGTCCAGTTCACTAACCACCGAGCTATCGCAGCTCCCTGTAAGTGACAAATATAAATTATTGAGATATGACATAGTGTCAAAGCAGTGGTATCAACACCATATGGTGTTCTTGCTGCTCAGTTGGTATTTGACCTGAAACTTTTGACTGCTGTTGCTTTCAGCATGAGCTCCATAACAACAGCAACAATCCTTGACCTTCCAGGATGTAAACTCTGCTCACTGGGTAAACTACAGAAGTTCACCACCCTACAACATTAGAATGTCACAAGATAACCCTTCTACTTAATTTCACTTACTACGTTGTTTTGTTTAGAAAGAAAGAACTCTATCACAACAGTAAAGGGAATATGGTATTTGTGTCAATATTTCATTGAATATAAGCACAATTTTGGGCAATGTGTTTAGTACAGTCAACCAGTGCCATATTATTCTTTCTGTAGAAAGACCTTACACGTGTTTAAGGCTGGATGGACCTAGAATCTATCATCTGGCCTGGAAAAGACCATTCTGCAGGAAACTGCGAAAGGAGGAAGAAAGAGGGATAGTCAGAGAAAGAGATAAGAAGATAACATTGAAAAGTAGGTGGGCCTTGACTTCACTGAGTCCTATAAAATGGCTGTATCAATGGAGAAGGTTGATAAAATATGTCATTAGTTTCCCAACAACCCCTAGGGATACGAGATGTGGAAAGAAAGAAGTACCTAGAATCAAACTCAATGCTCTCTTCATCATCATGTGCCATAACGGTTGGCGTAGGTGATCATGTCCCTCCACAATCTTCTATCTACAGTGCATCATATCAGTTCTGTTGTTGACTGTTTTCCATGCCATGACACCAAGCTATATAGTATTTTCTCTCTTTGTCGTCCGCGATCTCTCTTTCCTTTTATTTTGCCTGTTGTAACCAAGTATTCCAACTTTCCTCTTCTCATGATGTGCCCGAAAAATGTTGATTGCTTCTTTCTGATATTTTTTAAGAGCTCCCTTTTTGTGTTGGTCTCTTTGAGAACTTCCTCATTGGTCTTTTTAGCTGTCCAGGGAACTTTCAACATTCTTCTGAAAAATCCCATCTCTGTGGCCTCTAATCGTCTTTTCATTTGTTTGTCTACTGTCCATGACTCGCTTCCATAGGTCAGAATCAATGCTCTCTTAGCAATTCTAAAAAAAAAAAAAGGAAGAAAAAAAGTGGTATGGTGACAGCTTTACGTGGTAATGGACAAAACAAAATTATTATTTAATTACTATTTATTTAATTATTACATAATTATTATAAGCTATTAACATCAGCTTTACAGCAGCTTCGTATCTCTACGCATCTTGGTGCATCTTGATGCCTTTACTTCAATGCTCTCTTGTCCTCTGTAAAACAGTTTACTAACTGCTGTTCAAACAGGGATCTCCTTGTTTTCTTTATTTGTTTTTTAATATTTTTTTTTTAATGTGTATATCTATTATACTGAAATAAACAAAAGAATTGGTATGGCAAAAAGTAATTTTAATGCCATGAAAAATATACTAACAACAAAACAAATATCAGCAGGGCTGAAACTAAGAATGGCAAAATGTTACATCTTCTCAGTATTCCTGTATGGTGCAGAAACATGGGCATTAGACAAGAAAACGGAACAGAAAATTGAAGCCTTTGAAATGTGGATTTATAAAAGAATAGGTAGAATTGGATGGAAATAAAAGATAACAAACGATGAAGTTTTAAAACAGCTGAAAATAAAAAGAGAACTGCTGAACACAATAAAGACAAGACAAATTAAATTTTTGGGGCACGTTAAAAGACACAACAGCCTACTAAAAGTAATATTGGAAGGAAAAATACAAGGTAAAAGAGGCAGAGGCAGACCAAGACTAACATGGACGAGTAACATAAAAAGATGGACAAGTCAATCTATGTCAGCCTGCACCATCAAAGCAAGAAACAGAGTAGAATGGCGATCCATGGTAGCCAACCTTCGTTGCGGAGAGGGCACACGATGATGATGATGATGATATCTATTATACATAGGTCACTCCCAAGGAAACAATTTTGGCCAGCTAAACTAGGCAGGACAAATTAAAAAAGAAAGTCCAATTTCTGTAGCACATACAGCAGCTGGCAAAAAGGATGGAGGGCCGACTCCATTGACAATGGTCTCAATGACAGGAGCTGGAGCAGCCTAGTATTAGGCTCAGGGCAAAATATTGTGTTAAGTGAACAGAACCAATCAGAAAACAACAGAAAAATACTGATTACAGACTGCTGAGAAATCATGATAACAGAAGAAGTAGAAGATCTGGCTACTAGAGACAGAAATTCTTTCAGATGAGCTGTAGTGGATGCAAAGTTCTGCGAAGGACATGCGACCTGATGATGACATGTCATAATATTTTTAAAATATAATCCATACTAATAATGAGTTACACTGTGACACTGTGACCTTCCAAGCATGTCGTAAGAGGCGACTAAGGAGGTTGATCGATGGCTTGACAAGTTGTCATAGAAAAAACTATTGTTATGGAAACAGGCCATAGATTTTAGAAGCAGCGATCTCTGCAATATGTGCCACTTTGGCTCGCAAGGTTTCTGTTTTTGAGATTGGTTCTGCCCTATGTGCCGTCTGCGGCTCAAAAGGACAATAGATAGATAGATAGAGTAATGAGTAACTATGCTGCTTAACAAGTATATTTTATAATGGGAGAAGATTCCAACAAGTAGAAAAAAATTGTAAAAATAGTTCAGGAGAGTTAAGCGTTAACTGTGTTAATTGATTTAAAGAAAATATTATTCAAAATGGTAGATGTACAACAGAGGTGAGATGCAGAATGGTTCAGGCAAAAGCAGCTTTTCAAAATATGAAAAAGATACTGCAATCCATTTTTGACAATAGAAATTTTTAAAAAAGTTCTTAAATGTTATGTAGAGCCAGTCTTAACATATGGATGTGAATCATGGACAATAGGACAACAGACAAGAAAATTACTGGAGGCTGTAGAAATGTGGATTTACAGAAGAATGTTGAGAATACCATGGACAGCTAAGAAGAGCAATGAAAATGTTCTGAAAGAGGCCAAAGCAAAAAGAGAGCTAATATCCAATATTAGGAAGGAAAAAAATCATAATTTTTTGGCCATGTAATGAGAACGGAACAGATGGAATATATTGTAACAACTGGGAAAATTGAGGGACGAAGAGATAGAGGGAAGCAAGAGAAAAGATACCAGACAGCTTGAGAGAATAGCTTGGCAGAAGGTCAACAACAGAAATTATAAATAACTGTCGAGATTGAAAGTTGTGGAGAGACATGATCACCTACGCCATCAGTCTTGGTATTTGATAATGATGATGATGATTAAAGATGTTAAAATATTTGGATAAAAATTGTTAACATAATTTCACTTCCATTTTTAAATTTTATTTTAGGTAACATCAGAAGTCATCAAGCAACGTTTAGTGGAAGCTGAAGCCACAGAGCAGAAGATAAGTCAAGCCCGAGAAAAGTATCGAGTTGTGGCCGAGAGAGGCTCAGTCATGTATTTTGTTGTGGCAGACATGGGCGAGGTGGACCCCATGTACCAGTTTTCTCTCAAGTATTTTAAACAGGTATTCCAAATATTTTAAACAGGTATTCCAAATATTTTAAACAGGTATTCCAAATATTTTAAACAGGTACTCCAAATATTTTAAACAGGTATTCCAAATATTTTAAACAGGTATTCCAAATATTTTAAACAGGTATTCCAAATATTTTAAACAGGTATTCCAAATATTTTAAACAGGTATATTCCAAATATTTTAAACAGGTATTCCAAATATTTTAAACAGGTATATTCCAAATATTTTAAAAAGGTATTCCAAATATTTTAAACAGATATATTCCAAATATTTTAAAAAGGTATTCCAAATATTTTAAACAGGTATATTCCAAATATTTTAAACAAGTATATTCCAAATATTTTAAACAGGTATATTCCAAATATTTTAAAAAGGTATTCCAAATATTTTAAACAGATATATTCCAAATATTTTAAACAGGTATTCCAAATATTTTAAACAGGTATATTCCAAATATTTTAAACAGGTATTCCAAATATTTTAAACAGGTATTCCAAATATTTTAAACAGGTATTCAGCTGATTATTCTTTATTCCATTAGTTTTATTTCTGGCACCAAATTAGGCAGCTGAGAAGATTTCAGCATTTAAAATGAAATGTTATGAAAGAATTCACTCGTCCTCACTGTTATTTACTTCTCAAAGAGGTAAGATGTTGACTAACGTATGAAAGAATCTCAGGTTAAAATCCTGACATAGGTAGTGGGAAATTTTCAATACAAAATTTATGATTTTCTTTGTGAGTTTACTGCCCCTTCTACCACCACCATCCCCCAGTCTAAGAGTAATGAGATCTGATGTCTAGCACATTTGGATAACGGTGAAAAGTTGGAAGTCTGACACCATGTAAAAGAATCCTTGGCAGTAAAAAATTCCAAAGATTAGGCCAAATTGGTCTTTTTTTTTTTACTATCTTTATGACATATAGTATCATTGCTGGTGTATGTCCGGGGGGGGGGGGGGGGGGCAACGATAGTAAGTAAAAGTAAAGTACCCCTGTCACGCCAAGTGGCGTATAGGGAAATATGGTGTTAGTGACCCTATATTTTACAGGCCTTCAGCACATGATTTTTGGGGTAACGTGGTCGGTATTACGCCCGTGCTGCTTTACTTTCCCAGAAAAAAATCGGGTACCCATTTAAGGCTGGGTGAACCTGGAAGATGTCGGTTGGGATCGAACCCTACCCCTTGTCCTTTGTAGTTCAGTTCACTAACCACTGAGCTATCGCGGCTCGCAACGATAGAACCAGAGGGATAAAGGCCGCTTGGTCAAGCAGTCGCCACGACGTGTGAGACTCTGGATTTTTATTGCACGTCCAATAGAAAAAACCCTTTCTGTCTACCATGGGCTTCCAACACCGTATGCCGGCTTTTCAGCCAGCGGAACAGTGGTTTTAGCCACACGGCGATGCGCAATTGGTCATTAGGGGGCACAATTGTTAAGTAAACTCTGCCCATATGAATGTGTCCGAATGAAACGTGCAGATTTAATGGATTTGCTGCAAAGTAGCAGTACAAAACATCTAAACCCACGTAACAGGTGAATGCAAAAAAGATCAGAATAATTAAAGAGTTACAAATTTTGAAAATATAAATTTTTTTCTATATCTATTTCTATCTGGGAGCCGCAATAGCTCAGTGATTAGTGAACTGGATTACAAGGGACAAGAAGTCGGGTTCGATCCCAAATGACGGCTTCCGGTTCACCCAGCCTTTAATGGGTACCGGATATTTTTTCTGGGAAAGTAAAGTGGCACGGGTGTAATACCGACCACATTGCCCCAAAAATCATGTGTCGAAGGTCTGTAAAATTTATGGTCCCTAACACTATAATCCCTATACGCCACTTGGCGTGACAGGGGCTTTTTACTTTCTTTTCTTTTTTTATTTCTATCTATATATATTTGTATCCTTTTTTATGTAGCACATCTCATTTTCGTTTCATTATTTCATCTCTTACCCCTCTGTTTATTTCTCCTTGATTTACCTGTCCCGCTTATATGAGATGTAGCAGAGTTTACCTTTATTTTGTTGTCTGTTTGTGTTGTTCTCATTTTCTTAAGAAGGCCGCATGTAGGCTGAAACATCAATATTTTGTTGTGTTTATTTTTTGTGAAGCTGTCACCATACCTTGTTATTTCCTTGTTTGACAATAGTGGTTATAGCTGTCCAATGATTTGACAAGCTTTGTTGCATCTTGTGTATGCACAAGTGTGTGTAAGTGCATGTGTGTATATATATATACATACTAACAGTAAAACAAATAACACCAGGGCTAAAACTAAGAATAGCAAAATGTTACATCTTCTCAATATTCCTATATGGTGCAGAAACATGGACATTATGCAAGAAAACAGAACAGAGAATTGAAGCCTTTGAAATGTGGATATATAGAAGAATAGGTAGTGTTGGATGGAAGGAAAAGAAAACAAACGATGAAGTCTTAAAACAGCTAAAAATTAAAAGAGAACTACTAAGCACAATTCAAACAAGACAAATGCGATTTTTGGGCCATGTTAAAAGAAACAACAGCCTACTAAAAGTAATCCTGGAAGGGAAAATACAAGGTAAAAGAGGCAGAGGCAGACCAAGACTAACATGGACGAGTAACATCAAAAGATGGACAAATCATCCTACGACAACATGCACTATCAAAGCAAGAGACAGAGCAGAATGGCGCTCCATGGTAGCCAATCTTCGTTGCAGAGACGGCACTCGATGATATATATATATATATACATATATATATATATATCACATAAGGTAAGGTATTTTGGGTTGGTATATGACTTCCTTGCTGATTTGTTAAACATAAATCACTCTTTTGAGAGCTATCTATGTTGTGTAAGCAGCTCCTGTAGAATATGTGCAAGAATATTGAATGATTTTATCTGTAAAGCCGTACACATATAAGGTTTTCCAAAGCGATGGATGATGGATGTTTTCGAATGATTAGTATCCTGAGCTGTTCTGCCCATCTCATTCATTGTTCTCACATTCCATTCTGCAGTTCTTATTAGTTACTTGTGGGTGATCAGGGACTTTGTCAGGATAGGAATTTCCATTTGAATGAATATTCTATCTAGAATACTTTATTTTGATGATGTTGATATTTTAGTTAAATATCATTTATGAACATAATTACTTCAGAATTTGTCAAATTTGATATTTTCTGGTGTAAAATAATCATAATTTAACTACATTCTTAACCACAATTCACGCTCATAGATGGCGCTCGCTAAAGTACATCAGAACAAAATATCCTCCAAGTACTGAGGTACTTCATGACCAAGGTGGTTACATCTATGTCACATCTAAAGATTGCAAACTAATGTGTGTGAGAACACCAGATTCAAGGGCTGGCCATGAAAATAATGAATTGATGGAATATTAAAAACACTAGGAAACATAACAGCAGGAGAGGTCATCAGAAAAACAAAAGATTGCAAACTGTATCTCCCATTGATGCCTATAGGCAAATGAGGAGGAAAAGAAGATGAAGAAGTCATGTCTTCTATTTTTTGTTATCAAACATTTCATTGTATAATTTTTTATTGAAAGCTTTGATGTTCTTTCACATTTCATTTACTTTATCCTCTACTTGTTTCAACAGTTATTTAACATGACCATTGAAACCAGTGAGAAGTCTCGCGAGCTTGCTGCTAGGCTGAAGATATGCCTTGATGAAACAACAAAATGTATCTACAACAATGTAGCAAGGTAATAAGTTTGCGATGTTCAATAATAAAGTACCCTTAATATAAAAAAAAAAGTAAAGTACCCCCGTCACGCCAAGTGGCGTATAGGGAAATATGGTGTTAGTGACCCTATATTTTACAGACCTTCAGCACATGATTTTTGGGGTAATGTGGTCGGTATTACACCCGTGCTGCTTTACTTTCCCAGAAAAAAATCCGGTACCCATTTAAGGCTGGGTGAACCCGGAAGCCGTCGGTTGGGATCGAACCCTACCCCTTGTCCTTCACCCTTAATATACTCCTCAATAAAAACTCTGACCCGAACACTTTATGATGACTGCTCAGGACAAGCTGCCTTTATTATGTTGTCCTATATGTCCCACTTGGCAGACCTCAGTACTGTGACAATGCTGTAAAATATAGTGTTTTTTATTTCATATACACCTTTAGAAATAGTAATAAAAATTATCATCATGTGCCTGCTTGGATTGATTAGCTATCTCCATACCTTTCTGTTTCTTTTTTTGTCTTCCAATTTGGATGATCTTTTTTTCTGTGGTGTTAGAAAGAGGAATGAAGGTCACTGAAGTGTTGAGGTAAGGTACTGAAGTGTTGAGGTAAGGTACTGAAGTGTTGAGGTAAGGTACTGAAGTGTTGAGGTAAGGTACAGAAGTGTTGAGGTAAGGTACTGAAGTGTTGAGGTAAGGTACTGAAGTGTTGAGGTAAGGTACTGAAGTGTTGAGGTAAGGTACTGAAGTGTTGAGGTAAGGTAATGAAGGCCACTGAAGTGTTGAGGTAAGGTACTGAAGTGTTGAGGTAAGGTAATGAAGGTCAATTAAGTGCTGAGGTAAGGGACTGAAGGCCACTGAAGTGTTGAGGAAAAGTGTTGAAGATCACTCTAGTGTTGATGTAAGGTGCTTGCCCTACAACCATAAAGTGCCTAGTTCATGTCACATTATGAGTAATCAGGTTATTCCAGTTACCATTACTGTAGGCAAGTGCCTAGCCCTGTTCGAGATCCCTGATCTTACTGTAAGTAAATTAAGTGCTTAGCCCTGTTCTAGATCCCTGATCTTACCGTAAGTAAATTGAGTGCTTAGCCCTGTTCTAGATCCCTGATCTTACTGTAAGTGAATTGAGTGCTTAGCCCTGTTCTAGATCCCTGATCTTACTGTAAGTAAATTGAGTGCTTAGCCCTGTTCTAGATCCCTGATCTTACTGTAAGTAAATTGAGTGCTTAGCCCTGTTCTAGATCCCTTATCTTCTATCTATCTATTGACCTTTCGAGCCGTAACCGGCCCATAGGGCGTAGACCAAGATACACCTTCTCCTATATGAATTTTTGTTCTAGCAGTTTTCTTTTAAAGATATTTTATCAAATCTCGCCATCTGTCTCTGTTCTGTGCAAGCAGTTCTATCTCATTGAGGGAGCCGATTCCTGCTGCTCTTGCCTCTCTCATCAATGTTCTTCTCAGTGTCTCCCTGGGTCTTCCTCTTTTTCTTTTACCTGTTGTTTCCCATATGAGGGCTTGCTTTGCTATTCGATTATTATCTCTTCTCATCACATGTCCAACGTATGACCATCGTCTTTTCTTTATTACTGAAGATATTAGTGGTTGATTGGCGATTTCTCTAATTTCCTCGTTTGTTTTGAATTCGTTCCATTCTATACCAAGTATTTTCCTTAGACATTTATTTTCGAATGCGTTCAACTTTGTTTCTATATCTCTTGTTGTTTTCCAGCTTTCACACGCATACGTAAGGGTTGATAGTACATTTGATTTGAATAGCCTAAGTTTTGTGTTTGTGCTAATGAGTTTTGATTTCCACAACTTTTCAAGGCTTCTGAAAGACATTGCTGCTTTAGCCATTCTGATTCTAATTTCTTTGCTTGTATCCCCTTCTCGATCAATGTGACTTCCAAGATAGATGAAGTGATCGATCTCTTCTACTGGTTTGTTTTCCATGTATATTTTGTCACTTGTTGGAATTAAACTTTTCATGACTTTAGTCTTTTCATGATTGACCTCAAGCCCAATTTTGCTGGCTATTGATGATAGTTCATTTGTGTTTTCCTGCATCGTTTTTATCTGATTGCTGATGAGAACTATGTCATCAGCAAAGTCCAGGTCCTCCAAATGGTCTCCTTGTATCCATTCGATGCCTTTATTACCAGTGCAGCATTTCTTCATTATGAAGTCCATAACAATTCCAAATAACAAGGGCGATAAAATACATCCTTGTTTAACCCCAGTTTCTATTGGGAAACATTCGCTCAGTCCTTCCTCTGTTCGAACTGCACATGTGTAACCATCATACATGTCTTTGATAATATTTATGATTTTTGATGGTAAGCCATATTGCTTCAGAATTTTCCACAAAGAATCTCTATGAATACTATCAAATGCTTTTTTGAAGTCGATGAAGTTAAGTACAAAAGGTTTTTGCTTTTCAATGTGTTCCTCCAATATAAGTCGTAGAGTGAAAATGTGGTCAAGACAGCTTCTCCCTTTTCTAAACCCAGCCTGTTCTTCACGCATTACTGTATCTATTGAATCCTTTATTCTATTTAGGATGATTTTACAGAATAATTTTGAGGCAACTGACAAAAGTGTCAAGCCTCTCCAATTGTTACAATCTCTAAGATTGCCCTTTTTTGGGATCTTAACAATGATTCCTTTTTCCATTTATGAGGCGTCTTCTCTGTTTTCCAAATGATGTTGAACATTTTTTGGAGATGTATTAAATTATGGCTATCAATTGCCTTGAGGATCTCAGCTGTTAACTTATCCTCTCCAGCAGCCTTGTTATTGGTCATTAGCTTTAAGGTGGTTTCTATTTCACTCAAGGTGAAGTCATCTAAATTTACATCTAATTCTGCTGCTGGTGTTTCAGCTTCAAAATCTATTAAACTGTGAGGTAGTGGACGGTTAAGAATTTCTTTATCTTCCCTTAAGAATTCCCCTAAGAATTCCCTTATCTTACTGTAAGTAAATTGAGTGCCTAGCCGTGTTCGAGATCCCTGATCTTACTGTAAGTAAATTGAGTGCTTAGCCCTGTTCAAGATCCCTGATCTTACTGTAAGTGAATTGAGTGCTTAGCCCTGTTCAAGATCCCTGATCTTACTGTAAGTAAATTGAGTGCTTAGCCCTGTTCTAGATCCCTGATCTTACTGTAAGTAAATTGAGTGCTTAGCCCTGTTCTAGATCCCTAAGCTTACTGTAAGTGAATTGAGTGCTTAGCCCTGTTCGAGATCCCTGATCTTACTGTTAGTGAATTGAGTGCCTAGCCCTGTTCTAGATCCCTGATCTTACTGTAAATAAATTGAGTGCCTAGCCCTGTTCGAGATCCCTGATCTTACTGTAAGTGAATTGAGTGCCTAGCCCTGTTCGAGATCCCTGATCTTACTGTAAGTGAATTGAGTGCTTAGCCCTGTTCAAGATCCCTGATCTTACTGTAAGTGAATTAAGTGCCTAGCCCTGTTCTAGATCCCTGATCTTACTGTAAAGATTGGTTAGAATGAGTGTAAAGTATTCAGTGACTCATAGCTGATTACTTGCATTAGAATCTCACTCCACCTCATCGCAGTGCCTCTGGAAACAGACTAATCAATCTGGCCAAACTGTTAGGGATTGAAAGGGAAGAGAGTTTCTATTTATCTATCTATTGTCCTTTTGAGCCAAAGACAGCACATAGGGCAGAACCACAATCTCAAAAACAGAAACCTTGCGTGCCAAAATGGCAGAAATCACTGCTTCTAAAATCTATGGTTCTGTTTCCATAACAATACTTTTTACAATGACAGCTTGTCAAGCCATCGATCAACCTCCTTAGTCGCCTCTTACAACATGTCTGGAAGGTCACAGTGTCACTATTCTTTACTTCCTCATAATGAGTCATGATAACACACCGGAAGAAGAGATTTTGGTACCAAAAAATGTCTCGCAAGAGTCTGATGTGTTAGCTGAAAGCCACAAAATATCCCAACTTGCAGTAAATGATGACATGATGCTTCTACACACATTTAACACCGTTTTAATGGCTGACAATGAAGAGGGGTTAGTTGTTGGACAAATTCAGAAAGCTATAAAGCTGGAAAATAAAGGCTGCATGACCAGGGCATTGCCCCAGTTTCTGAAAATGTGCTAAACAGTTATTGAAATCTTAGTTTTATTAGTGGTGTGTGAAGTATAGAGTCATATCATCATTGTGTGTGAAGTATAGAGTCATGTCATTATTGTTTGTGAAGTATAGAGTTATATTATTATTGTGTGTAATGTATAGAGCCCTGTCATTATTGTGTTTGTAGTATAGAGTCCTGTCATTATTGTGTGTGAAGTATAGAACCCTGTCATTATTGTGTGTGAAGTATAGAACCCTGTCATTATTGTGTGTGAAGTATAGAGCCCTGTCATTATTGTGTTTGTAGTATAGAGTCCTGTCATTATTGTGTGTGAAGTATAGAACCCTGTCATTATTGTGTGTGAAGTATAGAACCCTGTCATTATTGTGTGTGAAGTATAGAGCCCTGTCATTATTGTGTTTGTAGTATAGAGTCCTGTCATTATTGTGTTTGTAGTATAGAGTCCTGTCATTATTGTGTTTGTAGTATAGAACCCTGTCATTATTGTGTGTGAAGTATAGAGCCCTGTCATTATTGTGTTTGTAGTATAGAGCCCTGTCATTATTGTGTTTGTAGTATAGAACCCTGTCATTATTGTGTTTGTAGTATAGAGTCCTGTCATTATTGTGTTTGTAGTATAGAGTCCTGTCATTATTGTGTTTGTAGTATAGAGTCCTGTCATTATTGTGTTTGTAGTATAGAGCCCTGTCATTATTGTGTGTGAAGTATAGAACCCTGTCATTATTGTGTTTGTAGTATAGAGTCCTGTCATTATTGTGTGTGAAGTATAGAGCCCTGTCATTATTGTGTTTTAGTATAGAGCCCTGTCATTATTGTGTGTGAAGTATAAAACCCTGTCATTATTGTGTTTGTAGTATAGAGCCCTGTCATTATTGTGTTTTAGTATAGAACCCTGTCATTGTGTTTTAGTATAGAGCAACTTATAAACAAAATACCAAAACACGATCTTTTAATTGTAATGGGAGACTTCAACGCCAAAGTAGGACAAGATAACGCAGGAGTGGAACATGTGATGGGGAGAGAAGGCTGTGATAATACTAGTCAGAATGGAGAAAGATTAATAGAATTATGTTTAATAGAAAATTTAGTTATAGGTGGGACATTATTTCCACACAAAAATATTCACAAAACAACATGGATATCTCCTGATGATAGAACCTCCAATCAAATTGACCACCTATGTATTAAACAACAATTCAGATCATCATTAATAGATGTAAGAGCTTACAGAGGTGCTGATGTTAATAGTGACCACAACCTGTGCATTGGGAAAATAAGATTAAAATTTAGAAACCAACAGAAGAGGTCAATTACACATAAAATTGATAGTCATAAACTGAAAGATGAAGCCATAAAGGAAAAGTTTAACATAGAGCTAAGTAATTGTTATACAGCACTCGGTGAAATAGACTTAGATATCAATGAGATGTGGGACTCACAGAGCAAAATACTAATGACAGCAGCAGAAGCAAGTGCTGGACTGAAGAAAATGGAAAAACGAGCTTGGATCTCAGACACCACGTGGAAATACATCAAAGAAAGAAGAGAAGCGAAGAGAGCCATGACTAATGTAAAGACAGATCTTGGAAAGGTTCTGGCAAAAGCAACATACAAAGAATTAGACAACAAAGTGAAAAGTTCAGCAAGAAGAGATACAAGAGCTTATATAGACAATTTGGCAGAGAAAGCAGAAACAGCTGCAATTACAGGAGACAGCAGAACTCTTTATACTGTGCAAAAGATGCTGACAAACACCTATACATCCAGTGGAACACCAATTCTAGACAAATCTGGATCAATGCTAACAACAAGCGCAGACATAAAAGCCCGTTGGGCGGAACACTTCAAAGAAATTCTTAACCGTCCACTACCCCACAGTTTAATAGATTTTGAAACTGAAACACCAGCAGCAGAATTAAATGTAAATTTAGATGACTTCACCTTGAGTGAAATAGAAACCACCTTAAAGCTTATGACCAATAACAAGGCTGCTGGAGAGGATAAGTTAACAGCTGAGATCCTCAAGGCAATTGATAGCCATAATCTAATACATCTCCAAAAAATGTTCAACATCATTTGGAAAACAGAGAAGACGCCTCATAAATGGAAAAAAGGAATCATTGTTAAGATCCCAAAAAAGGGCAATCTTAGAGATTGTAACAACTGGAGAGGCGTGACACTTTTGTCAGTTGCCTCAAAGTTATTCTGCAAAATCATCCTAAATAGAATACAGGATTCAATAGATACAGTAATGCGTGAAGAACAGGCTGGGTTTAGAAAAGGGAGAAGCTGTATTGACCACATTTTCACTCTACGACTTATATTGGAGAAACACATTGAAAAGCAAAAACCTTTTGTACTTAACTTCATCGACTTCAAAAAAGCATTTGATAGTATTCATAGAGATTCTTTGTGGAAAATTCTGAAGCAATATGGTTTACCATCAAAAATCATAAATATTATCAAAGACATGTATGATGGTTACACATGTGCAGTTCGAACAGAGGAAGGACTGAGCGAATGTTTCCCAATAGAAACTGGGGTTAAACAAGGATGTATTTTATCGCCCTTGTTATTTGGAATTGTTATGGACTTCATAATGAAGAAATGCTGCACTGGTAATAAAGGCATCGAATGGATACAAGGAGACCATTTGGAGGACCTCGACTTTGCTGATGACATAGTCCTCATCAGCAGTCAGATAAAAACGATGCAGGAAAACACAAATGAACTATCATCAATAGCCAGCAAAATTGGGCTTGAGATCAATCATGAAAAGACTAAAGTCATGACTAGTTTAATTCCAACAGGTGACAAAATATACATGGAAAACAAACCAGTAGAAGAGATCGATCACTTTATCTATCTTGGAAGTCACATTGATCGAGAAGGGGATACGAGCAAAGAAATTAGAATCAGAATAGCTAAAGCAGCAATGTCTTTCAGAAGCCTTGAAAAGTTGTGGAAATCAAAACTTATCAGCACAAACACAAAACTTAGGCTATTCAAATCAAATGTACTATCAACCCTTACGTATGCGTGTGAAAGCTGGAAAACAACAAGAGATATAGAAACAAAGTTGAACGCATTCGAAAATAAATGTCTAAGGAAAATACTTGGTATAGCATGGAACGAATTCAAAACAAATGAGGAAATTAGAGAAATCGCCAATCAACCACTAATATCTTCAGTAATAAAGAAAAGACGATGGTCATACGTTGGACATGTGATGAGAAGAGATAATAACCGAATAGCAAAGCAAGCCCTCATATGGGAAACAACAGGTAAAAGAAAAAGAGGAAGACCCAGGGAGACACTGAGAAGAACATTGATGAGAGAGGCAAGAGCAGCAGGAGTCGGCTCCCTCAATGAGATAGAACTACTTGCACAGAACAGAGACAGATGGCGAGATTTGATAAAATATCTTTAAAAGAAAACTGCTAGAACAAAAAAATCCATATAGGAGAAGGTGTATCTTGGTCTACGCCCTATGGGCCGGTTATGGCTCGAAAGGTCAATAGATAGATAGATAGATAGTATAGAGCCCTGTCATTATCGTGTTTGTAGTATAGAGCCCTGTCATTATTGTGTTTTTAGAATAGAGCCCTGTCATTATTGTTTGTGTAGTATAGAGTCCTGTCATTATTGTGTGGGAAGTATTGAGTCCTGTCATTATTGTGTGTAAAGCATTGAGTCCTGTCATTATTGTGTGTGAAGTATAGAGCCCTGTCATTATTGTTTCTATACAGAGGTCTCTTTGAGAAACACAAGCTGATGTTCTCCTTTATGTTGTGTGGAGAGATTATGAAGACTGCAGGGGAGATTACTGATGCTGAGTGGAACTTCTTCCTGAGAGGGGCTGCAGGCAGCTTGGACAAGGTAATGTGAGAGTTAGTTTAGGATGAGAGTCAGGTGATGTGAGGGTTAGTTTAGGGTGAGAGTAAGGTGATGTGAGGGTTAGTTTAGGATGAGAGTCAGGTAATGTGAGGGTTAGTTTAGGATGAGAGTCAGGTGATGTGAGGGTTAGTTTAGGATGAGAGTCAGGTAATGTGAGGGTTAGTTTAGGATGAGAGTCAGGTAATGTGAGGGTTAGTTTAGGGTGAGAGTAAGGTGATGTGAGGGTTAGTTTAGGATGAGAGTCAGGTGATGTGAGGGTTAGTTTAGGATGAGAGTCAGGTGATGTGAGGGTTAGTTTAGGATGAGAGTCAGGTAATGTGAGGGTTAGTTTAGGATGAGAGTCAGGTGATGTGAGGGTTAGTTTAGGATGAGAGTCAGGTAATGTGAGGGTTAGTTTAGGATGAGAGTCAGGTAATGTGAGGGTTAGTTTAGGATGAGAGTCAGGTGATGTGAGGGTTAGTTTAGGATGAGAGTCAGGTAATGTGAGGGTTAGTTTAGGATGAGAGTCAGGTGATGTGAGGGTTAGTTTAGGATGAGAGTCAGGTGATGTGAGGGTTAGTTTAGGATGAGAGTCAGGTAATGTGAGGTTAGTTTAGGATGAGAGTCAGGTAATGTGAGTGTTAGTTTAGGATGAGAGTCAGGTGATGTGAGGGTTAGTTTAGGATGAGAGTCAGGTAATGTGAGGGTTAGTTTAGGATGAGAGTAAGGTGATGTGAGGGTTAGTTTAGGATGAGAGTCAGGTGATGTGAGGGTTAGTTTAGGATGAGAGTCAGGTGATGTGAGGGTTAGTTTAGGGTGAGAGTCAGGTGATGTGAGGGTTAGTTTAGGATGAGAGTCAGGTAATGTGAGGGTTAGTTTAGGATGAGAGTCAGGTGATGTGAGGGTTAGTTTAGGATGAGAGTCAGGTGATGTGAGGGTTAGTTTAGGGTGAGAGTAAGGTGATGTGAGGGTTAGTTTAGGATGAGAGTCAGGTAATGTGAGGGTTAGTTTAGGATGAGAGTAAGGTAATGTGAGGGTTAGTTTAGGATGAGAGTCAGGTAATGTGAGGGTTAGTTTAGGATGAGAGTCAGGTAATGTGAGGGTTAGTTTAGGATGAGAGTCAGGTGATGTGAGGGTTAGTTCAGGATGAGAGTCAGGTGATGTGAGGGTTGTTTAGGATGAGAGTCAGGTAATGTGAGGGTTAGTTTAGGATGAGAGTCAGGTGATGTGAGGGTTAGTTTAGGATGAGAGTGGGAGCCGCGATAGCTCAGTGGTTAGTACAAAGGAGAAGAGGTAGGATTCGTGGTGTAAGTTTGGTTTAGGATGAGAGAATCCATTGGTTATTTTAAAAAGAGAATGGAGTAATGTTGGTGGTTATTTTTAAAAGAGGATGGTGTAATGTTGGTGGTTATTTTAAAAGAGAATGAAGTAATGTTGGTGGTTATTTTAAAAGAGGATGGAGTAATGTTGGTGGTTATTTTAAAAGAGGATGGAGTAATGTTGGTGGTTATTTTTAAAAGAGGATGGAGTAATGTGAATCTTCATGGCTGAGTGTCTAATGCAGTAAATTTTTCTGGTACCTGGGAAATAATAAATCAGCAACTAATTGTGAATGTGCAGTCAAGCTAGTAGGTGAAGAATGAGGTCAACAAACAAAATGTAATTTAACACATTCACTACCAATGGTTTTAACTTGCTGTGACCGCCCCGTTTTTAAAAAAAAAAATTTTTAAGTTTGAAATAATGGCGAGGAATTACATTTTAAGTGATCTAAAATACATATTTTATTGGGACAATTTGTTCACAAAGTCAGAAAAGCAGATAATAAGAGAATTACAAGGTGTCGGCAGAAATAATTGCAAAAATGCTGATAAATTAAAAGTTGAAAAATGCCGCTTTTGTGATTATTCTACTTTCAACAATAATTTTTTCTATTTCTACCAATTAAAAGTCTAGCTTGCTTGCACTTGCCTGATGCCTAAAGAATTAAACCTCTTCGTCATCTGCCCTTAAAAGGATGTTAAGTGGGCATGTCTGTATTGTGTTGTGTGTTGCAGTATAACTGTGATATTAGTGCCTTTCAGCCCAACACATTCGACTTCAGCACGAAAAGACTAGCAATAGCAATACAAAAATTAAGTGCCATGAAGAACATATGATACATTATCAACAAGGCCATAAAATTAAAACTCCTGTGCACATATATCTTTCCCATAGCAAGATATGGTTGTAAATTGTTGGCAATTTCACAAACAAAAATGAAGTAAATTTATTCATTCGAAACAAAATGCTACAGAAAAATTATTAATATACTTCCATCCGTTGTCCTTTCGAGCTGAAGATGGCACATAAGGCAGAACCACAATCTCAAAAACAGAAACCTTTGCATGCCAAAATGGCACATATTGCAGAAATCACTGCTTCTAAAATATATGGCTCTGTTTCCATAACAATACTTTTTTACAATGACAGCTTGTCTAGCCATCAATCAACCTCCTTAGTCACCTCTTATGACATGCCTGGAAGGTCACAGTGTCACTATTCTTTACTTTTGTTAGTTTATAACAATGTGGTAATTTATAGCTAAATTTACATCGTTAATGTGATAATTTAATTGGTTGTTTTAAATAAGAACATACAAGTACCCTTTTATCTGGATGATGCATGTTTATAGCAACTAGTTCCTTTAACGCTGTGACTAATTATTGTAAATAATCTTTCATTGAATTAATAATTGTTTACATTAGCAACGACCTGTCAAGCCAGAAGTTGATTGGCTACAGAAACAAACATGGAATATGGCTTGTGACCTTAATGAATATTTTGAAGTCTTCAAGGGCATTCAAAATGACCTCACAAAGGTTCACATGTGGATCAGCTTTGGTGGGGATACAACAGTACGTCCTGTGTGTTTGTTTATGTGATATCTGACATTATTCTTTTGTGTCGTTTGAAAAAAAAACTCATCTAATTTAACATTTCTTATAATTAGTCAGTTGTTCCAGATGGGGACTGGTTGGTCTCGAGGCAAGACGCGGGTCTCAAGACAGAGAGGTTGTGGGTTCAAATCCTGACTTCACTAGTTGGGATTTTTATTTATGATTTCTCTCTGTGGCAACCACCCCTGGTCTCAGCAGCAAGGCCCAGCTTGTGCCAGGGAAAAATGGATTATTCCACGCAAAATTCAGTTCTTAGTTTCTAGGGACTTCGTCAGAGGTAAAAGCTGGGGAACGCAGGAAAAAAAAAACAGATGTTTCAGACTAAATACCAAAGAACTTCAGCACTGCATTTTTGAGTACATGGTTGCTTTCCCTCTTTGATTGCTACTTGTTTGGCCAGACCAGATTGGTTAGTCTGTTACTGGAGGCACCACAAAGAAGTGGAGGAGGGGATCCCAGCCCTTTGACCTGTCCAGCTTGGGTGATCCCTTGATAGCATTGCTCCCACCAGAACAGTTCTTGGGGATCTTGGCACACAGCTCCTCTACCCCTTTGTGGTTGAGACATGTCAGAGGAACAAATTTGTACAAATGCTCTACTGGTAAAGTTTTATTACATAAAACCTCATTTTATAGTAGAGCTTCTTCTTCTTCTTCTTCATAGTCCTCTGAACTCTGATCGGATCAAAGGGCACTCTCAAATCTCTACCCATTCTGGTCTGGAGCAAGCATGGACAACTCTCACCAGGACTTGCCAGCCTCTTTTATTTCATCATGTATGGTTCGTCGCCCTGTCCCCAATGGTCTGCCTCTTCTTCATTTGCCAAGTCGTGTCCATGTTAAGGTGTGGCGAGTAGAACATCTGTTGAGTTATAATGTTGCATGGTGTCAGATCTGATCGATCATGGCTGAGGCTGTCAGAGCTGGCTCATAACAAATTTAACTCTTTCAGTACTAAAAATTATCAATTTAGCAGTAGAGATTTCAGAGACAAAATGTTTATATTTATCTAACACATAACATATTATATATAAATTTTTAGATAATTAAACAAGGAATTAGATTTCACCAATACCAAGATGATACAAATACTATTTTTAAAATATGGTTTGATGACAGTTTACACTAATCAATTTGAGAGTGATGCACTCTGCGGCTAAACATACATGACTGAAATCGGCATGGTGCTTTGAAACGTACGGAGTGAGTTAAGAATTGATGGTAATGATCTCACTGATAAAAGTTCTCTGTTGGTGAATATAAATATAATTTCTGGTCTGATCTTCTTATTTATTTCTGTCATTTCTTGTGTGTTTTAACAAATGCTAATCATATATTTGAATGTTGAAAGTTCCCTGGACAGCTAAAAAGACCAATGAGGAAGTTCTCAAAGAGGCAAACACAAAAAGGGAGCTCCTAAAAAACATCCGAAAGAAACAATCAACATTTTTTGGGCACATCATGAGAAGAGGAAAGTTGGATGGAATACCTGGTTACAAATGGCAAAATAAAAGAAAAGAGAGATCATGGACAACAAAGAGAGAAAATACTGGATAGCTGGGTGTCATGGCATGGAAAACAGTCAACAACAGAACTGATACGATGCACTGTAGATAGAAGATTGTAGAGGGACATGATGCCTACGCCAACCGGTATGGCACATGATCATGATGAATCATATACATGAGTCTATCTGTGATATAACTTGTTGGTAAATATATTTACAGTTCAGAGCTAATCCAGAAAAGTATGATGGGTATGTGGATGAGCCACCTGAGCCATCTTCTGACAGCGCGGATGGAAATCAGAATTCAGTGAAGGGACATTGGGACAAGAGGCTGACTAGTTTCCAGAAACTGATGTTTGTGAAAGCTTTCAGAGAAGAGTTGGTAAGATCTCATTTATTGCCATCATTTTTGTTCTTTATTTTATTATATGTATGCCAAGATCATATATCGTCTTTAATCAAGTCAATGGGCACAACATAAACAATTTGTGATATGTGAATGACACAGTCTTAATATCAGAGACAGAGAATGGAACTACAAGAAATGATAGACATAATAGTAAAAGAAAGCAAGAAGAATGGTTTCAGTCTAAATAGTAAGAAAACAGAAGTGATGGTTATATCGAAGAATCAATCGTCACCATCATGTAGCATAAAAATAAACAGGACAAATCTGAAACAAGTGCAACCCATCAAATACATGGGCACAATAACAACATCAGATGGAAGATGTACCACAAGAATAAAAAGCAGAATAGCTCAGGTCAAAATAGCATTTCAGAAAATGAAAAAATATCTTATGCAACAAATCTATGTCAATAGAAGAGAGAGAGTTCATCTGTGCTATATAGAGCCAATTCTGACCTATGGAAGCGAAACATGGACAATAAACAAACAAATGAAAAGACGATTAGAGGCCACAGAGATGGAATTTCTCGGAAGAATGTTTAAAGTTCCCTGAACAGCTAAAAAAACCAATGAGGAAATTCTCAAAGAGGCAAACACAAAAAGGGAGCTCCTAAAAAAACATCAGAAACAATCAACATTTTTCAGACACATCATGAGAAGAGGAAAGTTGAAATACTTGGTTACAACTGGCAAAATACAGGGAAAGAGAGATCATGGACGACAAAGAGAAAAGATACTAGATAGCTTGGTGTCACGGCATGGAAAACAGTCAACAACAGAACTGATACAATGCACAGTAGATAGAAGATTGTGGAGGGACATGATCGCCTACGCCAACCAGTATGGCACATGATGATGATTTGTCTTTTTTCTTCCCTGCTTTATCTTTATTACCTCTCCTGCTCCTCTTCCCCCTTGCCATCCCTATCTTCTATCTTATTTAATTCTTTCCATTTTTTTCTCTCTTTCATCCTATCCTGTGGGACCCCTCTTTGATCCATTCTCATGAGACCCTTTCTTTTCACTCTTTGGCTCCTTTTGGGTCAGTGAGATCCTACCTGCCCTATTGTCTCTTAATCATGTATAAACAGACACACAAATCCTGGCCAATGTTTTCTTTCTGCCAATTTCAAATTTCAGATGAGAGTTTGACTTGTGTGTTTATTTTATTATTTTAGAATAGTTTATGTCTATTATGTTGATCTTTGTATATTTTTGTCTTCTATCTGATGAAGGCTTTTGCCGAAACATTGTTATTTGTATAATCTCTTTACAAGATTAGCTGCTTGAAACAATTTTCTGTTTATTTTACAAAATAATGTGGACAGTAATACCTAGTCTATTTTAGTCAACAGGTCATTTTCATTGCAACTATATGGGGCAACCGAATCACTTAAACAGACAGCTGCCTTCATAGGAGAGTCCAGAATCCTAGTCTGAATGAGCCATGATTGCAGAAGAAGAAGAAGAATTTTCATTGCACATTGGACAAGCCATAAGTGCTCAGATTTCCTCCAAAATATATATCCCTCATTATGTAGCGATTAATAACACTGGTGTTGTATTGATTGACAAGTCTTCTTTGGATTCCTGTAGAGTGCTCCCATCTGTCATCTCCAATTTTGACATAATATTTAAGCAGTCTGTTTATGGTTGTGGATTCAAAATAATTTTTTTGAGTCAGTTTTTCATCCAGCATCCCTGAGAGCATTCAAGATGTTAACTGCGTCCTCAATCAACATCAGCCAAACTTGCTACTCAACAAGCCTCACAGTGTGCTCATTACCTTTTACAGCCTTGTGTCCTGGAAATCTCTTGTTCAGAAGGAACTAAAATGTTGGTGATGATATTTATGTTAACAGTGAACTCATCATCATGAAGTACCATGCCTGCTGGCGTAGGTGACCATGTCTCTCAACTTTCGAGCCTTGACATTTGATTATCATTTCTTTTGTTGACTTTCTGCCAAGCCATTCTCTTAAGCTGTTTAGTATCTTTTCTCTTTGCTTCCCTCTATCGCTTCGCACCTCAATTTTTCAGTTGTCATAATATTTTCTTGCTGTTCCCATCTCATTACATGGCCAAAAAATTATGATTGCTTCTTCCTAATATTGAAAATTAGTTCTAGAGAGAGTTAATTTCCAATATTAGGAAGAAACAATCATCATTTTTTGGCCATGTAATGAGATGGGAACAGCTGGAATATATTGTAACAACTGGGAAAATTGAGGTGATGAAGAGATAGAGGGAAGCAAAGAGAAAAGATATCAGACAGCTTAAGAGAATGGCTTGGGAGAAAGTCAACAACAGAAATTATAAATAACTGTCGAGATTGAAAGTTGTGGAGAGACATGATCACCTATGCCAGAAGGCCCGGTACTTGATGATGATACATATTTAAAAAATCTTGTGACAGCACACAACCTTGCCTAACACCTTGTTTATTTATTGAAATACTCTCAACTGATTTCCAAGTTTTTATGGCCACTGTTTGTTACCGCTATATGTTCATATTATTGTTAGGGGGCCTCGGTAGCTTAGTTGGGAAAACCATCTGACAGGGCTATTGATGTTCAGACAACCCGTGCTTGATTCCCACTGGAAGCAGTGTGAGTTGTACTCGTGGTTGGAAAAAAACAAATTCTCCAAACACTTCTGGATAGGTGGCCCAGCAAACATGGGTGAAAACTTGCGTGCTAGGACACCGATTCAAGTCTCGTACTTTACGTGAAGAGTAAACTATAGAATGAGATAATTTCCTCGATTCTTTCCATTATTACTCTTCCTCTTCATCTATCTTCCTCATATCAGTTTTTCCCTCCCTCCAGGGGACACCCCCCCTCTCTGTTAGGCTCCTGTAGTTTTATGATACCTATTATCTTCCCCATCTCCCGCCCTTTGCGAGGCTTTTGTTTGAGTCTCTTTTCTTCTCGACCAATGTTTGGTCTCTGGTCTGGTGCAACCCCCCCCCCTTCCTTTCCCCTTTGTCTCTTTTGTTTCCCACCATTTCTTGTTACCCTCCTTCCAGGACACGTGGTATCCGGTCTATGTGGTCATTCTTTTTTTCGTTCCCGGCTGATAGACAAGTCATTCGAGCTAAGTGTTACTATTTTATATATTTATATATATATATATATATTCTCCTATTCTTTCTATTTACTCATCCTACCTCCCCTCATGTAGCTTTCTTCTTCTTTTTTCATTTTTCTACTTCCTACTTCCCTCTTTTCTGTCCACCTCTTCTTTCTCATGATCATGTAGTTATAGATAATTGTGTTTCATCGTTTGTTTTTGTTGTCCTTGTACTCTGAAGAAGACCTCAGGCCGAAACGTCAGTATTGTGTTGTGTTCCTCCCTTGTAAAGCTGTCTTAATACCTTGGAGTGTTTAACACTCCTCACCACTGGTTCCTTGCTACCAGCTTTACCGCAGCATCGCAATTATTTGCCTATTCCCTATAGAATGAGTTATAGTGAGCTACATAATATAAATGATAATTCCGTAAACTTTTATCTCTTCAGACAACTCTGGCAGTGAACAAATTTGTTTGCCAAAATCTGGGTCAGCAGTTTGTGGAGAGTCCAGCAGTAAGTTTGTCAGACCTCTATGAAAACATGAACAACATCACTCCGTTAGTGTTTGTGCTGAGCACAGGTTCAGATCCCATGGGTGCCTTCCTACGATTTGCCAAAGAAAAGGAATATGCTGACAGGCAAGTTCTAGACCAGGTTTAGAATATAGAAATAATCTACTGATTAATTGTTAACTTTAGGAGAAGCCCTGGTGGCTGAGTGGTTAGTGTGCTCATTTCCTGATCAGAAAGGTCTGGTTTTGATTGCTAGATATAGCTGATTTTTTTTTTTCCAGCAAGACTCCAGGGTTTACCCAGCCTCTAAAAATATGTACCAGAGATTTATGGAAAGTAAAGGCAACTTAGTGTGATACCAACATCACCCAAAAATATGTACCAGAGATTTATTGAAAGTAAAGGCAACTTAGTGTGATACCAACATCACCCAAAAATATGTACCAGAGATTTATGGAAAGTAAAGGCAACTTTGTGTGATACCAACATCACCCAAAAATATGTACCAGAGATTTATGGAAAGTAAAGGCAACTTAGTGTGATACCAACATCACCCAAAAATATGTACCAGAGATTTATGGAAAGTAAAGGCAACTTAGTGTGATACCAACATCACCCAAAAATATGTACCAGAGATTTATGGAAAGTAAAGGCAATTTAGTGTGATACCAACATCACCCAAAAATATGCAGTAAAATAAAAGTAAAGAGTCCCATCATGCCACGTGGCGTATGGGGAATATGGTGTTAGTGAACATAATTTTTACAGACCTTCAGCACATGATTTTTGGGTAATGTGGTTGGTATTATGCCGGTAAAAATGTGCAGTGGTCATGGAAAAATATGGTCACCAACACCTTATTCCCCATATGCCTAGCAAGACAGGGGAGATAACCTTTACTTTTACCTTAATTAAATTAGGAACCAAAAACCTGGCAGAAATATGCACATAAAAAATCAATGCAAGAAAAATGTAATTGTCATGGCTAAAAATCCATCTATAAGAAGGAAAGCTTCGATACAAATCCAGGAGGGAATCATTTTTTAGTTTGGTACCATTTTTTAATAAGAGAGACAGCTCTAACTACAAGCAACTGCTGCCTTGAAGGAAGGACATGAAAATCAAAGGCTTGGAAACTATTCCTGATTAATTGTACATTTAAGACAGATTCATCTGTGTGATACCAGAGCCACATTATGAGGGAAGTAAAGAATAGTAACCTTCCAGGCATGTCATAAGAGGCGACTAAGGAGGTTGATTGATGGCTTGACAAGCTGTCATTGTAAAAAGTATTGTTATGGAAACAGAGCCATAGATTTTAGAAGCAGTAGTTTCTGCAATATGTGCCATTTTGGCACGCAAGGTTTCTGTTTTTGAGATTGTGGTTCTGCCGTTTGTGTCGTCTTCGGCTTGAAAGGATGATAGATAGAAAGACAGCTTTACTGGACCACAAGGTGCAAAACACAGTGCAGCTAAGTGTACTATGCGAAGAAGAAACTATAGAGCTAAATGCACACAGAAGTTAACTCTTCTGATAGATCCTTATCACATACAGTTCTTTGGTCCTCTTAATTAAAGCCAATTCTGACCTATGGAAGCAAATTGTGGACAGTAGACAAACAAAATGATGATTAGAGGCCACAGATAGACATCTGATGCAACAAGGCAAACCAAATATTGGGACAGCTATCTCCTATACTTCTACACAAAGTAATACATATTATCACCAAGAAACATCTTGTACAGAGTATATTCATTCCAGCATTGTGCTACCACTGCCAAACATGGTCACTTATGTTTAAGCATAAAAGAAAGTTTGTCACCACAGAGATGAGATTTCTGAGAAAAGTGCTTGGGGTGACCAGAAAAGACAGAATCAGAAAAGATATTATAAGAGAAAGAGTAGGCATTGAACCAATCCTAAGTTACATACAGAAACAACAAATAAACTGTTTTGCCCATATAGAAAGAAGGCCAAGTGATTCCTTTATCATTCAAAGCATGTATTTAAAAGAGGAGAAGGGAAAAGAGCTAGCGGCAGACGCAGAGTAAGATGGACAAACAACATCAAAGAAATGTTACAACAACATCAAATGATGATGAGTGAGACTGCCAAAAGGGCGAGAACCAAAACTTTGTATCTCCCTTGACACCCGAACTGGTACAAGCGGAAGTGAAAAAAAAGAAGAGGCCACAGAGGTGGGGTTTCTCAGAAGAATGTTGAAAGTTCCCTGAACAGCTAAAAAGACCAATGAGGAAATTCTCAAAGAGGCCAACTCAAAAAGAAAAAATCTTAAAAAACAGCAAAATGAAAAAAATTGGCATTTTTTGGGTACATCATGAGAAGAGAAAAGTTGGAATACTTGGTTAAAACTGGCAAATTACGGGTAAGAGATATTGCAGACGGCAAAGAGAGAAAATACTGCACACGATAAACAGTCAACAACAGAATTTATATGATTCAATGTGGACAAAGAATTGTTGAAGGACATAATCGCTTACGCCAATGATATGACACATCTAGATTATGATGAGAAGATTCTTATCTTCTCATAACTGATCTACTTACATACTTTATGATACAAATAGTTCCATGAACTTTTATATTCCTTAAGCGCACTCTGTTAGTACATCCATTGCACCACAAACTCAACACAGAGAAAGGTGTCAGGCTAAAAAGAGGCAAATTATGGGTGAGCCGAGCAGAAGATGCCTTTAAACAGGTCTGTGGGCTTACCAATATCAACACTGGCGAGGAGTGGATACCAGTACCTATGTCATTCAGGTGCACATTCTCATGTATTGTCACACTCAACAAGAAATGTAGGGAACAGAAGTCAGTCGTGGTCAATGCGGAGGTCAACGGTCTCATCTGGGATAACATAACACCGATGAGAAAGATGCAATCATCTATACAGATGGATCTGTAATACGACACCAAAGAAGTGCATGGACATTTACAGCACGCTCAGCAGGCAGAATAGTCAAGGTAGACAGTGTGCATGCATTATGACTACGAGTTACATGATGATGGATGTGGTGGCAGTGACCAAAGCATTCATTTGGTTAGTCACAAATCTACACACACGCCTGTATACTAAGTGATTAAATGAGCATGATAAAAAAAGTGATGTAGAGTCACTGCAGAAGTCAAAAATACGTAAGGTCACCTTTATCTACACCACAGGACATGTGGGAGTACGGGAAAATGAAAGAGCAGACAGGTTGTCTAGCTGCGCTGTTGTTGAAGATGGTCAATGGATCGGGCAGACATCATCAAGGCCCTCTGAGATGTGGGAAGGACACAGGACTTCAACAACCATGAGTCCCCGTCACTCCTTTGAATGAAAGAGATGGGAGTTAAGATTGGCACAGCCAGAAATGAGAAACTTAATGCGTGTATAAGAAGACATATCAACCAACATAGAACTGGAGTCATCAGTCGCTGGACACTGTGAGACTTGCTGAGGAGGGGTTCTGAGTACTTATGGACATGTTCGGAGTGCAATTATGATGACCCGCAAAAAACTCAATAACTCTGTTAGTAGTTACAGCACTGAGAAGTCACAGAAATACAATCATGAATGATCTAAAAGCAACATTGTTCTAGCTTTGCCAGAATAATATAAAAAGAAAACTATAATGTATATATAAGCATACGTAAGGGTTGATAGTACATTTGATTTGAATAGTCTAAGTTTTGTGTTTGTGCTGATGAGTTTTGATTTCCACAACTTTTCAAGGCTTCTGAAAGACATTGCTGCTTTAACTATTCTGATTCTAATTTCTTTACTTGTATCCCCTTTCCCAATCAATGTGACTTCCAAGATAGATAAAGTGATCAATCTCTTCCACTGGTAACCTCACCTCTGCTATAAACTAAACCTCAACCCCACATCAATTATAGACTGAATATCAACCCCACCTCTGTTGTAGACTGAGTATCAACCCCACCTCTGTTATAGACTGAGTATCAACCCCACCTCTGTTATAGACTGAGTATCAACCCCACCTCTATTACAGACTGAATATAAACACCACCTCTGTTATAGACTGAATATAAACACCACCTCTGTTATAGACTGAATATAAACACCACCTCTGTTATAGACTGAATATAAACACCACCTCTGTTATAGACTGAATATAAACACCACCTCTGTTATAGACTGAATATAAACACCACCTCTATTATAGACTGAATATAAACACCACCTCTGTTATAGAGTGAATATCAACCCCACCTCTGTTATAGACTGAATATCAACCCCACCTCTGTTATAGACTGAATATCAACCCCACCTCTGTTATAGACTGAATATAAACACCACCTCTGTTATAGACTGAATATCAACCCCACCTCTGTATAGAGTGAATATCAACCCCACTTCTGTTGTAGACTGAATATCAACCCCACCTCTGTTGTAGACTGAATATCAACCCCACCTCTGTTGTAAACTGAATATAACCCCACCTCTGTTGTAGACTGAATATCAACCCCACCTCTGTTGTAAACTGAATATAATCCCACCTTTGTTGTAGACTGAATATCAACCCCACCTCTGTTGTAGACTGAATATCAACCCCACCTCTGTTGTAGACTGAATATTAACCCCACCTCTGTTGTAGAAATAAATCAACCCTACCTCTGTTGTAGACTTAAATCAACCCCACCTATGTTGTAGACTTAAATCAACCCTACCTCTGTTGTAGACTGAATATCAACCCTACCTCTGTTGTAGACATAAATCAACCCCACCTCTGTTGTAGACTGAATATAAACCCCACCTCTGTTGTAGACTGAATATCAACCCCACCTCTGTTGTAGACTTAAATCAACCCTACCTATGTTGTAAACTTAAATCAACCCCACCTATGTTGTAGACTTAAATCAACCCTACCTCTGTTGTAGACTGAATATCAACCCTACCTCTGTTGTAGACATAAATCAACCCCACCTCTGTTGTAGACTGAATATCAACCCCACCTCTGTTGTAGACTTAATATCAACCCCACCTCTATTGTAGACTTAAATCAACCCCACCTCTTTTATAGATTAAATATCAACCCCACCTCTTTTTCTTTTATAGATTAAATATCAACCCCACCTCTTTTATAGATTAAATATCAACACACTCTCAGTTATTGACTAAATATCAACCCCCTCCCCCTATTTTATAGACTAAATATCAAATTGATTCAAATGAAATTATGCAAGCAAAAAAAATTAGTATTTTTATTTTGTTTCTTTCCTTATTATTATTTATTTCTTTTTTCATTTTAGAATTCAGTCCATTTCACTTGGCCAAGGTCAAGGTCCTGTGGCTGAGAAAATGATCCAATCAGCTGTGAAGAATGGAGATTGGGTCTTTCTGCAGGTATGAATGTGTACATATGCAAGATTAGCTTCATTTCAGACTCACAAATGCTCAACATATTTGATTTCTATAGTTCATACTGTTACTACTACATGGGAAAATAGAAGACCTACAAGAACACTTAAATAGACTCAACAGCACAGGCACAAAATACAACATGAAAATCAACAAAACAAAAGTCATGATTGTCGCAAAAAAGAAAGAACATCAACATTATAGATGGCAGACAACTAAAGCAAGTAGAGGAATTTAAATACCTAGGAAGTCTAGTGACAAACGACAATTCCCAAACAGCAGAAATAGACTCAAGATGCAACAAAGCTTGTCAAATCATAGGACAGCTGTCACCAGTATTGTCCAACAAAGAAATAACTCTAGAGGCAAAATGGGCACTCTACAATACAGTCTTAACCTAATGTTGTGCTACCAATGCCAGTCCTGGACCCTAGATGCAAAAATAAGATAAATAACCACTGCTGAGATTAAATGTGTTAGACAAATGACAGGAAACAGCCTGAGAGAAAAGAGATAGTAGAACTGAGAAAAAAGCTAGGAATAACCCTGCCATAGAATATATAAAGAAACAACAGATAAATTGGTTTGGCCACACAAGGCAGAAAGATCAAAACACAACACAATAAGCCTTCAATAGACATTTTGAGAACACCAGACCCAAGGGTCAACCACGAAAAAGATGGATTGACAGAATATTAGAAACACTAGGAAACATAACAGCAGCAGAGGCAAACAGAAGAGCAAAGACCGTAAATTATATCTCCCCTCGACGCTGAAAGGCAGATGAAGAAAGGAAGAAGAAGAAGAAGATACAGTTAAATTTTTTTAAATATGTATAATGTGGGCCGCAGAGTAAGAGCTGACTCAGAGTAAAAGCTAACTCAGCATAAGAACTGACTCAGAGTAAGAGCTGACTCAGAGTAAGAGCTGACTCAGAGTAAAAGCTGACTCAGAGTAAGAGCTGACTCAGAGTAAGAGCTGACTCAGCATAAGAGTTGACTCAGAGTAAGAGCTGACTCAGCGTAAAAGCTGACTCAGAGTAAAAGCTGACTCAGCGTAAGAGTTGACTCAGAGTAAGAGCTGACTCAGAGTAAGAGCTGACTCAGAGTAAAAGCTGACTCAGAGTAAGAGCTGACTCAGAGTAAAAGCTAACTCAGCATAAGAACTGACTCAGAGTAAGAGCTGACTCAGAGTAAGAGCTGACTCAGAGTAAGAGCTGACTCAGAGTAAGAGCTGACTCAGCGTAAGAGTTGACTCAGAGTAAGAGCTGACTCAGAGTAAGAGCTGACTCAGAGTAAGAGCTGACTCAGAGTAAGAGCTGACTCAGCGTAAGAGCTGACTCAGAGTAAGAGCTGACTCAGAGTAAGAGCTGACTCAGCGTAAGAGCTGACTCAGAGTAAGAGCTGACTCAGCGTAAAAGCTGACTCAGAGTAAAAGCTGACACTGGACAACTGCATCACTTAGAAGTTACAGAAGAGTAGTGCTTAGTCAAATAATCCACTGACAGTAAGAGGTCCACTTTGTTTCACTTGTGACTTCTATGTTCATCCAACTTTAAATGGGCTCAGGAAAGAAACTAACCTTTGCACTGCATTGTTTGTATTATATCACATTTAGGATTGTATCACATATTTAGGATTGGATCACACTTCAAGGATTGTAAGGGGTTAAGGCAAAGAAATGCAAATGAATGCATAAAAATGCGAAGCTGCAGTAAAGCTGAATATGAGGAACAATTTTAAAAAATAAAAAAAATGGTATGTTAGAAGCTTTACGTGATAAGTGGACGACACAGGCTAAACGACGTTTCGGCCCAATAGGCCTTCAGCAGGAACAAACAAGAAAAACACACACACAAAACTAATAACAAAACATTCAAAACAACAATTTTTTAACATATTTCGAATATTTTTGTTTTGAATGTTTTGTTATTAGTTTTGTGTGTGTTTTTCTTGTTTGTTCCTGCTGAAGGCCTAATGGGCCGAAACGTTGTTTAGTCTGTGTCGTCCACTTATCACGTAAAGCTTCTAACATACCATTTTTTTTTTATTTTTTAATTGTTCTTCAAGGATTGTAGGCCCCTCCATATTTATTATTAAGATTGTATCTCACATTCAGGATTGTATAATATATTTATGATTGTATCACACATGTAGATTTGTATCATACTTTTAAGATTGTATTGCGCATTCAATACTGTATCACAAATTTATGATGGCCCTTTCCACTATATTTCTTCACAGAACTGTCATCTTGCTGCTTCATGGATGCTCTCCCTTGAGACTGTTGTCAAAGACATTGCGGAGAAGCCCAATGAAATCCAAACTGACTTTCGTTTGTTTCTGTCCTCCATGCCTGCTAGACACTTTCCAGTCAGTGTCCTTCAAAATTCAGTCAAGGTCACTAATGAGCCACCAAAAGGCCTAAGAGCAAATTTAAGAAGAGCCTTTGGAGAACTTACTGCCAGCTTTTTTGAGGAGCATGGTCAGTGGAAAATATTGTTTTAATTCTTTGGATGTCAGGTTTTGATATTTGTTTAAATATTTCCAAAGTGCGTGATATTGATACAATCATCACCATCATACAGCAGAAAAATAAACAGAACAAATATGAAACAAGTACCACACATCAAATACATGGGCACAGTAATAACATCAGGTAGAAGATGCACCACAGAAATAAAAAGCAGAATAGCTCAGGCCAAAATAGCATTTCAGAAAATGAAAAATGTTTTATGCAACAAATCTATGTCAATAGAAGTGAGAAAGAAAGTTTACATTTTGTTTCAATTCTCCCTCAAATTTAGCTTTACTGCAGCTTCACATTTTGATGTATTTGTTTGCATTTCTTTGCCTTGATCCATCAACGGTCATAATGAGATGATAAAGTTCACCAACAATAGAGATGTATGGTAAAGCGTACTGTGAATCCTGATAATTAAAGAAGTAAGGATATTAGATACTTCACTTGCACACATCTCATTTTATATTTCTTCACAGTAGTAAGAAGATTGTTCGGAGTCATCATCATCATGTGCCATACTGGTTGACATAGGCAATCATGTCCTTCCACAATCTTCTATCTACAGTGCATCGTATCAGTTTTGTTGTTGACTGTTTTCCATGCCATGACACCAAGCTATACAGTATTTTCTCTCTTTGTCATCCACGGTCTCTCTTTCCTTTTATTTTGCCAGTTGTAACCAAGTATTACACCTTTCCTCTTCTCATGATGTGCCCGAAAAATGTTGATTGTTACTTTCTGATGTTTATTAGGAGCTGCCTTTTTGTGTTGGCCTCTTTGAGAACTTCCTCATTGGTCTTTCTAGTTGTCCAGGGAACTTTCAACATTCTTCTGAGAAATCTCATCTCTGTGGCCTCTAATCGTCTTTTCATTTGTTTGTTTACTGTCCATGATTCGTTTCCATAGATCAGGATTGGTTCTATATAGCACCGATGAACTCTCTTTCTTATTTCTATTGACATAGATTTGTTGCATAAGATATTTTTCATTTTCTGAAATGCTATTTTGGCCTGAGCTATTCTGCTTTTATTTCAGTGGTGCATCTTCCATCCAATGTTATTACTGTGCCCAAGTATTTCAGATGTTGCACCTGTTTCAAATTTGTCCTGTTTATTTTTATACTGCATGCTGGTGATGATTGTTTCTTTGATATGACCATTACTTCTGTTTTCTTACTATTCAGACTGAGACCTTTCTTGTTGCTTTCTTTTACTATTATATCTATCATTCAGAGAATCAATATAATTCAAGTTAACCTCTGGATCACTCATTGATTTCTTTTAACATTTTCCAATTTGCTACTTTTCAGTTTTAGCTATGGACTGGAAAAGAATTGTGTTTGGAATTTGCTTCTTCCATGCTACCATACTTGAGAGGAAGAAGTTTGGTCCCCTTGGTTGGAATATCAAGGTCAGAGAAAGTTACTGCTTTTTTGTTTTTAATTGGTAATCATCATCATGTTGCCTCTCTTCTACAGAACAATGCATTCACCACAGCCCATCTGAAAGAATCTCTGTCTCTAGCCAGATCTCCCACAGAACGTTGCATTCACCACAGCCCGTCTGAAAGGATATCTGTCTCTAGCCAGATCTCCCACAGAATGTTGCATTCATCACAGCCCGTCTGAAAGAATCTCTGTCTCTAGCCAGATCTCCCACAGTACATTGCATTCACCACAGCCCATCTGAAAGAATATCCATCTCTAGCCAGATCTCCCACTTCTTCTGTTTCATGTTCAAGGTCTCTCTGATATGTTAAAATCACATTCTTCTTGGTTTGCCCCTGATGCATTTTCGGGGAACGATGCCTTCCTTTATTGTTCTTTCCAGCTCACTGTGTCATTTTACATGGCCTTAGTTTCATTGTTCAAATCTTGTAATATGTCCTCATTACCCTTTTTCATTATCCAAGTATATTAATGTTAAATACATTAATAATGTATATTTGTTAATTAAAACACACCACTGTGTTACCAGGGCACCCATGTGTTACCAGGGCCTCATTATGAGGGAAGTAAAGAATAGTGACACTGTGACTTCCAAGCATGTCGTAAGAGGCGACTAAGGAGGTTGATCGATGGCTAGACAAGCTGTCATTGTAAAAAAGTATTGTTATGGAAACAAAGCCATAGATTTTAGAAGCAGTGATCTCTGCAATATGTGCCATTTTGGCACACAAGGTTTCTGTTTTTGAGATTGTGGTTCTGCCCTATTTGCCATCTTCAGCTCGAAAGGACAACGGATGGAAGTTTATTAATAATTTTTCTGTAGCATTTTGTTTTGAATGAATAAATTTACTTCATTTTTGTTTGTGAAATTGTCAACAATTTACAACCATATCTTGCTATGGGAAAGATATATGTGCACAGTAGTTTTAATTGTATGGCCTTGTTGATAAGGTATCATATGTTCTTCATGGCACTTAATTTGTGTATTGCTATTGCTAGTCTTTTCGTGCTGAAGTCGGATGTGTTGGGCTGAAAGGCGCAAATATAACAGTTATACTGCAAACCACAACACAATACAGACATGCCCACTTAACATCCTTTTAAGGGCAGATGATGAAGAGGTGTAATTCTTTAGACATCAGGCAAGTGCAAGCAAGCTAGACTTTTAATTGGTAGAAATAGAAAAAATTATTGTTGAAAGTAGAATAATCACAGTGGAAACATCTTTTCTGAACTCACTCAATTGGAGAGTGATGGCAGTGTGGTTTCCATTGACAGAGATGAAATAATAACTGCAGCAAACAAATAGTCTGTTCATTTCATGTTGCAAGATATCTTGTAGGGGAAAATACAAGGCTAACGAGTTTGAGGTTGACAAAGATTTAAGTGGAATGACAACTTCAACAGATGGACAGAGGAACCAGTGACAATATAAACCAGCAAGGCTAGTGTCAGAGTAAAATGGCAGTCTACAGCAGTCAACTTTCTTATATAGAGATGGCATAAGAGAATGATGAGCAAGTAGTTGTCATTGTATTAAATTAGCTTTTTTTCAAAATTGTTTCTTAATCTTGCTATGAAGTTTCTCTGATTTTAATGTTTTGTTGACATTTTGTACTCTTCACAGTATGAATTCAATGATAGTGACAGAGAGTGTGCTCTTCTCAACCTGCAGATGTTCTGTGCTGATGGTATCATTCCATGGGATACTCTTATTTACATTACAGGGGAGGTAAGCTTCATTGATTTACAATTGTATTACAATTTTCAAATGTTTGGCACTTGTGATAAAGCATTACGATCAACTTTGAATAATTTTAGAAAGTTGATTGATGTCTTTTCAATGTTGTAATGAAGAATATTAAAACAGGTAAATGAATTTAAATATTTGGGAACTTTGCTAACCTCAGACGGAAGATGCACAACAGGTGAGATGCAGAATGGCTCAGGCAAAATTAGCTTTCCAAAAAATGAGGAAGATGCTTTGCAATCCATTTTTGACAATGAAAACAAGAAAAAGAGTTCTTAAATATTATGCAGAGCCAGTCTTAACATATGGATGTGAATCATGGACAATAGGACAACAGACAAGAAAATCACTGGAGTCTGTAGAAATGTGGTTTTACAGAAGAATGTTGAGAAGAGTAATGAAAACATTCTGAAAAAGGCCCAAGCAAAAAGAGAGCTAATTTCCAATATTAGGAAGAAACAATCATCATTTTTTGGCCATGTAATGAGAAGAGAACAACTGGAATATATTGCAACAACTGGAAAAATTGAGGGACGAAGAGATAGAGTGAAGCAAAGAGAAGAGATACCAGACAGCTTAAGAGAATGGCTTGGTAGAAGGTCAACAACAGAAATTATAAATAACTGTCGAGATCAAAAGTTGTGGAGAGACATGATTACCTACGCCAGCAGGTCTGGTACTTGATGATGATGAATGAAAATAATTAATTTTTTTTTATCTGGTACAGGCAGCGACATTTACATATTAAACTCCACTTGAAACATTTATTTTTTCTTCTGTCTCCGGTATAGCTAGGCACTTAAAGTCTCATCAACTTTGAAATCAGGAATCACTTAAAGTTGGCACTATATAGGATTCACACTGAACACATTTGAATGTGAAGCGAGTGCCCTATTCTCTGCAATAATCTGTCTACCTTCCTACCTGTCTGCCTGCCTGTTATCCTTTTAAGCTGAAGACACATAGGACAGAAACTCTAGACTCTTCATGTTCCACTAGGAGCTGCGATAACTCAGTGGTTAGTGAACTGGACTACAAAGGACAAGAGGTCAGGTTTGATCCTAATCGACGTCTTCCGGGTTCACCCAGCCTTAAATGGGTACCTGATTTTTTTTCTGGGAAAGTAAAGCGGCACGGGCATAATACCGACAACATTACCCCAAAAATCATGTGCTGAAGGTCTATAAAAATTATGGTCACTAACACCATATTCCCTATACGCCACTTGGCATGATGGGGCTCTTTACTTTTTACTTACATGTTCAGCAGTCTTTGCTATAAAGTGTTAGATCTTGCACAGGATCTGTGTTGTATCTTGCCTCATGTTCCTGTTCTGGATGAGCTTCTCAATCTCTGCCTGCTGTTTCTTAAAGTTGATATTTCTGGTTCAATAACAATGGATAGTTCTCTCATCTCAAGAATAATTGCAGCAGAATTATTCTATAAATTATTTAAGCTTTAACATCATAACAAAGAAGAAAGCCGCGATAGCTAAGTGGTTAGTGAATTGGACTACAAAGGACAAGAGGTAGGGTTTGATCCCAACCGACGGCTTCCGGGTTCACCCAACCTTAAATGGGTACCTGATTTTTTTCTGGGAAAGTAAAGCAGCACGGGCATAATACCAACCACATTACTCCAAAAATCATGTGCTGAAAGTCTGTAAAATTTATGGTCACTAACACCATATTTCCTATATGCTTCTTGGCATGACAGGGCTCTTTCTATTTTTTTACTTTATATCATAACAAAGACTACACAAGTCCAGCTCCTTGAGTTTCAACTTCACATTGCTATCTCCATAGCCTGTTAAAGATATCATCCATTTTGAAGGCTTCTTTAGTGATATAAATAATATATGTGATGATATCGTATGATGGAGAACAGATGGTTGTGTGCACTGTCTGTGTGGTTTCGCCTTATGTCTTTTGATGTGTGCTGAGATTACTATGATGGGGACCACAGCTACCTTTCTTTGTTTGGCAAATGAGTTAGTAATTCGGATGATTCCACTGACACGGGCAGTTAAGCAATTATGGATTTTAATTCATTTGCAGTGATACTGGGGCCTTCCATAACCATAACCATTGTCTTTTCAAAATATTTTTTTTATATTTCAACAACTAGATAACATATGGAGGTCGGGTGACAGATGCACAAGATCAGCGTTGTCTACGTACAATTCTGAAATCTTTTTTTGGGCCAAAGACTCTTGAGGATGACTACAAGTATTCACCATCAGGTAATTTTGTTTTTTTATAATTCAACCCCTTTATTTATTTATTCTATTGTTTCAAATATAGTTTGTTTTTTTTAATTAGTTGTCAATGTTATTAACACTTTCCTGACCAAGGGGTTTGATACACTGTGGCAAGACCACTTTTTTTACACATTTTTTTTTCAATTCCTCATTCACTTGATGGGGTTTTAATAACCACAAACAAAAAACAATAACCAGGGCATCACTGAGTGCCGTCTCCGCATCGAAGGTTAGCTACCATGAAGGGCCATTTTGTCCATTTTTTTTTATGGCTCCACGGTTTCACACGTGGGTAAAAAGAGCTGAATTTTGTTGAGGCAGGAGACAAATAATAATAAATTAATATTATTATAGAGGGAAACTTTCGAGGCAATAATCATTGAATCAATTCAGAGGAAGAAGTATGTTTACAGCACCCGGAAAAAATTATAAATAATCAACAACAGAAAAAAAAAAAAAGAAATATATATGGTCCAACATGATAGAAGATTATAAACATTTGAGAGATGAACAAGCAGGTTTTAGGAAGAACAGATCATGTGCTAAACAAATAACTACTCTACGTATAATAGTTGAACAAAGTTTAGAACTAAAATCCCCACTTTATATTGGATTCATAGATTACGAAAAGGCATTTGATAGTTTAGACAGAAGAATGCTTTGGAAGTTGCTGAGTCATTACGGAATCCCCATAAAGTTTATTAACCTAATAAAAAAATATGAAGGAACGAAATGTAGTTGTAGTATGGTGCATGAAGGACAGCTTACAGAAGCATTTGAAATAAGAACAGGAGTAAGGCAGGGATGCCTTCTGTCTCCATTTCTCTTTCTACTGGCCAAAGATTAATCATCATCATGTGCCATACCAGGGAGCTGCGATAGCTCAGTGGTTAGTGAACTGGACTACCACGGACAAGGGGTAGGGTTCGATCCCAACCGACGGCTTCCGGGTTCACCCAGCCTTAAATGGGTACCGGATTTTTTTCTGGGAAAGTAAAACAGCACGGGCGTAATACCGACCACATTACCCCAAAAGTCATGTGCTGAAGGTCTGTAAAATATAGGGTCACTAACACCATATTTCCCTATACGCCACTTGGTGTGATGGGGGGGGTACTTTACTTTTTTACTTTTATGTGCCATACCGGTTGACGTGGGCGATCATGTCCTTCCACAATCTTCTATCTACAGTGCATCGTATCAGTTCTATTGTTGACTGTTTTCCATGCCATGACACCAAGCTATTTAGTATTTTTTCTCTTTGTCGTCCACAATCTCTCTCTTTCCTTTTATTTTGCCAGTTGTAACCAATTATTTCCTGTGTGTTACCGGGGCCTCATTATGAGGGAAGTAAAGAATAGTGACACCGTGACCTTCCAGGCATGTCGTAAGAGGCGACTAAGGAGGTTGATCGATGGCTTGACAAGCCGTCATTGTAAAAAGTATTGTTATGGAAACAGCGCCATATATTTTAGAGCAGTGATCTCTGCAATATGTGCCACTTTGGCACGCAAGGTTTCTGTTTTTGAGATTGTGGTTCTGCCCTATGTGCCATCTTCGGCTCGAAAGGACATTAGATAGATAGAACCAAGTATTCCAACTTTCCTCTTCTCATGATGTGCCAGAAAAATGTTGATTGCTTCTTTCTGATGTTTTTTAGGAGCTGCCTTTTTATGTTGGCCTCTGAGAACTTCCTCATTGGTCTTTTTAGCTGTCCAGGTACTTTCAACATTCTTCTGAGAAATCCCATCTCTGTGGCCTCTAATCATCATCATCATCATCATCATGTGCCTTCTCCGCAACGAAGGTTGGCTACCATGGATCGTCATTCTACTCTGTTTCTTGCTTTGATGGTGCAGGCTGTCATAGATTGACTTGTCCATCTTTTGATGTTACTCGTCCATGTTAGTCTTGGTCTGCCTCTGCCTCTTTTACCTTGTATTTTTCCTTCCAATATTACTTTTTGTAGGCTGTTGTATCTTTTAACATGCCCCAAAAATTTCATTTGTCTTGTCTTAATTGTATTTAATAGTTCTCTTTTTATTTTCAGTTGTTTTAAAAATTTATCGTTTGTTATCTTTTGTTTCCATCCAATTCTACCTATTCTTCTATAAATCCAAATTTCAAAGGCTTCAATTTTCTGTTCTGTTTTCTTGTCTAATGTCCATGTTTCTGCACCATACAGGAATATTGAGAAGATGTAACATTTTGCCATTCTTAGTTTCAGCCCTGCTGATATTTGTTTTGTTGTTAGTATATTTTTCATGGCATTAAAATTACTTTTTGCCATACCTATTCTTTTGTTTATTTCAGATTTGCATTTTCCATCATTGGTTATAGTATGTCCCAGGTAGTTGTAACTCTGGACTGTCTTCAGATGTATTCCCTCAACTGTGATATTTAATTGTAGGTCTTGAGAATTTTCTTTGTTTATGATCATAGTTTTAGTCTTTTTGATATTCATTTCTAGTCCATATTTTTTGCTTGTTATGTTTATCACATTAAGCAATTGTTGTAGGCCTCTAATCATCTTTTCATTTGTTTGTCTACTGTCTATGATTCACTTCCATATGTCAGAATTGGTTCTATATAGCACCGATGAACTCACTTTCTCATTTCTATTGACATAGATTTGTTGCATAAAATATTTTTCATTTTATGAAATGCTATTATGGCCTGAGCTATTCTGCTTTTTATTTCCGTGGTGCATCTTCCATTTGATGTTATTATTGTGCCGAAGTATTTGACGCGTTGCACTTGTTTTAAATTTGTCCTGCTTATTTTTATGCTGAATGTATGTAAGAAATGAACTATCATCAATATCTAGCAAAATTGGGCTTGAGATCAATCACTGAAAAGACTAAAGTCATGAAAAGTTTAATTCCAACAGATGACAAAATATACATGGAAAACAGACCAGTGGAAGAGATAGGCCACTTTATCTATCTTGGAAGTCACATTGATCGAGAAGGGGATACAAGCAAAGAAATTAGAATCAGAATAGCTAAAGCAGCAATGTCTTCCAGAAGCCTTGAAAAGTTGTGGAAATCAAAACTAATCAGCACAAACACAAAACTATTCAAATCAAATGTACTATCAACCCTTACGTGTGTGTGTGAAAGCTGGAAAACAACAAGAGATATAGAAACAAAGTTGAACGCATTCGAAAATAAATGTCTAAGGAAAATACTTGGTATAGCGTGGAACGAATTCAAAACAAACGAGGAAATTAGAGAAATCGCCAATCAACCACTAATATCTTCAGTAATCAAGAAAAGATGATGGTCATATGTAGGACATGTGATGAGAAGAGATAATAACCGAATAGCAAAGCAGGCCCTCATATGGGAAACAACAGGTAAGAGAAAAAGAGGAAGACCCAGGGAGACACTGAGAAGAACATTGATGAGAGAGGCAATAGCAGCAGGATTCGGCTCCCTCAATGAGATAGAGCTGCTTGCACAGAACAGAGACAAATGGTGAGATTTGATAAAATATCTTTAAAAGAAAACTGCTAGAACAAAAATTCAGATATAAGAAGGTGTATCTTGGTCTACGCCCTATGGGCCGGCAACGGCTCGTAAGGTCAATAGATAGATGTATGTAAGGACATAGATTGGATTATGAAAATAACTCAAAACAACAGAAATGGAATCCAGTGATCACTGACCAAACAACTTGATGATTTAGACTTTACTGATGACATAGCTCTCCTATCACACAGCCATCAACAGATGCAGGGATAAAATGAGCATACTAGATGAGAGATTTACAACAGCTAGGACTGAAGATTAATAGAGATAAGACCAACATTATGAGAATTAATGCAGTTGGCAATAACCAAATAAAATTAGGAGAAATACCTCTACTATCCATACAATCTTACATATATCGGGGCAGTAATATAGATAAAGAGGGAAGAATAGAAAATGATACGAAAATAAGGATATCAAACGCAAGAGGAGTTTTCATTGCACTGGGAAACATATGGAAATCCAAAGAAATTAGGTTAGGAAGAAGATAGAAGCAGAAATGAAGATGATGGGGAAGACATGGAATGATCTTAAAAGAATGGCAAAAAACAGAACGACTTGGAAAGTGTTTGTTGAAGACCTATGGTCCACTGGGAGCTAAAAAGGTAGAAGAAGAAGAAGAAGATGATAGAAGATTGAGATGTCAATAAAAAAAGTAAAGTAAAGTACCCCCCGTCATGCCAAGTGGCGTATAGGGAATATGGTGTTAGTAACCATAAATTTTACAGACCTTCAGCACATGATTTTTGGGGTAATGTGGTCGGTATTATGCCCGTGCCGCTACACTTTCCCATAAAAAAATCCGGTACCCATTTAAGGCTGGATGAACCCGGAAGCCGTCAGTTGGGATCGAACCCTAAAGATATCAATACTTGTTAGATAATGATAGAAGATTAAGATATCAATACTTGTTAGATAATGATAGAAGATTCAGATAAAGATTAGCGATAAACAAAGCAAGAAGACAAATTCAAAAAGCCAGATAATTTAGTGATATATAACAAGAAGCAAGCATCAGAAATACAAAATGTCTCACTTGCTACAGAACTCAGCATTTTCTCAATAATTCTGACACCATTGACAATGTTGCAACAAAATTTGAACATGAGCACATTAATATTGTCATTCCTATCTTTTTAGTAAAATTTAAATTATTACGGTTGTTTTGATGTAATATTTTTTTTTTTTACTTAACCAACTAAGGTTGTTTTTTTTTAAGAAACTAAAAGATATAAATCTAGATGACACAGACATATGACTAATATGTAATTTATACTAGGAACAAACAGCAATAATAAAATATAACAAAGAGAACTTGATATTAAAAGAGGAGTAATAATAGGGATGCATCCTATCACCAAGCTTGTTCAATCTATACACTGAGCAAATCTTTACAAATGTCACAGAGATGCCAGGCCTAAACATTAATGAAAAGATGATCAATAACCTAAGATGTGCTGATGATACTGTTCTACTAGCAAAAAATCATAATCATCTACAATGATTACTTAATGAAATAAACATGACAAGCAAAAAATATGGATTAGATATGAATATCAAAAAGACTATAACTATGATCATAAACAAAGGAAATACTCAAAACCTACAGGTGGATATAAAAATTGAAGGAATAGACCTGGAGACATTTCAGAGCTACAGCTAACTTGGACATACTATAACCAGTGATGGAAAATGTAAAACTGAAATAAACAAAAGAACAGGAATGAAAAAAAGTAATTTTAATGTCATGGAAAATATACTAACATCAAAACAAATAACACCAGAGCTAAAACTAAGAATAGCAATATGTTATGTCTTCTCAACATTTTTGTATGGTCCAGACACAACATTAGACAAGAGAACAGAACAGAGAGTTGAAGACTTTGAAATGTGGATATATAGAAGAATAGGTAGAATTGGATGGAAAGAAAGCAAAACAAACAATGAAGTCTTAAAACAACTAAATAGAATTCAAACAAGACAAATGATATTTTTGAGGCATGTTAAAAGACACAGCTATCTACCAAAAGTAATATTGGAAGGGAAAATACAAGGTAAAAGAGGCCAACCAAGACTAACATGGACGAGTAACATCAAAAGATGGACAAGTCAGCCTATGACAACCTGCACCATCAAATGAAGAGACAGAGCGGAATGACGCTCCATGGTAGCCAATCTTTGATGCTGAGACGGCACTCAATCATGATGTTGATTTTTATTTATTTTGTAATGACTTAGCCATCTAAGGTACTTTTATCATTCCTATCAGAAACTACTTCTATGATTCTGTAACTAATCTCTCATACTATTTGTCTAATTCAGACATAATTTTTTTCATGAAAGCAACAGCTTTTTCCACTATAAATAATTAATGATTTCATGTTTTTATTAAAATGTCTTCGTCTACCATAAATAATGATTTCATGTTTTTTATGAAAATGTCTTCGTCCACCACAAATAATTAATGGTTTCATGTCTTTTATGAACATGTCTTCGCCCACCAAAAATAATCCACCACCATAAATAATTAATGATTTCCTGTTTTTTATGAAAATGTCTTCGTCCACCACAAATAATTAATGATTTCCTTTTTTTTATGAAAATGTCTTCGTCCACCACAAATAATTAATGATTTCATGTTTTTTTCTGAAAATATCTTCGCTCGCCATAAATAATGAATTATTTCATGTTTTTATGAAAATTTCTTCATCCACTTTAAACAAAGCAATTTAACAAACAATCTACCCCCTCAGGTATCTACTATGCGCCCCAGTTGGAAACAGTTACAGAATATAGGCAGTACATAGAAGACCTTCCTGCAATCGATGAGCTAGATATATTTGGCATGCATGAAAATGCCAACATTGCATTCCAGATAAACGAAACAAATACTCTGATTGGCACAATTCTGGATGTTCAGCCTCGTCTTTCATCAGGTGGCTCTGGAAAGTCCAACGATGAAATTGTAGATGAGATCGCCAAAAACATTAAGGGAAAACTGATTAATAAACTGGATATTGAGCTTGCTTCTGCTGAGATGTTTCAGGTAAGCATTTACTACTGATCAAGAGGTCTAGGTTCTCTCCCTCTCTCTCTGTGATCAAGACTCAATCAGAGTAGGATTCCAGATTCTCTCAATTAGAGCCTGTTAGATCCAGTCTGATTGATTACTTGTTAAAATATTGCACTGTGTTCTGCGCCAGTGGCCCAGTGCATCCGATTTCAGCCAGCATTTTATTCAGGTCTACTTTCCTTAGCCTTTGATTGTCACCAATCTTCCTGCAAGGCAGCAGATTGTCTTTTCTGTAGGGGGATTCTGCCCTTAGATGGTCGGCCCTCCCAGGTTTACGAGCACCATCTGCTCAAGCTTTATGTAGTAATTAGTTGGTGATTAGACCATCACCATCACACATCAAACAACAGACTATAAGACCCTCCTAACTATCACAAACTTCCGGGAGTCTCACCGATGCTGACAAGTCATGTACAAAACCCCACTCCGTCTTTCATTGATTAGAGTACGACCATCCTAGGGCTATGCAACTAACTTGATGACGTAGCTCACACAACTATGGCTGCACTCACAATATCCCAGTTACTATAGTAAAAGCAGCCAACAGCACACAAAAAGCTGATGCACAATTTCCAAAGTGAAAACTGCTACTGACTAGACTTAGCAGACCTTAGCAAGGAGTTGTACAATGCAAGAACTTGGCGTCATACAATTAGATCGATGGTTTTGGAACATTACACGATGTGTTGACGTAATTTGCATATATCACTAGGCGGGGGAAGGTCGTATTCACAAACTTTTGACTTGACAATGAAGAACAATGTGGTGAGTACAACCTGTTATCATCAGTGAACTTTGCAACTGGATCAGTTTATTAGCTCAGAAAATTACACTGTAGAACCAAAGCTAATCAGTTCCCTAATGCAACTTCTGCAGCAGTCCAGCATTCTAGGTTCAATTCCCAGACTTTATGGTGGTTCACGCAACTCTAGAAATGAGTACCAGAAATTTTTCTTGGAAGTAAGGGCAGCCTGGTATGATACTAGTCTCTCAAAAATGTGCTGTTGATCTTAACAAAATGCTGAGCTTACAGCAGATTCCAGAAACCTCTATCTTTGGGTAGAGGAAACTTTTGTTGTTAAGAATGCTAACAGATACCTCAAAATCTATTTTCATTGTATTCATATATTATAATTAAATATTATTGCAGCACATTTCAGTAAAGGGGTCTTGGTATCTGAGTGGTCAGTACATTCACCTTCTTATCAGAAGAAAAGTAGTAAAGTAAAGAGCCCCCGTCATGCCAAGTGGCATATAGGGAATATGGTGTTAGTGACTAGAGAGAGAGAGAGAGAGAGAGAGAGGGAGGAAGGGAGGGAGGAGAGAGAATTAGTTGTTTTCCAACTTTTAAATGTGTAGGTAAGGGTTGATACTGGGTCAGGTCGTGTCATTTTACGTGCTACTGTATGCAGTAAACAGTACAACCTGTGGCTGCCCTGCTGTCTTGCAGGTAAGCTTGGGAGAGTAAAAGGCTAACGGAGGGTACCCCGAAGTAAAACAACCCCACTGCCTTGTGGGTGAGACTTTTTAGTCAAAGGCTAGCGGAGCCAACTGTAAACAAATCGACGGAAGGCAACAGAAAGCCACCATCGTAACTTCTTTGTACAATCATAAATCGCCCAGTCTTAACATATGGATGTGAATCATGGACAATAGGACAATAGACAAGAAAATCACTGGAGTCTGTAGAAATGTGGTTTTACAGAAGAATGTTGAGAATACCATGGACAGCAAAGAAGAGTAATGAAAATGTTCTGAAAGAGGTCAAAGCAAAAAGAGAGCTCATTTCCAATATTAGGAAGAAACAATCATCATTTTTTGGCCATGTAATGAGAAGAGAACAACTGGAATATACTATAACAACTGGGAAAATTGAGGGACGAAGAGATAGAGGGAAGCAAAGAGAAAAAATACCAGACAGCTTAAGAGAATGGCTTGGCAGAAGGTCAACAACAGAAATGATAAATAACTGTCGAGATCGAAAGTTGTGGAGAGACATGATCACCAACGCCAGTAGGCCCGGTACTTGATGATGATGACGAAGGGTTGATAATACATTTGAGTTGTATATTCTAAGTTTAGTTTTCTTGCTCAGTATTTTCATTTCCATATTTTGTCCAGGTTTTTAATATGTGCTGCTACTTCTGCTCTCCTGCTTCTGCTCTCTTTCATTGTTTTAATTTCTTGATCTATATTTCTACCAGGACATACATAGTAATCTACTCTCTCCAATATCAAACTTTTTAGATAAATATTGCCATCTGGTGTATTTTAATTTTTCATTATTTTTGTTTTATCCCTGTTGATTTCTAGTCTCATTCTTTCAGCCATAGATGGTAGGGTGTCTGTGAAATATATTTTATGCATATCTATCTATCTATCTATCTATTGACCGTAAAATATCATATGCATATCTATCTATCTATCTATTGACCTTTTGACCTGTATCCGGCTCATACGGTGTAGACCAAGATACTCCTCTTATCTAAATTTTTCATCTAGCAGTCTTCAATTCTTTTAAAGATATTTTATCAAATCTTGTCATTTGTCTCTGTTCTGTGCAAGAAGCTCTATCTCATTGAGTGAGCCGATTCCTGCTGTTCTTGCCTCTCTCATCAATGTTCTTCTCAGTGTCTCTCTGGGTCTTCCTCTTTTCCTCTTACCTGTTGTTTCCCACATGAGGACTTCCTTTGCTATTCGGTTATTATTTCTTCTCATCACATGTCCAACATATGACCATCGTCTTTTCTTGATTACTGAAGATATTAGTGGTTTCAAAAATGTTATCACTATTATCTACTGCTAATTTACACATTCTGTATCAGGTCTACATTTCATTAACAAAATCGTTTTTACGATAACGGCTTGTTAAACCTCTGATCAACGGTTCTATACCAAGCCGGAAAAAAATCATTCCTCCATTTTGGATACAACCGGAAATGATATGCATATGGGTGATTTGAAAACCCTTAGTCTGTACAAGTGACTGTTCTTTCTATTATGTTCTAATCTAGTGGAGAACAGATTCACATGGTTTGCTCCCCTGAGATAATGATAGTGTTCTCATTCTTCTTCTTATTTCTTTTATCTTTTCACTGACACCTAAAAGGTGTTGTGGTTTATATCATTTGTCGTTCTTGAGCTGCTCAAACTGACTGAATTAGTGACTTTCCTTTGTTGTTACATGTCTCTGTCACTGCATCTATCCATCTTCTTCTTTTCTCTTTTCACTGATACCTAAAAGGTGTCGTGGTTTATATCATTTGTCGTTCTTGAGCTGCTCGAACTATCTGAATTAGTGATTTTCCTCTGTTGTTACATGTCTCTGTCACTGCATCTATCCATTTTCTTCTGGGTCTTCCTCTTGGTCTTTTTTCATGCATTCTCGAGAAGAACGCCCTTGATGGTGATTGGTAAGGTTCATTCTGACCAGGTGGCCAAACCATTTAAGTTGTTGTTGTTCTATATATTCTTGGCAGGGTTTTGTTCCTACTATTTTTCTTATGGTTTCATTTGGTATTCTATCTCTTCTTGTGTTGTTTGTTACTTTTCTCAAGCAACGCATCTCACATCTTTCTTAAATGTGATTTAGAAAGGGTTCATGTTTGACTTTCATAGCACAAAGTTGGTATGAAAATGCTATTTATCATTTGTTGTTTAGCTGGCATAGAAATGTTTGGATGTCTTAACAATGGTGAAAGCTGGTAAGTGACACCATTTGCTTTTTGTATTCTCATGTCAATTTCTCTGTCTAGTTTTCCATCTTCTGTGAACATTGTGCCTAAATACTTGAATTCCTCTACTTGTTTTATTTCTTTATCTTTGACCTTAGTTCTCATTAAAAACAATAATAACAAATGACATTTGTATTTAACAGCTTGTGTCATGATGAAGGTATCAGTATTAAAACTCTGTCAACAGTCATGTTGAAGGTATCAGTATTAAAACTCAGTCAACAGTGATGATGAAGATATCAGTATTAAAACTCAGTCAACAGTGATGATGAAGATATCATTATTAAAACTCAGTCAACAGTGATAATGAAGGTATCAGTATTAAAACTCAGTCAACAGTGATGATGAAGATATCAGTATTAAAACTCAGTCAACAGTGATGATGAAGATATCAGTATTAAAACTCAGTCAACAGTCATTATGAAGATATCAGTATTAAAACTCAGTCAACAGTTTAAAATATTCAGTTTAAATAAAAGTAGAACAAACTAAACAAAGAATAAAAATGGCTTTTTCTGGTTTATTTTTTTAATGCAGCTTGACAGCCATGGTCGCATGAATTCATTGACAACGGTTCTACAACAGGAAGTTGACAGATTCAACAAATTGCTGACTGTTATCAAGGTTAGTTTTGTCATTTAAAAAATAGCTCATAAACTAAGAAGTGCTTGGTCATTACTCTGACAAACATAATATGATATGCTATCACCACATACAGACATAATGCTACATTGTCTATCTATCTATTGACCTTTCGAGCCGTAGCTGGCCCATAGGGCATAGACCAAGATACTCCTTCTCTTATCTAAATTTTTATTCTAGCAGTTTTCAATTCTTTTAAAGATATTTTATCAAATCTTGCCAATTGTCTCTGTTCTGTGCAAGCAGCTCTATCTCATTGAGAGAGCCAATTCCTGCTGCTCTTGCCTCTGTCATCAGTGTTCTTCTCAGTGTCTCTCTGGGTCTTCTTCTTTTCCTATTACCTGTTGTTTCCATCAAATTACATCCATTTAAAATGTTGAAGAAAGAGTAATGTCAATTTCTCAATCTCTATCTATTGTCCTTTCGAGCCGAAGACAGCACATAGGGCTGAACCACAATCTCAAAAACAGAAACCTTGCATGCCAAAATGGCACATATTGCAGAGATCACTGCTTCTAAAATATATGACTCTGTTTCCATAACAATACTTTTTACAATGACAGCTTGTCAAGCCATCGATCAACCTCCTTAGTAGCCTCTTACAACATGCCTGGAAGGTCACAGTGTCATTATTCTTTACCTCCCTCATAATGAGGCCCCGGTAACACACAGGATAAGGTCAAATTATATCTGTTTAAAATTGTTGAAGAAAGAATAGGTTCAAATTATATTGTTTTCTCTGTGCCGTTAACAGAACTCCCTGGAGCAACTACAGAAAGCTATCAGAGGTTTTGTTGTCATGAGTGAAGAGCTGGAACGTGTTTACAACGCATTTCTCAATAATCAGGTCAGTGGGGTATTTTTTTTTTGGTTTTTTTTGTTTAATCATGAAGATTGGTAATGTTCTTTTATTGGGGATCATTGAAAATTGGATATGGGAGCCGCGATAGCTCAGTGGTTAGTGAACTGGACTATAAAGGACAAGAGGTAGGGTTCGATCCCAACCGACGGATTCCGGATCACCCAGCCTTTAATGGGTATGGGATTTTTTTCTGGGAAAGTAAATCGGCACGCACGGGCGTAATACCAACCACATTACCCCAAAAATCATGTGCCGAAGGGCTGTAAAATGTATGGTCCCTAACACCATATTCCCTATACGCCACTTGGCGTGACAGGGGTACTTTACTTTTTTTTAAATTGGAAATTGGATAGGTTTTTTATTGGAGATCACTGGAGATTGGGTAAGTTCTTTTATTGGAGATCACTGGAGATTGGGTAAGTTCTTTTATTGGGGATCATTGGAGATTGGGTAAGTTCTTTTATTGGAGATCTCTGGAGATTGGGTAAGTTCTTTTATTGGGGATCACTGGAGATTAGGTAAGTTCTTTTATTGGAGATCTCTGGAGATTGGGTAAGTTCTTTTATTGGGGATCATTGGAGATTGGGTAAGTTTTTTTATTGGGGATCACTGGAGATTGGGTAAGTTCTTTTATTGGGGATCACTGGAGATTGGGTAAGTTCTTTTATTGGGGATCACTGGAGATTGCGTAAGTTCTTTTATTGGGGATCACTGGAGATTAAGTTCTTTTATTGGGGATCACTGGAGATTGGGTAAGTTCTTTTATTGGGGATCATTGGAGATTGGGTAAGTTCTTTTATTGGAGATCTCTGGAGATTGGGTAAGTTCTTTTATTGGGGATCACTGGAGATTGGGTAAGTTCTTTTATTGGGGATCATTGGAGATTGGGTAAGTTCTTTTATTGGGGATCATTGGAGATTGTGTGATGTTTTTCTCTTGGGAGTAAATTTAGAGTACTGCTGTTTTATATTAAGGATTTATGTAGAAAACTGATGTTCTTTTATTAAGGATACTCATAGAGTGGTGATGTTCTCTTATTAAGGATGTTGGTAGAGTGGTGATGTTTTAAACTTGAGCATAAATGTAGCGCGGTGATCTTCTCAAACTGATGATATATGTGTTGTTGAACTATCATGGGTGATGAAGACCCAGTTGTTAGTTTAGTCTATTTATCCAGTTGTTAGTTTAGTCTATTTATCCAGTTGTTAGTTTAGTATATTTATCCAGTTGTTAGTTTAGTCTATTGATCCCATTGTTAGTTTAGTCTATTCATCCAGTTGTTAGTTTAGTCTATTCATCCAGTTGTTAGTTTAGTCTATGTATCCAGTTGTTAGTTTAGTCTATTTATCCAGTTGTTAGTTTAGTCTATTTATCCACATGTTAGTTTAGTCTATTTATCCAGATGTTAGTTTAGTCTATTTATCCAGATGTTAGTTTAGTCTATTTATCCAGTTGTTAGTTTAGTCTATTTATCCCATTGTTAGTTTAGTCTATTTATCCAGTTGTTAGTTTAGTCTATTCATCCAATTGTTAGTTTAGTCTATTGATCCAGTTGTTAGTTTAGTCTATTTATCCAGTTTTTAGTTCAGTCTATTTTTCCAGTTGTTAGTTTATCGAAGTCAATACTTGATGTCTATCTATCTTTCATTCGCCTGAAGTATTGCCTATTTCTGTCTGCAATTTTGTTTTCTGTATAAATTTTACAGTCTTTTGTTATTCTTGCAGTGGCCCATATAGTTTTGTCTGTCGTGTTGTTTCTATGAGCTTAAGGATTTTCCTCAGTCTACTCTGTCCAGTATAGTCTTGAAGCATATGTTCAGCAGTCTGGGGCGCCTGTCCACATGTACAAGTAGTTGATGTGCCGATCTTGAATTTTGTATACATGTGACTATGGAGTCGATTGTGTCCTGTTCTGAGGCGTATAATGATAACTTGTTCCCATCTATTCATATTATGAAAGGCTTCCTGATCTGGGGCTTTTGGTCTTCGATGCTTGATGTCTTTGTCTCTCTTATCAGTTTTCTTCTTAATATCTCCCTAGATTGTCCTCTTTGTCTTTTTTCCCATTGTTTGTGATTCCCTTTGTTTCTTGTAATCACTTAGCTGACCTTTATGGTTATTTAAAGGCCCTGGTATCACTGCAAATGAATGGAAATCCATAATTGCTCAACTATCCGTGCCAGTAGAATCATCCGCATTAACATCTCATCGAATATCCAAACAAAGAAAGGCAGTTGCCGTCCCCATCGTAGCAAACACAGCACACATCAAAAGACATAATGCGTATTATAGCACCGACAGTGAACGCATCTGAACAATTCTTTGTCATACGATATCATCATTCATCATAAGCAATCTGAATATACAGGGTGTTTATAAAGTCTCACTACACTTGGTATCTAGGTCAATTTGAAAAAAAAATGTTTATGACGTCATCACAATATGTGCTCCCACTGTCAATTGTGCGATACACACGGGTAGTTGTTCAAAGATTTATAGCAAGATTTCCTGATAAACAACCTCCTCATCGCATTACGGTTAGAAATTTGTTGAATAAGTTTATTGCTACTGGAAATGTGGAAGATGCTCCACGATCTGGTAGGCCTGCTGTGAATGATGAAATATGTTTAGATATCCAAGACAGAATCCTTAAAAGTCCAGACAAGTCATTAAGAAAACTGTCGCAACAAGTGAACTTACCATTGAGCACATATTGTGATGACGTCATAAACATTTTTTTCAAATTGACCTAGATACCAAGTGTAGTGAGACTTTATAAACACCCTGTAGAAATACCATCTGGATGAAACACACAGCTCACGGTGTGCACAGAGCACTACTCAGTAGCTCCGGCAGCAAGCCAGACTTGGAATATGTGGAAAATGCAAAAAGGAACACATTTCAGACAGTGCCTCGATGGTTCCCTGTTGCCTATCCACCATATTAACCTATTTAAGTATATATGAAGCTGACCTTTCTTTTTGATTACCAATGATACTGTTAGATACATGACCATTTCTCTTATTTTTGTTCTATCTATCTATCTATTGACCTTTCCAGCCATAGCTGGCCCATAGGGCATAGACCAAGACACTCCTTCTCATATCTAAATTTTTGTTCTAGCAGTTTTAAATTCTTTTAAAGATATTTTATCAAATCTCGCCATTTGTCTCTGTTCTGTGCAAGCAGCTCTATCTCATTGAGGGAGCCAATGCCTGCTGCTCTTGCCTCTCTCATCAATGTTCTTCTCAGTGTCTCTCTGGGTCTTCCTCTTTTCCTCTAACCTGTTGTTTCCCACATGAGAGCTTGCTTTGCTATTCGGTTATTATCTTTTCTCATCACATGTCCAACATATGACCATCCTCTTTTCTTTATTACTGAAGATATTAGTGGTTGATTGGCGATTTCTCTAATTTCCTCGTTTGTTTTATTTTTTGTTCTAGCCTTGGTTAAATTCCATTGTATACACAGTTTTTTTGCTTAGAAATTTGTCTAATGTGTCAATAATTGTTATATTTCAAAACCTGCCAGGTGCCTAGCTTATGGGCGAGTTCCGCTTACCCATCACTCAAATCTCTGGGGTCATGGGTCAAGGATCTGATACTCCGATGCTCCTTCATCAATAATTGGATAATTCATGGTCAGCCCAAATCTTATTGGCTGTCTGGATTTTTCTTCCCTCAAGGTAAGTTTTGTGTAGTGGACTCCAGTTAATCTTTGCCCGCCATAAAGATAAGAAAAGATATGATAGGATAAGGTAGGATAAGATATATGATATGATAAAATAGTATAGATAAGATAGAATAAGATATGATATGATAGAATAGGATAAGATAAGATAGGATAGGATAAGATAGATAAGATAAGATAAGATAGGATCAGATAAGATAAGATAAGATAGGAGAGGATAAGATATGATAAGATATGATAAGATATGATATGATAAGATAAGATAGGATAGGATAAGATAACATAGGATAGAATAAGATAACATAGAATCTTCATCTTCTTTCCTTCCTGATTTGCCGTTCAGCGTCGAGGAAGATATAATTTGTGATCTTTTGCTTTTCTGTTCACCTCTACTGCTGTTATGTTTCCTAGTGTTTCTAATATTCCGTCAACCCCTCTTTTTCATGGTAGGTCCTTGGGTCTGGTGTTCTCGCAACATTTATTGAAGGCTCATTGTGTTGTGTTTTGATCTTTCTACCTTGTCACGTGACCAAACCATTATATATATTGTTTATTTATATATACTATGACGTGGGTTATTCCTAGCTAACAGGATAGGGTACTAAAGGATAGGATAAGATAAGATAAGATAAGATAAGATAAGATAAGATAAGATAAGATAAGATAAGATAAGATAAGGTAAGATAAGATAAGACAAGACAAGACAAGACAGACAAGACAAGACAAGACAAGGCAAGACAAGATATAGGCACTGATGGGCTTTATCTGAGTGTTTTTATGTTTAATCTTTTAACCAGTTAAGTTTTGAAATATCTCTTGGTTGCTGTTTTTCACTTATTGGTCTCCAAGAGAAGCTGCTTGATCTTGGCAGTCAGTCATTGGTCCTGTTGGAAATAACAGAACTGGAGAAAAATAAAATTAATATCATTTGATCATTGATTTGTCATAAAGGGTCATTAAAAATTATGTGCCATATGGGTTGGCATAGGCGATCATTTCCTTCCACAATTCTCTGTCTAGAGTGCATTATATCAATTCTGTTGTTGACTGTTTACTGTGTCATGACACCAAGTTGTCTATTATTCTCTCTCTCTCTCTCCCCTCTCTCTCTCTCTCGCTCTCTCTTTTGGTCGTCCGCTATCTCTCTTCCTGTATTTTACTACGTATTGTTGTAACCAACTATTCCAACTTTTCTCTTCTCATGATGTGCCTGGAAAATGTTGATTGTCTATTTCTGGTATTTTTGTGTTGGCCTCTTTCAGAATTTCCTCATTGGTCTTTTTAGCTGTCCAGGGAACTCTCTACAGTAATAATCTTTTCATCTACTGTCCCTGATTTGCTATAGGTCAGTGTTGGCTCTATATAGCACTAATTAACTATCTTTCTCACTTCTATTAACATAGACTTTTTACACAAGATGTTTTTCATTTTCTAAAATGCTACTTTGGCTTCTGCTTTTTATTTCCGTGGTGCATCTTCCATCTGATGTAAGTATTGTGTATTATTTTATACTTTACATTTTAATTACCATAATTGACAATTTCATCCATTTTTATCTTCAGGATTCTTAACTGGCACACTTCAGAACTATTCCAGGAAGTACAGCCTTCCCATTGACCACCTGAGTTTCCATTTTAACATTCTCAAGTTCCACAGAGACCAGGCAGAGGTCACTGTACAGATGGAGAGTCTCAAGTTTGGAGAGGAGATTCCACTGGACCAGGAGGTAGGTTTCTTGAAGAGAAAATCTCTAAATTTAAGAGTGAACAAATAAAAACAAAAGATATGAATACAAATACTAAACTGTAATTTGAAACTGAAATTAATTTTAATGAAATAGTAAAACCAAAATCTATCTATCTATCTATTGTCCTTTCGAGCTGAAGACGGCACATAAGGCAGAACCACAATCTCAAAAACATAAACCTTGCATGCCAAAATGGCACATATTGCAGAGATCACTGCTTCTAAAATCTATGGTTCTGTTTCCATAACAATGCTTTTTACTATGACAGCTTGTCAAGCCATCAATCAACCTCCTTAGTCGCCTCTTACGACATGCCTGGAAGGTCACAGTGTCACTATTCTTTACCAAAAACCAAAATACAACATGAAAATCAACATAACAGAAGTCATGAATATCACAAAAGATAAACAGAACATCAACAAAATGATGAATGCCAGACAGCTAAAACAAGTAGAGGAATTCAAATTCCTAGAAAGTCTACCGACAAATGACAATTCACAAACAACAGAGATAGACTCAAGATGCAACAAAGCTTGTCAAATCATGGACAGCTATCATCACTATTGTCCAACAAGGTAATAACTATAGAGGCAAAATGGGCACTATACAATACAATCTTCATCTCAACTTTGTGCTACCAATGCCAGTCCTGTACCCTAGATGAAAGAACAATAAGAAAAATAACCTCTACTGAGATTAAATGTATCAGACGAATGACAGGAAACAGTCTGAGAGATAAGATCAGAAATGAAGAACGGAAAAAAAAATGTAGGAATATCTACCGCCATAGAATATATAAAGAAACAACAGATAAAATGGAATGGCCACATGACAAGGCAGAAAATTCAAAACACAACACAATGAGCCTTCAGTAAATGTTGTGAGAACACCAGACCCAAAGGCTGACCATGAAAAAGATGAGTCGACAGAATATTGGAAACACTAAGAAACATAACAGCAGCAGAGGCAAACATAAGAGCAAAATACCGCAAATTATATCTCCCCCTCGACGCTGAAGGGCAAATGAGGAAGGAAAGAAGAAGAATTTAAACCTCAGTTAAAAATGAATTCATTTTAAAGTGAAATAATACAAGTCTTAATTATAAAGTTACCTGTGTCGGTAAAGCTGTCACCACCTTCGCCTGTCTTACCATGCACACTTGGCAAAACACCAAACAGACAACTAAATCAAAGGCTGCAATTTACATCATCACATCTGCATTATTAGTAGCCTTTTGTGTGGCAACAAATCATGGACAACTTATGCAAAGCAAGAGAGAAGGCTAAATGCATTCCATATGTGATGCCAGCATCTTATTCTTGGCATCACCTGGAAAGACAAAGTGACAAACATGGAGGTCCTCACTCACACAGGTCTCCTGAACATCTACATTCTTTTAAAACAATGTAGGTTATACTGGCTGGGCCACTTACACTGTATGAAAGATGGTGTGTAACTAAAGACATACTTTAGAAACAACTAGAAGATGGCAAAAGAACTCAGGGGCACCCAAAACTCATATTTATTGATGTATGTAATGAGATATGAAGACTCTGAACATAAACCCTGCAGCCTGGGAAGAAATAGCTGCAGACTGCAATCTTTGGAAACCCACTCATGTGTCTCATCATCATCATCAAGTACCGGGCCTGCTGGCGTAGGTGATCATGTCTCTCAACAATTTTCGATCTCGACAGTTATTTATCATTTCTGTTGTTGACCTTCTGCCAAGCCATTCTCTTAAGCTGTCTAGTATTTTTTCTCTTTGCTTTCCTCTGTCTCTTCATCCCTTAATTTTCCCAGTTGTTATAATATATTCCAGTTGTTCTCTTCTCATTACATGGCCAAAAAATGATGATTGTTTCTTCCTAATATTGGAAATTAGCTCTCTTTTTGCTTTGACCTCTCTCAGAACCTCTTCATTACTCTTCTTAGCTGTCCATGGTATTCTCAAAATTCTTCTGTAAAACCACATTTCTACAGACTCCAGTGATTTTCTTGTTTGTTGTCTTATTGTCCATGATTCACATCCATATGTTAAGACTGACTACATAACATTTAAGAACTCTTTTTCTTGTTTCGATTGTCAAAAATGGATTGCATAGTATCTTCCTAATTTTTTGGAAAGCTGCTTTTGCCTGAGCCATTCTGCATCTCACCTCTTTTATACATCTTCCGTCTGAGGTTAACAAAGTTCCCAAATATTTAAATTCATTTACCTGTTTTAATATTGTTCCACTTGTCTTTATTTTGAACTGGGCTGATGTCTTTTTCTTTGTTGTTTTGTCTTTTTGCTATTAAGGCTGAGTTCCCTGAACGTCTACATGCTTTTCATGTGTCTAGTTAATATAAAAATTAATTGTAACCAAAGTTAGCATGTTCTTCATTTAGATAACACTACCAGAGGATGGAGTGTTAGTGCATGGATTGTTCATGGATGGCTTTCGTTGGGACTGGGATACAATGCTTTGTACAGACTCCATAAAAGGTTATTTTATGCATGTTGTTGTTGTTGCTGCTGCTGCTGTTGCTGTTGTTTGTTGTTCTTGTTGCTGCTGTTGCTGTTGTTTGTTGTTCTTGTTGCTGCTGCTGCTGTTGTTTGTTGTTCTTGTTGCTGCTGCTGCTGCTGTTTGTTGTTCTTGTTGCTGCTGCTGCTGCTGTTGTTCTTGTTGCTGTTGTTTGTTGTTCTTGTTCTTGTTGTTGTTGTTGTTATTATGGATCTATAAGCTGTAAAAAAAAAAGACCAATGAAGAAATTCTCAAAGAGGCCAACACAAAAAGGGAGCTCCTAAAAAAACATCAGAAAGAAACAATCAACATTTTTCAGGCACATCATAAGAAGAGGAAAGTTGGAACACTTGGTTACAACTGGCAAAATAAATTAAAGAGATATCGCGGATGACAAAGAGAGAAAATACTGGATAGCTTGGTGTCATGGCATGGAAAACAGTTAACAACAGAACTGATACGATGTACTGTGGATAGAAGATTGTGGAAGGACATGATCGCCAACACCAACCGGTATGGTACGTGATGTTGATGATAAGCCTGTGAGCTAACACCAGTCAGTCCAATGTCATGAAATGATATCTGCAGGTATTTTTTTAATTCCCTTGAGGTTCTGTACAAGGTGTTCCATTTATCAGGTCTTTGAGGAAGTAGAGTTGCTCTGATGTCAGTGAGATTTGGGCAGTCAAAAATGTGATGTTCTACTGTTTCATGTGGGTGTTCACAGAGTGGACATGCTGGAGTTTGGTTTTGTTGTATTCTATTGATGTGGTTGTTCAGTGGTACATGACTGTCGTTGTATTCTATTGATGTGGTTGTTCAGTGGTACATGACTGTCGTTGTATTCTATTGATGTGGTTGTTCAGTGGTACATGACTGTCGTTGTATTCTATTGATGTGGTTGTTCAGTGGTACATGACTGCCGTTGTATTCTATTGATGTGGTTGTTCAGTGGTACATGACTGTCATTTTATTCTATTGATGTGGTTGTTCAGTGGTACATGACTGTCGTTGTATTCTATTGATGTGGTTGTTCAGTGGTACATGACTGTCGTTGTATTCTATTGATGTGGTTGTTCAGTGGTACATGACTGATTCTCAATCTGAAGATGTTTTTTGGTCTCTTCTTTTTAAGTTGTTAATTTTATCATGGCGGTTTGGCCTTGACATTGAAATCAATCTTCTCTCATCATCCCTTGGGACATTGCTAAAGATTTTTTTTTTCGTTCGCCAGCTTTTATCTCTGACAAAGTTCCTAGAGACTAGGAATTTTGCATGTTAATCCATTTTTTCCTGGTAGCTGTGCGCACAGGGGTCCCTCGCCTCACAGGCAGATAACTACATCTTTGGAGGTACTCATATTTTTGTCCGTCCATGAGTAATTGACGTTTCAAGCCAAGTCTCACTGCTGAGACCAGGGTTGGTTGCCACAGAGAGAAATCACAAATAAAAATCCCAACTGGTGCAGCTGGTATTTGAACCCACATCCTCTCTGTCTCGAGGCCGGCATCTTACTTGAGACCAACCAGTCCCCCACGTTAAAGATATAAACCTGGCAAACAAGCAAAAAACAATAATTGATCCAATTGATTTGACAAGATGCAGTGACTCTCAATTCTGCTGGACAGATTGGAGCTTGCCCATCTCAGCAGTCGCACTTACAATAACAGGTCTTCTCTGTCAGCAGCTCCCACCCATTTTGACAATAATTTTATTTTCATAAATATCCACAATACAGCCATCACCCAACCATTGTGCTACCAATGCCAGTTCTGAGTCCCTAGATGCAAGAACAATAAGAAAAAATAATCTCTACTGAGATGAAATGTGTCAGATGAATGACAGGAAACAGCCTGAGAGATAAGATCATAAATGAAGAACTGAGAAAAAAGCTAGGAACAACCCCCACCATAGAATATATAAAGAAACAACAGATAAATTGGTTTGGCCACATGACAATGCAGAAAGATCAAAACACAACACTTCAATAAACATTGTGAGAACACCAGACCCAAAGACCGACCGCAAAAAATATGGATTGACGGAATATTAGTAACACTAGGAAACATAACAGCAGCAGAGGCAAACAGAAGAGCACAAGACCGCAAATTATATCTCCCCTCGATGCTGAAATTGAATTTGAAGGCAAATGAGAATGGAAAGAAGAAGATAATTATCCCCCAAAGCCAACAGCATAATATATTAACAAAATAATACATGCTATGTTGATCGTATGTTTTTGCCACGTAAATTTGTTAAATTTAGAAACTTGAGGTTGCAATTTTCAGGTCAAATGAATTCAAGTTTTCCCATGATGCATATGGAGCCTAGAATGGATTATATTCCGGACGAGGCACTGTACTCAGCCCCCCTGTACAAGACTGCAGAGAGGGCAGGTGTTCTGTCGACAACAGGTTAGTACGGCTTTGTCAACAACAAATTAGTGTGGTTTTATCAACAGCAGGTTAGTATTTTCTGTCAACAGCAGGTTAGTATTTTCTGTCAACAGCAGTTTAATATTTTCTGTCAATAGCAGGTTAGTATTTTCTGTCAACAGCAGGTTAGTATTTTCTGTCAACAGCAGGTTAGTATTTTATGTCAACAGCAGGTTATTATTTTCTGTCAACATCAGTTTAGTATTTTCTGTCAACAGCATTTTAGTATTTTCTGTTAACATGTTAGTATTTTCTGTCAACAGCAGGTTATTATTTTCTGTCAACATCAGTTTAGTATTTTCTGTCAACAGCAGTTTAGTATTTTCTGTCAACAAGTTAGTATTTTCTGTCAACAGCAGTTTAGTATTTTCTGTCAACAGCAGGTTAGTATTTTCTGTCAACAGCAGGTTAGTATTTTCTGTCAACAGCAGGTTAGTATTTTCTGTCAACAGCAGGTTAATATTTTCTGTCAACAGCAGGTTATTATTTTCTGTCAACAGCAGGTTATTATTTTCTGTCAACAGCAGGTTAATATTTTCTGTCAACAGCAGGTTAATATTTTCTGTCAACAGCAGGTTAATATTTTCTGTCAACAGCAGGTTAATATTATCTGTCAACAGCAGTTGAGTATTTTCTGTCAACAGCAGGTTCGTAAGGTTCTCTCAACAATTTACAGTTCTCTTAGTATGATTTTACAATTAACATAAATATGCATGTATCATGGGGATGCCTTCTGATCAGATGATCCAGAACAAGGTAACAGCTTTAACTGACCTCTTCTGATATTTGTACCTTAACTCTTTCCGTACGGAAGCTTTTTATCGACGCAACGGAAGAGATTTCAGAGACAACATTGTTATATTTATCTAACACATAACATAATATATATGAATTTTTAGATAATTGAACAAGGTATTAGATTTCATCAATATCCAGATGATACAAGACATATAAAACGAATATGGTCTGATGGCGTTCACACTAATAAAATTGAGCGTGGCGCACTATGCGGCTGAACGTACGCAACCGAAATGGAAATGGTGCACCATGCGGCGGAACGTACGGAAAGAGTTAAGTCAGTCCATAGAAATTAGCACGCTCAACCACCGAGGCTTGATTTCCAGAAGTGGCTGATTTTGAATGACAAGGCTCACCTAGCCTCTAAAAATGAGTACCAGAGATTTTTCTGGGAAGTAAAGGTGGCTTCTGGTCAATATGGCGGATAGGCAGCAGGAACCGTTGAGGCTCAGTTTGAAAAGTGTTCCTTGATGCAGTTTCCTCATATTCCAAGTCTTGCTTGCTGCCAGAGCTACTGAGTTTAGTGCTTTGTGCACACAGTGAGCTGTGTTTTTCATCCGGATCATGTTTCGATATTCCAATTGCTTGCGATGAATGGTCATATTGTATAACAAAGGACAGTTCAGCTGCGTTCACTTTCGGTGCCATTGGCCTTATGTCTTTTGGGTGTGTGCTGTTGCTGCTATGATGGAACTGCAGCTGCCTTTCTTTGTTTGGAACCTTTAATGAGATGAGTTTTAATTTGAATGATTCCACTGGCACAGATGGTTGAGCATTTTATGGATTTTAATTTATTTGCAGAGATACAAGGGTCTTTCTTTTACTTTCTCTTTAACACTTCTCAAAATGTTTTATTCCAATCTGTTAAAATTGCACTTTCTCTTTACACATCTCAAAATGTTTTATTTCAATCTGTTAAAATTGCACTTTCTCTTTAACACATCTCAAAATGTTTTATTTCAATCTGTTAAAATTGCACTTTCTCTTTACACATCTCAAAATGTTTTATTTCAATCTGTTACAATTGCACTTTCTCTTTTACACATCTCAAAATGTTTTATTTCAATCTGTTACAATTGCACTTTCTCTTTACACATCTCAAAATGTTTTATTCCAATCTGTTAAACTTGATCTGCAGGCCATTCCACCAACTATGTTGTAGCTGTGAAGCTGCCCTCTGACAAACCACAGGACCTCTGGATTGTTAAGGGAGCAGCCTTGCTGTGCCAGCTCAGTGATTGAGTCTACACTCACAACAGCAGATGTTCAGAGGACACAGCTTATCCATACGGATTACTGCTTATAGCGTCACTTATTGTTTTCTCAGTATTGAAAGCATTCTGTGATTCGTGTAGTTTGTTGTATATTTAAAATATATTTTTGACTTTAATATTGTTGTAAAAATGTCTTCATTAATTTCAAAATGATAGACAATTTGTATGTATTTATTAACATTTTATTTCAATATTAATTTATAACAAATTAACTTAACTGCAGATTAATTTGAACATAGCACTTTCAGCTTGAATAAATGTCGTGATTGGAAAAAGTTGATTAGGCTAAAACCACTTTTCCAATCAAGTATTGAATCAGTTAACATTTGTATAATTTGAAAGATAAAAACAAAACAACTAGTTATTGTAGTCAACCATGTAAGTTATCTCTAATTATATAAAGTTTATATGCATTTATAAGCTTCTAGAATAAGGGCTGAGAAGAACATTGTTCAGGGAGGCAAATACAGCTGGAATCGGCTCCCTCAATGAGATCGAGATGCTTGCACAGAATAGCGACAAATGGAGAGATTCCATTTCCTTTGTTGTTACATGTCTCTGTCACTGCATCTATCCATCTTCTTCTGGGTCTTCCTCTTGGTCTTTTTCCATGCATTCTCGAGAAGAACGCCCTTGATGGTGATTGGTGAGGATTCATTCTGACCAGGTGGCCAAACCATTTAAGTTGTTCTTGTTCTATATATTCTTGGCAGGGTTTGTTCCTACCATTTTTCTTATGGTTTCATTTCTCAAGCATTGCATTTCACATGTATTGATCTTTCTTAATTGTGATTTAGAAAGGGTCCATGTTTGACTTTCATAGTACAAAGTTGGTATGAAAATGCTATTTATCATTTGTTGTATAGCTGCCATAGAAATGTTTCAATGTCTTAACAATGGTGAAAGCTGGTATGTGACAGCATTTGCTTTTTGTATTCTCATGTCAATTTCTCTGTCTAGTTTTCCATCTTCTGTGAACATTGTACCCAAATACTTGAATTCTTCTACTTGTTTTATTTCTTTATCTTTGATCTTAATGTTTAATGGGTGTCTTAATTTACTTATTTTCATAGCCTCTGTTTTTGCTGTATTAATTTCCATACTATAGTTTGTGCAACTTTTATCAAGAGATGAATCTTTAGCAGTTAAAAATCAAAATGAGTAGAGCAAAAATGGCCACTATCTGGGCTAAAATTTGTTAAGCAAATCTATTCACCCATCCTGAAGATGGTTGTGTTGGGTCGAAAGGTGCGGATAACACCCACTTAACGGGTGAACACTCATCATCATCGAGTGCCGTCTCTGCAACGAAGGTTGGCTACCATGGAGCACCATTCTGCTCTGTCTCTTGCTTTGATGGTGCAGGTTGTCATAGGCTGATTTGTCCATCTTTTGATGTTACTCATCCATGTTAGTCTTGGTCTGCCTCTGCCTCTTTTACCTTGTATTTTCCCTTCCAAGATTACCTTTAGTAGGCTGTTGTGTCTTTTAACATGACCCAAAAATCGCATTTGTCTTGTTTGAATTGTGTTTAGTAGTTCTCTTTACATTTTTAGTTGTTTTAAGACTTTGTCATTTGTTTTCTTTTCTTTCCATCCAATTCTACCTATTCTTCTATACATCCACATTTCAAAGGCTTCAATTCTCTGTTCTGTTTTCTTGTCTAATGTCCATATTGAGAAGATGTAACATTTTGTTATTCTTTGTTTTAGCCCTGGTGTTATTTGTTTTGATGTTAGTATGTTCTTCATGACATTAAAATTACTTTTTGCCATTCCTATTCTTTTGTTTATTTCAGTTGTATTTCTGGGTGAACACTAGGACAAAACATTCTCATTTACTTTCTTGCTGTTATTTCAATATTTTTTTTAATTGTGAAAGCAGCAATGTCACTGTGTGTTACAGCCCTTGTTAGGATAAGATATTGTAATAGAATCATACTTGTACCATTGTAATAGAATCATACTTGTACCATTGTAATAGAATCATACTTGTACCATTGTAATAGAATCATACTTGTACCATTGTAATAGAATCATACTTGTACCATTGTAATAGAATCATACTTGTACCATTGTAATAGAATCATATTTTTACCATTGTAATCACATCATGAGAAGAGGAAAGTTGGAATACTTGGTTACAACTGGCAAAATAGAAGGAAAGAGAGATCGCTGATGACAAAAAGCGAAAATACTGGATAGCTTGGTGTCATGGCATGGAACACAGTCAACAACAGAATTGATACAATGCATGGTAGATAGAAGATTTGTTGACGGACATGATCGCCTACACCAACCGGTATGGCACATGATGATGAATCATTATGTTGTCTAAGATATTGTAATAGAATCATACTTGTACCATTGTAATCATTATGTTGTCTAAGATATTGTAATAGAATCATACTTGTACCATTGTAATCATTATGTTGTCTAAGATATTGTAATAGAATCATACTTGTACCATTGTAATCATTATGTCGTCTAAGATATCGTAATAGAATCATACTTATACCATTGTAATCATTATGTTGTCTAAGATATAGTAATAGAATCATACTTGTACCATTGTAATCACAGTCAGTGGACATAAGCATTTGCTTAACTATAGCCACATCTCATTCAACTGAAATGGTCCGGAACGTGTTCTGGTAAACATTTCAGACATTAACATTCTTTTAACTTTACAACTCACTTACTATATATTCTTGGTATTATTTGTGTATTTTTATTTCCTTCATTCCATGTGATATGTATAATATAATTTGATAAATATAATATCCTTTAAGTACAACAGGATCTTCAGAATCCTGATATATTTCAATTTTATGTTTTTAATGGGATGTGATTGATTTCTCACCGTACTTTTACTGTCATATATCTCTTCATCTTTTTTTACATCATCAATATAACTATTTTGACACTATAATTTAGTAATTTAGTTGTATTGTTTCATTACTAACTACAAAGATGTGTTTTATATTCAATTATTCCTTCACAGAAGACATCAGACTTAAGCAGAAGAGAGTGAAGCTAAAATTGTATCTATGTGTGTGATGTACAACATATACTGTATTGTACAACATATACATGTATATATACACAAGTAAAAGATATACTCTACATCTATCTATCTATTGACCTTTCGAGCCGTAGCCGGCCCATAGGGCGTAGACCAAGATACTCCTCTTATCTGAATTTTTGTTCTAGCAGTTTTCAATTCCTTTAAAGATATTTTATCAAATCTCGCCATTTGTCTGTGTTCTGTGCAAGCAGCTCTATCTCACTGAGGGAGCCGAATCCTGCTGTTCTTGCCTCTCTCATCAATATTCTTCTCAGTGTCTCTCTGGGTCTTCCTCTTTTCCTCTTACCTGTTGTTTCCCATAAGAGGGCTTGCTTTGCTATTCGGTTATTATCTCTTCTCATCACATATCCAACATATGACCATCGTCTTTTCTTTATTACTGAAGATATTAGTGGTTGATTGGCGATTTCTCTAATTTCCTCATTTGTTTTGAATTCATTCCACGCTATACCAAGTATTTTCCTTAGACTACTCTACATCAGAAAATGATAAATTAGGCAATTTTAGAATATCTTGTCTTCCTTTATGCAATAATCAGGTGACTTTCAGCAATGCCAGAGTTTGTGCACCATGCAGCCATCTTTCTATGTGATCAGGCAATAGATTGAAGTCCATAAGTGCACAGAGTACAATTATGTTGGTGTTATATAAGTAAACTTCCTGTGTGTTATCGGGGCCTCTTTATGAGGGAAGTAAAGAATAGTGACACTGTGACCTTCCAGGCATGTCGTAAGAGGTGACTAAGGAGATTGATCGATTGCTTGACAAGCTGCCATTGTAAAAAGTGTTATGGAAACAGTGCCATAGATTTTAGAAGCAGTGATCTCCACAATATGTGCCATTTTGGCACGCAAGGTTTCTGTTTTTGAGATTGTGGTTCTGCCCTATGTGCCGTCTTCGGCTCGAAAGGACGATAGATAGATAGATATAAGTAATAGAAAGAATAGAACAGAAAAGAAAAGAAACAAATGTCCTTTGGCATATTTTTTTACCATCAACACACAAGGCGTTCAGGTCAGATCTTGTCTCTTCCCCTCCTCCCATATATATGTATATATAAATAAATGTCTATGAACTTCTTAAATTATCAGTTTATTGTATTGTTTTAATTGTTATAACTGAATTATATAAATAAATAGAACAATATTTTTTTCTTTTTGTCTGAAGTCTTCCTTACCCCCCATAACCAGGGTATATCGCTGGGGCAGCACAGACAGACTCCATCAATTTCTACATTTCTCCTTACCTTCAGTCATTCATAGGGACTCTGCAAAGTCATGGTCTGTCTATTCTTTGATGTTATCTTCCCATCTCTTTCTTTGTTTACCCCTCCTTCCACCAACCAAAAAAAAATGTGTCTGTGGCTGAAATTTAACATTTTGGTATTTCATAAAGTACCAACAAAGAAAGTCCAGTTTTTCATAATTTTGGACTATCCTGAATAAAGTACATTAAATTTGGCCCAAACTGTGCATCTCTGCAGCCTTTACTCTCCACCAGGTTGTTCTCAACTCTAGATCACGATACAAGAAATCATGAAGATACAGACTTTCATTAATGGATGCTTACGCAGAATAAAAGGATGGAAATGGCAGGACAAAATCACTAACATAGAATTATGGAAATGTACCAGTCAAATACCAGTGGATAAAGAGATACAGCGAAGACGATGGTGCTTGATAGGACACACACTGCGGAAGCCAACTGAAAGTATTACACAACAGGTCCTTTTTTGGAATCCCCAGGGGAAAAGACAAAGAGGAAGACCACGGAATTCTTGGAGAAGACAGATAGAAGCAGAGATGAAGATGATGGGGAAGACATGAAACAATCTTAAAAGAATGGCAAGAAACAGAATAGCTTGGAAAGTGTTTGTTGAAGACCTATGCTCCACAGGGAGCTGAAAGGTAGAAGAAGAAGGTGATACCATAGAAAAAATGACTGCATCAGAACACAAATTCTTCCATGCCATGGTCAAACGTCCACAATCGATGACTTCTACTTGGCGCGAAAGGTAGAGAGACAGATAGATAGATATTAGCAATTCCATGCTGTTTTTAATCCTCTCTAGTTCTGCAAGTCTGATTAACACAGTCGACAAGAGCTGGAATAGCCTGGTATTGGGTTCTGAGCACAACAGGGACCTAAGTTGTTAAGTGGCCAGAACCAATCAGAAAGTCAGGGACCTAAGTTGTTAAGTGGCCAGAACCAATCAGAAAGTCAGGGACCTAAATTGTTAAGTGCCCAGAACCAATCAGAAAGTCAGGGACCTAAATTGTTAAGTGCCCAGAACCAATCAGAAAGTCAGGGACCTAAATTGTTAAGTGCCCAGAACCAATCAGAAAATAAAGGTAAAGTATGAGACTTGAACCGGCGTCTTAGCATGCAAGTTTCTACCCATATATGTTCGGAGATTTCTGTATAGTGTCGCCTCAAGCATTGAAACTCAGATGCGAGGCAACATTCCTCACCTTCCCAGGGTAATGCCCTGGAACCCATTTCTGCCAACGGCTGGATTGACCGTGGGGGTATTTTTTTTTTCCAGCCTCGAGTACAATTCATACTGCTCCCAGCGGGAATCGAACACGGGTTGTCCGAACGTCGGTAGTCCTAATCGGGTGGTCTTCCCAACTAGGCAACCAAGGCCCCCGAATCAGAAAGTAATGGCAAACTACTGACTGCCAAGATATCATGGCGCCAACAAAATAATTCTTAAGATAGTTTGGTAATGAAAAAATCCAATGAAAACATTAAAAGGCTTCATCATTAAAAAGAAGTGGCTTATAAAACATCTTACAGGGGAGATCAAAATGTTTTGGTTGCATAAACAAAAATACATTCAGTTGGAAAGAATGATAATGGAAGGTATTGTTTCTGAAAAATAAGATCGGAGCAGACCTAGAAGGCAGTTCCAAGATATATCTCTCTCTCTATGCGATCAGGACTCAATCAGAGTAGGACTCCAGACTCTCACACGAAGACAGCTGTCTGTTTAAGCCTGTTAGATCCACTCTGCTTGAATACCTGTTAAAACGATGCAGTGTGTTCTGCACCAGTGGCCCAATGCATCCGATTTCAGCCAGCATTTTGTTCATGTTTGCTTTCCTTAACCTTTGATTGTCCCCAATCTTCCTGCAAGGCAGCTGATGGTATTTTCTGTAGAGGGATTCTGCCCTTAGATGGTCGGCCCTCCCAGTTTTACGAGCACCATCTGCCCGAGTCACCAGAGGTGACTAACACAGACATGCGACTTGGAATATGAGGAAACTGCAACAAGGAACACTTTTCATGCATAGCCTTCAATTGTTCCCAGCGCCTATCCCCATATACTGGTAATTCACGTCCTCTTGAAAATGATGTTCGTCGTAGCACTTGATGATGTTAGGCTATCGTTGTTGAATCCAATTCAGAGCATATAGACACACAGTTAGTCATCAAATTATCCCCGTCGCACATCAAACAGGAAACCGTAAGATTAGCGCACGGCCGGTCTAGGGAACCATTACGATCAATCAGTTCCAAGATATGAAAGAGACCTTGAATATGACAACAGAAGAAGTGGGAGATCTGCTCAAGGCAGAGATTCTTTCAGACTGTGATGACAGCTATGTTCTGTGGGAGATTCTTTCAGACTGTGAAGATAGCAATGTTCTGTGGGAGATTCTTTCAGTCTGTGATGATAGCTATGTTCTGTGGGAGATTCTTTCAGACTGTGAAGATAGCAATGTTCTGTGGGAGATTCTTTCAGTCTGTGATGATAGCTATGTTCTGTGGGAGATTCTTTCAGTCTGTGATGATAGCTATGTTCTGTGGGAGATTCTTTCAGTCTGTGATGATAGCTATGTTCTGTAGATTCTTTCAGACTGTGATGATAGCTATGTTCTGTGGGAGATTCTTTCAGACTGTGATGATAGCTATGTTCTGTAGATTCTTTCAGACTGATGATAGCAATGTTCTGTAGATTCTTTCAGACTGTGATGATAGCTATGTTCTGTGGGAGATTCTTTCAGTCTGTGATGATAGCAATGTTCTGTAGATTCTTTCAGTCTGTGATGATAGCAATGTTCTGTGGGAGATTCTTTCAGACTGTGATGATAGCTATGTTCTGTAGATTTTTTCAGACTGTGATGATAGCAATGTTCTGTAGATTCTTTCAGACTGTGATGATAGCTATGTTCTGTGGGAGATTCTTTCAGTCTGTGATGATAGCAATGTTCTGTGGGAGATTCTTTCAGACTGTGAAGACAGCTATGTTCTGTGGGAGATTCTTTCTGTCTGTGATGATAGCATTGTTCTGTAGATTCTTTCAGTCTGTGATGATAGCAATGTTCTGTGGGAGATTCTTTCAGACTGTGATGATAGCTATGTTCTGTAGATTTTTTCAGACTGTGATGATAGCAATGTTCTGTGGGAGATTCTTTCAGACTGTGATGATAGCTATGTTCTGTAGATTCTTTCAGACTGTGATGATAGCTATGTTCTGTAGATTTTTTCAGACTGTGATGATAGCTATGTTCTGTGGGAGATTCTTTCAGACTGTGATGATAGCTATGTTCTGTAGATTCTTTCAGACTGTGATGATAGCTATGTTCTGTAGATTTTTTCAGACTGTGATGATAGCTATGTTCTGTAGATTCTTTCAGACTGTGATGATAGCTATGTTCTGTAGATTCTTTCAGTCTGTGATGACAGCTATGTTCTGTGGGAGATTCTTTCAGACTGTGAAGATAGCAATGTTCTGTGGGAGATTCTTTCAGTCTGTGATGATAGCTATGTTCTGTGGGAGATTCTTTCAGACTGTGAAGATAGCAATGTTCTGTGGGAGATTCTTTCAGTCTGTGATGATAGCTATGTTCTGTGGGAGATTCTTTCAGACTGTGAAGATAGCAATGTTCTGTGGGAGATTCTTTCAGTCTGTGATGATAGCTATGTTCTGTGGGAGATTCTTTCAGTCTGTGATGATAGCTATGTTCTGTGGGAGATTCTTTCAGTCTGTGATGATAGCTATGTTCTGTAGATTCTTTCAGACTGTGATGATAGCTATGTTCTGTGGGAGATTCTTTCAGACTGTGATGATAGCTATGTTCTGTAGATTCTTTCAGACTGATGATAGCAATGTTCTGTAGATTCTTTCAGACTGTGATGATAGCTATGTTCTGTGGGAGATTCTTTCAGTCTGTGATGATAGCAATGTTCTGTAGATTCTTTCAGTCTGTGATGATAGCAATGTTCTGTGGGAGATTCTTTCAGACTGTGATGATAGCTATGTTCTGTAGATTTTTTCAGACTGTGATGATAGCAATGTTCTGTAGATTCTTTCAGACTGTGATGATAGCTATGTTCTGTGGGAGATTCTTTCAGTCTGTGATGATAGCAATGTTCTGTGGGAGATTCTTTCAGACTGTGAAGATAGCTATGTTCTGTGGGAGATTCTTTCTGTCTGTGATGATAGCATTGTTCTGTAGATTCTTTCAGTCTGTGATGATAGCAATGTTCTGTGGGAGATTCTTTCAGTCTGTGATGATAGCAATGTTCTGTAGATTCTTTCAGTTTGTGATGATAGCAATGTTCTGTGGGAGATTCTTTCAGACTTTGATGATAGCTATGTTCTGTAGATTTTTTCAGACTGTGATGATAGCTATGTTCTGTAGATTCTTTCAGACTGTGATGATAGCTATGTTCTGTGGGAGATTCTTTCAGTCTGTGATGATAGCTATGTTCTGTAGATTCTTTCAGTCTGTGATGATAGCAATGTTCTGTAGATTCTTTCAGACTGTGATGATAGCTATGTTCTGTAGATTCTTTCAGACTGTGATGATAGCTATGTTCTGTGGGAGATTCTTTCAGACTGTGTAGATAGCTATGTTTTGTGGGAGATTCTTTCAGACTGTGAAGATAGCTATGTTCTGTAGATTCTTTCAGACTGTGAAGATAGCAATGTTCTGTAGATTCTTTCAGACTGTGAAGATAGCTATGTTCTGTAGATTCTTTCAGTCTGTGATCATAGCAATGTTCTGTAGATTCTTTCAGACTGTGATGATAGCTATGTTCTGTAGATTCTTTCAGTCTGTGATGATAGCAATGTTCTGTAGATTCTTTCAGACTGTGATGATAGCTATGTTCTGTAGATTCTTTCAGACTGTGATGATAGCTATGTTCTGTAGATTCTTTCAGTCTGTGATGATAGCTATGTTCTGTGGGAGATTCTTTCAGACTGTGAAGATAGCTATGTTCTGTGGGAGATTCTTTCAGACTGTGAAGATAGCTATGTTCTGTAGATTCTTTCAGACTGTGAAGATAGCTATGTTCTGTAGATTCTTTCAGTCTGTGATGATAGCAATGTTCTGTAGATTCTTTCAGACTGTGAAGATAGCAATGTTCTGTAGATTCTTTCAGTCTGTGATGATAGCAATGTTCTGTAGATTCTTTCAGACTGTGATGATAGCTATGTTCTGTAGATTCTTTCAGACTGTGATTAAAGCTATGTTCTGTAGATTCTTTCAGACTGTGATGATAGCTATGTTCTGTGGGAGATTCTTTCAGTCTGTGATGATAGCTATGTTCTGTAGATTCTTTCAGACTGTGATGATAGCTATGTTCTGTGGGAGATTCTTTCAGACTGATGAAAGCATTGTTCTGTAGGAGATTCTTTCAGACTGTGATGAAAGCAATGTTCTGTAGGAGATTCTCTCAGACTGTGATGATAGCTATGTTCTGTACATTCTTTCAGACTGTGATGATAGCAATGTTCTGTGGGAGATTCTTTCAGACTGTTATGATAGCAATGTTCTGTGGGAGATTCTTTTAGACTGTGATGATAGCAATGTTCTGTGGGAGATTCTTCTAGACTGCGATGATAGCAATGTTCTGTGGGAGATTCTTTCAGACTGTGATGATAGCAATGTTCTGTGGGAGATTCTTTCAGACTGTGATGAAAGTAATGTTCTGTGGGAAATCTGCTAGATACAAAGATTCTTTCAGATTGATGAAAGTAATGTTCTGTGGGAGATCTGCTAGATACAAAGATTCCTTCAGACTGATGAAAGTAATGTTCTGTGGGAGATCTGCTAGATACAAAGATTCTTTCAGACTGTGATGAAAGTAATGTTCTGTGGGAGATCTGCTAGATACAAAGATTCTTTCAGACTGTGATGAAAGCAATGTTCTGTGGGAGATCTGCTAGATACAAAGATTCTTTCAGACTGTGATGAAAGTAATGTTCTGTGGGAGATCTGCTAGATACAAAGATTCTTCCAGACTGTGATGAAAGTAATGTTCTGTAAAGGACATGCAACTTGAATGTTGATTTCTCTCAACTACTCAACTACACCAAAGATCAGATGCTTGTAGAAATCTGCATCAAGTAATAACCTCTTCCTTTCATTTTTTTCTTAACACAAAACAAAGTTAACAAAACTCTCATTCATGTCAAACAAAAATGAACAAAACTCTCATTCATGTCAAACAAAACTCTCATTCATGATGAACAAAACTCTCATTCATGTCAAACAAAACTCTCATTCATGTCAAACAAAATGAAGATAACTCTCACTCAGTATTCATGTCAAACAAAAATGAACAAAACTCTTATTCATGTCAAACAAAAATGAACAAAACTCTCATTCATGTCAAACAGAAATGAAGATAACTCTCACTCAGTATTCATGTCAAACAAAAATGAACAAAACTCTCATTTATGTCAAACAAAAATGAAGATAACTCTCATTCATGTCAAACAAAAATGAACAAAACTCTCATTCATGTCAAACAGAAATGAAGATAACTCTCACTCAGTATTCATGTCAAACAAAAATGAACAAAACTCTCATTTATGTCAAACAAAATGAAGATAACTCTCATTCATGTCAAACAAAAATGAACAAAACTCTCATTCATGTCAAACAGAAATGAAGATAACTCTCACTCAGTATTCATGTCAAACAAAAATGAACAAAACTCTCATTCATGTCAAACAAAAATGAACAAAACTCTCATTCATGTCAAACAAAAATGAACAAAACTCTCATTCATGTCAAACAAAAATGAAGATAACTCTCACTCAGTATTCATGTCAAACAAAAATTAACAAAACTCTCACTCAGTATTCATGTCAAACAAAAATGAACAAAACTCTCACTCAGTATTCATGTCAAACAAAAATGAACAAAACTCTCATTCATGTCAAACAAAAATTAACAAAACTCTCATTCATGTCAAACAAAAATGAAGATAACTCTCACTCAGTATTCATGTCAAACAAAAATGAAGAAAACTCTCACTCAGTATTCATGTCAAACAAAAATGAACAAAACTCTCACTCAGTATTCATGTCAAACAAAAATGAACAAAACTCTCATTCATGTCAAACAAAAATGAAGATAACTCTCACTCAGTATTCATGTCAAACAAAAATTAACAAAACTCTCACTCAGTATTCATGTCAAACAAAATGAACAAAACTCTCACTCAGTATTCATGTCAAACAAAAATGAACAAAACTCTCATTCATGTCAAACAAAAATAAACAAAACTCTCATTCATGTCAAACAAAAATGAACAAAACTCTCATTCATGTCAAACAAAAATGAAGATAACTCTCACTCAGTATTCATGTCAAACAAAAATGAACAAAACTCTCATTCATGTCAAACAAAAATGAACAAAACTCTTATTCATGTCAAACAAAAATGAAGATAACTCTCACTCAGTATTCATGTCAAACAGAAATGGAAGATACCTCTCATTCATGTCAAACAAAAATGAACAAAACTCTCATTCATGTCAAACAAAAATGAAGATAACTCTCACTCAGTATTCATGTCAAACAAAAATGAACAAAACTCTTATTCATGTCAAACAAAAATGAAGATGACTCTCATTCATGTCAAACAAAATTGAAGATAACTCTCATTCATGTCAAACAAAAATGAAGATAACTCTCACTCAGTATTCATGTCAAACAAAAATGAACAAAACTCTCACTCAGTATTCATGTCAAACAAAAATGAAGATAACTCTCACTCAGTATTCATGTCAAACCAAAATGAACAAAACTCTCATTCATGTCAAACAAAAATGAACAAAACTCTCATTCATGTCAAACAAAAATGAACAAAACTCTCATTCATGTCAAACAAAAATCAAGATAACTCTCACTCAGTATTCATGTCAAACAAAAATGAAGATAACTCTCATTCAGTATTCATGTCAAACAAAAATGAACAAAACTCTCATTCATGTCAAACAAAAATGAAGATAACTCTCACTCAGTATTCATGTCAAACAAAAATGAACAAAACTCTCATTCATGTAAAACAAAAATGAACAAAACTCTCATTCATGTCAAACAAAAATGAAGATAACTCTCACTCAGTATTCATGTCAAACAGAAATGGAAGATAACTCTCATTCATGTCAAACAAAAATGAACAAAACTCTCATTCATGTCAAACAAAAATGAAGATAACTCTCACTCAGTATTCATGTCAAACAAAAATGAACAAAACTCTCATTCATGTCAAACAAAAATGAACAAAACTCTCATTCATGTCAAACAAAAATGAACAAAACTCTCATTCATGTCAAACAAAAATAAACAAAACTCTCATTCATGTCAAACAAAAATGAACAAAACTCTCATTCATATCAAACAAAAATGAAGATAACTCTCACTCAGTATTCATGTCAAACAAAAATGAACAAAACTCTCATTCATGTCAAACAAAAATGAACAAAACTCTCATTCATGTCAAACAAAAATGAAGATAACTCTCATTCATGTCAAACAAAAATGAAGATAACTCTCACTCAGTATTCATGTCAAACAAAACTCTCATTCATGTCAAACAAAAATGAACAAAACTCTCATTTATGTCAAACAAAAATGAAGATAACTCTCATTCATGTCAAACAAAAATGAAGATAACTCTCACTCAGTATTCATGTCAAACAAAAATGAACAAAACTCTCATTCATGTCAAACAAAAATGAAGATAACTCTCACTCAGTATTCATGTCAAACAAAAATGAACAAAACTCTCATTCATGTCAAACAAAAATGAACAAAACTCTCATTCATATCAAACAAAAATGAACAAAACTCTCATTCATGTCAAACAAAAATGAACAAAACTCTCATTCATGTCAAACAAAAATGAAGATAACTCTCACTCAGTATTCATGTCAAACAAAAATTAACAAAACTCTCACTCAGTATTCATGTCAAACAAAATGAACAAAACTCTCACTCAGTATTCATGTCAAACAAAAATGAACAAAACTCTCATTCATGTCAAACAAAAATTAACAAAACTCTCATTCATGTCAAACAAAAATGAAGATAACTCTCACTCAGTATTCATGTCAAACAAAAATGAAGAAAACTCTCACTCAGTATTCATGTCAAACAAAAATGAACAAAACTCTCACTCAGTATTCATGTCAAACAAAAATGAACAAAACTCTCATTCATGTCAAACAAAAATGAAGATAACTCTCACTCAGTATTCATGTCAAACAAAAATTAACAAAACTCTCACTCAGTATTCATGTCAAACAAAAATGAACAAAACTCTCACTCAGTATTCATGTCAAACAAAAATGAACAAAACTCTCATTCATGTCAAACAAAAATAAACAAAACTCTCATTCATGTCAAACAAAAATGAACAAAACTCTCATTCATGTCAAACAAAAATGAAGATAACTCTCACTCAGTATTCATGTCAAACAAAAATGAACAAAACTCTCATTCATGTCAAACAAAAATGAACAAAACTCTTATTCATGTCAAACAAAAATGAAGATAACTCTCACTCAGTATTCATGTCAAACAGAAATGGAAGATACCTCTCATTCATGTCAAACAAAAATGAACAAAACTCTCATTCATGTCAAACAAAATGAAGATAACTCTCACTCAGTATTCATGTCAAACAAAAATGAACAAAACTCTTATTCATGTCAACAAAAATGAAGATGACTCTCATTCATGTCAAACAAAATTGAAGATAACTCTCATTCATGTCAAACAAAAATGAAGATAACTCTCACTCAGTATTCATGTCAAACAAAAATGAACAAAACTCTCACTCAGTATTCATGTCAAACAAAATGAAGATAACTCTCACTCAGTATTCATGTCAAACCAAAATGAACAAAACTCTCATTCATGTCAAACAAAAATGAACAAAACTCTCATTCATGTCAAACAAAAATGAACAAAACTCTCATTCATGTCAAACAAAAATCAAGATAACTCTCACTCAGTATTCATGTCAAACAAAAATGAAGATAACTCTCATTCAGTATTCATGTCAAACAAAAATGAACAAAACTCTCATTCATGTCAAACAAAATGAAGATAACTCTCACTCAGTATTCATGTCAAACAAAAATGAACAAAACTCTCATTCATGTAAAACAAAAATGAACAAAACTCTCATTCATGTCAAACAAAAATGAAGATAACTCTCACTCAGTATTCATGTCAAACAGAAATGGAAGATAACTCTCATTCATGTCAAACAAAAATGAACAAAACTCTCATTCATGTCAAACAAAAATGAAGATAACTCTCACTCAGTATTCATGTCAAACAAAAATGAACAAAACTCTCATTCATGTCAAACAAAAATGAACAAAACTCTCATTCATGTCAAACAAAATGAACAAAACTCTCATTCATGTCAAACAAAAATAAACAAAACTCTCATTCATGTCAAACAAAAATGAACAAAACTCTCATTCATATCAAACAAAAATGAAGATAACTCTCACTCAGTATTCATGTCAAACAAAAATGAACAAAACTCTCATTCATGTCAAACAAAAATGAACAAAACTCTCATTCATGTCAAACAAAAATGAAGATAACTCTCATTCATGTCAAACAAAAATGAAGATAACTCTCACTCAGTATTCATGTCAAACAAAACTCTCATTCATGTCAAACAAAATGAACAAAACTCTCATTTATGTCAAACAAAAATGAAGATAACTCTCATTCATGTCAAACAAAAATGAAGATAACTCTCACTCAGTATTCATGTCAAACAAAAATGAACAAAACTCTCATTCATGTCAAACAAAAATGAAGATAACTCTCACTCAGTATTCATGTCAAACAAAAATGAACAAAACTCTCATTCATGTCAAACAAAAATGAACAAAACTCTCATTCATATCAAACAAAAATGAACAAAACTCTCATTCATGTCAAACAAAAATGAACAAAACTCTCATTCATGTCAAACAAAAATGAACAAAACTCTCATTCATATAAAACAAAAATCAAGATAACTCTCACTCAGTATTCATGTCAAACAAAAATGAAGATAACTCTCACTCAGTATTCATGTCAAACAAAAATGAACAAAACTTTCATTCAGTATTCATGTCAAATGAAAGTGAACAAAACTCTCAGTATTCATGTCAAACGAAAGTGAACAAAACTCTCACTCAGTATTCATGTCAAACAAAAGTGAACAAAACTCTCACTCAGTATTCATGTCAAACGAAAGTGAACAAAACTCTCACTCAGTATTCATGCAAATGAAAGTGAACAAAACTCTCACTCAGTATTCATGTCAAACAAAAATGAACAAAACTCTCATTCAGCATTCATGTCAAACAAAAGTGAACAAAACTCTCACTTAGTATTCATGTCAAACAAAAGTGAACAATGCCATTTGAACATTGACTTTATTATTAAGATGAAAGAATTGATGGATGAACACATTTTGAAAACCACTTTCTCATGTTATAACATTTGAACAGAAAATAAAGACCAGAATGAAATGTCTTGTGAAACTGATTAAAAATATATTTCATGAACAAAGTGTCAGAATTAACTCTGGTTATTAATTGAAATACAGATCTTACTTGAGTATAAGGGCCAGCTGCCACAGTAAATTAATAACATTTCTGATTAACTCAAGCTGAATTACTCAAAATTGGGAAAACTGGAAACTCGGTTGAACAAAATCGTGAAAATTTGGCATGGAAAATATTCTTGAATTTCTGCAAAGATTGTGATTTCTGTAATAATGAATAACTTTGAGATCCCACCTAAAGATTGTAATTTCTGTAATAATTAATAACTTTGAGATCCCACCTAAAGATTGTGATTTCTGTAATAATTAATAACTTTGTGATCCCTGCTAAAGATTGTGATTTCTGCTAAAGATTGTAATTTCTGTAATAATTAATAACTTTGTGATCCCTGCTAAAGATTGTGATTTCTGTAATAATTAATAACTTAGTGATCCCACCTAAAGATTGTGATTTCTGTAATAATTAATAACTTAGTGATCCCACCTAAAGATTGTGATTTCTGTAATAATTAATAACTTTGTGATCCCTGCTAAAGATTGTGATTTCTGTAATAATTAATAACTTTGTGATCCCTGCTAAAGATTGTGATTTCTATAATAATTAATAACTTTGTGATCCCTACTAAAGATTGTGATTTCTGTAATAATTAATAACTTTGTGATCCCACCTAAACAAAAGTCTAGAACAAAAAGGTTGAAAAGACAAGACAAAACTTGCGAAAAAGAGTTGATACTATCGAAAAAGATACAAAAGAGTTCTTTTGTTTAGACTAATGAAATTGAGGTTCTTTTCACATCTTGCTAGACGTATGGAAAGCAGTATCTTATAATTGCATTTCATAAATCACCACTTCAATTTTCAATAAAAGGTCGCAATAAAATCAAAATAAATAAAATAAACTAATTTACAAAGTGTAAACAAAACACTCAAGACTCACCATTTTATTTTTAAATTAACACAAGAAAATATTGTAAAAGTTATGTTCGAATATTATGCTTAAACAGAATATATAAGAGTAGTAGGGTTAATCTGTACATCATCTACACTGCACAAATGTAATATAGGAGACTGTTGATTTGAAATATAATTTCTAGTATCAAGGTAAAAAAAGAGTCTGAGCTACACACTGAGACTCATTAATGCTACACACTGAGACTCAATGCTACACACTGAGACTCATTAATGCTACACACTGAGACTCAATGCTACACACTGAGACTCAATAATGCTACACACTGAGACTCAATGCTACACACTGAGACTCAATGCTGCACACTGAGACTCATTGCTGCATACTGAGACTCATTAATGCTCATACTGAGACTCATTGCTGCATAATGAGACTCATTAATGCTAAACACAGAGACTCATTGCTGCATACTGAGACTCATTGCTGCATACTGAGACTCATTGCTGCATACTGAGACTCATTGCTACACACTGAGACTCAATGCAACATACTGAGACTCAGAACTACATACTGAGACTCAATGCTACACACAGAGACTCAATGCTACACACAGAGACTCAATGATACACACTGAGACTCAATGCTACACACTGAGACTCAATGCTACACACTGAGACTCAATGATACACACTGAGACTCAATGCTACATACTGAGACTCATTGCTGCATACTGAGACTCATTGCTACACACTGAGACTCAATGCAACATACTGAGACTCAGAACTACATACTGAGACTCAATGCTACACACAGAGACTCAATGCTACATACTGAGACTCAATGATACACATTGAGACTCAATGCTACACACAGACTCATTAATGCTACACTCTGAGACTCATTAATGCTACACACTGAGACTCAATAATACACACTGAGACTCAATGCTACACACTGAATCTCAATGCTACACACTGAGACTCAATGATACACACTGTGACTCATTAATGCTACACACTGAGACTCAATGATACACACTGAGACTCAATGCACACACACTGTGACTCATTAATGCTACACACTGAGACTTAATGATACACACTGAAATTCAATGCTACACACTGTGACTCATTAATGCTACACACTGAGATTCAATGCTACCCACTGAGACTCAATGCTACACACTGAGACTAATTAATGCTACACACTTAGACTCAATGCTACACACTGAGACTCAATGCTACACACTGAGACTCATTAATGCTACACACTGAGATTCAATGCTACACACTGTGACTCATTAATGCTACACACTGAGATGCAATGCTACACACTGAGATTCAATGCTACACACTGAGACTCAATGCCACACTGAGACTAATTAATGCTACACACTTAGACTCAATGCTACACATAGAGACTCAATGATACACACTGAGACTCAATGATACACACTGAGACTCATTAATGCTACACACTGAGACTCAATGATACACACTGAGACTACTTAATGCTACACACTGAGACTCAATGATACACACTGATACTCATTAATGCTACACACTGAGACTCATTAATGCTACACACTGAGACTCAATGATACACACTGAGACTCAATGATACACACTGAATCTCAATGCTACACACTGAGACTCATTAATGCTACATACTGAGACTCAATGATACACACTGAGACTCAATGCTACACACTGACTCATTAATGCTACATAATGAGACTCAATGCTACACACAGACTCAATGCTACACACTGAGACTCATTAATGCTACTCACTGAGACTCAATGCTACACACTGAGACTCATTAATGCTACACACTGAGACTCAATGATACACACTGAGACTCATTAATGCTACACACTGAGACTCAATGATACACACTGAGACTACTTAATGCTACACACTGAGACTCAATGATACACACTGATACTCATTAATGCTACACACTGAGACTCAATGATACACACTGAGACTCAATGATACACACTGAGACTCAATGATACACACTGAGACTCAATGATACACACTGAATCTCAATGCTACACACTGAGACTCATTAATGCTACATACTGAGACTCAATGATACACACTGAGACTCAATGCTACACACTGACTCATTAATGCTACACAATGAGACTCAATGCTACACACAGACTCAATGCTACACACTGAGACTCAATGCTACACACTGAGACTCAATGCTACACACTGAGACTCAATGCTACACACTGAGATTCAATGCTACACACTGAGATTCAATGCTACACACTGAGACTCATTAATGCTACACACTGAGACTCATTAATGCTACACACTGAGACTCAATGCTACACACTGAGACTCAATGAAACACACTGAGACTCATTAATGCTACACTCTGAGACTCATTAATGCTACACACTGAGACTCAATAATACACACTGAGACTCAATGCTACACACTGAATCTCAATGCTACACACTGAGACTCATTAATGCTACACACTGAGACTCAATGCTACACAGTGAGATTCAATGCTACACACTGAGACTCATTAATGCTACACACTGAGACTCAATGCTACACACTGAGACTCATTAATGCTACACACTGAGATTCAATGCTACACACTGTGACTCATTAATACTACACACTGAGATGCAATGCTACACACTGAGATTCAATGCTACACACTGAGACTCAATGCTACACACTGAGACTAATTAATGCTACACACTTAGACTCAATGGTACACTGAGACTCAATGATACACACTGAGACTCATTAATGCTACACACTGAGACTCATTAATGCTACACACTGAGACTCATTAATGCTACACACAGACTAAATGCTACACACTGAGACTCATTAATGCTACACACTGAGACTCAATGCTACACACTGAGACTCAATGCTACACACTGAGACTCAATGCTACACACTGAGACTCATTAATGCTACATACTGAGACTCAATGATACAAATGGAGACTCAATGCTACACAATGAGACTCATTAATGCTACACACTGAGACTCAATGCTACACACAGACTCAATGCTACACACTGAGACTCAATGCTACACACTGAGATTCAATGCTACACACTGAGATTCAATGCTACACACTGAGACTCATTAATGCTACACACTGAGACTCAATGCTACACACTGAGACTCATTAATGCTACACACTGAGACTCATTAATGCTACACACTGAGATTCAATGCTACACACTGAGACTCATTAATGCTACACACTGAGACTCAATGCCACACACTGAGACTCAATGATACACACTATGACTCAATGCTACACACTGAGACTCAATGCTACACACTGAGACTCATTAATGCTACACACTGAGACTCATTAATGCTACAACATCATCATCATCAAGTGCCAAACCGGATGGCATTGGCGATCATGTCCTTCCACAATCTTCTATCCACAGTGCATCGTATCAGTTCTGTTGTTGACTGTTTTCCATGCCATGACACCAAGCTATCCAGTATTTACTCTATTTGTTGTCCGCGATCTCTCTTTCCTTTTATTTTGCCAGTTGTAACCAAGTATTCCAATTTTCCTCTTCTCATGATGTGCCCAAAAAATGTTGATTGCTTCTTTCTGATGTTTTTAAGAGCTCCCTTTTTGTGTTGGCCTCTTTGAGAACTTTCTCATTGGTCTTTTTACCTGTCCAGGGAACTTTTAATGCTACAAGAGATGTATAAAACTCATTTGCTATCATGAGTCACTTTTCACATCACAAAAAAGACACAATTTGTTTGTGCTGTTGTAATAACACACTCGTTTATCCTAAAAATGACATGTCACTTGTCAAAACATATCATACTTAACTATGTGGCTAAAATATTGACAATATATGCAAAAAAAAAAAAAGACAAAAGGAACAGCAAAACAAGTTACTGTGTGTTGCCTACACATAATAATGAACATGAAACGGCAGGACAAAACAACATGCTCAATGTAGTGCTATAAGCTCTCAACAAATAGAACAATACTCAAGAGCTATAGACCTGCATCCAAAATAAAACAAACTCAAAGCAAAGAACACAATAAATATACCAATGCAAACAGTCAATATATGCAGTATATCTGATTAAAACACTAAATGAACTCTGCTGAACTGTGGAATACTTGATATTCTAAAAATAGAACAACTAGCCAGGTGGCCATCCCATCTGTCGGCCACCAAAAACATGAACATGTAAATGGTAAACAGACTGACCACCATCCCTGCCATCATTGATCACAACTCTGTAGCCATTATTGAGATTCTTCTGTTTCGCCACCTTCCTCGCTACAGTAAGTAGATGCCCCAGGAGCTAAATAAAAAAAAAAAAAAGAATAAAAAACAAAAAGAGTTCAAAATCAAAGAAACCATGGAATGGGGCATGATGTAACAATTTCCTGGTATGCAAAATAATGAAGAAAAAAAATCAAAATGACCCTGGCAAAGGAGATGTAGGATAACAGGAAAATGCTTTTCCTGCCCGTATTTTTTTGTTTAACCAGAGGCATGTTTTGGGTCATATGGTCAGCACTACACCAATACCATCTTTCTCATTTAAAAAATTACCAGTACCTTCTTCATCTTCAGCCATAAAGTCATGCGATCATGCGAACTTGACTTTCTCCTGCTTCAGGATGTAGGGGTAAGAACAACATCATGATGACACGCTGAGTTGGTTGCATGGTCAGTACTTGTTTATGGAGGGGTAAGAACAACATCATGATGACACATGCTGAGTTGGTTGCATGGTCAGTACTTGTTTATGGAGGGGTAAGAACAACATCATGATGACACATGCTGAGTTGGTTGCATGGTCAGTACTTGTTTATGGAGGGGTAAGAACAACATCATGATGACACACGCTGAGGTGGTTGCATGGTCAGTACTTGTTTATGGAGGGGTAAGAACAACATCATGATGACACACGCTGAGTTGGTTGCATGGTCAGTACTTGTTTATGGAGGGGTAAGAACAACATCATGATGACACACGCTGAGGTGGTTGCATGGTCAGTACTTGTTTATGGAGGGGTAAGAACAACATCATGATGACACACGCTGAGTTGGTTGCATGGTCAGTACTTGTTTATGGAGGGGTAAGAATAACATCATGATGACACACGCTGAGTTGGTTGCATGGTCAGTACTTGTTTATGCATGTGTGTCCTGGTTTTCCCCTCAACATGCGCTACGGCTGACACACTCTGTCTTGACAAGATAAATTTTGATTTGACATCAGAGTTTTCTTTCAATGGTTTCAATTTAACCCTTTCCAGACCATTAACTGATATATTGGTTCGCAGACAAAAAAATCTATGGGACTATTTTCTGATATATCAGCTACGATAGGTACTGTTGAATTTTTGTTTTGTTTCATGCTGTGGCAATTCAGGCTTTTATGTTAACCAATACTTTACTGCTAAATGTTGAATAGGGCTCATTAGTAAAATTTGACTTAACCATAGATTACAATACCGTAGCAAAAATTACCGCATCGAAACACAAATTCCTCAAAATTTGACATTTTTCCATGTTCAAAAATTACCCCCCTCTATGTACCTACCTAATTATCATTTCCACTGACCCTGAGTGTTTACTTTGTTTTTATTGCTGTTGGAATTATTTTTATTTTTTTTTTTAGATCGTGAGATGCATCGTTAATGCAAAACAAAACAAAATCGCCAATTTTCAAGAAATTTTTTGTCCGGGGAAATCTCCTCGGCCCTTTGTGACTCTGGAGACACAGCAAATAACACTCTACAGTTGCAGAATATAGTGACAGACTTACACAGACCGTTTTGATCAACATTGTAACACTTTCGGTCCATGAGTTGAAACTCAAGTTCTAAATCAACCTGAGTTTGGAATTTCAAGTCCCCATGTTTTGCCTAGTGTACTCACACAGGACTATGTCAAACGTTCAGAGAAATGACTATTTTTAGAGAGCACCTAATGTTACATTTATGTGGCAGTAATTTTTTACCCGGGACCTCATTATGAGACAAGTAAATAACAATGATACTGTGTCCTTCCAGGCATGTTGTAAGAGGCGACTAAGGAGGTTGATCGATGGCTTGACAAACTGTCATTGTAAAAAGTGCTGTTATGGAAACAGAGCCATAGATTTTAGAAGCAGTGATTTCTGCAATACATGCCATTTTGGCACACAAGATTTCTGCTTTTGAGATTGTGGTTCTGCCCTATGTGCCTTCTTCGGCTCAAAAGGACAATAGATGATAAATAGAATTTTTTACTATGGTATCGTAACTAGGTAAATGAATTTAAATATTTGGGAACTTTGTTAACCTCAGACGGAAGATGTACAAAAGAGGTGAGATGTAGAATTACTCAGGCAAAAGCAGCTTTCCAAAAAATGAGGAAAATACTATGCAATCCAGTTTTGACAATCGAAAGAAGAAAAACCGTTCTTAAATGTTATGTAGAGTCAGTCTTAACATATGGATGTGAATCACTGACAATAGGACAACAAACAAGAAAATCACTGGAGTCTGTAGAAATGTGGTTTTACAGAAGAATATTGAGAATACCATGGACAGCTAAGAAGAGTAATGAAAACGTTCTGAAAGAGGTCAAAGCAAAAAGAGAGCTAATTTCCAATATTAGGAAGAAACAATCATCATTTTTTAGCCATGTAATGAGAAGAGAGCAGCTGGAATATATTGTAACAACTGGGAAAATTGAGGGATGAAGAGATAGCGGAAAGCAAAGAGAAAAAATACCAGACAGCTTAAGAGAATGGCTTGGTAGAAGGTCAACAACAGAAATGATAAATAACTGTCGAGATTGAAAGTTGTGGAGAGACATGATCACCTACGCCAGCAGGCCCGGTACTTGATGATGATCGTAACTGGAAGAGTCGCAGATAGGTATCATAATCTAGGGTTAAACAAGTGTTTTGTTTGTTAGAATGGACATCTTACTCCCGATGCTGTGTTGTTTACTGCTCACAGTTAACTTTTTTTCGTAAGTTTCCACGCATCATGTGCCATGCCAATTTCGGTCATGTACATTTAGCTGCACTGTGCATCACTCTCAATTTGATTAGTGTAAACTGTCATCAAACCATATTCTTTTTATATGTCTTGTATCATCTTGGTATTGGTGAAATATAATTCCTTGTTTAATTATCTAAAAATTCATATACACACATTATTGTGAAAAAAATATGTTTATATAGTGTTATTTATTCTCTATTTGTTCTCTATTTTTTTACTATTTGCTCTCCATTTATTCTCTACTTGCTCTCTATTTATTCTCTATATGTTCTCTGTTTATTCTTTATGTAATCTCTATTTTATTCCCTATTTGTTATCTATTTATTTTATATTTGTTCTCTATTTGTTCTCTATTTATTTGTTGACTATTTGCACTCTATTTGCTCTATGTTTATTCTCTATTTTCTATTTGTTCTCTATTTTATTCCCTATTTGTTATCTATTTGTTCTCTATTTGTTTTCTATTTATTCTCTATTTAATATATATTCTCTATTTGTTCTCTATTTGCTCCCTATTTGTTCTCTATTTATTCTCTATTTGTTATCTATTCTCTATTTATTCTCAATTTTCTTCTCTATTTATTCTCCATTTATTTTCTGTTGTATATTTGTTCTCTATTTGTTCCCTATTTGTTCTCAATTCTCTATTTGTTATCTATTTATTCTCTGTTCCCTATTTATTCCCTATCTGTTCTCTATTTATTCTCTATTTATAATCTATTTGTTCTCTATTTATTCTCTATTTATAATCTATTTGTTCTCTATTTATTCTCTTTTTATAATCTATTTGTTATCTATTTGTTCTCTATTCTCTATGTGTTATTTATTCTCTATGTGTTCTCTATTTATTCTCTATTTGTTCTCTATTCTCTACTTGTTCTCTATTTGTTTTCTATTTATTCTCTATTTTTTCTCTATTTGTTCTCTATTCTCTATTTGTTATCTATTCTCCATTTGTTCTCTATTTATTCTCAGTTTATTCTCTATTTGTTCTCTATTCTCTATTTGTTCTCTATTCTCTATTTTTTCTCTATTCGCTATTTGTTCTCTATTTATTCTCTTTTTATAATCTATTTGTTATCTATTTGTTCTCTATTCTCTATGTGTTATTTATTCTCTATTTGTTCTCTATTTATTCTCTATTTGTTCTCTATTTATTCTCTATTTGTTCTCTATTCTCTATTTGTTCTCTATTCGCTATTTGTTCTCTATTTATTCTCTTTTTATAATCTATTTGTTATCTATTTGTTCTCTATTCTCTATGTGTTATTTATTCTCTATTTGTTCTCTATTTATCTCTATTTACTTCTCTATTTGTTCTCTACACTGTACCTGCTCATCTGAATCATCAGTATCTGAAAGCATCGCAATAGGCTTCTTCGGCACAACAAGGAAATGAACTGGAGCTTGGGGAGAAATGTCTTTGAAGGCAACACACTGGGAAAGATAATGAAACATGTTTTATCTCTCTCTCATTCTTTGTTTCAATCACACAGTTATTAGTTTTCTTCTTCTTCTTCTTTCCTTCCTCATCTGCCTTTCAGCGTTGAGGGGAGATATAATTTGCGGTCTTTTGCTCTTCTGTTCGCCTCTGCTGCTGTTGTTTCCTAGTGCTTCTAATATTCCATAGACCCATCTTTTACGTGGTCGACCCTTGGGTCTGGTGTTCTCACAACATTTGTTGAAGGCTCGTTGTGTTGTGTTTTGTTCTCTCTGCCTTGTCACGTGGCCAAACCATTTTATCTGTTGTTTCCTTATATATTCTATGGCGAGGGCTATTGTGTATTTTTATTATTAGTTTATAATAATATAATAGTTAACCAAAATAATAGTTTAGAACTATTAGTTTTGTTAATACAAAGATATTATGTGAATAAAAGCAATGACTTAGTGTTACAGTAGACAAATCATAATAAATGAATATTGTCATAGAGGGAAACTTTCTGCAATGAAAGAATTCAGCCCTACCCTATCCAGGAGATACTTGTCTTAACAGAAGAATACATATATGACCCTTTTCGTCTTGCCAGACGGTCTAGTGGGGGCTATTGTGTATTTTTATGAGGTTTTGTTTTTGTCGAACAGCTTCTCTCGTGGCTAATTCTACCAATGTTTGACAAACACACATGGCCACAGAATGAGCAAGTCAGGACCACTGATCCACAGGATTTTCCATCCTTTTTCATGAGTCTTTTCTCTTCTAAGTTTTGCTTTAACACAGTCTCAAATGATGTTATACCATTCCTTATACATGCTCTCCATGATGTGTGATCATTAGCCAGATGTTCCCAGTCATTTTCATAGATGGAGAAGTCATTCAGAGATGATTTACAGATATCTCTATATCGTAGTTTAGGTCTGCCGATTTGTCTTTTTCTGTGTATTAGTTCACCATGTAGTATTTGTTTGGGGATGCGTTTTTCTTCCAATCGCTGGATGTGCCCCAGCAATCATAGTCTTCGACATCTGAGCATCGACATGATTGTTGGTGTCTTAGCACGTTGCAGGACAGTTAAGTTGGTTATTGGTTATTGGTTATGGAAGGCCTCGGTTTTACTGCAAACGAATTAAAATCAATAATTGTTCAACCGTCCGTGCCAGTGGAATCATCCAAATTACTAACACATCTCCCAAACAAAGAAAGGTAACTGTAGTCCCCATCGTAGCAGTCTCAGTACACGCCAAAAGACACAAGGCGAAACCGCGCAGAAAGTGAACACAGCCAACTGTTCCAGAAGCCTTGAAAAGGTGATCATGCTGGCGCTGGCGACACCGAGTCGAGACATGTCAACAATCTCAAAATAACTGATGTTCAGATGTTTAGGCGACTAATTTAAACATCAACTACTCCTGACTGCCACGCAAGTCAATGGCATCTATCTCTATCTATCTATTGACCTTTCGAGCCGTAGCCGGCCCATAGGGCATAGACCAAGATACTCCTTCTCTTATAAAACTGAATTTTTGTTCTAGCAGTTTTCAATTCTTTTAAAGACATTTTATCACATTTTGCTATTTGTCTCTGTTCTGTACAAGCAGCTCTATCTCATTGAGGGAGCCGAATCTTGCTGCTCTTGCCTCTCTCATCAATATTCTTCTCAGTGTCTCTCTGGGTCTTCCTCTTTTTCTCTTACCTGTTGTTTCCCATATGAGGGCTTGCTTTGCTATTCGGTTATTATCTCTTCTCATCACATGTCCAACATATGACCATCGTCTTTTCTTTATTACTGAAGATATTAGTGTTTGAATGGCGATTTCTCTAATTTCTTCGTTTGTTTTGAATTCGTTCCACGCTATACCAAGTATTTTCCTTAGACATTTATTTTCTAATGCGTTCAATTACTTTGTTTCTATATCTCTTGTTGTTTTCCAGCTCTCACACGCATACGTAAGGGTTGATAGTACATTTGATTTGAATAGCCTAAGTTTTGTGTTTGTGCTGATGAGTTTTGATTTCCACAACTTTTTCAAGGCTTCTGAAAGACATTGCTGCTTTAGCTATTCTGATTCTAATTTCTTTGCTTGTATCCCCTTCTCGATCAATGTGACTTCCAAGTCAACAGCATAGCGACAGTTTAATCCTGAAATATCCAAAGCATGAAGTATGATGAAGCACGCAATTACATCATCGACCCCTTTGGTGAGCTACAGCTGCTACACCAGACTTTCAAAGGAATGAAGTTCCCAACCCGACCTATCTTTATACTTTATATCACCTATTTATCAGTTTTTCTGATCCATTCCTTTCTGACTTTCTGCCGAATTAATTCTCCGAACATTTCTGGACAGGCGGCCGAGCGCATTTTTATGATAAAAGATAGTGTAAAATTAAACAGTTGAGTTTACTAAATTTACTCCATGTGACCATCTGACCTGACAAACTAAACTATTCCTACCATTTATTCTGCAAGGAAATGTGAAAAAATTACGAATCTTAGACCTTAGACTAGACTTAGACTTAGTCGTCTGTCTAAGTAAGTTTTTAGTTTCATTATATGATTATCCTTATATCCTTATCCTTATAATTATAATGCCTTAGCCTTATGCCTTATATCTTATACTTATATTTATATCCTACGCTCGAACTTTATAACTTTATAAAAAGTACAACTTATATTGACTTATATCCAATAATAATCTACATAAGACTATGCCTTCTTTGACAATACCTGGTCATCCTCGTGGAGAAAGTCTGTTTTAATCTCTCCACGAATTATTTTGCCAAATATTGTGTCTCCGCCGGGTTTTGCCGTCTGAGCCAATTCTACTTCGTTCGCCATTTTGTGATCTTTCAACGAACCACAGATGACCGTAAATGTCCGGAGACTTCTGCAGTCGGAACTCTCTCTCTCTCTCTCTCTCTCTCTCTCTCTCTCTCTCTCTCTCTCTCTCTCTCTCTGCGATCAGGACTCAATCAGAGTAAGATTCCAGACTCTCACATGAAGTCAGCTGTCAGGTTAAGTGTGTTGATCGCCCCCACAGACAGAACATCTCAATTAGAGTCTGCCAGATCCACTCTGAACACCTGTTAAAACGTTGCACTGTGTTCTGCGCCAGTGGCCCAGTGCGTCTGATTTCAGCCAGCATTTTATTCAGGTTTGCTTTCCTTTCCTTAGCCTTTGATTGTCCCAAATCTTCCTGCAAGGCAGCAGATGATCTTTTCTGTAGGGGGATTGTGCCCTTAGATGGTCGGCCCTCCCAGGTTTACGGTAACTGTTAACATGGGATCTATGGACACGACTGCTCCGGGTCTTGTCTTAATGCCTGTCCTTTATGTGAGGAAAAATCCGGAAAATGCCTACAATGTAAACATCCTGGCTACACCTGTAATGACACTTGTCCCGATGGTAATTTTGGGCTACAGTGCAAACAGACGTGTTCTGCCGGCTGTGACATCATATGTGATCCGGAAAGTGCAGACTATATGGGCAAGGAAACGTACTACGGGTCAGACTACACTCTCAAATGTCAGGACAACTGTTTCAACGACACCTGTGAACTGTCAATCGGGAACTGTACATGCAAGGGAACGTTCTACGGGTCAGACTGCATTCTCAAATCTCCGGACAACTGTTTGAACGAAACCTGTGAACAGTTAATCTGGGCCTGCGTCTCGTATGTCGATGATTCCCACGTTAAGAAGAGTCTGTCGACTACAACAAACCCAAGCATATGGATACCTTAATGTGTTTTCTGTGCTAGACATGGTTCATTTCTTGGTGTTTTTCCGTGAATCCATGGCTCATATCTTGATGTGTTTCTGTGCTAGCCATGGCTCATATTTTAGCGCGCGCGCGCGCGTGTGTGTGTGTGTGTGTGTTGGCCATGGCTCATATCTTGGTATGTGTCATGTTAGTCATATCTCATATCTTGGTGTGTCCATGTTAATCATGTCTCATATCTTTATATGTGTCTGTGTTTAGTCATATCTCATATCTTAGTGTGTATCTGTGTTAGCCATGTGTCATATCTTTGTGTGTGCATGTCTGGGTTAGTATTATCTCATATCTTTGTGTGTGCATGTCTGTGTATGTCACATCTCATATCCTTGTGTGTGCATGGCTATGTTAGTCACATCTCATATCTTTGTGTGTGCATGTCTATGTTGGTCATATCTCATATCTTTGTGTGCATGTCTATGTTAGACTTGTGTCATATCTTTGTGTGTGCATGTCTATATCAGTTATATCTCATATCTTTATGTGCATGTTTATGTTAGTCGTGTGTCATATATCTTGATGTGTGTCAGTGTCACTCATGCCTCGTATCGCTGTGTACATGTCTGTGTTAGTCACATCTCATATCTTTGTGTGTGCATGTCTGTGTTAGTCACCGCTAGTGACTCGGGCAGATGGTGCAGTCTGAACCAAAAATACGCAACAAGAAAGGTCTGTCTGAATAGTAAGAAAACAGAAGTAATTATCATAGCGAAGTAACAATCATCACCATCATGCAGCATAAAAATAAACAGGACAAATATGAAACAAGTGCGACGTTTCAAATACTTTGGCACAAAAATAACATCAGATGGGAGATGTACCGCAATCAGTAATAAAAAGCAGGGCCGCCTTAACGCATAGGCCCGTTGGGCATTTGCCCGGGGGCCCACGATCATAGGGGCCCCATATCAACCATTTATTTTTTATTCCGGGGGAAGGGGGGCGGCAGCACTCTTTCTTTGCCCAGGGGCCCAACACTATTTCTATGCCCGGGGGCCCAAAATGGTGTAGAGACGGCTCTGATAAAAAGTAGAATATCTCAGGTCAAAACAGCATTTCTGAACATGAAAAACGTCTTATGCAACAAGTCTATGTCAATAGATGTGAGAAAGAGAGTTCATCGGTGCTATATAAAGCCAATTCTGACCTATGGAAGCGAATCATGGACAGTAAAAAAACAAATGAGAAGATGATTAGAGACCACGGACATGGGATTTCTCAGAAGAATGTTCAAAGTTAAGACAAGTATCTCCCGGATAGGGTAGGGCTGAATACTTGCGTTGCAGACAAACATTTAGGACGAAACAGCACGAATAGTAGTTTCCAGTGGTTTAGGCTTTGAGACAAATATTAACAAATGAATATATTATATATATATATATATATATATATATATATATATATATATATATATATATATATATATATATATCTGCGATCAGGACTCAATCAGGGTAGGATTCCAGACTCTAAACACAGTCATGCACACACAAAGATAAAGATAGGAGGTGTGACTAACATAGACATGCACACACAAAGGTATGAGATGTGACTAACACAGACATGCACACACAAAAATATGATATGATACATGACTAAGACAGACACACACTAAGATATGAGCCATGGCCAGCACACACACACACAAGCTAAGATATGAGCCATGGCTAGCACAGAAACACACACAAGCTAAGATATGAGCCATGGCCAGCACACACACACACAAGCTAAGATATGAGCCATGGCTAGCACAGAAACACACCAATATATGGGCAATGGCTAGCACATAAACACATTAAGATATGGGCCATGGCTTCATGGAAACACACCAAATATGAACCATGGCCAGTACAGATACACACCAAGATATGAGCCACGGCTTCACGGAAACACACTAATATATGAACCATGACTAGCACAGAAACACATCAAGATATGAGCCATGGCTAGCACGGAAATACACCAAGATATGAACCATGGCCAGTACAGACACACACCAAGATATGAACCCTGGCCAGCACAGTCACCCACCAAGATATGAGCCATGTCTAGTACGGATATACACTAAGATATGAACCATGACCAGCCCACACACACACCAAGATATCAGCCATGGCCAACACGTACACCCACCAAGATATCAGCCATGGCCAGCACATACACCCACCATATATGAGCTACGACTAACATATAAACTTGGTAACTTCCACTAAAGTTTGTCTGAGGTTCTTGGTAAAGTTTCTACTGACGACCACGAAGATCCAAAACTTGCAGGCATGGTGGGCGTGGCCGACGTGCAGGAAGATCAGCCGGATAAGACCTTCAGAGAATGTCAATTTCATATCCCCTGAGTTTTGAGTCCGCATCAGATAGTACAGTCTGGCCACGTGCGTTCATGATGATGTAAGACAGAGACAAGGCAAAGAACATCCTAGCCACACGAACCTGGGCGCTAGCTCGCACTGAGCTCCACCTAGGATCGTTGATCGGTTTCAGCTCGGAAACTTCCAGCATCGGCAGGCCACTGAGCTTCTTCCACCGGGCTTGTGTATGATGGACAGAACGATCGTGAAGAGCACGACAGTAATGGCGATCAGCGGTAGTAGCAACGTTACTACCGAGTCAATGTAGGTTATTATGTGCAAGAACATCAGCCTTGGACTTGGCAAGCATTTCTCAAGACCTATCTCATTTGGCGTTACCCCAGCAGCAACAGCAGTGGCTGTTATTCGCTATTATCAAGGTTATTTACTACTTTGGTTCATTTAGACAGCGTCCGTTTAGTCTGCGATGCAGGGAGAAAGCACGATAAGAAGGTGGTCCGAGCTTACACTCCAAGCTTTGTGCTAGCAAAAGCTAAACTATAATGGCCACCGTTGAGAATGAACGAAATTCTGCAAATTCAGATCTTGGCCGTTGGTCTTTGTTCAAACGCAAACAAGCGCCCATTTTTGTGCGTCCATCTTGGTGCCGAATATTATTATAGAGGGAAACTTCCGAGGCGATAATCAGCGAATCAATTCAGAGGAAGAGGTATGTTTACAGCGCTCGGAAAAAATTGACAAATAATCAACAACAGACCAAAAATATGGGCCAAAGCAGGATCGAACCCGTACTCAGTGGCACAGCGCCTTGCCACGAAAAGCCAGACACTAGGAAACACTGATACTCAGCTAACTAAAAAAAATAGCTTCGTAGGCAATGTCTTTCGCGCAGGTGTTCTCATGACTATAGCATCAGGCCGCGATCACAGCTCGGAAATACATAGTGTATCTGTATTTTTTCCTGTTAGGACAAGTATCTCCCAGATAGGGTAGGGCGGAATACTTGCGTTGCAGAATATTTGCGTTATATTTCAAAGTATTTCCGAGCTGTAATCGAAACTCCCACACTTCAATTTCAGTTAACCAAAACTGCTTATGATCCTACACTTCAATTTCAGGTAACCAAAACTGCTTATGATCCCACACTTCAATTTCAGTTAACCAAAACTGCTTATTATCCCACACTTCAATTTCAGTTAACCAAAGCTGCTTATGATCCCACACTTCAATTTCAGTTAACAAAAACTGCTTATGATCCTATACTTCAATTTCAGTTAACAAAAACTGCTTATGATCCTATACTTCAATTTCAGTTAACCAAAGCTGCTTATGATCCTACACTTCAATTTCAGTTAACCAAAACTGCTTATGATCCTATTTCACATCCCCGATATGGCTCTATGACCACAAACCCCAAATCAGGATGCATTTCTTAATATTAGTAGATGTTAACAAGTTACCATTATACATCTCAAAACAGGACACAATCGACTACACAATGACATGTACACACAATTCAAGATCGGTACATCAACTACATGTACAGGTGGACAGGCACCCCAGACCGCTGAACACATACTTTAAGACTGCACTGAATATAGTAGACTGAGGAAAATCCATTGGCTCATAGATACAACATTGCAGACAAAACTATATGGACCATTGCAAGAAATACAAAAGACAGTAAAATTTATACAGGAAACGACATTGAAGATATAGACAATACTTCAGGCGAACGATAGACAGACATACGGACGGACGGACAGACGGATGGATTGGCAGACAGACAGACAGGCAGGCATGCAAACAGACAGAGAGAGAGACGGACAGACAGGCATGCAGACAGACAAGCAGTGAGACAGATAGACAGACGGAGGGACAGACAAGCAGGCAGACAGACATGCAGGCAGGCAGACAGAGGGACGGACGGACGGAAAGACAGACAGACAGGCAGGCAGGCAGAAAGGCAGGCCGGCAGACAGACAGACAGGCAAGCAGGCAGGCAGGCAGACAGGCAGGCAGACAGACAGACAGGTAGGCAGGCAGACAGGCAGGCAGGCAGGCAGGCAGGCAGGCAGACAGACAGGCAGGCAGGCAGGCAGGCAGACAGACAGACAGACAGACAGACAGACAGACAGACAGACTGACAGACAAACAGTCAGGCAGACAGACAGATAAGTTGATCTTCCTTCATGTTACAATATCAGTTAACCAAAACTGCTTATGATCCTATTTCACATCCGCGATATGGCTCAGATAGTGAATTAATCAGCGCTGACTAGCGAGTGGCGATCGAAGAGGGTAGGCATACCAATTAAGTAAAAATCTCATGCTGACGTCACATGTGTTGGGCCGAAAGGCGCAAATATCACTGCATGCTATCAACCACAACACAACGCGTATAGGCACATTTGTGTCATTTTTTAAGAGCAGACGATAAAGGGGAGTAATTGACATGTGGAGACCATCTATCTAACTGTCCGTCTGTCTGTCTGTCTGTCTGTCTGTCTGTCTGTCTGTCTGTCTGTCTGTCTGTCTGTCTGTCTGTCTGTCTGTCTGTCTGTCTGTCTGTCTGTCTGTCTGTCTGTCTGTCTGTCTGTCTAACTATTGACCTTTCGAGCCATAGCCGGCCCATATGGCATAGACCCATATACTCGTTATCTTCTCTAAATTTGTATTCTAGCAGTTTTCAATCCTTGAAAAGATCTTTTATCAAATCTCGCAATTTGTCTCTGTTCTGTGCAAGCAACTATCTCATTGAGGGAAGCCAAATCCATCCTCAAAGGTCAGTTCCATGGAAAATGGAAACGAGAACACCCAAAGCATAACGAGAGTGACGGATACCACCAACTATCAAGGAGGGATCAAGTCATCATACTTCGCCTACGCACTGGCCACAATAGAATGAGAAATCACATGTTCACCAAATTCAAAATAGGTACAACCAGCCTATGCCACTGTACACTGGACAATATGACTACAAAACATGTTCTACAGGATTGCCCCCAGTACACAGACCTGAGAAGAGCAATGTGGTCCACACCCACCTCCCTGGAAAAAAAAAAAAACTATATGGGGCAATCGAATCACTTAGACAGCTAACTTCATGAGAGAGTCTGGATTCCTACTCTGATTGAGTCTTGATCGCAGAGAGAGAGAGAGAGAAAGAGAGAGAGAGAGAGAGAGAGAGAGAAAGAGAGAGAGAGAGAGAGAGAGAGAGAGAGAGAGAGAGAGAGAGAGAGAGATATCTTGCCTCGACTTTCTGTTTTGCCTGAGTTATTTTTGTTAGATTATTTTGTCTGAGTTATTTTGTTTTTGCTAATTTCTTTATTTGTTCAGTTATCGTTATTTTATTATTTATTTTTTTGCTTATTTGTTCAGTTGATGTTATTTTCTTTTTGCTTATTTGTTAAGTTGCCTTTATTTTGTTTTTGCTTATTTCTTTATTTATTCAGTTGTCATTATTTTTTTTTCTTCTTTGTTCAGTTGTCGTTATTTTGTTTTTGCTAATTTCTTTATGTGTTCAGTTGTCGTTATTTTCTGTCTGCTTATTAATTTATTTGTCGAGTCTAGTTTAGTCGAATCTTTATGAATCTGTATTCTGCCGTGTTTTATTTTCGTTCCTATTGAAGGTTTTTCGATTGAAACTTTGCTTCGTTGCTCTGTTTTGTATGGCCCGCAAAGCCGGAACATCCCAGTACTGTCTTTTATTTAACTTTTGATGTTATTATTTTTTTTCCCTTACATCATCTTAGGGTGCCGTCTCCGCATCGAAGGTTGGCTACCATGGAGCGCCATTCCACTCTGTCTCTTGCTTTGATGGTGCAGATTGTCATAGGGTGACCTGTCCATATTTTAATGTTACTCGTCCACGTTAGTCTTGGTCTGCCTCTGCCTCTGTTACCTGCATTTTCCATTCCAATGTTACTTTTATTAGGCTGTTGTGTCTTTTAACATGCCCCCAAATTTTCATTTGTCTTGTTCTAATTGTATTTAGTAGTTCTCTTGTCATTTTCAGTTGTTTTAAAACTCCATCGTTTGTTTTCTTTTCTTTCCATCCAATTCTGCCTATAAATCCACAATTCAAAGACTTCAATTTTCTGTTCTGTTTTCTTGTCTAATGTCCATGTTTCTGCACCATACAGGAATATTGAGAAAATTTAACAAATTTGCTATTCTTAGTTTTAGCCACGCTGTTATTTGTTTTGATGTTAGAATATTTTTCATGGCATTAAAAAAAATTACTTTTTGCCATACCTATTATTTTGTTTATTTCAGTTGTACATTTTCCATCACCGGTTATAGTATGTCCCAGGTAGTTGTAGCTCTGAACTGTCTCCAGATGTATTCCCTCAACTGTGATATTTAATTGTAGGTCTTGATAATTTTCTTTGTTTATGATCATAGTTTTTTTTTTAGTCTTTTTGATATTCATATCTAGTCCATATATTTTGCTTGTCATGTTTATTACATTAAGTAGAAATATCCGTCAATTGTTATTTGACTGAGTTTTGACAGTTTTATTTTTGGCGACTGTTACGCACGAAACAGGAAACTATGTGGTAACTTCCTTAGAAGTTACGATATAGTTCTCGAATAGATTCTAAAATACTATTAAGAAGAGGAGTCCTAAAACAGGGATAATAAAGGTCCTAATCAAAATAATCGGTAGCTGCGATAGCTCAGTGGTTAGTGGACTGGACTACAAAGGACACGAGATAAGGTTTGATCTCAACCGACGGCTTCCGGTTCTTATCTTCAGCTTTACAGCAGCTTCGCATCTCTACACATTTTGATGCATCTTGATGTCTTTACTTCTTTCTGTATTGTTATTGTGTTAATTTTGGTTAGGTCAGGTAATTTTACCTGCTACTGTATGCAGTAAAGAGTACAACCTGTGGCTACCTTACTGCCTTGCAGGTAAGCTCGGGAGAGTAAAAAGGCTAAGGGAGGGTACCCCGAAGTAAAACAACCCCATTGCCTTGTGGGTGAGACTTTTTAGTTAAAGGCTAGCGGAGCCAACCTTAAACAAACCGACGGAAGTAAACAGAAAACCACCGTCGTAACTACTTTGTACAATCATGAATCGCAGAAAAAAATACCAGACAGCTTAAGAGAATGGCTTGGCAGAAGGTCAACAACAGAAATGATAAATAACTGTCGAGATCGAAAGCTGTGGAGAGACATGATCACCTACGCCAGCAGGTCCGGTGATGATTGTGTTTATTGAACCATTCACTGAAGCCTCCGAAGTGAGGCAGGAATATCACTAACCTGATGAAGGATTTTGCCGAAACGTCGTAGTTTATCTCGCCTCTCTACATTTTTAGATGCTCATTACCATTTTATGTTTATTTTTCATGTTTACTGCTGCTTTACTCGCTGCCCCGCGTGCTATTTAAATAAATATAGGTTTATTTTATTTTTGTGCTTATCCCTCTCTCGTTGCTACTCTTGTTCAGTACATATGTTGATCATCATCATCAAGTACCGGGCCTGCTGGCGTAGGTGATCATGTCTCTCCACAGCTTTCGATCTCGGCAGCTATTTATCATTTCTGTTGTTGACCTTCTGCCAAGCAATTCTCTTAAGCTGTCTGTTATTTTTTCTCTTTGCTTCCCTCTATCTCTTCGTCCCTCAATTTTCCCAGTTGTTACAATATATTCCAGCTGCTCTCTTCTCATTACATGGCCAAAAAATGATGATTGTTTCTTCCTAATATTGGAAATTAGCTGTCTTTTTGCTTTCAGAACATTTTAATTACTCTTCATAGCTGTCCATAGCACTCTCAACATTCTTCTGTAAAACCATATTTCTACAGACTCCAGTGATTTTCTTGTCTGTTGTCCTATTGTCCATGATTCGCATCCATATTTTAAGACTGGCTCTACGTAACATTTAAGAACTCTTTTTCTTGTTTCTATTGTCAAAAATGGATAGCATAGTATCTTCCTAATTTTTTGGAAAGCTGCTTTTCCCTGAGCCATTCATCAACATATGTTGATAGTACGAGCAAACTGCTATGTCCAAATATGAAAATATCAATGGATTCCTGTTTGCAGACGCTCAGGCATTGATTACAAAAATTGCATCTCATATCCATGAATAATGAATGTAAAACAAACAATATGAGAAATCAAAACAATATGAGGGCAAACAAAGAAAAAAAGAACAGGAGTTATGGCAGAAAAGAGAGAGAGAGAGAAACAAAGTCTAAATATATCAGTACAGGACACATGTATAAAACAAGTAGGCCTACCGGAGTTTAGGTATACGAGACACACTTCGGAAGCCAACTGAGAGTATGCTTGCTTGGTAGCGTTCACCCGATGACTAAAGGAGTACACCTCTTCATCATCCGCCCTTAAAAGGATGTTAAGTGAACGTGTCTGCGTTGTGTTGTGGTTTGCAGTATAACTGTGATATTTGCGCCTTTCGACCCAACACATACGACTTCAGCATGACATTTTTGAGTACTGGGTTGTCTTCCCTCTTCGATCCCTATTCGCTTGGCCAGACTAAACAGGTTAGTCTGTTGCTAGAGGCACCACGGTGAGGTGGAGCAGGGTCTGGATGGTTCTGGTTCACCGATCCCCACGAAAGCCATCAGCTGTGGGTCGCTGACAACTTCCAGCTCTGATGCTGGTAGGCTCGCCATCGCCTCCAACTGAGAGTATAACATGACAAGCCCTTTTTTGGAATCCACAGGGAAAGAAAAAAAGCGGAAGGCCAAAATATACTTTTTTGTTCTTTCTTTCTTTAATTTTGTCCAGGGTCTCTGCTGTCATCCATATTTCTTCGCATGTCGCTTTCCATATATCTTTTACCTGTTTCCAAATATCTTCTATATTTATTGTATTTTCTAGTTGTTGGAGGACTTGGTATTTGTTTGATATTGTGACTGCGAATTTATCTTTAATTCCTTGTTCTTTAAGAAACCCTACATTGAAATACTTTCTACCTTTATTCGTTGTAGTACATCTTTTTAGTTTAAGTTTAAGTCTGGCTATCAGAAGATGATGATCAGAAGCTATATCTGCCCCTCTATATACTTTTACATCCTGTAAGGATGACTTCAACTTATTATTAATACATATGTGATCAATCTGATTTTCCGTTCTATGATCTGGTGACACCCATGTAGCTTGGTGTATTCTTTTATGTTGGAATATCGTTCCTCATAGGCCCACTTGATTAAGGGCGCAGAAATTCACAAATATCTCTCCATTCTCGTTTATATCTCCAAGTCCATGTTTTCCCATAATCTCTTCGAAGTCTCTGTTGTCTGATCCTACTTTAGCATTTAGGTCTCCCATCAAGATTATAATATCCTTGGCTCGTCTTGCATCCATGAAGTCAAATATGGAAAAAAAAAACAGAAGCAAGAGAAAATAACAGAAATCTCTATACTTCTTCATTCTGCAGCCTGATGTGCCATTTAATTGAATAAAAATCAGTTATGAGAAAAAGTGCTGATAGTACACACGAGTGGAAGACATTGCAAATGATAGCTTTCTTACTCGGGAGCTGAGTTGGCGTGTGCTCTAGCGTTTGGTTCTCGTGGCAAGGCGCTATGGCTAGGAGTACGGGTTTGATCCTGCTTCTAACCGTCTATTGTTCTGTTTTTTTTTTCTGTTGATTATTTGTGTTTTTTTCTGTTGATTATTTGTGATTTTTTTCCCCAAGTGTTGTAAACATACCTCTTCCCCTGAAATGATTCGCATCGGAAGTTTCCCTCAATAATAATATTCATTTATTATTATTTGTCTTTGGAGCTGCGATAGCTCATTGGTTAGTGAACTGAACTACTAAGGACAAGAGGTAGGGTTCGATCCTGATCGCCGACTTCTGGGTTCATCCAGCCTTAAATGGGTCCCGGATTTTTTTTTTCTGGGAAAGTAAATCGGTATGGGCGTAATACCGACCACATTACCCCACAAATCATGTGTAAAAGATCTGTAAAAATTATAACACCATATTCCCTGCATACGTCATGACCACGAGTAGCATGACGATGGAGGTGATGGCAGTGACCAGGGCATTCAAATGGTTAGAGTCACAAGACTACACCCACGCATGTATACTGAGTGATTCGATGAGCTTGATGAAAAAAAAGTGGAGGCGGGCTCTGTACACATGCAATGGGTAGAGTTATTGCAGAAGTTAAAAATACGTAATACCTTTGTCTATGTCCCTGGACATGCGGGAGTACGGGGAAATGAAAGAGCGGACAGGTTGGCTAGCTGCGCTGTCGTTGAGGACCGTCAACCAATGGATCGGGCGGACATCATCAATGCCCTCCGAGAGGTGGAAAGAGCACAGGACTTCGACAAACAAAAATCTACGTCACTTCTTCGGATGAAAGAGATGGGAGTTAAGATAGGCACAGCCAGAAATGAGAAACTTAGTGGGCGTGTAAGAAGACTTATCAACCAACATTGAACTGGAGTCGTCAGTCGCTGGACACTGAGGGACTTGCTGAGGAGGGGATCTGAGCACATATGGGCATGTTCGGAGTGCAATGATGATGACCCGCTAATAACTCAATAACTGTGGAGGGGATCTGAGCACATATGGACATGTTCGGAGTGCAATGATGATGACCCGCTAATAACTCATAACTGTGGAGGGGATCTGAGCACATATGGACATGTTCGGAGTGCAATGATGATGACCCGCTAATAACTCAATAACCATATTCCCTATACGCCACTTGGCGTGACGGAGCTCTTTACGTTTACTTATTATTTCTTCTTAGTAAAACATCGCCGGACAGTTACTACTAAAGTCCCACCTGTACATTATTCGACTGTTCTTGTTCTTCTTCTTCTATCCTCCCTCTATTGCCGTTGGCGTCGACGGGAGATGCAATCTGCGATTCTTTGCTCTTCTGTTGGGCTCTTCTGGTGATATCTCTCCTATTGACTCTAGTATTCCCTTAATCCATCTCTTTCTCGGTCTTCCTCTTAATCTGGCGTTTTCGTAGCGTTTATTTAAGGCTCTTTGAGTCATTGTTAGTTCTTTTTGTCTTGTTATGTGGCCGAACCAATTTATCTGTTGTTTCTTTATGTATTCGATGGCTGGTTCAATTCCGAGTTTCTTCCTCAGCTCGGTGTTTCTTACTTTGTCCCTTAAGCTGTTTCCTGTCATTCTTCTGACACATTTCATTTCGGTGGTCGTTATCTTTCTTATTGTTCTAGAGTCCAGCGTCCAATTCTGGCACTGATAGCACAGAGTTGGTAGAAAAATTGATTTGTATATTTCCCTTTTTGCTTCCGTAGTTATTGCTTTGTTTTTCAATAGTGTTGATACTTGGCCTATAACTTGGCATGCTTTGTTACACCTTATATCTATCTCTGTCTCTTGGTTATTGTCTTGTGTTAACGTGCTACCCAGATATTTAAAACTGTCTACTTGTATTCGACTGTGAGAGCATAAAATGCCATATTTATTCTTCTTCTGCGATCAAGGCTCAATAAGACTTGGACTCCGGACTCTCTTATCAAGGCAGTGATTCAGTGATTAGGTTGCCTCATAAAGAGTTTTTCTCTTCCAGGGAGGTGGGCTTGGGCCACATTGCCCTCCTCAGGCCTGTGTATTGAGGCAATCCTGTAGAACGTGTTTGCCATATGTATGGAGGATTTGTTTTTCTCTTCCAGGGAGGTGGGCGTGGGCCACATTGCCCTCCTCAGGCCTGTGTATTGAGGCAATCCTGTAGAACGTGTTTGCCATATGTATGGAGGATTTGTTTTTCTCCCGCTTGGATGTAACTTGGGAACATAGACTTTTCCTCAAATGCTGTTATCAAAGCTGAAAATAAATAGTTCAAAAGTTATAGAAACTAACTACTGTTATCTGACAAGCATATGATCGTTTAACCCTTAATTACGATACTTATATCTGTGGTTCACATGTTTACGATACCAGAGTAAAAAATCACCAAGCGGTATAAAAAGCAAAGTACCCCCGTCACGCCAAGTGTATAGGGAAATATGGTGTTAGTGACCCTATATTTTACAGACCTTCAGCACATGATTTTTGGGGTAATGTGGTCAGTTAATGTGGTCAGTATTACGCCCGTGCTGCCTTACTTTCCCAGAAAAAAATCCGGTACCCATTTAGGCTGGGTGAACCCGGAAGCCGTCGGTTGGGATCGAACCCTACCCCTTGTCCGTGGTAGTCCAGTTCACTAACCACTGAGCTATCGCGGCTCCCACCAAGCGATATACATTAAAAAAAAAATATGATGATCAACATTTTCGGGAGAACGTTAACTTCTGGTCAATATGTCTGATAGGCAAGAGGAACCATTATAGACTGTGTCTGAAAAGTGTTCCTTGTTTCAGTTTCCTCATATTCCAAGTCCAGCTTGAAGTCAGAGCTACCGAGTTAAGTACTCTGTGCACACTGTGAGCTGTTCGTTTCATCTATTTGATCATGTTTCGATATTCCGATTGCTTACGATGAATGATGATGTTGTATGACGGGAACAGATGGCCGTGTTCAATTTCTGTGTGGTTTCGCCTTATGTCTTTTGGCGTGGGCTGAGACTGCTATGACGGGGACTGCAGCTGCCTTTCTTTGTTTGGAAGATGAGAAATTAATTCGGATGATTCCACTGGCACGGGCGGTTGAGCAATTATGGATTTTAATTCGTTTGCAGTGATACCGGAGCTTTCCATAACCGTAACCGCAAATGCCATATAATCTAATTAAAACGTCCTGAAAGAGGCCAAAGCAAACAGAGAGCTAATTTCCAATATTAGCAAGAAATATTTATAATTTGTTTGGCCATGTAATGAGAAGAGAACAGCTTGAATATGTTGTGACAACTTGGAAATTTGAGGAACGAAGAGATAGAGGAAACCAAAGAGAAAACATACCAGACAGACAGCTTAAGAGAATAGCTTGGCAGAAGGTCAACAACAGAAATGATAAATAACTGTCGAGATCGAAAGTTGTGCAGAGGCATGATCACCTGCGCCAGCAGGGCCGGTGCTTTATGAAGATATTTTCCATGACATTAAAATTACTTTTTGCCATTCCTATTCATTTGTTTATTTTAGTTTTACATTTTCCATCACTGGTGGCGAAAACGCTTAGCGAAAAGCAACTTTATTTCTCAACATCTATTTCTCGTGTACACCGCTCACTTGTTGACGTCATGGACTTCCGCTCTGGCAACATCCAAAACGAGGGAGTGATAAGGAAATGGAACTAACCCCTAATGGTTCATGGCTTTAAATTTGGGGTGAGTACTGCATTTAATTTCATTATAATCTTGTTTTGAAACATTGCATGGCGACTTCAAATCGATTTTCATATAATGCAACGCTATGGTATCCGTAGCATAAAAATCAGAAATTAAATAGAAGTTCGGGATTGCAACAAATTGTACTTTTTGTTATGGGCTGGGACCTGTTCTTGTCGTCTGCTGATAAAACAAGTCTGAATCTTTTCGTTGACCCACAGCTTCCCTACTGAGTTATCTCTTATCATTAAGTTTATGTTCATATTTGCGTTGAAGCTGAAATTGTAATTTTAATTCTAGTTTGTATTGATGTCCGTTATGATATTTTAATAATGAACACACGTGTATAATAATATTCAAGCCGAACTGACGCCGACGTGGGTGTAGGGTAGGTAGTCAGTGTGTAACTGTAATAACGCTCATCATTGACACGACGGGACGTACTTGTCACATTAACATTTCATTTATTTTAGGGCTTTCACTGTAGTAAGAAGCAAAGTTTGCCCAAACCACAATGACTCTATTTACTTAAACTATGCGGATAATAATAATGGGTATAAATAATTGAAATTAATGTCCTGCTATTAATAAAGTACATGACTTAGAAATGTTGTAAGAAGAAAAATACCACAGGTCCATATTGGACTGACTACCTACAGACTAATAACAGACAGTAGTAGTGCAAACTAAGGTGTGCCCCTCCTCCTTCCTTCTCTAGGAATGAACAATTAATGTATTGTTGGTACTACACATTTGTAGAAGTGTTGTCTGCTAGTGTTTTATTTTAAGTTGGAAGTCTAGGCCTCGATCGGTGGCCTACTTTTGCAAAGCTAAGGACTAAGACAGTTTACTAAAAATATTTTGTAATGTATTATGTACTGTGTGTTCTGTTTTCTTTGCAGTACTTTATTCAGCTTGTTTTCCATTATGCTTTAGTAGTATAGTGCGTCTTGTGTTTGGGTCATCAACCAGGGTTAGATTTTGTTACATGGGGATGTGCCGCATGAGAATACATTTGTTGGTAATTTTGGGTGTGGGGTTGATACATCGGTGACAGTATTAAATTTTTCTTGGGTACAGACATATAAAACAAAGGACAAGAGTTTGATTCTGATTGATTGCTTCCGGGTTCACCCAGCCTTAAATGGATACTAGATTTTTTCTGGGAAAGTAAAGCAACACGGGCGTAATACCGACCACATTACCCCAAAAATCATGTGTCGAAGGTCTGTAAAAATTATGGTCGCTAACACATATTCCCTATACCTCACTTGGTGTGATGGGACTCTTTACTTTACTTTATCATAATTGAGTGCCGTCTCCGCATCGAAGGTTGGCTACCATGGAGCGCCATTCCACTCTGTTTCTTGCTTTGATGGCGCAGATTGTCATAGGCTGACTTGTCCATCTTTTGATGTTACTTGTCCATGTTAGTTTTGGTCTGCCTCTGCCTCTTTTACTTGCATTTTCCCTTCCAATATTACTTTTAGTAGGCTGTTGTGTCTTTTTAACATGCCCCAAAAATTTAATTTGTTTTGCTCTAATTGTGTTTAGTAGTTCTCTTTTCATTTTTGTAGTTTTAAAACTTCATCGTTTGTTTTCTTTTCTTTCAATCCAATTCAACCTATTCTTCTATATATCCACATTTCAAGGGCTTCAATTTTCTGTTCTGTTTTCTTGTCTAATGTCCATGTTTCTACACCATACAGGAATACTGAGAAGATGTAACATTTTGCTATTCTTTTACTTTACTTTGCAGACATAAAACAATGAGTAGCTGGTACATCTTGTGGCATCTTGAAGGGCAACAACAAACCCCACTTTTATGCTGTCTGTGGTGATACTTTGCAGAGTGCCCTATGTCTGACCTATGCTACCTATCTTTGCTGCTCCTGCCCACTGCCAGGTTGTTTTGGTCTACCTTTTTTATTTTTTTTTTTGGAGTCGACTGCTTGGCGGTTCTTTTGATTGTTTCTGGATCTCTTATGTGACCTATTCAACTCTATCTCCTTCCTATTATCATCGTGTGCATCTCCACTTTGTTGTGCATTCTAAGTAGTTCAGAGTTGTTGATTTTGTTTGTTCATAATATTCTGAGAATTTCCTCAAGCAGTTTCCATGAATGATCACAGTTTTGGTGTTTCTTTTACCATTATTTACATTCTCATAGTCTTGGTTATATTAACATTCTATTCTTCTCTCTCATACCCTGCTTTATGAATTTTTCTTCTTCTCTCTCATACCCTGCTTTATGAATTTTTCTTCTTCTCTCTCATACCCTGCTTTATGAATTTTTCTTCTTCTCTCTCATTCCCTGTTTTATTAATTTTTCTTCTTCTCTCCCATTCTCTGTTTTATTAATTTTTCTTCTTCTCCACTGTCATTCACTCTTGAAAGGTAAAAAAAAAATTCCCTTGTTACATTTGTAAAGTTTTTATCCAACTTTAGGCTGGCACATTTTGTTAACTAGATTTTGGCCTCTGCTCTAAATCAGTGTTAATTTGGCCAGAGTAATTAACCTTTTATGGTTAATGTATGGTTTTGTTTTGTAAGCATCATGTGCAAGTGAAGAGTCCGTGGTCAGCTCTCATTTGCTAACCATAATTTCAACAATCATCTTTGAGTTTTTGGAGAGTGGGTGACCAAATCGATAACTTACCTGGCTTCAAACCAGTAGCACGCTGGTTTAAATCCCGGTAGGTTTAAAAGTTTTTTTCTATCTGAGGTGTAATAATACTCAGACCTGAAAACCTCATGGCGACTGCATTGGACAAGCGGCCGTTATTCTCCAGTCCTACGATTTTCCCTGGCAGACCCCAGAAATGGGAAAATGCTGTTAAGATAGTTTTTTTTTTATCTTTGAGTTGCAGTCTGCTGTCAGATAGTCCACTTTATTTTGGTTCTATACAATTTTCCCTTAGCTGTGAAAGTGTGCATTAGTTGTAGTGGTGCATCTAAATGTTACAGCTTATTTTAAATTACAAAACACACATTTCTTGGCCATCATATTGCATCATTTCTGGTCTATCTATTGTCTTTTCGAGCTGAAGATGGCACATAGGGCAGAAATTGTAGACTATTGTGTCTGACAGTCTTTGGTATCAAGCATCAGACCTTGCACAGTACCAGAATTGTATCTCTACATGTTTCTGTTCTGGGCGAGTTGTACAATCTCAGCGAGGGAGCTGATGTCTGCTGTTGTTCTTCCATCACTTACTCAATTCATCATCATCGAGTGCCGTCTCTGCAACGAAGGTTGGCTACCATGGAGCGCCATTCTGCTGTCTCTTGCTTTTGATGGTGCAGGTGTCATAGGCTGATTTGTCCATCTTCTGATGTTACTCGTCCATGTTACTCTTGGTCTGTCTCTGCTTCTTTTACCTTGTATTTTCCCCTCCAGGATTACTTTTAGTAGGCTGTTGTGTCTTTTAACATGGCCCAAAAATTTCATTTGTCTTGTTTGAATTGTGCTTAGTAGTTCTCTTTTCATTTTTAGTTGTTTTAAGACTTCATCGTTTTTTTTCTTTTCCTTCTATCCAATTCTACCTATGAATTTTTTACTGTACAAAAGATGCTGACAAACACCTATACATCCAGTGGAACACCAATTCTAGACAAATCTGGATTAATGCTAACAACAGCGCAGACATAAAAGCCCGTTGGGCGGAACACTTCAAAGAAATTCTTAACCGTCCACTACCTCACAGTTTAATAGATTTTGAAGCTGAAACACCAGCAGCAGAATTAGATGTAAATTTAGATGACTTCACCTTGAGTGAAATAGAAACCACCCTTAAGCTAATGACCAATAACAAGGCTGCTGGAGAGGATAAGTTAACAGCTGAGATCCTCAAGGCAATTGATAGCCATAATTTAATACATCTCCAAAAAATGTTCAACATCATTTGGAAAACAGAGAAGACGCCTCATAAATGGAAAAAGGAATCATTGTTAAGATCCCAAAAAGGGCAATCTTAGAGATTGTAACAATTGGAGAGGCGTGACACTTTTGTCAGTTGCCTCAAAATTATTCTGTAAAATCATCCTAAATAGAATAAAGGATTCAATAGATACAGTAATGCGTGAAGAACAGGCTGGGTTTAGAAAAGGGAGAAGCTGTCTTGACCACATTTTCACTCTACGACTTATATTGGAGGAACACATTGAAAAGCAAAAACCTTTTGTACTTAACTTCATCGACTTCAAAAAAGCATTTGATAGTATTCATAGAGATTCTTTGTGGAAATTCTGAAGCAATATGGCTTACCATCAAAAATCATAAATATATCAAAGACATGTATGATGGTTACACATGTGCAGTTCGAACAGAGGAAGGACTGAGCGAATGTTTCCCAATAGAAACTGGGGTTAAACAAGGATGTATTTTATCGCCCTTGTTATTTGGAATTGTTATGGACTTCATAATGAAGAAATGCTGCACTGGTAATAAAGGCATCGAATGGATACAAGGAGACCATTTGGAGGACCTGGACTTTGCTGATGACATAGTTCTCATCAGCAATCAGATAAAAACGATGCAGGAAAACACAAATGAACTATCATCAATAGCCAGCAAAATTGGGCTTGAGGTCAATCATGAAAAGACTAAAGTCATGAAAAGTTTAATTCCAACAAGTGACAAAATATACATGGAAAACAAACCAGTAGAAGAGATCGATCACTTCATCTATCTTGGAAGTCACATTGATCGAGAAGGGGATACGAGCAAAGAAATTAGAATCAGACTGGCTAAAGCAGCAATGTCTTTCAGAAGCCTTGAAAAGTTGTGGAAATCAAAACTCATTAGCACAAACACAAAACTTAGGCTATTCAAATCAAATGTACTATCAACCCTTACGTATGCGTGTGAAAGCTGGAAAACAACAAGAGATATAGAAACAAAGCTGAACGCATTCGAAAATAAATGTCTAAGGAAAATACTTGGTATAGAATGGAACGAATTCAAAACAAACGAGGAAATTAGAGAAATCGCCAATCAACCACTAATATCTTCAGTAATAAAGAAAAGACGATGGTCATACGTTGGACATGTGATGAGAAGAGATAATAATCGAATAGCAAAGCAAGCCCTCATATGGGAAACAACAGGTAAAAGAAAAAGAGGAAGACCAGGGAGACACTGAGAAGAACATTGATGAGAGAGGCAAGAGCAGCAGGAATCGGCTCCCTCAATGAGATAGAACTGCTTGCACAGAACAGAGACAGATGGCGAGATTTGATAAAATATCTTTAAAAGAAAACTGCTAGAACAAAAATTCATATAGGAGAAGGTGTATCTTGGTCTACGCCCTATGGGCCGGTTCGGCTCGAAAGGTCAATAGATAGATAGATAGAATTCTACCTATTCTTCTATATATCCACATTTCAAAGGCTTCAATTTTCTGTTCTGTTTTCTTGTCTAATGTCTATGTTTCTGCACCATATAGGAATATTGAGAAGATGTAACATTTTGCTATTCTTAGTTTTAGCCCTGGTGTTATTTGTTTTGATGTTAGTACTTACTCAGTTACAAATTAAAATAAAAAGTTCTTTAATTCCCATACAATTGTGTGTTGAAACATTGCCGACTCTTGTTCATAGTTTGTTACAAATTTTAATGAACTCATCATCATCATCGAGTGCCATCTCTGCAACGAAGGTTGGCTACCATGGAGCACCATTCTGCTCTGTCTCTTTCTTTGATGGTGCAGGTTGTCATAGGCTGATTTGTCCATCTTTTGATGTTACGCATCCATGTTAGTCTTGGTCTGTTTCTGCCTCTTTTACCTTGTATTTTCCCTTCCAATATTACTTTTAGTAGGCTGTTGTGTCTTTTAACATGCCCCAAAATCTCATTTGTCTTGTTTGAATTGTGTTAATAAACTACTCTTCGCAAAAGTACTTTTTATCAACATGAGGTAGATAAGCAGCATGAAAGTTTCAGTTAGTCTACAGAATCATCTTCATTACACAACAGACAACTCCATAATGCTCAAATACCCTCCTCAGTACATTCCTACATATGAAACTCACCTGCCACACACCAGAAAAAGCACTGAAGATGGCTTCTGCATAAATGCACATTCATAGCACCCACAAAAACTTTGATCCCTTTCTCTTTAGTTGCCTCCTACAACATGCGTGACAGGTAACATTAGCTCTAATTATTTTCTCCGCTGACTGTGGTCAGTGCGCGATTAGCATGAAAGTTTGAGTGCCATTCAGTAACTTTGAAGTGAAAATGTTGTTAGGAAAAGTATAATTATCTCTGCTCAATTTTGGGCAAACTCTCAGGGATGATTAATCATATATGTGATGTTTATGAACTTTTATCTATCTATCTATTGATCTTTCCAGTCATTGTCGGCCCATAGGGCATAGACCCAGATACTCTTTCTCTTATATACATTTTTATTATAGCAGTTTTAAATCCTTGTAAAGATATTTTATCAAATCTCGCCATTTGTCACTGTTCTGTGCAAGCAGCTCTATCTCATTGAGGGAGCCGATTCCTGCTGCTCTTGCCACTCTGTGATCAATGTTCTTCTCTTTGTCTCTCTGGGTCTTCCTCTTTTCCTCTTACCTGTTGTTTCCCACATGAGGGCTTGCTTTGCTATTCGGTTATTATCTCTCCTCATCGCATGCCCAACATATGACCATCATCTTTTCTTGATTACGAAGATATTAATGGTTGATTGGCGATTTCTCTAATTTCCTCGTTTGTTTTGAATTCGTTCCATGCTATGCCAAGTATTTTCCTTAGACATTTATTTTCGAATGCATTCAACTTTGTTTCTATGTCACTATATGAACTTGATATTCCTATAAAAAGATAAACTAATCTAATTTGTTACAGTCCTTCTCATGTTCCATGGATGACAGTGTTATTAAATCAAAATGGGTTCAGGAATTAAAAATGGTTTTTCTTACTGTTTCAGAAAGTGTCAGTTGCATTTCTTGAATCATCATCATAAAGTGCTATGCTTGCTGGCGTAGGTGATCATGTCTCTCCACAACTTTCAATCTCGACAGTTATTTATCATTTCTGTTGTTGATCTTCTGTCAAGCCATTCTCTTAAGCTGTCTGGTATCTTTTCTCTTTGCTTCCCTCTATCTCTTTGTCCCTCATTTTTCTCAGTTGTTACAATATATTCCAGCTGATCCCTTCTCATGAAATGACCAAAAAATGATGATTGGTTCTTCCTAATATTGGAAATTAGCTCTCTCTTTGCTTTGGCCACTTTAAGAACGTTTTCATTACTCTTCCTAGCTGTTCATGGTACTCTAAAAAATTCTTTTTGTAAAACCACACATCTACAACCTCCAGTGAATTTCTCGTCAGTTGTCCCCATTGTCCATGATTCACATCCATATGTTAAGACTGGCTCTACATAACATTTAGGAACTACTTATCTTGTTTCTATTATCAAAAATGGATTACACAGTATCTTCCTAATTTTTTCTAAAGCTTCTTTTGCCTGAGCTATTCTGCATCTGACCTCTGTTGTACATCTACCATCTGAGGTTAACATTGTTTGCAGATATTTAAATTCATTTACCTGTTTTAATGTTGTTCCACTTGTCTTTATTGTGCATTGCGGTGATGTCTTTTTCTTTGTTGCTACTATTACTTCAGTCTTTTTGCTATTAAGGCTGAGCCCTTTATTTTTGCTTTCCTTCACTATAATGTCTAATATTTCTTGAATAGTTGATTATGTTTCTAGCTAATGATAAAAGTAAAGGATGTTTCGCATCATGCCATGTTGTGAGGGAGCGAAGTGTTCAACCTTCCTGTACTAGTCTACAGCAGTTAAATAGAGGAGATAAGCACAGATAGCAAATATAATAAATATGAAGTATGATACAGAGCCGTGTGTATAGCTGCAGAAAATATAGGAAAATAAACAGTATTATTTATTAAAAAAATTTTTTTTCCTTTTTCGTTCACCAGCTTTTACCTCTGATGAAGTCCCTAGAGACTAGGAATTGAATTTGGTGTGTTAATCCATTTTTCCCTGGCAGCCGTGTGCACATGGGGTCCCTCGCCGCACAGGCAGATAACTCCAACTTCAGAAGTGCTCATATTTTTTCCGTCAATGAGTAATTGATGTTTCAAGCCGACCCTCACTGCTGAGAACAGGGGTGGTTGCCGCAGAGAGAAATCATAAATAAAAATCCCATCCGGTGTAGCCGGGATTTGAACCCACAACTTCTCTGTCTCGATACCGGCATCTTGCCTCGAGACCAACCAGTCCCCATGAAGATGAACATAAAATGGTATTGAGCAGCTAGACTAACAGAAAGACATGACAAGCTACAATGTTTTGGCAAAAGCCTTCATCAGGTATAACAAATAAATGTTATGATGATGACAGTGACATATGTTGTTCAATCTTGGCAAAATAAACAAATAAATGTTATGATGATGACAGTGACATTCGTTGTTCAATCTTGGCAAAATAAACAAATAAATGTTATGATGATGATAGTGACATTCGTTGTTCAATCTTGGCAAAATAAACAAATAAATCAGTTTATTAGGTATAACAAATAATTGTTATGATGATGACAGTGACATTCATTGTTCAATCTTGGCAAAATAAACAAATAACTCAGTTTATTAGGTATAACAAATAATTGTTATGATGATAACAGTGACATTCATTGTTCAATCTTGGCAAAATAAACAAATAAATCAGTTTATTAGGTATAACAAATAATTGTTATGATGATAACAGTGACATTCATTGTTCAATCTTGGCAAAATAAACAAATAAATCAGTTCATCAGGTATAACTTGGAATTTTGTGTTTAATGCGTATATTGTTATATCTGATGAACAATAAACTAGATGACTTGAGAACAACCCTGGACCAACTATGCAATAACTTCCAAAAAGTAGTCATTCAGTGGATACCATCACACTGTAATATACACGGGAACAAACGCGCAGACAAATTAGCTAAAGAGGGAGGGAGATTACCACAAGAGAACCATCCGCTCAGTTATGATGAAGCCAAATCCATTCTCAAAGGTCAGTGCCATGAAAAATGGAAATGAGAACACCCAAAGCATAACGAGAGGGACGGATACTATCAACTATCAAGCAGGGATCAAGTCATCATACTTCGCCTATGCACTGACCACAATAGAATGAGAAATCACATGTTCACCAAATTCAAAATAGGTACAACCAGCCTATGCCACTGTACACTGGACAACATGACAACAAATCATGTTCTACAGGATTGCCTCCAGAACACAGACCTGAGAAGAGCAATGTGGTCCACGCCCACCTCCCTGGAAGAGAAACTATATGGGGCAATCGAATCGCTTGAACAGACAGCTGACTTCATGAGCGAGTCTGGAATCCTACTCTGATTGAGTCTTGATCGCAGAGAGAGAGAGAGAGAGAGAGAGAGAGATAGATATACCTGATGAAGGCATTTGCAGAAACATTGTATCTTGTCTTGTCTTTCTGTTAGTCAATACAATTTTACGTTAACTTTCATTGTTTACAGAAGTAAAATAGTTGTTGGGGGTGGGGGGGGGGGAATGGAGGATTAGCATAAGTATTTGGCTGTGGTAAAGTGGCAAAAGGAAGAATAAAATTAAACTTAAAACAATGACATATAGTTACAGCTTGACAATGGTACAGACAACACAAAATAATCTGATGTTGCCACCCCAAAACAGGACGTTCTTGTGTGACATTAGCAGTGCTGAGTATGCACACAGTCTAGATAAATAACAAGATTAAACTAAAACTTAATATTTAAAAAAATAAATATATTTTGGATTATTGATCGAACATGTCGGATCAGATAAATTTTCAATTCTTTTATTTGTAATCTCTATATTTTTTTTTTATCTACTATGTTTCAACCTTATGTTTTGTGTCTCTAGTATTTGTGTATTTTGTTGTATGTTCTAGCTGAGGGCTAGTTTTTAGATTACAATTTTATATTGCTTTGTGTTGTCTTTTATCTGTGTTAAGCTGTTATCATATTATTTTGTTAACGTTTTTTTTATGCTCTCCCCTGCAATATTTAAAGATTAAAGGTCTCTTTCTATTTCTGGTGTTAGTACTTTCCACCACTTAGTGCACAAGTTTATCAGTGTTAAGCTGTTATCATATTGTTTATTTAACATTTGAAAAAATGTTCTCCCCTACAATATTGGAAGATAGACTCTTTCCTTGCGTCACTTCCAATTTAGTTAGCGTGAACCATCAACAAATCAAATTCTTGCTACATATCTTGTAATATCTTGGTATTAGTGAAATCTAATTCCTTATTCAATTATCCAAAAATTCAAATATAATATGTTAAATGTTAGATAAATATAAATATGTCAATTGATTCTTATAACCATGACAAATATTATTTCTGAAATCTCTTCAATTGCATTGATGAAAAGCTTCTGTGCAGAAAGAGTTACAGGTCTCTTTCTCTTCCTGGTGCTACTACTTTCCACAACATAGTGCACAGGTGCCCACTCCCTGCCTCATCTGGGTCAACAGGAGAATGTAAAGCTGTAATTAGGCCCATGTTTACTTTATCTCGTTCCCTGCATGCCGACCACTAAAGCATTAATGTTCATAGTTGTTAAACTAAATTACTAAAAATTTACGCTCTAGGAAGGTTTATAAAGGTAAAGTACGAGACTTGAACCGATGTCTTAGCACGCGAGTTTCCACCCATATGTGTTCGGCCGCCCTGTACCCATTTCAGCCAACGGCTGGGTTGATCGTGGGTTTTTTTTTTTTTCCAACCACGAGTACAATAGTACAATTCACACTGCTCCCAGCAGGAATCGAACACGGGCTGTCCGAATGTCAGTAGTCCAGCCGGGTGATTTTCCCAACTAGGCTACAGAGGAAGGCTTATAATATAAAGAAGCAGGATGTCAGAACAGAAGTTTTGTTTTTCTCGATAAGAGAGGCAAGGATAGCAGACATTGACTCAATTTAGTGAGATTGAGAAACTCGCTAAGAATAGCTACAAATGATGAGGTACAGTGCAAGTCCTGCATGATGCTTGATGGCATTGGAAAGATAGTGATGCTGAAAACAGGAATACATTTAGAAATGCTTTCATAGTAAAGTCAGAAATAAAAACTCAGACCTGAACACCTTGTGACGACTGCACTGGACAAGTGGCCTATATTCTCCAGTCCTATAAATCCCCCTGGCAGACTCCAGAAATAGGAAATTGCTGTAAAGATATGTTTCCTTTTTTTTTTTTTCTTTTTCCACAGTAATATTTTTTTTTTTCGTTCGCCAGCCTCGATCTCTGATGAAGTCCCTAGAGACTAGGAACTGAATTTTGTGTGTTAATAAATTTTTCCCTGGTAGCCGTGTGTACAGGGGTCCCACGCCGCACAGGCAGATAACTCCGACTTCGGAGGTACTCATATTTTTTTCCGTCAATGAGTAATTAATGTTTCAATCTGGGCATTGCTGCTAGGATCAGGGGTGGTTGCCGCAGAGAGAAATCATAAATAAAAATCTGGTAAATCCACAGTAATATAAATTTCTAGATCATCATCAGGTGCCATGGCGTCTGGATGGGTGACGACCGACCATATCTCTCTAGTATATGTTTTGTCAAAAAAAGAAATTTGTCACTTCTGTTGTTGATTTCCTAGAGCACTGTCTGGTAGCTCATCTCTCTATTCTTCTTTGAGTCTTCTTCTCTTCATTTTTTTAGTTGTCACGATATATTCCAGCTGTTCCCTTCTCATTTCACACTTCCCACAAAAATATTATGACTCTTTTCCCCCTCCTGCTGTAATAAGTTTTCTTTTTACCTCTGTCTCTTTTAGAATATCTTCATTGCTCTTTTTATCTGCCAATTTGTCTGTAAAACCATATTTCTGTGGTTGCCAAACATGTCTTGTCAGCTTTCAGATTTCATCATCATGAGCATCAAGTACTGTGCCTGCTGGCGTAGGTGATCATGTCTCTCCACAACTTTCAATCTCAACAGTTATTTATCATTTCTGTTGTTGACCTTCTGCCAAGCCATTCTCTTAAGCTGCCTGGTATCTTGTCTCTGTTCTTCCCTCTATCTTTTCGTCCCTCTATTTGTCCAATTGTCACAATATATTCAAACTGTTCTCTTATCATTACATGGCAAAAAAATGATGATTGTTTCTTCCTAATATTGGGTATTAGCTCTCTTTGTTGCTTTGGCCTCTTTCAGAACGTTTTCATTATTCTTCTTAGCTGTCCATTGTATTCCTAACACACAAAATGATGATTGTTTCTTCCTAATATTGGATATTAGCTCTCTTTGTTGCTTTGGCCTCTTTCAGAACGTTTTCATTATTCTTCTTAGCTGTCCATTGTATTCTCAACACACAAAATGATGATTGTTTCTTCCTAATATTGGAAATTAGCTCTCTTTGTTGCTTTGGCCTCTTTCAGAACATTTTCATTACTCTTCTTAGCTGTCCATGGTATTCTCAACACACAAAATGATGATTGTTTCTTCCTAATATTGGAAATTAGCTCTCTTTGTTGCTTTGGCCTCTTTCAGAACTTTTTCATTACTCTTCTTAGCTGTCCATGGTATTCTCAACATTAAATACATATTTACTTCATTCATTTTCATATGACAGGACAAATTCTATATATACAGCAAAGAACTCTTACGCTGCCTTTCTATAAAAAGGATTGGTACTTTAAACCATTTCCACTCTTGGAATGATTGCCTTATCCTTAGCTATTTTACACATTACCTCTGCCATCTGATCTGAAGTCTTGTATTTTAGTTCATTGGGTGCTGTCTCCACATTGATGGTTAGCTACTATGTACCGATTAATTTGGCCATGTCATTTTACTGTGTTTCTTGTAGTGATAGATTATGTTGTTTTAGGTTCACTTGTCTGTTTTTTAAAAAATATTATCAGTCCACTTTAGTCTTGGTCTGCCTCTGCCTACTCTACCTTGTACTTTCCCCTCCATGATGACTTTCAGTAAAGTATTGTGTCTCAACATGCTCCAACAATTTCAGTTGTCTTATTTGAATTGTATCAAGTAGTTCATTTGTTAATTGTTAGTTGATTCAAAACTTCGTAATATTGAACCAATATTGCTTTATGGATATGAATCATGGAAAATCAGAATATTCACTTATGTAAAAGTAAGTAAAGTACCCCCGTCACGCCAAGTGGCGTATAGAGAAATATGGTGTTAGTGACCCTATATTTTACAGACCTTCAGCACATGATTTTTGGGGTAATGTGGTTGGTATTACGCCCGTGCTGCTTTACTTTTCCAGAAAAAAAATCAGGTACCCATTTTAAGCCTGGGTGAACCCGGAAGCCGTCGGTTGGGATCGATCCCTACCCCTTGTCCTTTGTAGTCCAGTTCACTAACCCCTGAGCTATCGCGGCTCCATTCACTTATGACAACAGAATATGTTTTCTGATCAGAGAATTACTTTAAATTAAATGCTGTGACACCTAAAAAGAGAAATGTGGTTTTACAGAAGAATGTTGAGAATACCATGGACAGCTAAGAAGAGTAATGAAGAGGTTCTGAGAGAGGTCAAAGCAAAAAGAGAGCTAATTTCCAATGTTAGGAAGAGACAATCATCATTTTTTGGCCATGTAATGAGAAGAGAACAACTGGATTATATTGTAACAACTGGAAAAATTGAGGGACGAAGAGATAGAGGGAAGCAAAGAGAAAAAATAACAGACAGCTTAAGAGAATGGCTTGGCAGAAGGTAAACAACAGAAATGAAATAGCTGCCGAGAACGAAAGTTGTGGAGAGATATGATCACCTACGCCACTAGGCCCGGTGCTTGATGATGAATGTCCTTTGACAAAGCGAAATACCAAACCAAAATCTCATCAACACTGAAGAACTTGAAATTCTAACAAACCATAAATATCTGGATCTGTAGTAGCTAACAACGGAGACTGCCAGAAAGAGATCAAAAGAAGATTAGCAACACACAAATTAAATGCCAGCAAGGCAGTAATATTAAAATGACTAAGGACATGTGTCTTCTCAATAATAATATATGGTTGTGAATCATGGACAATCTCGCAAACAGCAAGGAAATAAATCGATTCATTGAAAAGAAAACAGTACAGAGAAATCCACACCTGTATATGTTGTAAAGTAAAAGTAAAGGACCCCCGTCACGCCAAGTAGCGTACAGGGAATATTGTGTTAGTTCTCCATAATTGCTCAACCGCCCGTGCCAGTGGAATCATCCGAATTAATATCTCATCTCCCAAACAAAGAAAGGTAGTTGCAGTCCCCATCATAGCAGTCTCAACACACGCCAAAAGACCTAAAGCGAAACCGCACAGAAAGTGAACAGAGCCGTCTGTCCCCCGTCATAATCAAAATAGTACATCCTAGGAGTGAAGTTTATCAAAATGGGACATCCGGAAGGTGAAGTGAAGTACATTCAAAGAAACATCCTGAGAGTGAAGTACATCTAAATAATACAACCAGGGAGTGAAGTACATCAGTAAAAGACATTAAGGGGGCGTTATGTACCTCAGAGGTGCGTGTGGCCGTGCGGCTAAAACCACTGTTCCGCTGGCTGAAAAGCTGACGTACGGTGTTCGAAGCCCGCAGTAGACAGAAAGGATTTTTTTCTATCGGGGGTGAAATAAAAATCCTGAGTCGCACACGTCGTGGCGACTGCTTGACCAAGCGGCCTTTATCCCTCTGGTTCTATCGTTGACCCCCAACATACACCAGCAATGGTAATATGTGTCGTAAAGATAGTAAAGTAAAGAATGTACCTCAAAATAAGACATCCGTCTCCAGCTATCCGTAAATGGATGTTGGAGTTGAAAGAAAGAAAAACGGCAATGGCATAGTAAAGATCACATAACCCAACACTTGTATCCATAGTAAAGATCACATTACCCAACACGTGCATCCATAGTAGAGATCACATAACCCAACACGTGTATCCATAGTAAAGATCACATTACCCAACACGTGTATCCATAGTAAAGATCACATAACCCAACACGTGTATCCATAGTAAAGATCACATAACCCAACACGTGTATCCATAGTAGAGATCACATAACCCAACACGTGTATCCATAGTAGAGATCACATAACCCAACACGTGTATCCATAGTAGAGATCACATAACCCAACACGTGCATCCATAGTAAAGATCACATAACCCAACACGTGTATCCATAGTAGAGATCACATTACCCAACACGTGTATCCATAGTAGAGATCACATAACCCAACACGTGTATCCATAGTAGAGATCACATAACCCAACACGTGTATCCATAGTAGAGATCACATAACCCAACACGTGTATCCATAGTAAAGATCACATTACCCAACACGTGCATCCATAGTAGAGATCACATAACCCAACACGTGTATCCATAGTAGAGATCACATAACCCAACACGTGTATCCATAGTAGAGATCACATAACCCAACACGTGCATCCATAGTAAAGAAGATCACATTACCCAACACGTGTATCCATAGTAAAGCAACAATAATGGACAACAACCTGTAATGTTGTCAGTGATTTTTGAGCTAAACTGCTGTTTGTTCCTTATATTGTTATGTTTTTTTTTTCTTGTTTATATACGTTCTTTTCTCTATTCTTTAGTTTTGTGTTAGCACAATGATTACTTCTCTTTGGTGTTCGCCATCTGATGTAGAGGGAATATGGTGTTAGTGCATTCCTTCCTTCCTTCTTTCTTTCCCCTCCCTCCCTTTCTTTTTTTTCAGCACATTTTTGAGTAACGTGGTCGATAATAAGCCAGTACTCATTTTTATTTCCCAGGAAAAAAAACAAATCGGTACCCATTTATAACTGGTTGAATTTAGAAACAGTTGATGAGCTCCATCGTTTGTCCTCAGTAAAACGGTTCACTAAACTACTGCTCTATCGCAGCTTCGACTCTTATTAAGACAACATTAAAAATGCCACTTTCAGACTGCATCAACCAGCCGTGCCGTGCAGCCCACACCTGTGTAGCGCTTGTTACGTTGATATGGCCACACGTTCAGTGAGCTGGCTTTACAATAAAGGAAAACCAATGGGATTCTTAACATTCAACCATCAGTACAAGCATGTTTTAATACGATTAAGTTGATTTAATTTACATGTGGGGAGATTTCAACATGAGGCGAGCTCTCTCTTCTTCATTGAGCTCCGTCTCTGCATCGAAGGTTGGCTACCATGGAGCGCCATTCTACTCTGTCTCTTGCTTTGATGGGGCAGGTTGTCATAGGTTGACTTGTTCATCTTTTGATGTTACTCGTCCATGTTAGTCTTGGTCTGCCTCTGCCTCTTTTACCTTGTATTTACCTTTCCAATATTACTTTTATTAGGCTGTCGTGTCTCTTAACATGCCCCAAAATTTCATTTGTCTTATTCTAATTGGGAGCCGCGATAGCTCAGTGGTTAGTGAACTGGACTACAAAGGACAAGGGGTAGGGTTCGATCCCAACCGACGGCTTCCGGGTTCACCCAGCCTTAAAATGGTTACCAGATTTTTTCTGGGAAAGTACAGCAGCACGGGCGTAATACCGACCACATTACCCCAAAAATCATGTGCTGAAGGTCTGTAAAATATAGGGTCACTAACACCATATTTCCCTATACGCCACTTGGCGTGACCGCGGTACTTTACTTACTTGTTCTAATTGTGTTTAGTAGTTCTCTTGTAATGTTTAGTTGTTTTAAAACTTCCTCGTTTGTTTTATTTTCTTTCCATCCGATTCTACCTATTCTTCCTCTATAAGATGGACAAGTCAACCTATGTTTCCTAGTGCTTCTAATATTCCATCGAGCCATCTTTTACGTGGTCGACCCTTGGGTCTGGTGTTCTCACAACGTTTATTGAAGGCTCGTTGTGTTGTGTTTTGTTCTTTCTGCCTTGTCACGTGGCCAAACCATTTTATCTGTTGTTTCCTTATATATTCTATGGCGGGGGCTATTCCTAGCCATTGTCTAACATATTTCATCTCTGTAGAGGTTATTTTCTTATTGTTCTTGCATCTAAGGTCCAGGTCTGGCATTGATAGCACAATGTAGGGATGAAGATTGTATTGTATAGTGCTCGTTTTGCCTCCAGAGTTCTTTCCTTGTTGGACAATAGTGGTGATAACTGTCCGATGATTTGACAAGCTTTGTTGCATCTTGATTCTATCTCTGCTGTTTGGGAATTATCGTTTGTCATTAAACTTCCTAGGTATTTGAATTCCTCTACTTGTTTTAGTTGTCTGCCTTCTATAGTTATGTTGATGTTCTGTTTATTTTTGGCGACATTCGTGACTTCTGTTTTGTTGATGTTGATTTTCATGTTGTATTTTGTGCCTGGGATGTTGAGTTTGTTTAAGTGTTCTTGCAGGTCTTCTATTGTTTCATGTATTAGTGCCTGATCGTCTGCAAATAGAAGCTCGTTGATCTCCTCTGTCTCTGATGGGTTGGCTAGCTTGTATATATGGTCCATGTATGTAATAAACAGTAGGGGGGATAGTACGCACCCCTGTCTTACACCTGATCTAACTTCGAAGTGGTCTGTGTAGCCTGCTGCTGTCCTGACCCTGCAGCTGCTGTTGACGTAGAGACTTTTAATAAGGTTGATTAAATGTTGGCTTACTCCGTATGTTGTTAGTATCTCCCACAAATGTTCTCTGTTTACTCTGTCGAATGCTTTTTCCCGGTCAATGAAGGCTATGTATAAGTTTTGATTGTGTTCTGTCGTTTTTTCTGCAAGCTGTTTTAGTGTGAATAGTGCATCGGTACATCCTCTGTTTTTTTTCGGAACCCCATTTGAGAATCGCTTAACTGTAGTTCTATTATTGGTCTCAGCCTTTTTTCCAAGATTTTGGCGTATAGCTTTCCTACATGGCTGAGAAGAGATATACCTCTATATTGATTGCAGTCTCTTTGCTACCTTTCTTTTTCCATATTGGTATGATGATTGCCTGTTGCCAGTCTTCTGGGGCTTGTTGTTGGTGCCATGCTGCATTAAATATTCTGTGCAGCCATTGCATTCCTGTTTCTCCCGCTGCTGCTATTATTTCTATTGATATGTTATCTATCCCTGGTGCTTTGTTCCTTGGTGCATATTTGATTACTTCTTCGATTTCCTCTTTCATGATGTTGGGTTCAGTATTTGTGAGTTCTAGTGTGGTTTTTGTTGTCTTGTTGGTAGTTGGTATGTTTAACAAGTCTTCAAAATATTCTTTCCATCTCTGTTGCATACATTGGTTATTTGATATTGGTTGTCTGTCTTTGTCATTTATCAGCTCAGTAGGATCATGGTTTTCTTTTCTCGCTCTTGTGGCTTTTACTGCTTTGTAGAAATCTCTTGTGGCTGTCTTGAAGTCCCTGCTCATGTTTTGTCCGAATTCTGTCCAATTCTTTTGCTTAGCTTCTTTGATCAACATTTTAACTCTTTTTCGAACTAAGGCATATTTTTCATATTTTTCTTGGTTCTTGTTCTCCCTCCAATTTTTAAACAGTTGCTTCTTTTCTTTAATTGCTTCTCTGATTGTTTCGTTCCACCACGGGGTGCTCTTTTTCCTTTCTCTTGTTCTTAGCTTCGTTCCACAAACTGTTTTAGAGATGTTGGTTACTGTTTCCTTAAATTGTTTCCACTCTTCTTCTACTGTGTATACTTCGTTAGGGAGTTTCTTAAATTCCTCTTAGTTTTTCTTCTAGGGTTTTCTTTGTTTCTTGATCTTTTAATTGTTTTATTTTTATTGTCTGTTTTTATTCGCTTCTTTTGTTTGTTTTCGTATATTCTCTTTATTTTTGGCTGTCTTAGTGTGATCATAACCATCTTGTGATCGTGTCGTCTGTAATATTTGGGATTGCTCTGCTGTCGGTTACTCTTTTCTTGTTCTGTTGTATTGTTAGTATAAAATCTATCTGGCTTCTGCATGTTGTGTCATTCCATTTGTACCAGCTGTATGTATGCTTGCGACTCTCTGTGTTTGAAGAATGTGTTGGTGATAAATAAATCATTTTGATTGCATAGTTCCAGCAGTCTGCTTCCGTTTTCGTTTATTTCAGCTGTTTTATCGCCAAAGGGTCCTAAGATATCACTGTTCTCACTGTTGCGTTTCCCAAGCCTTCCATTAAAATCTCCCATCACTATCATGTCTTCGCTTTCGTCAATCTTGTTAATAATTTCACTCAGTGTTTCGTAGAATTCTTCGCTGTCTTTTACATTGTTGTTGCATGGTGCATAGATTTGAATGTAATTTGTTTTTCGGTCGTCTTCTAGTAGTTTAATTGTGATAATTCTTTCTGAATAGTATTTTATTTCTAGAATGTTCTTTGCGTGTTCTGGGTCGATGATAAAACCTACTCGATGTGTTGCTCTTTCTGTGTTGTCGACTCCTGAGAATATTTTCGTGTAGTTCCTGTATGTTTTCTTTATCTGTTGTCATTTTACTCTGGTGTCCGCTAATCCTAGTACATGTATTTTAATTTTCCTTTTTGTCATTTCTTCTATAAGTTCGACTTCTTTATTTTTGATCCCGCATATATTTGTCGTTGCTACTTTAATTTCCATCTTCTATGTATTTCTCTGAGCATAAAACATTTATCACTTACCGACCTGCTGAGTCAGTCGTAAGTTTAAGGGCTTAACTTAAGAAAAAAGCCACACGTTGGGGTTTAGCTCGACTGATGTTTCCCCCACGTGTTTGATCACTAAGGTCTCACATGCGATCTTTTACGATCTAAATATAAAACTTTAGCTGGTTACATTTAAAAAAAAGTATTTATCAGTTCTTATCCGCCTCCTTGGTAGAAAACTTTACACAATTTTCCGAAAATTATATCCCGTTGGAAACACTATATTTAATCACATTTATCTCTCTTACAGTTGTCTTATATGTTTGAAACGCTCTGGAGAGCTGCCATTTTTATATCTTAGAATATGAACGTTCCACTTGCAGTTGTAGTTGTAGTTGTAGTTAGTCGAAGTTGAAGGCCCCGGCACCACAGCAAACGAATTAACACTCATAATTGCTCAGTCGCCCGTTCCAGTAGAATCATCCGAATTAACAACTCATCTCAGTGAAGGATCCAAACAAAGAGAGGCAGCTTCAGTCCCCATCATAGCAGCTACAGCACACGCCAAAAGTCATAAGGCGTATCGGCTTCGAAAGTGAACGCAGCTGAACTGTCCTTCGTCATACGATATCATCATTCATCGCAAACAATCGGAATATCGAAACACGATATGCATGAAGAACACAGCTCACGGTGTGCACAGAGCACTGAACTCAGTAGTTCCGGCAGCAAGCCTGTCTTTGAATGTGAGGAAACTGCAACAAGGAACACTTTTCAGACAGAACCTCAACGGTGTCTTGCCGCCTATCCTCCATATTGACCGGAAGTTGACGTGCAGTTGTTTCAACAGGTTTCAAGCAGCTGTAGCAACATATAAAACGGAACACCAGAGCAAATAACATCAGAGTTGAAGTTAAGATTTGTAAAATGTTATATTTACTCAGCGTTCTTGTATGGGGCAGAAACAGGGATATTAAATAAGAAATGAGAGCAGACAATTGAAGCCTTTGAAATGTGGATGTATGGGAAAATGGGGAGAATTGTGAGAAAAAGAAGACAATCTAGGAAGTTCTAAATCAGCTGAAGATGAGAAAAGAACTCATCATCATGTGCCATAAAGGTTGGCGTAGGCGATCATGCCCTTCCACAATCTTTTTGTTGTTCTTTCAATTTTCCTTTGTTGTTACATGTCTCTTTCACTGCATCTATCCATCTTCTTCTTTTCTCTTTCTCACTGATACCTAAAAGATGTCGTGGTTTATATCATTTGTCGTTCTTGAGCTGCTCGAACTGTCTGAATTAGTTATTTTCCTTTATTGTTACATGTCTCTATCACTGCATCTATCCATCTTCTTCTTTTCTCTTTTCAGTGATACCTAAAAGGTGTCGTGGTTTATATCATTTGTCGTTCTTGAGCTGCTCGAACTGTCTGAATTAGTGATTTTCCTTTATTGTTACATGTCTCTATCACTGCATCTATCCATCTTCTTCTTTTCTCTTTCTCACTGATAACCTAAAAGGTGTCGTGGTTTATATCATTTGTCGTTCTTGAGCTGCTCGAACTGTGTGAATTAGTGATTTTCCTTGTTGTTACATGTCTCTATCACTGCATCTATCCATCTTCTTCTTTTCTCTTTTCACTGATACCTAAAAGGTGTCGTGGTTTATATCATTTGTCGTTCTTGAGCTGTTCGAACTGTCTGAATTAGTGATTTTCCTTTATTGTTACATGTCTCTATCACTGCATCTATCCATCTTCTTCTTTTCTCTTTCTCACTGATACCTAAAAGGTGACGTGGTTTATATCATTTGTCGTTCTTGAGCTGCTCGAACTGTCTGAATTAGTGATTTTCCTTTGTTGTTACATGTCTCTGTCACTGCATCTATCCATCTTCTTCTTTTCTCTTTCTCACTGATACCTAAAAGGTGACGTGGTTTATATCATTTGTCGTTCTTGAGCTGCTCGAACTGTCTGAATTAGTGATTTTCCTTTGTTGTTACATGTCTCTGTCACTGCATCTATCCATCTTCTTCTTTTCTCTTTCTCACTGATACCTAAAAGGTGACGTGGTTTATATCATTTGTCGTTCTTGAGCTGCTCGAACTGTCTGAATTAGTGATTTTCCTTTGTTGTTACATGTCACTGTCACTGCATCTATCCATCTTCTTCTTTCTCACTGATACCTAAAAGGTGACGTGGTTTATATCATTTGTCGTTCTTGAGCTGCTCGAACTGTCTGAATTAGTGATTTTCCTTTGTTGTTACATGTCTCTGTCACTGCATCTATCCATCTTCTTCTTTTCTCTTTCTCACTGATACCTAAAAGGTGACGTGGTTTATATCATTTGTCGTTCTTGAGCTGCTCGAACTGTCTGAATTAGTGATTTTCCTTTGTTGTTACATGTCTCTATCACTGCATCTACCCATCGTTTTCTGGGTCTTCCATGCAAGAGACATAAAACTCTTCTAAAAGTCATCTTGGAAGGGAAGGTACAAGATAGACGAGGCAGTAACAGATAAATCAAGTGGATTGATTGCATCCAAAGATGGACGGGTGAACCTATTACAGCGTGCATCATCAAGACAAGAGACAGAGTAAAATGACGCTCCATGGTAGCCAGCTTTCGATGTGGAGACGACACCCAGTGAATGTGATTTTGACACTACACAAACTGCGAAAATAGGTAACAGTTCTTTACAATGACTACGGTAATCATCATCATTGAGTGCCGTATCCGCATCGAATGTTGGCTGCCATTCCGCTCTGTCTCTTGCTTTGATGGTGCAGATTGTCATAGGCTGACTTGTCCAACTTTTGATGTTACTCGTCCATGCTAGTCTTGGTTTGCCTCTGCCTCTTTTACCTTGTATTTTCCCTTCTAAGTTTACTTTTAACAGGCTGTTGCGTTTCTTAACATGTCACACAAATATCATTTTCCCTGTTTGAGTTATGTTTAGTAGTCCTCTTTTCATTTTTAGTTGTCTCAAGACTTCATCGTTTGTTTTCTTTTCTTTCCATCCATTATTCATATTCTTCTATTAATCCACATTTCAAAGGTTTCAATTTTCTGTTCTGTTTTCTTGTCTAATGTCCTTGTTAATGCGCCCATACAGGAATGTTGAGAAGATTTAACATTTTGTTATTCTTAATTTTAGCCCTGGTGTTATTTGTTTTGATGTTAGTATATTTTTCATGGCATTAAAAATAGGTTTTTGCTATTCCTATTATTTTATTTCTGATGTCTTTTTTTTTATTACTACGGTAATATAAATGGTTATATGCTAAAATAAATAAATTTAAGAAACACATGTGTATAAATGTGTCAGCTAACCAAACAAATAATTTCACGAATGTACTATTTAATTATATTCTGGAAGCAGTGATCTCTGCAATATGTGCCACTTTGGCACGCAAGGTTTCTGTTTTTAAAAGTGTAGTTCTGCCCTATGTGCCGTCTTCGGCTCGAAAGGACAATAGATAGATAGATGTTTTCATTGTACAGGAGAGAAGATGGCCAAGTAGATTAGATGATAAGTCTTTGACCAACTAAGTGGACGCCTGTTCGATTCCCGATATGATCAATGAACTGGTCCTTATCTCGGGTCGGGGGCGATAGTTGTGAAATAAAACTGACTTGTCAATCGTTAAGGATTTCTATTCTCCAGTAAAAAAAATGATCAAAAGAGGCCAACACAAAAAGGGAGCTCCTAAAAAACATCAGAAATAAACAAGCAACATTTTTCGGGCACATCATGAGAAGTGGAAAGTTGGAATACTTGGTTTACAACTAGCAAAATAAAATGGAAAGAGAGATCGCGGACGACAAAGAGAGGAAATACTGGATAGCTTGGTGTCATGGCGTGGAAAACAGTCAACAACAGAACTGATACGATGCACTGTAGATAGAGAATTGTGGAAGGACATGATCGCCTACGCCAACCGGTATGGCACATGATGATTCTCCAGTAGCCACGAATGCAAGCAGACCCCATACAGTTAACATAAATACCATTATCTTTTCAAACGCTATCTAATAATTCTGCAAGTAACGTAGATTAAACGATAGTGTCCAGCCTATACCTCCAATACTAGAATATGACATTGCTTATAAATGTGAGAATAGCACAACCAGCCTATAGCACCAATACTAGAATATGACATTGCTATAAATGTGAGAATAGCACAACCAGCTTATAGCGCCAATACTAGAATATGACATTGCTATAAATGTGAGAATAGCACAACCAGCCTATACCTCCAATACTAGAATATGACATTGCTATAAATGTGAGAATAGCACAACCAGCCTATAGCGCCAATACTAGAATATGACATTGCTATAAATGTGAGAATAGCACAACCAGCCTATACCTCCAATACTAGAATATGACATTGCTATAAATGTGAAAATATCACAACCAGCATATAGCGCCAATACTAGAATATGACATTGCTATAAATATAAGAATAGCACAACCAGCCTATACCTCCAATACTAGAATACGACATTGCTATAAATGTGAGAATAGCACAACCAGCCTATAACGCCAATACTAGAATATGACATTGCTATAAATGTGAGAATAGCACAACCAGCCTATAGCACCAATACTAGAATATAACATTGCTATAAATGTGAGAATAGCATAACCAGCATTTAGCACCAATACTAGAATATGACATTGATATAAATGTGAGAATAGCACAGCCAGCCTATATCACCTATACCAGAATACGACATTGCAATAAATGTGAGAATAGCACAACCAGCCTATAGCACCAATACTAGAATATAACATTGCAAAAATAAATGTGAGAATATCACAATCAGCCTATAGCACCAGTACTAGAATATAACATTGCTATAAATGTGAGAGATCCTCTATTACTGTTTATCTCAACATCCTCTCTTACCGTTTATCTCAACATCCTCTCTTACCGTTTATCTCAACATCCTCTCTTACTGTTTATCTCAACATCCCCTCTTACTGTTTATCTCAACATCCTCTCTTACTGTTTATCTCAACATCCTCTCTTACCGTTTATCTCAACATCCTCTCTTACCGTTTATCTCAACATCCTCTCTTACTGTTTATCTCAACATCCTCTCTTACCGTTTATCTCAACATCCTCTCTTACTGTTTATCTCAACATCCTCTCTTACCGTTTATCTCAACATCTTCTCTAACGGTTTATGTCAACATCCTCTCTTACTGTTTATCTCAACATCCTCTCTTACCGTTTATCTCAACATCCTCTCTTACCGTTTATCTCAACATCCTCTCTTACCGTTTATCTCAACATCCTCTCTTACCGTTTATCTCAACATCCTCTCTTACCGTTTATGTCAACATCGTCTCTTACTGTTTATCTCAACATCCTCTCTTACCGTTTATCTCAACATCCCCTCTTACCGTTTATCTCAACATCCTCTCTTACCGTTTATCTCAACATCCTCTCTTACCGTGTATCTCAACATCCATTCCACCTCAACCATTTATCTCAACACACCCCCACCCCTACCATTTATCTCAACACACACCCCACCCCTACCATTTATCTCAACACCCACTCCACCACTAATCTCAACATCCACCTCACCCCTACCATTTATATCAACACCCTCTCCACCACTAATCTCAACATCCACCTCACCCCTACCATTTATCTCAACACCCACTCCACCACTAATCTCAACATCCACCTCACCCCTACCATTTATCTCAACACCCACTCCACCACTAATCTCAACATCCACCTCACCCCTACCATTTATCTCAACACCCTCTCCACCACTAATCTCAACATCCACCTCACCCCTACCATTTATCTCAACACCCACTCCACCACTAATCTCAACATCCACCTCACCCCTACCATATCTCAACACCCACTCCACCACTAATCTCAACATCCACCTCACCCCTACCATTTATCTCAACATCCACCTCACCCTACCATTTATCTCAACACCCACTCCACCACTAATCTCAACATCCACCTCACCCCTACCATTTATCTCAACATCCACCTCACCCCTACCATTTATCTCAACACCCACTCCACCACTAATCTCAACATCCACCTCACCCCTACCATTTATCTCAACATCCACCTCACCCCTACCATTTATCTCAACACCCACTCCACCACTAATCTCAACATCCACCTCACCCCTACCATTTATCTCAACACCCACTCCACCACTAATCTCAACATCCACCTCACCCCTACCATTTATCTCAACATCCACCTCACCCCTACTATTTATCTCAACACCCACTCCACCACTAATCTCAACATCCACCTCACCCCTACCATTTATCTCAACACAACTTGAAATGCTGCCTCTATATATATATATACACTACACCTCCCCCAACATTTAATTGAAACCCCCAGATACCCCCCCCCCCCCACCCCCGGCCATTAATTCTCATTCCAACCCACCGAAGTGTGAACCTGTCCACGCCCCTGCATTCAGCAGATACGTTCCTTCAAGTTCACAATTTTATCAGAATCCATTAAAAATTATTCAAATGATGGCTCATTTGTACATACCCGAATGAGAGAATATGCATCAATAGGACAAGTGCCTGTCTTTTACCCAATCCGGTGTATAGAATAAAATATACCCGTGATATAAGTTCATTAGCCGGTGAATTCATATGCTGCCTACGGCTCCTCGTTACGTGGCAATTAAAAACCCCTCTCCACTTAGAGAAAGCCCCAACCAAAGCGGGAATCCCGCCTGCTTCTTTGACTAAACATAAATATTGATAAAACAGTACAGTTAAAAATAGTTCGTGACAAAAAATATCAGATTAGCAGTTCTGGTGGTAATAGGCTCGGGAAGTGGTTCTAAAACTTGTAGACATCGTGAATTATTTGTAGACGTGTTTAATGATGTGAAGTGTAGTGTTGTCTTAAACGCGAAGAGAGAAACTGAGTTACAATGTTAGACATTATAGTGAAGGAAAGCAACAAATAAAGGACTCAGCCGCAATACCAACAAGATAGAAGCAATTGGATCAACAAAGAAAAACACGGCAATGCACAATAAAGACAAGTGGAACAATATTAAAACAGGTAAATGAGTTTAAATATCTGGGAACAATGTTAACCTCAGATAGTAGATGTACACCAGAGGTGAGATGTAGAATAGCTCAGGCAAAAGCAGCTTAAAAAAAATAAAGAAGATATACTGTGCAATCCATTTTTGATAATAGAAACAAGAAAAAGAGTTCTTAAATGTTATGTAGAGCCAGTCTTAACATATGGATGTGAATTATGGAAACAGACAAGAAAATCATGGAGGTTGTATAATTATTTTCCTTATAATAATATTTCTTCTGTTGCTTCTCTTAGACCGATGCGTATAACAATACTCATATACATAAAAAAAAAATAACTGGCATAACTTTTGGGTAATGTGACTAGTCGTAAAATAACGACATAACAGTTGTACGCCCAATTAACGTGTAGTTGCTGAAGAAGACAAAGACTTGATCATATGCTTGCTTGCTTGCGTTCACCCGATGACTGAAGGAGTGTACCTCGTCATCATCCGCCCTTAAAAGGACGTTAAGTAGACGTGTCTGCGTTGTGTTGTGGTTTACAGCATAACTGTGATATTTGCGCCTTTCGGCCCAACACATCCGACTTTCGCATGACATTTTTGAGTACCGGGTTTTCCCTCTTCGATCCCTTCTCGCTTGGCCAGACTAGACAGGTTAGTCTGTTATTAGAGGCACCACAGAGAGACGGAGCAGGGCCTGGATGGTTCTGGTTCACCGATCCTGGCGCAAGCCATCAGCTGTATCATATCAAAGATGAAACAGAAAATATTTGAAAAAAAACCATGAGCAACCTACTGCATTAGCGCCATCCCAGAGGAACTAATGGATAAGGCAGGCAGGCAATGAGAAAGCAATTTTGTGGTAGGCGATTATTTCTTCCGACACGTTCAAAATGACATCTGAAAGTGTCCGCTGATGTACAGAGCTGATGTACAGAGAGTGAAGTTAGAGTAAGCGCCGGTTCCCTATCAGAGATTGTCGGAAATGGATGAGAGCATTCTATCTCTTCCGGCGGTGAAAATTTCTGACAGGCTTTAGTTTGCTCATCTCCCCACCCGGCCACAAAGATTAGCATTTTACTGATTGTATCCAGGGAAGAAACAATCATCATTTTTTGGCCATGAAATGAGAATGGAACAGCTGGAATATATTGTAACAACTGGGGAAATTGAGGGACGAAGAGATAGAGGGAAGCGAAAAGATACCAGACAGCTTAAGAGAATGGCTTGGCAGAAGGTCAACAACAGAAATGATAAATAACTGTGTGTATATATATATATATGACCTTTGGGAGCCGCGATAACTCAGTGGTTAGTGAACGGAACTACAAAGGACAAGAGGTAGGGTTCGATCCAAACCAACGGCTTCCGGGTTCACCCAGCCTTAAATGGGTACCGGATTTTTTCTTGGAAAGTAAAGCGGCACGGGCGTAATACCGACCACATTACCTCAAAAATCATGTGCCGAAGGTCTGTAAAATTTATGGTCACTAACACCATATTCCCTATACGCTACTTGGCGTGACCGGGGTACTTTACTTTTTTTTTTTACATATGACCTTTGGCGTCTTGACGTTTGATAAACAAGCAATCATGATAAGTCAGTAGTTTGGTAAAATATAAGTATCTTCTGTTGTACTGAACAGTTGCGGCTGAATCTACCTGCCAGTATTGGATAGATAGATCCGACCGCAGAATGAACAAGATACAATTGTTGTGCCAGGCCTTGTCTCCTTAATCCTCCGCCTTTTGTCTTCTGAATTTTAAACCAACGCTGTCTCGAATGTTGCTGTGCCGTTTTTTAAATTTTATTATCCGCGTGCTACGATCTGCATCCAGATCTTCTCAGTTTCTGTCACTGATAGAGAATTCCCTCAAGGAAGCCCTACAAACATCCTTATATCTCAGTACTGGTCTGCCCTTTAGCCTCTTTTCGTCCTTAAGTTCGCCATACAATATTTGTTTGGGAATACGCTTTATTGCCTAAGATCTTACATGACCAAGACACTTTAGTCTACGAATCCTAAGTGTTGTCTTAATCGATGGGAGTTTGGCTCGTTGTAAGACATTAGAATTGGTTACTTTGTCCTGCCATGATCGATGGGAGTTTGGCTCGTTGTAAGACATTAGAATTGGTTACTTTGTCCTGCCATGATCGATGGGAGTTTGGCTCGTTGTAAGACATTAGAATTGGTTACTTTGTCCTGCCATGATCGATGGGAGTTTGGCTCGTTGTAAGACATTAGAGTTGGTTACTTTGTCCTGCCATGATCGATGGGAGTTTGGCCGTTGTAAGACATTAGAATTGGTTACTTTGTCCTGCCATGATCGATGGGAGTTTGGCTCGTTGTAAGACATTAGAGTTGGTTACTTTGTCCTGCCATGATCGATGGGAGTTTGGCTCGTTGTAAGACATTAGAGTTGGTTACTTTGTCCTGCCATGATCGATGGAGTTTGGCCGTTGTAAGACATTAGAGTTGGTTACTTTGTCCTGCTACTTGATGTTCAGAATCTTGCGAAGACAACGGACATGAAAACTTTCTCCTGCCCTTGCATAGATAATCACCGATTCTGATCCGTATAAAAGTTTACTATGCACACAACTTTGAAAATTAGAATCCTAATCGTGAGTGTTAGTTTTTTGTTGTCCCCTGCTCTATCTTTAAGTTTACCAAATGTGGAAGCTGCCTTTCCGATTCGGGAATTTATTTCTTTAAGGTAGAAAGTGGTTGTCACCACAGAACCGAGGTAAGTGAACTTTCTCACTGATTCAAGGGGAGTATTATTTAATGATATAGTTGTGGGTGTGGCTACACCAAAGCCACTTGTTTTTCTAAACCCTGTCAGCTGATGGGGATCACCCAAACCATATGACGTTTTCAACATTGCGTGAAGTGGCTGGCTGTTGTGCGTAAAATGACGTCAACAGCTCGCATAGCTCAAGACGTCACAAGCATTGGGGTCTTTTTCTGGAAAACCCCCTCAGCGGGCAGGCATGAGAGGTGTAGATGATAATGGTTACGCCATAATGATGCAACGGATGAATATAGTGGGGCAAGTGGGGGGAAAACAGGGCGAAGATATAAACGAAGAAACTATACTCAGCACATGACTCGCAATGTGGCCATCTATAGGAGATTTAAACAAAGAAACGGTACACATCGTGATTAGTGATGTGGCTTTCTATAGAAGATATAAACAAAGAAATGACACACAACGTGATTCGTGATGTGGCTTTCTATAGAAGATATAAACAAAGAAATGACACACAACGTGATTCGTGATGTGGCTTTCTATAGGAGATATAAACAAAGAAACGACACACCGCGTGATTCGTGATGTGGCTTTCTATAGGAGATATAAACAAAGAAACGACACACAGCGTGATTCGTGATGTGGCTTTCTGTAGAAAATAACTCCAACATTGTTAACAAGACTTTCTATAGAAAATAACTCAAACATTGTTAACAAGACTCTCTATAGAAAATAACTCAAACATTGTTAACACGACTTTCTGTAGAAAATAACTCCAACATTGTTAACAAGACTTTCTATAGAAATTAACTCAAACATTGTTAACAAGACTTTCTATAGAAAATAACTCAAACATTGTTAGCAAGACTTTCTATAGAAAATAACTCAAACATTGTTAACAAGACTTTCTATAGAAAATAACTCAAACATTGTTAACAAGACTTTCTATAGAAAATAACTCAAAAACATTGTGAACAAAACTTACTATAGGAAGTAACTCAAACATTGTTATAACAATAACTGTGAATAGGGCTGTATTTTATCTTCACATTGAGAAGCACTGGATTGAGCTGTAAACGACAGTTATCACCCCTGAAAGCGCGGGAGAATCACGCGCTGGACTGTTGTATTCCCGGTGCTAACAGAAATTAAAATGCTGGGAAATTCTCACAAATATTATTAGTTGTGATACTAGGAGTGTGATTTCATCGCGCTTGGCTTTTATTATAACTCTTTCTGATTGGTAACTTGGGGATGGGTTTTGTGAGAGAGAGAGAGTGTAGTGATTGTGTTTTTTTTTCTGTCTACATTTTATACTTCTTTCACGAACACTACTTTAAAAAATCCACAAATTGTACTTTAATCTCCATATAGTTTTTAATCAGAGCAGAATGGCGCTCCATGGTCGCCAACCTTCGTTCCAACCTTAGTTGTAATTGGGAGCCGCGATAGCTCAGTGGTTAGTGAACTGGACTACAAAGGACAAGGGGTAGGGTTCGAATCCCAACCGACGGCTTCCGGGTTCACCCAGCCTTAAATGGGTACCGGATTTTTTTCTGGGAAAATAAAGCAGCACGGGCGTAATACCGACCACATTACACCAAAAATCATGTGCCGAAGGTCTGTAAATTTATGGTCACTAACACCATATTTCCCTATACGCCACTTGGCGTGACGGGGGTAGTTTACTTTTAGTTGTAATTGAATTGTTCTTTATGTTTCATAGAGTTTGTTTATGCTTTTGGCCCGACACATCCGTCTTCGGGATTAATACATTTGCTTAACAATTATTGCCCGGGCGGCGACGATTTTTGGCCTACTCTTTTTGGCTTTTAACTGCGAAGGTTTCTTTAACGCGCGTTAGTGCACCCGGGACTTCTTGTTTTTCTCTGTTTTCCGAGAGGACATCAGATTTAACTACCCAAAGAGGGGGACTGGTTGGTCTCGAGGCATGACGCCGGCCTCGGGACAGAGAGGTTGTGGGTTCAAATCCCGGCTGCAACCATCCCTGGTCTCGGCAGCGAGGCCTGATTTGAAACGTCAATTACTCATGGACGGAAAAAATATGAGTACCCCCGAAGATGGTGTTATCTGCCTGTGCGGGGAAAGACCCCTGTGCACACGGCTGCCAGGGGAAAAAAATGGATTAACGCGCAGAATCCAGTTCCTTAGTCTCTAGGGACTTCGTCAGAGATCAAAGTTGGCGAACGGGGAAAAAAAAAAAACTACTCAATGACAAGAGGAGGGTAATTTCACGAAGAAACCACAGATTCGATGTTGACAAATCACCACCGTATGTACTTGGATTTGAACTCGGGACCTTCCTGTACAGAGGTTGGCGTCTTGCCTCCAGACCACCCAGCCCCTAATTTCAATCTAAGCTGTTGGGAACTCTTGTTGGAACATAAAACACAGACAATCCATCTATCCATATTCGTTGAAATGTTCTCTACTTATCTCCAGTTTAGGCCACTATTCTTGATTACCTGTCACACTCATCCTAGATGTAGCTGTTATTTTTATTTCGTTGTCCGTTTGTGTTGTTCTCGTTTTCTGAGGAAGGCCCACATGTAGGCCGAAACGCCCAGTATTTTGTTGTGTTCCTTTCTTTTTTAAAGCTGTCACAATACCTTGTGGGGAGCCCCGATAGCTCAGTGGTTAGTGAACTGGACTACAAAGGACAAGGGGTAGGGTTCGATCCCAACCGACGGCTTCCGGGTTCACCCTTAAATGGGTACCGGATTTTTTTTCTGGGAAAGTAAAGCAGCACGGGTGTAATACTGACCACATTACCCCAAAAATCATACGATGAAGGTCTGTAAAATATTGGGTCACTAACACCATATTTCCCTATGCGCCACTTGGCGTGACAGGGGTACTTTACCTTTTTTTTTTACAATACCTTGTAGTACACCCACTACTTGCTCCAATATTCTTGAGGTTCTCCATGACTTCTCTTCTGTGTGTATTTCTTGGCCTCCATGGCTTTCACTTTCACTGTGTATTCCAAAATAGTGCCTGCCTTGCTACGAATGCTGATATACGATTTTCTTAGTGTGTGTCTAATCCATCTACCTTTTCTATTCATATTCTTTTGCTCGATTGACCCTTGTTTTGCTTTTTTCAAAATAACTTCTTTTCTGATCTTGTTCTATATATGCTGTTCAGAATTTTCTTCAAATAATTTCCTTCAAGTGCTTGTTATTTTGTTTTGTTTCTTATTCAACAGACATGTCTCTGAGCCATATAAGAGGATTATTTTTTTTTACATTTGTACTAAATATAAATAGTCCTATCTTTGTGCTTTTTTTTTTTTTGTTTTTGTTGTTGCTAGTATTATAAAGCTCAAAGAAAGCTGTTGTTGCTTTATTTATTATCGGCTTAGTGTCTCTCTTGGGTTACCGGATTTTTTTGGGGAAAGTAAAGAGGCACGGGCGTAATACCGACCACATTACCCCAAAAATCATGTGCCGAAGGTCTGTAAAATTTATGGCCACTAACACCATATTCCCTATACGCCACGTGGCGTGACGGGGGTACTTTACTTTTTTTTTTTTTTTTAGTGTTTCTTTCTTTCTCTCTCTTTCTCATTCTCTCTCTCTCTCTCTCTCTCTCTCTCTCTCTCTCTCTCTCACTCGTTCCCGGCTGTACCACCCATGTCGATAATACTGCCCCAATATGTAAATTGATCCACTTCCTCCGTTTGCCCTCCTTATATTTTTACCGCGTTGTAGCACGTGTTGTTACATTTTTACTTCATTTGTCAGCTACCAATTTTTATATTGTGCTGGAAGATCTCCGTCACATCCACTTAGTTTAATCAATAGATCATCTACAATCTCCATAAAATGTAGAATGTATTCTCTAGTCCTGCAATCTCCATAAAATGTAGAATGTATTCTCTACTCCTGCAATCTCCATAAAATGCGAAATGTATTCTCTAGTCCTGCAATCTTCATAAATGAATTCTCAAGTCCTGCAATCTCCATAAAATGAATTCTCTAGTCCTGCAATCTCCATAAAATGCGGAATGTATTCTCTAGTCCTGCAATCTCCATAAAATGAATTCTCTAGTCCTGCAATCTCCATAAAATGTAGAATGTATTCTCTAGTCCTGCAATCTCCATAAAATGTAGAATGTATTCTCTACTCCTGCAATCTCCATAAAATGCGAAATGTATTCTCTAGTCCTGCAATCTTCATAAAATGAATTCTCAAGTCCTGCAATCTCCATAAAATGAATTCTCTAGTCCTGCAATCTCCATAAAATGCGGAATGTATTCTCTAGTCCTGCAATCTCCATAAAATGAATTCTCTAGTCCTGCAATCTCCATAAAATGTAGAATGTATTCTCTAGATCCTGCAATCTCCATAAAATGCGGAATGTATTCTCTAGTCCTGCAATTTCCATAAAATGTAGAATGTATTCTCTAGTCCTGCAATCTCCATAAAATGCGGAATGTATTCTCTAGTCCTGCAATCTCCATAAAATGAATTCTCAAGTCCTGCAATCTCCATAAAATGAATTCTCTAGTCCTACAATCTTCATAAAATGAATTCTCTAGTTCTACAATCCCCATAAAATGAATTCTCTAGTCCTACAATTTCCATAAAATAAATTCTCTAGTCATACAATCTCCATAAAATGAATTCTCTAGTCCTACAATCTTCATAAAATGAATTCTCTAGTCCTACAATCCCCATAAAATGAATTCTCTAGTCCTACAATCTCCATAAAATGAATTCTCTAGTCCTACAATCTCCATAAAATAAATTCTCTAGTCCTACAACCCCCATAAAATAAATTCTCTAGTCCTACAATCTCCATAAATGAATTTTCTAGTCCTACAATCTCCATGAAATGAATTCTCTAGTCCTACAATCCCCATAAAATGAATTCTCTAGTCCTACAATCTCCATGCAATGAATTCTCTAGTCCTACAATCTTCATAAAATGAATTCTCTAGTCCTACAATCTTCATAAAATGAATTCTCTAGTCCTATATCCCATAAAATGAATTCTCTAGTCCTACAATCTCCATAAAATGAATTCTCAAGTCCTGCAATCTCCATAACTCATTTCGAGACAATGCTAACCACCTGAGAACGCTTGACAAGATCGTGTTCTCTGTGGTGAAGCTATGGACAGGTATAGGGTATTTTCCTGAAATCATCAGCGATGTTTAATATCCCCAACCGAGGCGAGAGCGAGTAATGAAGACGGACGATCGTAGATGAGGAACAAGAATGTCAAACATCAATTAGCCTACATTTCTTTATAAACTAACCTGGCAGAGATTTTCGAGAGAGGAAGCAGGTATAAGAAAGGAATGAGAGAGAGAGAGAGAGAGAGAGAGAGAGAGAGAGAGAGTAGATAAAATGAGTGATTCACCGGCTGGGATTTTTATTTATGATTTCTCTCTGCGGCAACCACCCCTGGTCTCAGCAGCGAGACCCGGCTCGAAACGTCAGTTGCTCATCGACGGAAAAAAATATGAGTACCTCCGAAGTCGGAGTTATCTGCCTGTGCGGCAAGGGACCCCTGTGCACACGGGCTGCCATGGAAAAATGGATTAACACGCAAAATTCAGTTTCTAATCTCTAGGGACTTCGTCAGAGTTGAAAGCTGGCGAACGCAACAACAACAAATGAGTGATTCACCATCACAACGTACTCCCATACCCGTACACTTGTACACACATAACAACAAATTATTGCTACGGTCAGATCGCGTTATTTATTCTCCTCTTGGACTTCCCGAGTGGAATTTTCCTCGACATTTTCCTACCAGCAGGTCGATTTTGTCCGGGGTGCATTTTTGTGAAATGTCACCGGTTTTAGAGCGAGTGGCATTTTCTGGTATGGCGAGCGGCTAGAACAAAATGAGGGAAAGATGACACCACTTGCCGAGACTAAATCGAGTGGGATAAAAATTAAACGAGCCGAGAGAAATAACAGAATAATGATGTGAAACATGGCTAACGGGCGAGAGAAAATTACCAGCGGAAATGTCGCATTTCTTGACAGTCAATTTGTGTCTGATGTTTCCACTACCCGTTTGTGGGAATACTGGACTCTGGGAAATTGAGAATGTATGTGGTTTGAAGTACGGTGCTCACTTCCATGCTGCTTTTCTTTCATTGTTCGTCATCATCATGTGCCATACCGGTTGGCGTAGGCGATCATACCCTTCCTTTCACAATTGGATTGTTATTGATTAACTGTGTCACAACACAAGTAGTAAAAGTAAAGAGCCCCCGTCATGCCAAGTGGCGTATAGGGGATATGGTGTTAATGACCATACATTTTACAGACCTTCAGCACATTATTTTTGGGGTAATGTGGTCGGTATTACGCCCGTGCCGCTTCACTTTCCCAGAAAATTCGATTTAAGGCTGGGTGAACCCGGAAACTGTCGGTTGGGATAGAACCCTACCTCTTGTCCTTTGTAGTCCAGTTCACTAATCACTGAGCTATCGCGGCTCCCCCACGACACACGACCATGTAGTATCTTCCTTAGTCACAGACCTAGAAATTTGTGGTCGTTACGTACCAGTCAAATAACAGTGGATGAAGCGATACAGCGAAGACGATGGCGCTGGATAGTACACACACTGCGGAAACTAACTGTGAGTATTACACAAAAAGGTCATTTTTGGAATCCCCAGGGGAAAAGACAAAGAGGAAGACCAAAGAATTCTTGGAGAAGACAGATAGAAGCAGAGATGAAAATGATGGGAAGCCATGGAATGATCTTAAAAGAAAGGCAAGAAATAGAACGACCTGGAAATTTTTGTTGAAGACCTATGCTCCACAGGGAGCAGAACGGTAGAAGAGAGAGAGAGAGAGAGAGAGAGAGAGAGAGAGAGAGAGAGAGAGAGAGAGAGAGAGAGAGAGAGAGCCCAGAAGCCATCGGTTGGGATCGAACTCTACCTCTTGTCCTTTGTAGTCCAGTTCAATAACCACTGGGCTACCGCAGCTCCCCCACGACACACGACCATCTAGTATCTTCCTTAGCCACAGACCCATAAATTTGTGGCCGTTACGTTTTTTTGGCATCTTATAGGGCAACGCCCGTTTAGTTAGCTCCCTATCAGGGTTACCCCACACACACGACCATCTAGTATCTTCCTTAGCCACAGACCCATAAATTTGTGGCCGTTACGTTTTTTGGCATCTTATAGGGCAACGCCCGTTTAGTTAGCTCCCCTATCAGGGTTATGTGAAGCCATTGGAGCAGGTGGTGGATGGTGTTGTGGGAGCAGCCGACAAGTTGTGCCGGTTATTGTCCCCACACCGCGATGGCAGGCAGAAGATCTCATGTATAGAGACACTGGCTGCGATTTCCGACTAGTACAGTCACTGCCAAGAAGGAAAGGAATGGTAAACTACCTTCTTATATTGCCTAGAATAGCCATGACAAACCACAACTTAATATCTACAGCTAACGAAATTGGAATACTTGGTTACAACTGGCAAATAAAAGGAATGAGAGATCGCGTTGGACAGAGAGAGAAAACACTGGATGGCTTGGTGTCATGGCATGGAAAATAGTCAAGAACAGAACTGATACGATGCACTGTAGATAGAAGACTGTGGCAGGACATAATCGCCTACGCCAACCGTATGGCACATAATGATGATGATAGGACAACAGCACAATTTTTCCACTTCTAGGTATATATCAAAAGAAGCCGCGTGTCCAAATTCACATTATTCATTTCTTCCCTCCACAAACTTTCGCCAGTTTGTCCTTCATCATCATCATCATCATGTGCTTTACCGATTGGCGTAGGCGATCATGTCCCTCCACAATCTTCTATCTACAGTGCATCGTATCAGTTCTGTTGTTGACTGTTTTCCATGCCATGACACCAAGCTATCCAGTATTTTCTCTCTTTGTCGTCCGCGATCTCTCTTTCCTTTTATTTTGCCAGTTGTAACCAAGTATTCCAACTTTCCTCTTCTCAAGATGTGCCCGAAAATGTTGATTGCTTCTTTCTGATGTTTTTTAAGAGCTCCCTTTTTGTGTTGGCCTCTTTGAGAACTTCCTCATTGGTCTTTTTATCTGTCCAGGGAACTTTCAACATTATTCTGAGAAATCCCATCTCTGTGGCCTCTAATCGTCTTTTCATTTGTTTGTCTACTGTCCATGATTCGCTTCCATAGGTCAGAATTGGTTCTATATAGCACCGATGAACTCTCTTTCTCATTTTTATTGACATAGATTTGTTTCATAAGATTTTTCATTTTCTGAAATGCTATTTTGGCCTGAGCTATTCTGCTTGTTATTTCTGTGTTGCAGAAGTTTGTCCTTAGACTGCCTATTATCCGCCTTCTTCCCTGATTCCTGAAATAAAAAACTCGAACCGAAATACTACGCGGCGACTGCAATGGACAAGCGGTCTTTATTCTCCTGTCCTATAAGTCCTACCAGGAGACCCCAGTAGTGGAAAAATGATGTAAAGATAGTGTATCTATCTCGTTCAACGTTCAGAGGGAGATCTGTATCTCGTTCAACGTTCAGAGGGAGATCTGTATTTCGTTCAACGTTCAGTTGGAGATCTGTATTTCGTTCAACGTTCAGTGGGAGATCTGTATCTCGTTCAACGTTCAGTGGGAGATCTGTATCTCGTTCAACGTTCAGTGGGAGATCTGTATTTCGTTCAACGTTCAGTGGGAGATCTGGCTGGAGACAGAGATTATTTCAGACAGACTGTGATGAATGCAATGTTCTGTGGGAGATATGACTAGAGACAGAGATTTTTTCAGACTGTGATGAATGCAATGTTCTGTGGGAGATATGACTAGAGACAGAGACTCTTTCAGACAGACTGTTGTCAATGCAACCTTCTGTAAAGGACAGGGAACCTAATAATGATGGGATAAAAAAAAAAACTCTTAACCCACCAGGATTGGAACCTGCGTTCTCCTGGTTTGGAGCACGATGAGCTGGATAATGTACCCATGAAATAATAGTGTGAGTTTGTACTCTGCAATAAATGGTCTCAGCTTGTTGTCCGCAATGGATGACATTTATTCGTGCTCTCAAGACACAAATGGCTCTCGCTGCCCTGTCGGCCTGTGACGAAATAAAGTAGTAGAAGTAGATAAAAAGGATGAAAACAATTTTCTTGATACTATTTACTTATTTACTATAGTATTGAAAATTGAGGGACGAAGTAAAGTAAAAAAAGAAAAATGTACCCCCGTCACGCCAGGTGGTGTATAGGGAATATGGTGTTAGTGACCATATATTTTACAGACCTTCGGCACTTGATTTTTGGGGTAATGTGGTCGGTATTACGTCCGTGCCGCTTTACTTTCCCAGAAAAAAATCCGGTACCCATTAAAGGCTGGGTGAACCGGAAGCCGTCGGTTGGGATCGAACCCTACCTCTTGTCCTTTGTAGTCCAGTTTCACTAACCACTGAGCTATCGCAGCTCCCGAGGGACGAAGAGATATAGGGAAAGTAGAGAGAAAAGATACCAGACAACAAGAAAAAGCATTCTTAAATGTTATGTAGAGCCAGTCTTAACATATAGAGGTGAGTCATGGACAGTAGGAAAACAGACAAGAAAATTATTGGAAGCTGTAGAAATGTGGTTTTACAGAAGAATGTTGAGAATACCATGGACAGCTAAGAAGAGTAATGAAAACGTTCTGAAAGAGGCCAAAGCAAAAAGAGAGCTAATTTCCAATATTAGGAAGAAACAATCATCATTTTTTGGCCATGTAATGAGAAGAGAACAACTGAATATATTGTAACAACTGGGAAAATTGAGGGACGAAGAGATAAAGGGAAGCAAAGAGAAATGATACTAGACAGCTTAAGAGAATGGCTTGGCAGAAGATTAACAACAATGATAAATAAATGTCGAGATCGAAAGTTGCGTAGAGACATGATCACCTACGTCAGCAGGCATGGCACTTGATGATGAGGATGACGATGCCAGTAAGCACGCGATTTCGCAGAAAAATATCTGACAACTTTCTTTTCGAGGGTTTGTGAATGTGGTCATTATCTACAGCTTGAGAACCAGAAAACTAGAGCGTGTGTTCCGGTTACTACCAGGCGCCCGCTAGCTCTAAGTGTGGCTGGATGGATAACACCATTTTGGAATTAATAAATGGCGGTCGGTGGGAAGGTCGTGGTACATAAGTCCAGCTGTCATGACAAGGGGTAAGGGATACATTTTCAGTCAACGGTGGCATATGACTGCTAACGTGGATGAGTTGCTGATTTATTTTTCAGTCAGAGAGCATTTGCGTAGGACTTCTCTGTGCCTCTGTCTCGTGTAATAATTGCTAGTCAGTTAATTCCCTTGGGTGACCTCTTCTTTCATTCTGAGAATGGCATTTGGAGTTCTAATTCCTGCGCGTTTTTGGTGAGAAAATGTCATAAGCCCTGCCCTGCTACGTATCATAAACCCGATATTTAATGGGAGTGGCATCAATTTGTCCAATTACAACAACTGAAATTAAGGCCCGTGTCCTCCGATTTTTGTTCAGCCCGTGCTGACCGACATACGACGCGAAAACCCGATCTGAATGTGCAGAACTTTCAAGAGAAGTTCTGGGTAGGCTGTCACGACACGGAACAAGCTGGGGGCTTCACCGTGTCGACGTGACTGCAGACCTGATTCTCACGAGCAAGGATTTGAACGCAAAATAATATAACAAAAAACAAACACAGCAACACGGTATTTGTCTGCATTTTCTCCTATATCACAGCGCTCCGAATATTTCAGTTAGCTTTCCTATATTTTTTTTTCTTAATTCGGCTGTCTTTTTTTTCGAGCACATCATGAAAGGAGGAAAGTTGGAATACTTGGTTAGTAATATCGGAAGAGGCAGCAACAGTAGTAGTAGTTGTAATTGTAATAAATATAGTAATAATAGTAGTAGTAGTTGTTGTAATTGTAATAAATATAATAATAGTAGTATTTACAATTGTAATAAATATAATAATAATAGTAGTAGTAGTAGTTACAATTGTAATAAATATAATAGTAGTAGTAGTTGTTATAATAGAAATAAATATATAATAATAATAACAGTAGTAGTTGTTGTAATAGTAATAAATATAATAATAATAATAGTAGCAGTAGTAATAGTAGTTGTAAGTAATAATAATAGTGGTAGCAGTAGTAGTAGTAATAGTAGTAGTAATATTAATAGTGGTAGCAATAGTAATAGTAGTAGTAGTAATAGTACTAGTAATAGTAGTAGTAATAATAGTAGTAGTAATATTAGTAGTAGTAATAATAGTAGTAGTAAAAGTAGTAGTAATTGTAGTAGTAATAATAATAATAGTGGTAGCAGTAGTAGTAATAATAATAATAGTAATAGTAGTATTAGTACTAGAAGTAGTAATAGTAGTAGTAGTAGTAATAATAGTAATAGTTGTAGTAGTGCTAGAAGTGGTAGTAGTAATAGTAGTAGTAGTAGTAATAATAATAGTAATAATAGTAATAGTTGTAGTAGTGCTAGAAGTGGTAGTAGTAATAGTAGTAGTAGTAGTAGTAATAGTAGTAGTAATAATAGTAATAGTAGTGGTAGTAGTAATAGTAATAGTAGTAGTAGTAATAATAGTAGTTGTATTAGTAGTAGTAATAGTAGTAGTAGTAGTAATAGTAGTAGTAGTAATAGTAGTAGTAGTAATAGTAGTAGTAATAGTAGTAGTAGTAGTAGTAGTAGTAGTAATAGTAGTAGTAGTAGTAATAATAATAATAGTAGTAGTAGTAGTAATAGTAGTATAGTAATAGTAGTAGTAGTAATAGTAGTAGTAATAGTAGTAGTAATAGTAGTAGTAGTAATAATAGTAGTAGTAGTATTAGTATATTAGTAATGGTAGTAGTAGTAATAATAATAATAATAGTAGTAATAGTAGTAGTAGTAATAGTAGTAGTAGTAGTAATAATAGTAGTAGTAGTAATAATAGTAATAGTAGTAGTAATAGTAGTAGTAGTAGTAGAGTAATAGTAGTAGTAGTAGTAATAATAGTAGTAGTAGTAATAATAGTAATAGTAGTAGTAATAGTAGTAGTAGTAGTAGTAATAGTAGTAGTAGTAGTAGTAATAGTAGTAGTAGCAGTAATAATAGTAATAAAATAGTAGTAGCAGTAGTAATAGTAGTAGTAATAATATTAACAGCAACAGCAGTGATTTTGCAGCGCACCTAGGTACTTTGGCTGTGTATTCTCATTTTCTATGAATCTGTTTACTTCTTGCTTGAATTAGAGCTTTAGAGCGTGTTACCAAACATTGCGGTCTGCAGCTATGTCTTCCCAGGCTGCAGGGTTTATGTCCAGTCCTCTCCAGGACGCAGCCACGATAGCTCAGTGGTTAGTGAACTGGACTACAAAGGACAAGGGGTAGGGTTCGATCCCAACCGACGGCTTCCGGGTTCACCCAGCCTTAAATGGGTACCGGATTTTTTTCTGGGAAATTAAAGCGGCACGCGCGTAATACCGACCACATTACCCAAAAATCATGAGCTGAAGGTCTGTAAAATTTATGGTCACTAACACCATATTCCCTATGCGCCACTTGGCGTGACGGGGGTACTTTACTTATTTTTTTTTTTACTCTCCAGGACGCGAACATGGGCAGAGGAAAAATAAGAGAGAAGTTGATGCCCACGCAAACATGTTTCTTCTCTCCTCGCAGTCCAGCGATCCAAAGATCTGGCATAACCATTGAGTTATTTGCGTTTATTTATTATATTGGAAATTTTGCAACATTTTTTTGAGTGTAGACACTCTGAGTCTGGTACATTGCAATAATTCGTAACATTTATTGAGTTATTTGCGTTTATTTATTATATTGGAAATTTTGCAACATTTTTTGAGTGTAGACACTCTGAGTCTGGTACATTGCAATAATTCGTACATTTATTGAGTTATTTGCCGGTCATCATCATTGCACTCCGAACTTGTCCATAGGTGCTGAGATCCCCTTATCATCAAGTCCCACAGTGTCCAGCGACTGACGACTCCAGTTCTATGTTGGTTGATAAGTCTTCTTACACGCCCACTAAGTTTCTCATTTCTGGCTGTGCCCATCTAAACTCCTATTTCTTTCATCCGAAGGAGTGACGTCAAACTCATGGTTATCGAAGTCCTGTGTCCTTCCCGGAGAGCATTGATGATGTCCGCCCGATCCTTTGGTTGACCGTCCTAAAGGACAGCGCAGCTAGCCATCATGGCATAACCATACTTGGTTACAACTGGCAAAATATAGGGAAAGAGAGAAGATACTAGATAGCTTGGTGTCGCGGCACGGAAACCGTCAACAATAGATAGGGTACGATATACTGTGGATAGAGAATTGTGGGCGGCCATGATCGCCTACATCGATCGGTATGACACGTGATGATACAAGTTTTGACGTAGTGCACAGATTGTGTAACACCGGAGAGGTCCCCTGAAGTTAAGAAATTAACATTTTACTTATAGAAATTATCACGGACAGCGAGCAGTGCACAGCCTGCATCTAGTGACTATGATATTTTAAAAAAGAAGTAAGTACCCTCGTCACGCCAAGTGCCGTATAGGGAATATGGTGTTAGTGACCATACATTTTACAGACCTTCAGCACATGATTTTTGGGGTAATGTGGTCGGTATTACGCCAGTGCCGCTTTACTTTCCCAGAAAAAAAATCCGGTACCCATTTAAGGCTGGGTGAACCAGAAGCCGTCGGTTGGGATCGAACCCTACCTCTTGTCCTTTGTAGTCCAGTTCATTAACCACTGAGCTATCGCGGCTATGATATACAATAGGTTATTTCTTTTGCACAACTTCAACACAAGATTTATTACTTCTTCTTCTCCACACATTTGTAGACGTCAGTGTTAAATAAGGTCGAAGAAAGCTTCATCCCAACGTTGTGCTACCAATGCCAGTGCTGAACCTAGATGCATGGACAATAAGGGAAATAACTCTAGTGGCAAAACTGACACTCTACAATACAATCTTCATCCCAACGTTGTGCTACCAATGCCAGTGCTGAACCCTAGATGCATGGACAATAAGGGAAATAACTCTAGTGGCAAAACTGACACTCTACAATACAATCTTCATCCAACGTTGTGCTACCAATGCCAGTGCTGAACCCTAGATGCATGGACAATAAGGGAAATAACTCTAGTGGCAAAACTGACACTCTACAATACAATCTTCATCCCAACGTTGTGCTACCAATGCAGTGCTGAACCCTAGATGCATGGACAATAAGGGAATAACTCTAGTGGCAAAACTGACACTCTACAATACAATCTTCATCCCAACGTTGTGCTACCAATGCCAGTGCTGAACCCTAGATGCATGGACAATAAGGGAAATAACTCTAGTGGCAAAACTGACACTCTACAATACAATCTTCATCCCAACGTTGTGCTACCAATGCCAGACCTGGACTCTAGATGCAAGAACAATAAGAAAAATAACCTCTACAGAGATGAAATGTGTTAGACGAATGACAGGAAACAGTCTGAGAGATAAGATCAGAAATGAAGAATTGAGAAAACAATCTAGGAATAGCCCCCGCCATAGAATATATAAGGAAACAAAAACAAAAAAATGGTTTGGCCACGTGACAAGGCAGAAAAATTAAAACACAACACAACGATCCTTCAGCAAACGTGAGAACACCAGACCCAAGAGTCGACCACGAAAAAGATGGATAGATGGAATATTAGAAGCACTAGGAAACATAACAGCAGCAAAGGCGAACAGAAGAGCAAAAGACCGCAAATTATATCTCCCTCGACGCTGAAAGGCAAATGAGGAAGGAAAGAAGAAGAAGAAATCTTACGTCAGCTCTAGGCTGGTGACATCTCAACACAGCGTCCACCTCTAGACGTCAATATTAATAAGCTGGAAGAAAGCTTTCGTCAGTTCTAGGCTGGTGGCATCTCAACACAGCGTCCACCTCTAGACGTCAATATTAATAAGCTGGAAGAAAGCTTTCGTCAGTCTAGGCTGGTGGCATCTCAACACAGCGTCCACCTCTAGACGTCAATATTAATAAGCTGGAAGAAAGCTTTCGTCAGTTCTAGGCTGGTGGCATCTCAACACAGCGTCCACCTCTAGACGTCAATATTAATAAGCTGGAAGAAAGCTTTCGTCAGTTCTAGGCTGGTGGCATCTCAACACAGCGTCCACCTCTAGATGTCAATATTAATAAGCTGGAAGAAAGCTTTCGTCAGTTCTAGGCTGGTGGCATCTCAACACAGCGTCCACCTCTAGATGTCAATATTAATAAGCTGAAGAAAGCTTTCGTCAGTTCTAGGCTGGTGGCATCTCCATATAGCTTATGTACTGGTGTTGGCCACAAGAACCTTCTCTGTCCTTCATATTTTGGGCATGATTGTAGCAGATGTTCAGCAGTCATTTTTGGCCTTGTCACAGTCACATTCATCAGAGTTCTTATCTTTTGGTTGTTGGATAGGTGATACTAATCTGTGCAGCCTCTCCTTAGTCTAAACATTTTAACATATTTTCTGTTGAGCCGGTAGTAGGCATAATTTTCTGGTAAACCCGATGTTCTCTATTTTATTTGTTCATGTATTTATTCCCGACAAAGCTCTTTGATTCCTCAAGTTGTAACGTGTATCCGACCTTTGTTCATGACAAAGCTCTTTGATTCCTCAAGTTGTAACGTGTATCCGCCCTTGTTCATGACAAAGCTCTTTGATTCCTCAAGTTGTAACGTGTATCCGACCTTTGTTCATGACAAAGCTCTTTGATTCCTCAAGTTGTAACGTGTATCCGCCCTTTGTTCATGACAAAGCTCTTTGATTCCTCAAGTTGTAACGTGTATCCGACCTTTGTTCATGACAAAGCTCTTGATTCCTCAAGTTGTAACTTGTATCCGACCTTTGTTCATGACAAAGCTCTTTGACTCCTCAAGTTGTAACGTGTATCCGACCTTTGTTCATGACAAAGCTCTTTGATTCCTCAAGTTGTAATTTGTATCTGGCTGCTGTAATTTGCTACCATCCGTTGCCAACATGTATGCCTCATCATTTCCAGAAATATTTCGGTGAGACGGAATCCACTGAACCACAGTTCTACTGCATTTTGGGCGGAGCATGTAGAGTGATACTCACCGATCATTCCGATATATTCATTATTGTTCTTGGCTTGCTGTAGGAGCTACTGAGTTTAGTGCCCTGTGCACACCGTGAGCTGTGTTTTCATCCGGATCGTGTTTCGATATTCTGATTGCTTACGATGAATGATGATATCGTATGGCGAAGGAAGGTTCAGATGCAGTATCTTTCGATGCCTTATGTCTTCTGGCATGTGCTGTAACTGCTATTATGGGGACTGCAGCTGCGTTTTTCTGTTTGGATTCTTCAATGCGATGAGATGTTAATTCTGATGATTCTACTAGCACGGGCGGTTGAGCAATTATGAATTTTAATTCGTTTGCAGTGATACCGGGGCCTTCGACTAACCATAACCATTAATGTTCGTATCCGATGGGACTAAGCATTTGATCTAAAATACCTTGAAATTATGTTTCATGGGAAGAAAAGAAAATACATTGATTGTATTTGAACTGGGTACTTCGGAACTTGCGGCGAGCCCCATTATTTCAACGCTGTAACGGCCTGAAACAAAATAATAGGAATGACAAAAAGTAATTTTAATGTCATGAAAAACATACTAACATCAAAACAAATAACACAGGGTTTAAACTAAGAATAGCAAAATGTTATGTCTTCTCAACATTCCTATATGGTGCAGATACATGGACATTAGACAAGAAAACAGAACAGAGAATTGAAGCCTTTGAAATGTGGATTTAGAAGAATAGGTAGAATTGGATGGAAGGAAAAGAAAACAAACGATGAAGTCTTAAAACAACTGAAAATGAAAAGAGAATTACTAAAACACAATTCAAACAAGACAAATGCGATTTTTGGGCCATGTTAAAAGACACAACAGCCTTCTAAAAGTAATCCTGCAGGGGAAAATACAAGGTAAAAGAGGCAGACCAAGACTAACATGGGCGAGTAACATCAAAAGATGGACAAAGCAGCCTATGACAACCTGCACCATCAAAGCAAGAGACAGAGCAGAATGGCGCTCCATGGTAGCCAACCTTTGTTGTGGAGATGGCACTCGATGATGATGATATAACGGTCTCATATAAACCATCTTTACCATCAGGTAACCTGCTTAGAGAACGTTGCTCTTGTAATGGGCAGGTTAAACTCTCTTTTTTCTTTATCTATGTTACTTGTAAATATCTTATGCAACAAGTCTATGTCAATAAAAATGAGAAAGAGAGTTCATCGGTGCTATATAGAACCAAATCTGACCTATGGAAGCGAATTGGGACAGTAGACAAACAAATGAAAAGACGATTAGAGGCCACAGAGATGGGATTTCTCAGAAGAATGTTGAAAGTTCCCTGGACAGCTAAAAAGACCAATGAGGAAGTTCTCAAGAGGCCAACACAAAAGGGAACTCTTAAAAAACATCAGAAAGAAGCAATCAACATTTTCTGGCACATCATGAGAAGAGAAAAGTTGAAATACTTGGTACAACTGTCAAAATAAAAGGAAAGAGAGATCGCGGACGACAAAGAGAGAAAATACTGGATAGCTTGATGTCATGGCACGGAAAGCAGTCAACAACAGAACTGATACGATGCACTGTAGATAGAAGATTGTGGAGGGACATGATCACCTACGCCAACGGTAAGGCACATGATGATGATGTCACTTGCCTCATTCTAGGAGTCCTTCGTGTCTTAGTCGCATCGTTTTCTAGATCACCTTTTCCTTTGCCTCAACCTTTGTCACTTGATGTTATTGTAGCTTTTCATGGGTACTGTTATCATTTATCTTCAGATGTAATTTTCAGAAAATTAAAAACATATTATGCAATATGTCAATGTCAATAGAAGTGAGAGAGAGAGTTCATCTGTGCTATATAGAGCCAATTCTGACCTATGGAAGCGAATTATGGACAGTAGACAAACAAATGAAAAGACGATTAGATGCCTCATAGATGGGATTTCTCAGAAGAATGTGGAAAGTTCATTGGACAGCTAAAAAAGACTAACGAGGTAATTCTCATAAAGGCCAACACAAACATGGAGCTCCTAATAAACATAAGAAAGAAACATTCAAGATTTTTCGAGCACTTCATGAGAAGAGGAAAGTTGGAATACTTGATTACAACTGGCAAAATACACGGAAAGAGAGGTCGCGGACGACAGAGAGAAAATACTAGATAGCTTGGTGTCATGGTTAGGAAAACAATCAACAACAGAACTGATACGTGTGTACACTGTGAATAGAGGGAGCCACGATAGCTCAGTGGTTAGTGAACTTGGCACAAAGGACAAGAGATCGGGTTCCATCCTGATCGACAGTTTCTAGGTTCACCCAGCCTTAAATGGTGCCGGATTGTTTCTAGTAAAGCGACGCGGGCGTAATACCGACCACATTACCCTAAAAATCATGTGCCGAAGGTCTATACAAATTATAGTCACTAACACCTTATTCCTTATGCGGGACGGGGCTAATTACTTTTTTTCTTTTACTGTGGTTAGACAACTGTGGAGGGACATGATCGCCTACGCCAACCGGTCTGGGGACATGATGGTGTTATTATTTTTTTTTTTGCTTTGTTTCTTAGCTATCCAGTAGATTTCGATGTTTTCCGTGAAACATTTCATTGTGAATGATAAAGATAAAAAGTATCAGCGAGGTGCCTGCATGTTTGCGCACCAGTGTGGATGGGATAACGCTCGCGGAATTAGATGAGAACCGAGGTGTGTGTGTGTGTTTTAAAAGATAAATTACTTGTTTTTTTAAATTTATTTTCTACGGGACAGTGGAGTTAAGCTTTAGCGTGGGTGGATTGTCACTTGTGCGCGCGTACACACACACACGCGCGCCCGCTGGCCTTGTGGTAGGCTCCGGTACCCCAACAACCCCCAACGATCCATCCATACCCAAGGACAGCCAACTAGATATCTACGTTTGCTCCCACAGTTTCCAGGGGCTACGATTCCCAACCCAGACTCTCACATGTTCCAGCTTAGTGTTTACTTCAGCTACGTTATTTAACCCTCCATCTCCGGATAAGCCATAGTATCAACCGTAGCTGTTTCTTTAAAATACAAATTATATTTGCTTCTCAATTAACTATGGAGCTTTTCGATTACGAGAATTATTTCCTGTTCAGTTTTAAGTACCGTTGTAATGATTTGCTTCTCAAATAACGATGGAGTTTTTTTCGATTTACGAGAATTATTTCCTGTTCAGTTTTAAGTACCGTTGTAATGATTTGCTTCTCAAATAACGATGGAGTTTTTTCGATTTACGAGAATTATTTCCTGTTCAGTTTTAAGTACCGTTGTAATGATTTGCTTCTCAAATAACGATGGAGTTTTTTTCGATTTACGAGAATTATTTCTGTTCAGTTTAAGTACCGTTGTAATGATTTGCTTCTCAAATAACGATGGAGTTTTTTCGATTTACGGGAATTATTTCCTGTTCAGTTTTAAGTACCGTTGTAATGATTTGCTTCTCAAATAACGATGGAGTTTTTTCGATTACGGGAATTATTTCCTGTTCAGTTTTAAGTACCGTTGTCATGAACTGGATTAAATTAGATGTGGAATGTTTATATTTCATCTGCGACTCATTAGCACGCTGTGTCTACAATAAGAGTATATGCAATGTTTTTTCGTATAATCGAAACAGGTTCCCATTCACACAGTGAATTCCAGGCCATTGCTGAATATGGTCAATTTTTGCAATGCTGCCTCTTTTTATTTATTCAAAATGACATGTTATTGTGACATTTATTCAAAATATCAATGCCAAGGTTGATTAAGAATTAACAAAAATACTATAGGTTTATTTCATTGGTTGTCGTATTGTTTTAACAGTTCATATTCCTTCAGAATATCAACGCCAAATTGATTAAGAATTAAAAAATACTTTAGCTTTATTCCATTGGTTGTCGTATTGTTTTATTAATTCATATTTCTTAAAAATATCATTTGTCAAAGTTGATTAAGAATTAACAAAAATACTTTAGTTTTATTTCATTAGCTGTCGAATTGTTTTAACAGTTCATATTCCTTCAGAATATCATGTGCAAACTTTTTATAATAGTTAAGAAAACTACAACTTAATGTGATTGTCTGTAATATATAAGTGTGGTAGTTCATTTCCGTCAGAATATAATTTTGTAAAATTTTACTAACAATTAAAAACACTTTTACACCTTAATTTGATTTTATTTCATCATCATCATCAAATACCGGGCCTGCTGGCGTAGGTGATCATGTCTCTCCACAACTTTCGATCTCGACAGCTATTTATCATTTCTGTTGTTGACCTTCTGCCAAGCCATTCTCTTAAGCTGTCTGGTATTTTTTTTCTCTTTACTTCCCTCTATCTCTTCGTCCCCCAATTTTTCCAGTTGTTACAATATATTCCAGTTGTTCTCTTCTCATTACATGGCCAACAAATGATGATTGTTTCTTCCTAATATTGGAAATTAGCTCTCTTTTTGCTTTCATATCGTTGTAATAGTTGTTTTTTCTTCAATACTTGTCAGTTTAAAACTAATAACACTTTTACAACATGTAGTTTATGTAACAAGGGAGCTCTTAAAAAACATCAGAAAGAAACACTCAACATTTTTCGGGCACATCGGTGTAAACACTGAATGTGTTGGGCCGAAAGGCGCAAATATCAGTTATACTGCAAACCACACCACACCGCAGACATGTACACTACGTCCTTGTAAGGGCGGATGATGAAGAGGAATATTCTAGTCTACCACGATACTCTAGAATACTTTAGTCATCGGGCGAACGCAACCAACTGCATACGAATTAAAATCCATAGTTGCTCAACCGCCCGTGCAGCGTAATCATCCGAATTAATATCTCATCTCCCAAACAAAGGAAGGTAACTGTAGTCCCCATCGTAGCAGTCTCAGCACACGCTAAAAGACATAAGGCGAAGATTTTAATGTTTTAAATTAACTCCATTCTGTTCACCATCATCATCGAGTGCCGTCTCGGCATCGAAGGTTGGCTTTCGTGAAGCCACCATTCCACTCTGCCTCTTGCTTTGATGGTGCAGGTTGTCATAGGCTGTCTTGTCCATCTTGTGATGTTACTCATCCATGCTACTCGATCCACAGCAGTGGCTGGTTTTTTGTCTCGGACCAACAAGGCTCAGGAGTTCACCCAGCCTCTAAAATGGGTACCAGCAATTTTTCTGGAAGTTAACCCGGCCTGGCGTGATACCGACCACATTATCCAAAAATATGCGATGGTTGTAGAAAAAAATATGGTCTCTAACACAATATTCCCCATACGCCTAGCAAGGACGTGGAGGGAATCCGTACTTTTTTTTTTTTAAAGTGTATCATGGCTTGTCCAGAGCCACATTCTCCTAAAAGTGGTGCAACTTCATTTATAACTGTGGAAATGTTGAATATTTTATGGTTGTTGTTCTTAGCTTGAAACATTCCCCTCATTATTAAAATCGATATTTTATGGAAGTGGTTTCAGCTTGTGACACCACACGCTAAATTTCTCCTTATTTTGTTAAGGATAAAATAGATACGAGTAACATCAAAGATGGACAAGTCAATCTATGACAACCTGCACCATCAAAGCAAGAAACAAAGTGGAATGGCGATACATGGTAGCCAACCTTCGTTGCGGAGACGGCACTCGATGATGATGATGATGATAATGATGATGAAAATAGATATTTGAGGTTGAATGATATTCTAGATGAATAATGTTGGTAACGAAATCAATAAATATGAGTGAATATGACACTTGAACATTTTCAGCTCAGCTGTTAAGGTAGTCCTATTATATGGCTACAGACTCCAGTCATATAATATGGCTGGAGTCTGTAGCCATATAATAGGACTGACTTAACAGCTGGAGGCTGTAGAAATGTGGTTTTACAGAATAATGTTGAGAATACCATGGACAGATAAGAAGAGTAATGAAGACGTTCTGAAAGAGGCCAAAGCAAAAAGAGAGCTAATTTCCAATATTAGGAAGAAACAATCATCATTTTTGGCCACGTAGAACAAGAAGAGAACAAGTGGAATATATTGTAACAACTGGAAAAATTGAGGGACGAAGAGATAGAGGGAAGCAAAGAGAAAAGATACCAGACAGCATAAGAGAATGGCTTGACAGAAGGTCAACTACAGAAATGATAAATAACTGTCGAGAGCGAAAGTTGTGGAGAGACATGATCACCTACGCTAGCAGGCCCGGTACTTGATGATGATGATGATGAGCACATATGGCTGTGAAGCATGGAGAAAAAAAAATGTTACAAACATGAATATATAAACTTTCATTTATGGATGCTTGCGCTGATAAAAGAAAGGAAATGGCAGGACAAAATCACTAACATAGAATTATGGAAATGTACAGCCAAATACCAGTGGATAAAGATATACAGCAAAGACGATAGTGCTGGATAGGACACACACTGCGGAAGCCAGCTGAGAGTATTAAACAACAGACTATTTTGGTAACCCAAGGAAAAACACAAAGAGGAAGACCAAAATATTCTTGGAGAAGACAGGTGGAAGCAGAGATGAAGATAATAAGGTAGGCATGAAATGATCTTAGAAGAACGACAAGAAACAGAACGGCTTTCGAAAGTGTTTGTTGAAGACTTATGCTCCACAGGGAGCTGAAAGGTTTGTTGAAGACTTATGCTCCGCAGGGAGCTGAAAGTGTTTGTTGAAGACTTATGCTCCACAGGGAGCTGAAAGTGTTTGTTGAAGACTTATGCTCCACAGGGAGCTGAAAGTGTTTGTTGAAGACTTATGACTCCACAGGGAGCTGAAAGTGTTTGTTGAAGACTTATGCTCCGCAGGGAGCTGAAAGTGTTTGTTGAAGACTTATGCTCCACAGGGAGCTGAAAGTGTTTGTTGAAGACTTATGCTCCACAGGGAGCTGAAAGTGTTTGTTGAAGACTTATGCTCACAGGAGCTGAAAGTGTTTGTTGAAGACCTATGCTCCACAGAGAGCTGAAAGTGTTTGTTGAAGACCTATGCTCCACAGGGAGTGAAAGTGTTTGTTGAAGACCTATGCTCCACAGAGAGCTGAAAGTGTTTGTTGAAGACCTATGCTCCACAGGAGCTGAAAGGTTTGTTGAAGACCTATGCTCCACAGGGAGCAGAAGGTGTTTGTTGAAGGCCTATTCTTCACATGGAGCTGAAAGTGTTTGTTGAAGACCTATGCTCCACAGGGAGCTGAAAGTGTTTATTGAAGACCTATGCTCCATAGAGAGCTGGAAGTGTTTGCTGAAGACCTATGCTCCACAAGGAGCTGAAAGTGTTTGCTGAAGACCTATGCTCCACAGGGAGTTGAAAGGTAGAAGAAGAAATATGAACCTTTCTGATGTACAATCTTATATTTTTAGCCATTAAAAGTATATAGGATTGAAGATACAGCTTCTTGTACCAACTAAATGTAATAGTAGAGGTGTTATATTTTACATTTCTGCAAAGACGTAAATGAGGAAAACAACTAAAGTATCAGAGACAGACAGCTGTGAATAAACCGCGCGATAGCTCAGTGGTTAGTGAACTGGACTACAAAGGACAACGGGTAGGTTCGATCCCAACCGACGGCTTCCGGGTTCACCCAGCCTTAAATGGTACCGGATTTTTTCTGGGAAAGTAAAGCTGCACGGGCGTAATACCGACCACATTACCCCAAAAATCGTGTGCTGAAGGTCTGTAAAATATAATTCACTAACACCATATTTCGGGTGTCCGGTTAGCGCAATCGATAGGCGGTTGGCTTACCACGGCAACAGCCGGGGTTCGTAATCCTGGCGAGGACACCTGGGTTTTACTAATTCCCTAAAAAATTAGTAGGAGCCGCGATAGCTCAGTGGTTAGTGAACTGGACTACTACGGACAAGGGTAGGGTTCGATCCCAACCGACGGCTCCGGGTTCACCCAGCCTTAAATGGGTACCGGATTTTTTCTGGGAAAGTAAAAGCAGCACGGGCGTAATACCGACCACATTACCCCAAAAATCATGTGCTGAAGGTCTGTAAAATATAGGGTCACTAACACCATATTTCCCTATACGCCACTTGGCGTGACGGGGGGGTACTTTACTTTACTTTACTTTAACCACCATATTTCCCTATACGCCACTTGGCGTGACGGGGGTACTTTACTTTACTACAGCTGGAATACCGTGATTTAATATCAATGTACTAAGCTGCTGTCATATGAGATAGTGCCAAGTTATATTCCTCATTGCTATTATTGTTATTATTATTTTGTGTGGTTAAATCTGCGAATCAAACGCATTGTATAGCTTGATCGATTGTATGCTGTCCTTCAGTGATTGAACATCATGATAGCTTGAAATCACTACAATAGCTTTTCTGAAGAAAAAAAAACAACCATTATTTAGCGCATTATTTTTTTTAATGTCGTAAATTTAGAAGCGCGATTACTGTGAAAGGTTCCCATTCATATAAATCGGGGGCCTTAGTAGCATAGTTGGACAAAACCACCCGACTGGACCACCGACCGTTCGGACAACCCGTGTTCGATTCCCGCTGGGAGAAGTGTGAATTGTACTCGTGGTTGGGAAAAAATATCCCCAAGGTCGACCCAGCCGTTGGCAGAAATGGGTACCTGGGTATTACCCCGGCGGGTGGTGAGGAATGTAGCCTCGCAACGTGAGTTTCTATGCTTGAGGCAACACTATCCAGAAGTCTCCGAACATGTCTGGATAGACGGCAGAGCACATATGGGTGGAAACTCGCGTGCTGAGAGCCGGTCCGCAGTTTCCCATGTGCAAGCTGCGCACTTTTTTTCTATGCTTGAGGCAACACTATCCAGAAGTCTCCGAAACATGTCTGGATAGACGTAGGCAGGCCACATATGGGGTGGAAACTCGCGTGCTGAGACGTCGGTTTCCCATGTGCAAGCTGCGCACTTTAAAAAACATTTGGTAGTTGCAAATGGAAAATAGGCCTGAAATGGCCGCTTCCCCTGCATAATCTACCCTAAGCGTCAAAATTCTCAATATTACAAATGAACAACTCTGATGTTGGAGAATATCTGCCTTTATAGCGAGGGGCATTTGTGCACAAAATAATAAATTTAAAAGACACGCAAAAATCAGTGTATATGGAATTGGATAGAGATATATAGCTGGCGTGCAAAAACAATGAAGCTGTAGGAAGAAAATAAAAAATACAAGTAAACAAAAAAGATAAACATTCGGGGATTAATACCAAAGATGGACAACAATATTAACTTTCGACAATGTCCAAAGCTAAAAATAAGATCAAGACAAGACTATTGGAAGTAGATATAGCCATGAATGACACACGTCTCCCGAAGAAAGAAAACAAGCAAAACTGTTTAAGAACGAGTAGTTGGGAAACCACCCGACTGGGTTACCGACGTTCGGACAACCCGTGTTCGATTCCCGCTAGGAGCAGTGTGAGTGGTTGTACTCGGTGGTTAGGAAAAAAGAATACCCCGTGGTCGACCCAGCCGTTGGCTGAAATGGTTACCAAGGTATTACCCTGGGAGGTGAGGAATGCCGCCTGGCATCGTGAGTTTCGATGCTTGAAGCGACACTATCCAGAAATCTCCGAACATTTCTCGATAGGCGGCCGAGCACATATAGGTGGAAACTCGCGTGCAAGACGCCCGGTTCAAGTCTCGTACTTTACTTTGACCTTTTAGAAATAAAATAAATATATGCTGGTCGAGATTTACAAAATAGAGATGAAAAACATTGTTTATTTTATTCATTTTCCTTTCGGGCTGAAGACAGTACACGGGACGTAAACTATAGGTCTCTACAATTGACGAGCTGCTGCTAGTTATCCTAGTTCTTGATTCTTTCTCAGTTCCATGGTGAGCCTTCCTAGTAAACTGTTCTTCATAGCGATTCTCTTAGTCCGCTTTGTTTGTTTTACCAGATGGTTTAAAAAAGGACTCAGCCTTAATAGCAAAAAAGACGGAGGTAATGGTAACAACAAAGAAAAAAACATCACCTCAGTGCAAAATAAAGACAAGGGGAACAATATTAAAACAGGTAAATGAATTTAAATATTGGGAACTTTGTTAACCTCAGACGGAAGATGTACAAAAGAGGTGAGATGTAGAATGGCTCAGACAAAAGCAGCTTTCCAAAAAATGAGGAAGATACTATGCAATCCATTTTTGACAATAGAAACAAGAAAAAGAGTTCTTAAATGTTGTGTAGAGCCAGACTTAATATATGGAAGCGAATCATGGACAATAGGACAACATACAAGAACATCACTGGAGTCTGTAGAAATGTGGTTTTACAGAAGAATGTTGACAGTACCATGGACAGCTAAGAAGAGTAATGAAGATGTTCTGAAAGAGGTCAAAGTAAAAAGAGAGCTAATTTCCAATATTAGGAAGAAACAATCATCATTTTTTGCCATGTAATGAGAAGAGAACAACTTGAATATATTGTAACAACTGGAAAAATTGAGGGACGAAGAGATAGAGGGAAGCAAAGAGAAAAAAATACCAGACAGCTTAAGAGAAAGGCTTGACAGAAGGTCAACAACAGAAATGATAAATAGCTGCCGAGATCGAAGGTTGTGGAGAGACATGATCACCTACGCCAGTAGGCTCGGTACTTGATGATGATGATGATGATGGTTTCAACATGAATCCCTGACGGGGAAGTCCTTCTTTATTCATTCTCAGCACAGACCGATGTATCTCCGTCTTCTTTTAAAGCTCGACACATATTCTAGTGGGCGTGTAAGAAGACTTATCAACGAACATAGAACTGGAGTTGCCAGTCTCTGGACACTGCGGGACTTGCTGAGGAGGGGATCTGAGCACCTATGGACATGTTCGGAGTGCAGTGATGATGACCCGCAAATAACTCAATAACGCAATAAACATATTCTTGTTCAGTTTCATCTCTATCTGTCCGTTGAAATGTATTCTTTCCAGCCTATGTTTGAGATCATGCGCAGACATTTGTTTTCTAAGACATTTAAATTCCTATCCAAAGTCTGGGATGTAATGGTCATATCAAAGAACCAATCATCACCGTCATGCAGCATGAAAATAAACAGGACAAATCTAGAACAAGTGCAACGCGTCAAATACTTGGCACAAGAATAACATCAGATGGAAGATGCACCACAGAAATAAAAAGCAGAATAGCTCAGCCCAAAATAGCATTTCAGAAAATGAAAAATATCTTATGCAACAAATCTATGTCAATAGAAGAGAGTTCATCAGTGTTAATAGAGAAACAATTTCTGACCTATGGAATCGAGTCATGGATAATAGACAAACAAATAAAAAGACGATTAGAGACCACAGAGATGGGATTTCTCAGAAGAATATTAAAAGTTCCCTGGACAGCTAAAAAGACAAATGAGGAAATTCTCAAAGAGGCCAACACAAAAAGGGAGCTCTTAAAAAACATCAGAAAGAAACAATCAACATTTCTCGGGCACATCATGATAAGAGGAAAGTTGGAATACTTGGTTACAACTGGCAAAATAAAAAGAAAGAGATCGCGGACGACAAAGAGAGAAGATACTAGATAGCTTGGTGTCATGGTATGGAAAACGATCAACAACAGAATTGATACGATGCACGGTGAATAGAAGATTGTGGAAGGACATGATCGCCTACGTCAGTTTAGTTAGGTTAACTTGTTTAGTTAGCCGAGTTGGCAGTGTTCCCTAGCGTTCGGCTTCTCGTGGCAAGGCGCTGTGTCAAGGGGTACGGGTTCGATCCTGCTTCGGACCATATATTGTTTCGTCGTGTTTTATTTTTCAGTTGTTGATTATTTGTCTTTTTTTCGAGTGCTGTAAACATACCTCTTCCTCTGAACTGATTCTGTGAGCAATCCTTAGGTTGATGGTTATTGGGAAGAACGAGTGGCCGAGCTGATATCTTTGTCAGGCTCCAACCCTGAGCTATCTCTACGACACATAGTACCATTGCTATAAAAATAGTATGTGTCGAGTAGCACACGAAAGAACCTGAGGGATAAAGACCGCTTGATCGAAGCAGTCGTCACGACGTGTAAGACTCATTAACTTTTCACTACGTAAGGTTTTTATCAATTCAGCGGTAGAGACAAAATTTCCATATTTTTAAATATTAATCTACATGTTTATATTTATCTAACACTTTAACATGTTATATCTGACATTTGAGATAATTGAAAAAGGAATTAGATTTCACCAATACAAGATGATACAAGACCTATAATAAGAATATAGTTTGTTGACAGTTTACACTAATCAAATTGAGAGTGACGCTCTGTGCGGCGACTCGTACGGAAGGAGTTAATTTTATTTCACCCCCCACACCAGGAGAACGTGGGTTCGAATCCCAGATGGGGCAAACGTTTTTTTTTTTTTATCTCTCTGGGGTGAAAAAAAAACTCTGACCCAAACGCCACGTGGCGACTGCACTGGACAAGCGGCCTTTATTTTTCCAGTTTTACGAGCCCCCACGACAGACGCTAATAATAGAAAAATGCTGTAAAGATTATTTTTGTGTATCGATCCCTAACGTAGTATAGGATCTATCCCAAGCTGATACTGATTACTGCCTGCACAGTTAAGTGGGGGAGAGTTGTCTGCACGATACAGATAAGGCAACTCATATTGAATCCTCTGCATTGATAAACCAGATGATAATAGTTGCCCTAGATGTTAATGATAGAACACAATCACCATAGCCTCGCAGCTATTAAATTTTTGCCCCTGTCAGAAGGCTATATTAGTATCTAAGTATATTATGCTATATTATTATGCTATATTATTATTATTATTATTATGGATATCAACATGGACAACAGGACGACAGACAAGAAAATCACTGGAGGTTGTTAGAAATGTTTTACAGAAGAATGTTGAGAATACAATAGTCAGAAAAAAGAGTAATGAAAGCGTTCTGAAAGAGGCCAAAGCTAAAAGAGAGCTAATATCCAATATTAGGAAGAAACAATCATCATTTTTTGGCCATGTAATGAGGAAGAGAACAACTGGAATATATTGTAACAACCGGAAAAATAAATCGAAGGAAGAAGAGATAGAGAGAAGCAAAGAGAGAAAAAATAACAGAACAGCTTAAGAGAAAGGCTTGGCAGAAGGTCAACAACGAAAATGATAAATAACTGTCGAGATCGAAAGTTGTGTAGAGACATGATCACCTACGCCAGCAGGCACGGTTACCTGATGATGATGAGGATATTATTATTATTAATTATTATATAAATATGGGCATCACAATAATAAATTCAGTTGGAAGATGTACCACAGAAATAAAAAGCAGAATGCTCTGGCCAAAATAGCATTTCAGAAAATGAAAATCATCTTATGCTTTAAGTCTATGTCAATAGAAGTGAGAAAGATAGTCCATCGGTACTATTGAGAGCCATTCTGACCTCTGGAAGTGAATCACATGGACTGTAGACAAACAAATGGAAATACGATTAGAGGCCACAGAGATGGGATTTCTCAGAAGAATGGTGAAATTCCCTAGACAGCTAAAAAGACCAATGCGGACATTCTCAAAGAGGCCAACACACAAAAGGGAGCTCCTAAAAAGAGATCAGAAAGAAACAATCAACATTTTTCGGGCACATCATGAGAAGAGGAAGGTTGGAGTACTTGGTTACAACTGGCAAAATAAAAGAAAGACAGATCGCGGATAACAAAGAGAGAAAATACTGGATACAATGGTGTTATTTCACGGAAAACAGTCAACAACAGAACTGATGCGATGTACTGTAGATAGAGAATTGTGGAAGGACATGATCGCCTATGCCAACTGCTATGGCACAGGAAGGTTATTATTTTTTATCTTATTATATAATATATTATATTATAGTGTTTATTATAATATTATATCATATATATATATTATACTAAACAGTCTATCTATTAATCATCTGACGTGACAAAATAGCCTAATTGTTATTTCAGTAAAACCGCTGCGTTTTGTACACTATTGCTTGTGAGCGATAAGTAAAAAAAAAAAAAGTAAAGTACCCCCGTCACGCCAAGTGGCGTATAGGGAAATATGGTGTTAGTGACCCTATATTTTACAGACCTTCAGCACATGATTTTTGGGGTGATGTGGTCGTATTACGCCCGTGCTGATTTACTTTCCCAGAAAAAAAATCCGGTACCATTTAAAGCTGTGTCAACCCGGAAGCCGTCGGTTGGGATCGAACCCTACACCTTGTCCTTTGTAGTCCAGTTCACTAACCACTGAGCTATCGCGGCTCCTGTTGCTTGTGGCCGATACTTTAGTTATTTGCTCATGTGTGACTTCCCATGAAGGTAACATTCACATACGTCCACTATTTTATATTCAAAGTGATTAGACTTTCCATGAAGGTAACATTTACATACGTCCACTATTTTATATTCAAAGTGATTAGACTTCCCATGAAGGTAACATTCACATACGTCCACTATTTTATATTCAAAGTGATTAGACTTTCCATGAAGGTAACATTCACATACGTCCACTATTTTATATTCAAAGTGATTAGACTTCCCATGAAGGTAACATTCACATACGTCCACTATTTTTATATCAAAGTGATTAGACTTCCCATGAAGGTAACATTCACATACGTCACTATTTTATATTCAAAGTGATTAGACTTTCCATGAAGGTAACATTCACATACGTCCACACCATTTTATATTCAAAGTGATTAGACTTTCCATGAAGGTAACATTCACATACGTCCACTATTTTATATTCAAAGTGATTAGAAGAAGCTGTGTCTTATAAGTAGAGAAACTTTTGTGGTTACAGAATTGAATATCACATCCCCCGAAAGTCTCACATTACCGCAGCGTATATCTTTTCTGATAGGAAAATCGCTGAACTAAAATATAATCCACGCATAAATATTGACTTTAGCTAGCTTGGTGTCTTGGCAAGGAAAACTGTCAACAACAGAACTGATACGATGTCATCATCAAGTACCGGGCCTGCTGGTGTAGGTGATCATGTCTCTCCACAACCTTCGATCTCGACAGTTCTTTATCATTTCTGTTGTTGACCTTCTGCCAAGCCATTCTCTTAAGCTGTCTGGTATTTTTCTCTCTTTGCTTTCCTCTTTCTCTTCGTCCCTCAATTTTTCCAGTTGTTACAATATATTCACGTTTGTTCTCTTCTCATTACATGGCCAAAAAATGATGATTGTTTCTTCCTAATATTGGAAATAGCTCTCTTTTTGCTTTGACCTCTTTCAGAACATTTTCATTACTCTTCTTAGTTGTCCATAGTATTCTCTCAACATTCTTCTGTAAAACCCACATTTCTACAGACTGCAGTGATGTTCTTGTCTGTTGTCCTATTGTCCATGATTCACATCCATATGTTAAGACTGGCTCTACATAACATTTAAGAACTCTTTTTATTGTTTCTTTTTCAAAAATTAATTGCATAGTAACCTTCCTCATTTTCTGGAAAGCTGCTTTTTGCCTGAGCCATTCTACATCTCACCTCTTTTACGATGTACTGTAGATAGAAGATTGTGGACGGACAGATTGCCTTTCGCCAACGGTATGGCATATGATGATGATGAGAAATATAAATAATATAATAATATAATAATAATAATATGAACCATTTCGAGCCGTAGCCGGCCCATAGGGCGTAGACCAATATAATCCTTCTCTTATCTCATTTTTGTTCTAGCAGTTTTCAATTCTTTTAACTATATTTTATCAAATCTCGCCATTTCTCTTAAATAATATGAAACATTATAAATGTTATGAGAAGATATAAATGTTATGGGGGCTTTATAGATGTTATGAGAGGTATAATAAATTATGGGACATTATAAAATATAATGGATGGAAGGTAAAATGTTATGTAAATTTTTAAATTTTTATTGCATTGTAAATTTTATGAAATATTATAAATGATATGAGGTATTATAAATAGATGTTATGAGAAATTATAAACGATATGGGGCATTATAAATGTTATGGGGCACCATAAATGTTGTAGGGCTTACTTTTACTCTATGTATTTATTTAGTTTGACATAGAGAGCTATGTATTTATTTAGTTTGACATAGAGAGCTATGTATTTATTTAGTTTGACATAGAGAGCTATGTGTTTATTTAGTTTGACATAGAGAGCTATGTATTTATTTAGTTTGACTTAAAAAGAGAGCTAATTTCCAATATTAGGAAGAAACAATCATCATTTTTTGGCCATGTAATGAGAAGAGAACACACTGGAATATATTGTAACAACACTGGGAAAATTAGAAAGGGACGAGAGGGACGAAGAGCAGAGGAGCAAAGAGAAAAAATAACAGACAGCTTAAGAGAATGGCTTGGCAGAAGGTTACAACAGAAATGATAAATAGCTGCCGAGATCGAAAGTTGTGGAGGGACATGATCACCTTCGCCAGCAGGCCCGGTACTTGATGATGGTGATGATGATGATTTATTTAGTCTACTTGTAAAAAAACCGTCCGTGGTATTGACATCGCTGTTTGAGTTGTAGAGCTGCCGGTTTTCGTAATGGTTGCACCATTTTTTTGAATAGCGAGACCAGAATTGTCAAATCCTCGTGTCTGCATCAGTAAGCGACAGGTGTCGCTGATTTAAAACGAGACAGGACTTTATTATATCTGATGCTGAAAATGAAGATTTCCTTGATGCTGAAAGTGCTGGAACATTGTGCTGAGACGGTAATGAACATCCGGCTACAGATGTCAATTACCATTACTGTAAGTTGCATTTATAAAAAAAAATTGCATGTCAATGTTACATATTACTTATAATCTACCTCTTCTCCACAGTGATTCCTTTTCACATGATAGGTGAGTTTGTGTAGTTGATTGGTTGTGTTGTAAAAGAGCCGTAGGTAGATTAACTCTTTGTTTACGGACAATTATTCTGGATTAATCGTGATTTCTTCATTTATACCAGGAATCTCTCCATGATGTGTTACCGGGGCCTCATTATGTGGAAAAGTAAAGAATAGTGACACTGTGACCTTCCAGCATGTCGTAAGAGGCGACTAAGGAGATTGATAGATGGCTTGACAAGCTGTCATTGTAAACAGTATTGTTATGGAAACAGAACCATAGAATTTAGAAGCAGTGATCTCTGCAATATGTGCCACTTTGGCACGCAAGGTTTCTGCTTTTGAGATTGTAGTTCTGCCCTATGTGCCGTCTTCGGCTCGAAAGGAGAATAGATAGATAGATAAGGGCCAGATCTGAAAAGTATGAAGATGCCGAAGGCGGGATGCTGTTACCTATAGAGCCCTTTTATATAAACGACTTAATTTGCATGCACACGCTACTGTGGTGTAGAAGTCTTTATTATGGTGGAAAGTGGAAAACGTGGGAGAGTGAGATGAATGAGACATGCTGGAAACGAAAGAAAGAAAAAGAAAGAAAGAATTGACTAGTAGAATACAAATAAAAATATTAAATGAAGGCTTGTTGTTTGATTACAGGGTTGTGCTTTGTTAACTCTTTCGGTACGAAAGGTTTTTTTTAAAAACCAATTTAGCGGTTAGAGATTTCAGAGACAAAATTGTTAATGGTTTTTAAATATCAATTTAGCGGTAGAGATTTCAGAGACAAAATTGTTAATGGTTTTTAAATATCAATTTAGCGGTAGAGATTTCAGAGACAAAATTGTTAATGGTTTTTAAATATCAATTTAGCGGTAGAGATTTCAGAGACAAAATTGTTAATGGTTTTAAATATCAATTTAGCGGTAGAGATTTCAGAGACAAAATTGTTAATGGTTTTTAAATATCAATTTAGCGGTAGAGATTTCAGAGACAAAATTGTGAATGACTTTTAAATATCAATTTAGCGGTAGAGATTTCAGAGACAAAATTGTGAATGACTTTTAAATATCAATTTAGCGGTAGAGATTTTCAGAGACAAGATTGTTAATGGTTTTTTAAATATCAATTTAGCGGTAGAGATTTCAGAGACAAATGTTAATGGTTTTAAATATCACATTTAGCGGTAGAGATTTCAGAGACAAAATTGTTAATGGTTTTTTAAATATCAATTTAGCGGTAGAGATTTCAGAGACAAAATTGTGAATGACTTTTAAATATCAATTTAGCGGTAGAGATTTCAGAGACAAAATTGTGAATGACTTTTAAATATATCAATTTAGCGGTAGAGATTTCAGAGACAAGATGTTAATGGTTTTTAAATATCAATTTAGCGGTAGAGATTTCAGAGACAAAATTGTTAATGGTTTTTAAATATCAATTTAGCGGTAGAGATTTCAGAGACAAAATTGTGTGATGACTTTTAAATATTAATCTACATGTTTTATATTTATCTAACACTGAACATACTATTATTTGTATATTATTATATATTATTATTAGATTTATAATTAGATTTCACCGATACCAAGATGATACAAGACATGTAAAAAGAATATGGTTTTAATGACGGTTTACACAAATCAAATTGAGAGTGACGCACGTGTGCGGCTCAACGTACATAACCGAAATCGGCATGGCACATGGTGGGTTGAAACGTACGGAAAGAGTTAAGATTGTACACACACACACGGCTTTATCGCCACACAGGGCCCAGAATAACCTGATGCTTCTTGAATGTAAAAAATGATGTATCCACTGTTCTTTGCTCGGTAATTTTCATGTGTATCAAGTCCTGAATTCAAACGAGACAAATGCCATTTTTGGGCCATGTTAAAAAATGCCTACTAAAAGTAACATTGGAGAGTAAAATACAAGGTAAAAAGAGGCAGAGGCAGATGCAGACCAAGACTAACATGGACGTAAAAGTAAGTAAAGTACCCCCGTCACGTCAAGTGGTGTATAGTTAATATGGTGTTAGTGACTATAAATTTTACAGACCTTCGGCACATGATTTTTTGGGTAATGTGGTCGGTATACGCCCGTGCCGCTTCACTTTCCCAGAAAAAAATCCGGTACCCATTAAAGGCTGGGTGAAACCGGAAGCCGTCGGTTGGATCGAACCCTACCTCTTGTCCATTGTAGTCCATTTCACTAACCACTGAGCTATCGCGGCTCCTAACATTGACGAGTAACATCAAAAGATGGGCAAATCAGCCTATGACAACCTGCACTATCAGAGCAAGAGCCAGAGCAGAATGGCGCTCCATGGTAGCTAACCTTTTGCGGAGATGGCACTCGATGATGATGATCTAAGTCATGATAACAGATTAATGAATGTCAGGTCTTCCTTATAAAAATACATAACTTCCACCCCCACCAGCTAAATACTTTCACCATGCCAACGTTGAAACAGTACTAAAGACAAAGCTGCATCTTTCGTTTGATATCGCAGAATTGTCAAAACACCTTTATCGCCTATTGAGTCTCATCTAACGTTCAGTGCCTTGTTAAATATAAAACTGTACACACCATGTATGCTCAGCACTATAATCCCTTATCCATTCCAATACTAAAGACAAAGCTGCATGTCTCGTTTTGATATCGCAGAATTGTCAAAAAACCTTATCGCCTATTGAGTCTCATCTAACGTTCAGTGCCTCGTTAAATATTAAACTGTACACACCATGTATGCTCAGCACTATAATCCCTTATCCATTCCAATACTAAAGACAAAGCTGCATCATTTCGTTTGATATCGCAGAATTGTCAAAACACCTTTATTGCCTATTGAGTCTCATCTAACGTTCAGTGCCTTGTTAAAATATTAAACTGTTCACACCATGTGTGCTCACCACTATCATCCCATATCCATTCCAATATTAAAGACAAATCAACATCATAAATAACTGTAATAAAGGGTGTCCGGTTAGCGCAATCGATAGGCGGTTGGCTTACCACGGCAACAGCCGGGTTCGTACCCTGGCGAGGACACCTGGGTTTTACTAATTCCCTAAAAATTAGTGGGAGCCGCGATAGCTCAGTGGTTAGTGAACTGGACTACTACGGACAAGGGGTAGGTTCGATCCCAACCGACGGCTCTGGGTTCACCCAGCCTTAAATGGGTACCGGATTTTTTCTGGGAAAGTAAAGCAAGCAGGGCGTAATACCGACCACATTCCCCAAAAATCATGTGCTGAAGGTCTGTAAAATATAGGGTCACTAACACCATATTTCCCTATACGCCACTTGGCGTGACGGGGGGTACTTTTTTTTTTACAACATCATATTCTTGACCCGCAGTATTGGTGAAGTTAGGAAAAAAAAAGATTACTTCATTACCAAAGACACAAATATTCCCAACTTGAGCGTTCCAAGATATGACCAGGTTGTTTCCCTTTTGGTGACACTGTATTGAAATCATTATTATTTTTATTATTTTTTAAAAAATGTCGATTACAAGAAATAATGTATGCATAGTGTATGCTACGTTTTAATTCTAATACGTTCCTGTCTAGTGACCGGATTGTGTAGCAAATTTTTTTTTAAATAAAGAAGTGCTGGCAGTCAAAATTTCTTGCGGGCCGGTTTCTGTCCCGCGAGCCGTAGGTTCTTCACCCTTCAAAGCTGGTGCACGATATGGAGACACTTGACAGTTGAGTGGTACGTGCATATCCAACTACTCGGCTAATGGGAAATAAAGAAATATAACCTCTGACAAGGATAAAAGATATGCCTCTTTTTTCTATTTCTCTCTCTTTCGCTCTCTCTCACACACACTCTCCCCCCCCCCCCAACTGTCACAGCTTAATCTTATTTTCTTCCTCTTTCCTTCATCATCTGCCTTTCAGCGTCGAGGGAGAGAATAATTTCCGTCTCTTGCTCTTCTGTTCTCCTCTGCTGCTGTTATGTTTCCTAGTGTCCTAATATTCCGTCAATCCATCTTTTTCGTGGTCGACCCCATAGGTCTGGTGTTCTTGCAACGTTTATTGAAGCTGGTAGTGTTGTGTTTTTGATCTTTCTGCCCTGTCACGTGGCCAAACCATTTATCTGTTGTTTCTTTATATATATTCTATGGCGGGGGCTATTCCTAGCTTTTTTTTTTATTCAGTTTTTCATTTCTGATCTTATCTCTCAGACTGTTTTCCTGTCATTCGTCTAGCACATTTAATCTCAGTAGAGGTTATTTAATTAAATTAAATTTATTTACTTATTGTTCTTGCATTTAGGGTCCAGGACTGGCATTGGTAGCACAACGTTGGGATGAATATTTGTTTCTCACCTGATGGGAAATACAAGTAAACAAAAAAAAGATAAACATCTGTGGATTAAAACCAAAGATAAACAACAAAAATAACTTTCGGGAAAGTCCAAAGCTAAAAATAAAATATTACCGTCGCGCTGTTATAAATGAAAAGAATGCATAGCTACTCAGAATCAAATGGAATATACATATGTGTTTGTTATATATATAAGGCCTTTGGCGTCTTGACAGACGGTTGGTAGCAAGCAATCATGATAATCAGCAGTTTGGTAAAACATTAGTGTCCTCATACTTGGTGCTGCTTTACTGAACATCTTCTCTCGTGGCTGAATTTGTCAATCCTGGACAGACAGATCCATCCACAGAACGAGCAAGGTGTACCCGCGGTAACCGGTCTTGTCTCCTTTCTCTTGCGCCTTTTGTCTTCTCAATTTGACATCAGCACTGTCTCGATAGTTGCTGTGCCATTTTAATGTTTGCTCTCCATATGCCCGATCCGTAGCCAGATTTTCCCAGTCCCTTTCACTGATAGAAAAATTCCCTCAAGGAAGCCCTGCAAACATCCTTTATATCTCAGCACTGGTCTGCCCTTTGGTCTCTTTCCGTCCTTAAGTTCGCCATACAATACATATACATATATATATAGCAGAGGCAGAGAATGAGTAGTACAAGAAATGACAGACATAATAGTAAAAGAAAGCAACAAGAAAGGTCTCAGTCTGAATAGTAAGAAAACAGAAGTAATGTTATATCGAAGAAACAATCACCACCATCATGCAGCATAAAAATAAACGAGACAAACCTGAAACAAGTGCAACGTTTCAGATACTTGGGCACAATAATACATCAGATGGGAGATGCACCACAGAAATAAAAAGCAGAATGGCTCAGGCCAAAATGGCATTTCAGAAAATGAAAAATATCTTATGCAACAAATCAAGGTCAATAAAAATGAGGAAGAGAGTTCATCGGTGCTACATAGAACCAATTCTGAACTATGGAAGCGAATCATGGACAGTAGACAAACAAATGAAAAGACGATTAGAGGCCACAGAGATGGGATTTCTCAGAAGAATGTTGAAGTTCCCTGGACAGCTAAAAAGACCAATGAGGAAGTTCTCAAAGAGGCCAAAACAAAAAGGGAGCTCTTAAAAACATCAGAAAAAAGCAATCAACATTTTTCGGGCACATCATGAGGAGAGGAAAGTTGGAATACTTGGTTACAACTGGCAACATAAAAGGAAAGAGAGATCGCGGACGACAAAGAGAGAAAATACTGAAGCATAGCTTGTGTCATGGCACGGAAAACAGTCAACAACAGAACTGATACGATGCACTGTAGATAAAAGATTTGTGGAGGGACATGATCGCCTACGCCAACCGGTATGGCACATGATGATGATATATATATATATGATTTTTTTTTTTTTTTTTTTTTTTTTTTTTTTTTTTTTTTTTTTAAATTTGCTTTCGACAGTTTTGACGCGACGAACGAAGTCCCTAGAGATTAGGAACTGAATTTTGCGGTTTAATCCGTTTTTCCGTGGCGGCGTGTGCTAGGCCGGCGTCTTGCCTCGATACCAACCTAACCCCCAAATAGAAGATAGGAAGTCTGTTGAAAACAGACATATTATGACCGACAGACATCTCTAAGAAATGGTGTGGGAAATTACCACGAGTAGCATGACGATGGAGGTGATGGCAGTGACCAGGACATTCATCTGGTTAGAGTCACAAGACTTCACCACGTCTGTATACTGAGTGATTCGATGAGCATGATAAGAAAAGTGGAGGCGGGCTCTGTACGCAGGCAATGGGTAGAGTCTCATTTCAGAAGTCAAAAATACGTAGGTCACTTTTGTCAACGTCCCTGGACACGAGGAAGTACGGGGAAATGTAAGAGTGGATAGGTTGGCTAGCTGCGCTGTCGTTGAAGATGGTGAAACAGTTGATAGGGCGGGCGTCATTAATGTCCTCCGACATGTAGGAAGGGCACAGGACTTGGACAACCACTAGTACACGTCACTCCTTCGGATGAAAGAGATTGGAGTTAAGATGGGCACAGCCAGAAACGAGAAACTTAGTGGGCGTTTAAGAAGACTTGTGTGAATGTCTGTGTTAGTCACATCTCACATCTTTGTGCGTGCGTGTCTGTGTTAGTATATATCTCACATCTTTGTGTGTGTATGTCTGTGTTAGTCACATCTCACATCTTTGTGCGTGCGTGTCTGTGTTAGTCATATCTCATATCTTTGTGCGTGCGTGTCTGTGTTAGTCACATCTCACATCTTTGTGCGTGCGTGTCTGTGTTAGTCATATCTCACATCTTTGTGTGTGTATATGTCTGTGTTAGTCACATCTCACATCTTTGTGCGTGCGTGTCTGTGTTAGTCACATCTCACATCTTTGTGCTGTGCGTGTCTGTGTTAGTCACATCTCTCATCTTTGTGCGTGCGTGTCTGTGTTAGTCACATCTCACATCTTTGTGCGTGCGTGTCTGTGTTTAGTCATATCTCACATCTTTGTGCGTGCGTGTCTGTGTTAGTCACATCTCACATCTTTGTGCGTGCGTGTCTGTGTTAGTCACATCTCACATCTTTGTGCGTGCGTGTCTGTGTAGTCACATCTCACATCTTTGTGCGTGCGTGTCTGTGTTATGCATCATCTCACATCTTTGTGCGTGCGTGTCTGTGTTAGTCATATCTCACATCTTTGTGCGTGCGTGTCTGTGTTAGTCATATCTCACATCTTTGTGCGTGCGTGTCTGTGTTAGTCATATCTCACATCTTTGTGCGTGCGTGTCTGTGTTAGTCATATCTCATATCTTTGTGTGTGCGTGTCTGTGTTAGTCACATCTCACATCTTTGTGCGTGCGTGTCTGTGTTAGTCATATCTCACATCTTTGTGTGTGTATGTCTGTGTTAGTCACATCTCACATCTTTGTGCGTGCGTGTCTGTGTTAGTCATATCTCACATCTTTGTGTGTGTATGTCTGTGTTAGTCACATCTCATATCTTTGTGTGTGCATGTCTGTGTTAGTCACATCTCATATCTTTGTGTGTGTATGTCTGTGTTAGTCACATCTCATCTTTGTGTGTGCATGTCTGTGTAGTAGTCACATTTCATATCTTTGTGCGTGCGTGTCTGTGTTAGTCACATTTCATATCTTTGTGCGTGCGTGTCTGTGTTAGTCACATCTCACATCTTTGTGTGTGCATGTCTGTGTTAGTCACATCTCATATCTTTGTGTGTGTATGTCTGTGTTAGTCATATCTCACATCTTTGTGTGTGTATGTCTGTGTTAGTCACATCTCATATCTTTGTGTGTGCATGTCTGTGTTAGTCACATCTCACATCTTGTGTGTCCATGTCTGTGTTAGTCACACATCTCATATCTTTGTGTGTGCATGTCTGTGTTAGTCACATCTCACATCTTTGTGTGTCCATGTCTGTGTTAGTCATATCTCACATCTTTGTGTGTGCATGTCTGTGTTATTAGTCACATCTCATATCTTTGTGCGTGCGGTGTCTGTGTTAGTCACATCTCACATCTTTGTGTGTGCATGTCTGTGTTTAGTCACTCTAGTGACTCGGGAGATGGTGCTCGTAACCTGGGAGGGCCGACCATCTAAGGGCAGAATCCCCCTACAGAAAAGACAATCTGCTGCCTTGCAGGAAGATTGGGGACAATCAAAGGCTAGGGAAAGCAAACCGAATAAAATGCTGGCTGAAATCAGATGCACTGGGCCACTGGCGCAGAACACAGTGCAACGTTTTAACGGGTGTTCAATCAGAGTGGATCTGGCGAACTCTACTTGTGATGTTCTGTCTGGGGGGGGCGATCAACACACTTAGCCTGACAGCTGACTTCATGTGAGAGTCTGGAATCCTACTCTGATTGAGTCCTGATCGCAGAGAGAGAGAGAGAGAGAGAGAGAGAGAGATAGAGAGAGAGAGAGAGAGAGAAGACTTATCAACCAAAACAGAACTGGAGTCGTCAGTGACTGGACACTGCGGGACCTTGTGAGGAGACGTTCTGAGCCACTTATAGACTTTTAAAGAAAGAGTAGAAATAAAATAAATAATACAGAGGTAAAAAAAAAAAAAAATGCCGAAAAACGTTATTGATTAAAAAAAACAGCATTTGAGCTATAATCTTGCAAATTTAGCACCATTTTTTTCTGACGATCTCATGTGTCTAATACGTTCGTGAAAATTGACATTTTGGTAGTTTGTTAAACTGAGACCGGCCAAGCACTAAAGTGATATGATAAAGCAAAATATGACACATACGAACTTGACACAATACAGGGAAGGAGAGATCGTGGGACGACAAAGATAGAAAATACTAGATTGTGTCGCATCCACGTTTTTTATTGGAGTACATCAGTGCTGTATTTGAGAAGCATTCTATTAACTAACTTTGCGAGCCGAAAGAATGTGCTCTTGTTTCAACTAGAAAGCTTTGACATATTTGATTCCACGTACATTTTTGTGAACACGCCCTTAATTGTTTTCCTCTTTTCCTCCTCTCGTGCTTTCTTCAATTCTTTCCCCC